>CM019711.1:16694740-17304740 GCA_009760885.1 Achatina immaculata
ATACATACATACATACATGCATACGTACATACATACCATCATTCACAGCCGTTCTTCTCCTCCTCCAAGCCCACCCCCATGTCCAAGTTGTTACCACAGAAGAAGACAAGCTGTTTTGTTAACAGCGGATAAAGACAAGACATTAAGCTGTTTGTTAACAGCGGATAAAGACAAGACATTAAGCTGTTTTGTTAACAGCGGATAAAGACAAGACATTAAGCTGTTTGTTAACAGCGGATAAAGACAAGACATTAAGCTGTTTCGTTAGCAGCGGATAAAGACTTTAAGCTGTTTTGATAAAGACATTAAACTATCTTTTTAACAGCGGATAAAGACATTAAGCTGTTTTGTTCACAGCATATAAAGACAAGACATTAAGCTGCTTTCTTTACAGCGGATAAAGATATTAAACTGTTTTGTTTACAGTGAATAAAGACACTAAGCTATTTTGTTTACAGTGGATAAAGACATTAAGCTGTTTTTTTAAACGGTGGATAAAGACATTAAGCTCTTTTGTTAACAGTGAATAAAAACATTCTCCTGTTTTGTTAACAGTGGATAAAAACAAGACTTTAAGCCGTTTTGTTAACAGTGGATAAATACAATACATTAATCTGTTTTGTTAACAGTGGATAAAGACAAGACATTAAACTGTTTTGTTAACAGTAGATAAAGACATTCCGCTGTTTTGTTAACAGTGGATAAAGACAAGACATTAAACTGTTTTGTTAACAGTAGATAAAGACATTCCGCTGTTTTGTTAACAGTGGACTGCGATTTTACTTGTCTACAGTAGTCAAGCATATTGGATTACATGGACATATGAGACAAAAACAAATACAAATAACTAAACAAAGTACTTATATGGCCTCCAGAAGTAGGAAACAGAGAAATGCGTGTCCAGTAGAAGATGCACTGAGATCACGAGGGCCACACAAAGAATAAGCCGATAGAGCCAATCGTAAAGAAGAGGTGGAGAGAGAGGAGGAAAACAAGTGGTAGAAGGGGGATAAGGGCAATAGAAACATGATAGCCGCTAGAGGAGAAGGTGTCCGGGGGGGGGGGAGAGGGGAAGGGAAAAGGGGAAGCGGAGAGATAATGAATGAAGAACATAAACACCTGCAGGGAGAAAATGTGAAACTGGTGAATAGGACAAGACCCTATAAACACCAATATGTTGCCAGAGAAGAAAAGAAGGTGGCGGTAGGGATGGTTAGCTAGAAGAAAGAAAGTAGAAAAAAGCTGGGGGGTGGAAAACTAAATAAGTTACAGAAAGCTGAAGACACTGTTAATTCCAGCTGGGTAGAGACAGCCAGTCTGGAAAATAAGGCGTTGTTCTAGGACCCTCCGAGATCGTACATCAGCAGAACAAGAGCAGATCGCACTAACAGAAATGTCCTGTTTCCCCTGTGGTTGCTAAAGCAAAAATGTTTCCCCCACCCCTTTCTACCACTTGTTTTCCTCCTCTCTCTCCACCTCTTCTTTACGATTGGCTCTATCGGCTTATCCTTTGTGTAGCCCGCGTGGTCTCTATGTATCTTCTATTGGACACGCATTTCTCTGTTTCCTACTTCTGGAGGAGGCCATATTAAGATAAGTCCTTCGTTTAGTTATTTGTTTTTGTCTCGTTGTGCATGTAATCCTCGAAAAAGGCTCAGGCCGAAATATCGGATGTTGTATGTTTTTCATTTATACATTCTCATACTTTCTATTCGTTTTTTCTCACTTTATTCACTCCCTCTGCCACTTTGTAAAACTACACCATATACACCTCTATCTACCTTTATTATTTAAACCAGTTTTACTGCCGTCGCCATCCCTTTTATCAAGAATATTGGTGTTGTATCTTCCTGGAACTAGGAGCGGAATATTCTTATTGCTGATGCGGTGAAGATGTTGACAGATCGTGTGGAATGAGGAGTAGGGTGCGATGGTTATATTATTTTTGCTGACCCAGAGCGGAGCTAAAACTCGGGACGGTACAATGCTTCTTTAACAGACTCCACCATCTTAAGAACAAAAGCGATTTCTGTCCTGTTGGCCTGTTACACAGGAGGTATGATCTTTCTTGGCTATCATCAGCCTACCCTGAAACTAGACGTCAGTTATGACCAGCTTGTCCTGAAACTAGAAGTCAGTTATGGCCAGCTTATCCTGAAACTAGAAGTCATTTATTGTTACATTATTCTGAAACTAAAAGTCAGTTATGATCAGCCTACCCTGAAACTAGAAGTCAGTTATGATCAGCCTACCCTGAAACTAGAAGTCAGTTATGGTCAGCTTATCATGTAACTAGAAGTCAGTTATGATCAGCCTACCCTGAAACTAGAAGTCAGTTATTATCAGCCTATCCTGAAACTACAAGTCAGTTATGATCAGCTTATCATGAAACTAGAAGCCAGTTATGGTCAGCTTATCATGAAACTAGAAGTCAGTTGTGGTCAACTTATCATGAAACTAGAAATCAGTTATGGTCAGTTTATATGAAACTAGAAGTCAGTTATGATCAGCCTGCCCTGAAACTAGAAGTCAGTTATTATCAGCCTATCCTGAAACTACAAGTCAGTTATGATCAGCTTATCATGAAACTAGAAGTCAGCTATGGTCAGCTTATCCTGAAACTAGAAGCCAGTTATAGTCAGCTTATCATAAAACTAGAAGTCAGTTATGGTTCATCATCCCTGACACAGGCAGACAGGTTTTGTGGTTGATCCCTGTTCAATCAGTCATTCATTTGCATGTCCCTTGCGGAACTTTCCCTCCCTAACAGCTCTCCTGTAGGCCTCTTGGTTGTGAGCAAGATGGCCTACTGCTGATCATCCATTTGCAGATCATCAACGATGTCTTGCTGCTATCTTCGCCTTGGTCTTCCTCTCTTTCTTTTTCCCATTATGTACCCTTCCAAAATGGTCTTCTCTAGATTATCATGACGTTTAATGTGACCAAAATATTTACATTTTCTCTTTACTAGCCAGCCTTCTTCAGTATTAATAATAGACAACTACTACAGGCTGTACCCACACCCCCCCCCCTTAATATATTTGTATGCGCTGTTGTGTACGTTTGTTTTGATTTCTTTAAAAAAATATTTCTGTTTCTTTACACTTTTAAAATTGTATTCCTTTTCTGTCTTACACCTCGTACACAAAAACTTCACACCTATCACTCACACCTTACACCTCGTACACATAAACTTCACACATATCACTCACAGCTTACACCTCGTACACATAAACTTCACACCTATCACTCACAGCTTACACCCCATACACAAAAACTTCACACTTATCACTCACAGCTTACAACTCGTACACATAAACTTCACACTTATCACTCAAGCTTACAACTCGTACACGTAAACTTTACACCTAGCACTCACAGCTTTACAACTCGTACATGTAAACTCCACACCTATCACTCATAGCTTTCACCTCGTACAAATAAACTTCACACATATCACTCACAGCTTTACAACTCGTACATATAAACTTTACACCTATCACTCACAGCTTTACAACTGGTACACATAAACTTTACACCTATCACTCACAGCTTACACCTCGTTCACATAAGCTTTACACCTATCACTCACAGCTTACAACTCGTACACATAAACTTCACACACATTACTCGCAGCTTTCACCTCGTACACATAAACTTCACACATATCACTCACAGCTTACAATTCGTACACATAAACTTCACACATATCACTCACAACTTTCACTTCGTACACATAAACTTCACAAATCTTACAGAGCTCCCTTTACAGGCCTCTATAAACACTACATTGTCCATGGCATCGGCGTCACATCCATGCCAGAGGAAGATCTTGACACCTTCGTCAGTTTTGTTAAGAAATACAATCCTGCTATTCTCTCACCTTCAATATCGCTACAACTTCTGTCAACTTTCTCGACATTGCCGTTACTATCCGTCCTTCTGGACTTCCCACTTTAGTTACTATAAACTTACAGATTTTCACAGCTACCTCTTGTACTCTTCCTCTCTGTCTATTATAAACTAGGGACTCTCACAGCTATCTCTTGTACTCTTCCTCTCTGTCTGTTATAAATCTACAGACTCTCACAGCTATCTCTTGTACTCTTCCTCTCTGTCTGTTATAAATCTACGGACTCTCACAGCTATCTCTTGTACTCTTCCTCTCTGTATGTTATAAACTACGGACTCTCACAGCTATCTCTTGTACTCTTCCTCTCTGTCTATTATAAACTACGGACTCTCACAGCTATCTCTTGTACTAGTGTAAGAACTCTATTCCCTTATCCCAGCCTCTTAGCTGCCATGTTTGTGTACCGAGGATGTCGAGTTCTATGATCAAGCTCACAGGATGTTAGATTTCTTCCCCCAACGCGATTACCCGGAACATGTTCTCGCTTCATCACTGAACCGCGTCAGCCATACCTCGAGGCAACAAGCCCTCATTCCTAAACCACCCCCACAATTCGGACAGAGTGAAGCTGGTATTCACGCACCACCTCCCCCCCCCCCATATTTCGGCGGTTACGGACATCCTGTTTCGTCTGCTCCATCTCCTCCAGACCGAGCCTGATACACGTGGGCTTTCTGGGAAACCCCCATTGGTGGCCTACAGACGGGACAAGAAACTCAAGGATCTACTAGTTAGAAGTCGCCTTAAGACGGAGGACACGACTTTTTATGCTATTAAAAGTTGCGGTCAGCGTAGATGCTTGCCCGTTTGTTATTGAAGCTAGCCATGCCTCTTTCCCCAAGTCCACATTATCACTTCAGGAGGGCTTCACCTGCACTTCACGCAATGTTATTTATGCCATTATGTGCAAACGTTGTGATATGAAGTATATAAAGGAGACCGGTTTACGCTTAGGAGATCGTTTTCACCAACATCTTAACGACATATCTCAGAGGGCACTGACACCAGTGACAAAACACTTCTGCCAAAGAAACCACCAAGGAAAACGGGACATTTCTGTTACTGCAATCTGCTCCTGTTCTTGTGATGAACTTTCCCGTAAGGGAGAGCACCTTATTTTCCAGGCTGGCTGTCTCCACCCGGCCGGAATTAACAACAAATTCTTTAAATTTCTTTAAGCTTCCACCTACTTTCTGCTGTCTGTACTGCACTTTCTTGTCTCAGCCTCAGTCATTCCTCTGCAGTTTTAGCTTTATTACCTTCTTCTTCTTCTGTAACAGCCTCCGGGTGTTTATAGCTTTCTTGCCTCTTTCTGTACCCCCTCCCCACTATTGTTCTCTTGCTTTCCATCCGCGCCGCCTAAGGATTCTGATTGGCTGAAGTTTTGAAGTTGTTATCCTACGTCATTCACTTCGTTCCCGCCCTACAGTTCCACTTACTTGGGCCCATTTATGCTTGTCTTTCATAGCGGGAGGAGACAAAAAAGCTACGTTTTTTAAAATGTGTTGTATTGTCCTTGTATGTAATCCTTGAAAAAGGCTCACGCCGAAATTTTGGATGTTGTATTATACGCTATCATCTTCATTTTCTGCCATTTGTTTTCTGCTAAGTGTCCTCATTTCATCCGTCCTTTAGAAAAACAGAACCATACACCTCTCTCTACCATTTCTATACCTGGGTTGACTAGTGTGGCCGGCAGTTAAAAGACAGCCGGAATCTTTGTATGACAAGAGAGTTCACTATCGATTGTACTACTCCCCCCTCCTAATCTCACATATCACTAAGCATGAGCTGTTGACACTTTGTTTTGTGTCCTCAGGTTTATGATGGTCCTCATTTGTCTGATATTCAGTGTCTTGTCTACGATCGAGCAGTACACAAACTTTGCCAATGAAACATTGTTCTGGATGGTGAGTACAGTTTTGATCGACAGCTGTGACCTCAAAGAGGTCATGGAAAAGAAAACAAAAATATGTACATTAAAAAAGCACAGGGGAAAAACGGGAACATCATGTTTCTATTTATAGTCTTTTAGCTAAAAATAGCAACAACTATGGCAGCAGTTCGTGAACTGATCATTTCATTCACTTTTGTTTTCGTCAAAGACTACTCTCGGCATTGAAATAGTAAACATACTCAGAGCTCATAGTAAGGTCTGTGGTTCGATTCCAGCCTGACAGATTATAGTTGATTAAGTTGTAAAAGCATGAACGCAGGTCAAGCTGGGAGGACAGTGCGACCAGGAGTTTGGGCTGGTCACGTCAACTCTCTGTTGAGCTGACAGGTCAAGGAAAATATGGGCACCGATAAACAGATCTGCCGGCCTCAGGAATGTCTTTACAGGACTGTCTTTACATGACCGTCTTTACAGGACTGTCTCTACAGGATTGTCTTTACATGGCTGTCTTTACAGGACTGTCTTTACCCTTAATTATTTACTCTGCTTTTTGACAAAATCTTTCTTAAACCTCCGCTATCCCAACTCTGTGTCCAGATTTATTTCCATTCGTTGTTTCGGAAAATAATGAACGCGTGCACTTGATGGATACATCATCAACATCAACAGAGTTTTCTGCGTGACCATGTTTTGTTAGACAGGTCACGTGGCTTTGAAATGACCATGCTTTTGGTTAGTGGACACACAGAATTTGTAAGCGACCATGCTTTTGGTTAGTGGACACACAGAATTTGTAAGCGACCATGCTTTTGGTTAGTGGACACACAGAATTTGTAAGCGACCATGCTTTTGGTTAGACAGCCCACAAACTTCGAACGTGGCCATGTTTTTTTTTTCGGTTAGATAAACATAAAGTTGTTTCAAGATCATTTATGTTTAGTAACTGATTATAATCTTTCCCACACTTTTGAGATTCCTCCTTCTCTTTTCATTAAACTGAAAAAAAAAAAATCCATGTATAATTGCCAGTGTTTAACCGTTTTCACAATTGTTTTTACACTTGGCTGAGACCTACCAAATTTTTTAAAAAATCATTTCTTTCACGTTGAACCGGCATTTTAATTTTTGAGCCGCCAACAAAAAGCCAACTTCTCTCCACAGGAAATGGTGCTTGTGGTTTTCTTTGGGCTAGAGTACGCGATTAGGCTCTGGTCAGCCGGGTGCAGGAGTAAATACATGGGCTTTAAAGGGAGGATCCGATTTGCCAGGAAGCCCATCTCCATTATAGGTAGGAAAAATTATATTTGGCTCTCTGAATGAATGTTTTCTGAATGGCAAGTGAAGGTAGATTGATTTGTTGATTGACGATTGCACTTACAAAGGTTTAAAAAAAAACTACTAGAAATAGCAGAACAAAACACCTGGATGATTTTGTATGTCCATTCTATTTAAAGATACCTACCCATTATGAATACCACAACACAAGGAAAATAAGACGGCAAAAAATGTAGCACAAATGAGGGACTACATGAAGAAATGGACAGTAAATAATGTACTACATGACGTTGACAGTGGATGATGTAATATCATCAAGAGATTAAATAAAATGCTACATCAAGAGATGGACAACTGACAGCCTTTCATGTACAATCAACGACGAGCTATCCATCTATTTTAATAACTTTAACTAAGCAACAACAAAAAATGTCTAGTTCCACGCTTCCAGTTTTCATCATCATCATGTGCCGTGCCGACTGGCGTTGGCTATTATGCTTCTCCAGAGTACCTGATCCTTCATGCAGGCCATCAGTTCAGTTGGTGATCTCCTCTCACACCATCCAATAAGACTGTCCAGTATCATTTCTCTTGGTCTTCCTCTTGATCTTCTTCCTTCTATTTTTCCTGTTGTTATAATATTTTCAATGCCCCCTCTTCTCATTGCATGTCCTATGAAAGTACATTGTCTCTCTCTTATCTTTCTGACAAGGTTTTTTGTCTCTCCAGCTCTTCTCATACATTCTTCATTAGTTATTTTTGCTGTCCAGGGGATTCACAACATTCTTCTAATAAACCACATTTCTGCTGCTTCCAATGATTTTTGTGCAGACTTGCCTATTGTCCATGATTCACTTCCATATAACAAGATAGGTTCAATATAGCATTTTAGGACTCGTTTTCTAACATTCATTGATAAGGATGTGTTGGTCAATCAGTTTTACCGGCTAAAAAAAAACAAACTATTTTAGCACTGTACTGTTTGTCTCCCCTGTGGTCTGTACTTCTGCTCCTGCATGTTCTACAAGCAAGAACATTGAACTGAACGATCATCATTACCTTATAAAGTTTTCCACCATTTTTTACCTATGTCAATTCTTGTCCATTGGATCAGCCTGGAAGCCTTGCCTGAAGCTGTTCTTTCTGGCCACACACAAGACATGAAAGGAACCGTGGAAACAAGGCCGGCTTTCTGGAACTAACAAGACCTTGGTTCGTGTGTAGATTTTGACGAAAGCCTCCCGACTCCATCCGCCTCCCTGATTTCATCCATAATTGAGCTGTAGCATGGCTTCTGGTCATTGAACTCCTCGCGAGAGAGAAAATCGCCGCCGATCAGACCTAGTTGATTAATTATTTGAGGGGTTTTCTAGTTCTAGTCGCGGATTTCGCAGAGGTTTCCTAGATCTAGTGGCGGATTTGACAGTGGTTTTATAGTTTTAGTCATGGGTTTCGCAGAGGTTTCCTAGATCTAGTGGCAGATTTTACAGTGGTTTTATAGTTTTAGTCACGGGTTTCGCAGAGGTTTCCTATATCTAGTGGCGGATTTGACAGTGGTTTTATAGTTTTAGTTACGGGTTTCACAGTGGTTTTCAAACTGGCACAGTTAGACTTACATGAGGCCAAATATATTTTGTGGTCATGAAAGGAAAAGAAAGAAAGAATAATAATTTAATGTATTATCAACTTCAGCTAGGATTGTCGGTGGGAGAGGCGGGGAGGGGAAGAGGAGGGTTGTCAACAGTCAGGCTGAATGAGGTAGCAGTCGGCAACCTGTATCTGCCACCTGTGTCAGGGTTGATCAACCATGGTCGGCCAAGACCCTGTTCTATCTCCCAGTGACGCCACAACAAACAGAGAGCAGTCTAGCAGAGAAAAGTCTTGTCTTGTCCCTCCTCATTTACTGCTAGGTGTAGAGGTGAAGTGCAATTGTTTCCCAATGGCTCGCCTGTTGGCTTCGTACATTGAGATGTTCTGGGACTCTGCTATACCATCGGTCCATCGTTTCCTTCCTCTGCCTTTGTGTGGTCTGTAAAACATTGCTCTCTGTGGTACACGTTCTGATGGTAGTCATGACACATGACCGAACCATTTTATTTGCTGTTTTTGAATATAGTTCAGAATGGGTTCAACTCCTACTTTATTTCTAATGACATCATTTCTGATTCTGTCCATTCTTGATATTCCAAGAATTCTTCTCAAGAATCTCATTTCAGTTGTTGTCATTTTCATTTTGTCTTCTGCTGTCAGCATCCATGCCTGGCATTGGTAGCACAAAGTTGGTATGAAGATTGTCTTATAGATAGTTCTTTTGGTTTCCAGTGAGACGTGCTTGTTGTTTAGTATGGGAGCCATTTGCCCGATAGGTTGGTTCGCTTTGTTGCATCTGTTTTCGATCTCTATGTCTATTTTTCCTTTTGTTGAGAAAATGCTTCCGATGTATTTGAAACGTGTTACTTGCTTCATGACAGAGAACAGTGATAGCAGCAAAAAGAGGAGCCTGGTTCTACTCTCACAGTAGAAGTCGGATGTGGAGTAGCACAAGGCGCACACCGGCCACGACAGAACGTCCATTACGCCTAATTGAGACCGACGGCCGAAGTACAAGAAGAATTTTTTTTCCTAATCTGACTTAACTCACACTTGTCCAGATAAAACAAAGGTCAAGATACTTGACAACATTACAGAGAGATATTATATATGAAGAATCTAAGATACTTGACAACATTACAGAGAGATATTATATATGAAGAATCTAAGATATTTGACAACATTACAGAGAGATATTATATAATCTAAGATATTTGACAACATTACAGAGAGATATTATATATAAAGAATCTAAGATATTTGACAACATTACAGAGAGATATTATATATGAAGAATCTAAGATACTTGACAACATTACAGAGAGATATTATATATGAAGAATCTAAGATATTTGACAACATTACAGAGAGATATTATATATGAAGAATCTAAGATACTTGACAACATTACAGAAAGATATTATATATGAAGAATCTAAGATACTTGACAACATTACAGAAAGATATTGTATATGAAGAATCTAAGATACTTGACAACATTACAGAAAGATATTATATATGAAGAATCTAAGATACTTGATAACATTACTGAAAGATATTATATATGAAGAATCTAAGATACTTGACAACATTACTGAAAGATATTGTATATGAAGAATCTAAGATACTTGACAAGATTACAGAGAGATATTATATATAAAGAATCTAAGATACTTGACAAGATTACAGAGAGATATTATATATAAAGAATCTAAGATACTTGACAAGATTACAGAGATATTATATATAAAGAACCTAAGGTACTTGACAACATTACAGAAAGATATTATCTATGAATAATCTAAGATACTTGACAACATTACAGAAAGATATTATCCCTAGACAAGAATCTAAGATACTTGACGATATTACAGAAAGACATTATCCCTAGACAAGAATTTAAGATACTTGACAACATTACAGAAAGACATTATCCCTAGACAAAAATCTAAGATACTTGACGATATTACAGAAAGACATTATCCCTAGACAAGAATCTAAGATACTTGACGATATTACAGAAAGACATTATCCCTAGACAAGAATTTAAGATACTTGACAACATTACAGAAAGTATTATCCCTAGACAAGAATCTAAAATACTTGACGATATTACAGAAAGACATTATCCCTAGACAAGAATCTAAGATACTTGACGATATTACATAAAGACATTATCCCTAGACAAGAATCTAAGATACTTGACGATATTCCAGAAAGACATTATCCCTAGACAAGAATCTAAAATACTTGACAACATTATACAGAAAGACATTATCCCTAGACAAGAGTCTAAGATACTTGACAACATTACAGAAAGACATTATCCCTAGACAAGAGTATTCCCAAGATCTTGACTCTCAGTACTGTGTACGATGCTCTCGGATTCGATACCTTGTTATAGTGGAATATTCTGTGCCGATATATGATTCTACAATCTTTGAACACTTTCCCTTTGATTCTACCTGCTTTCCTTGCTCCGTCGACATGGAGGGCTGTCTTGTAGTACTTTCCTTTCAATATAGGAATCGCGTATACCGTTATCTGTTATAAGTTACTTTGTGTATATGTCCAAATGTAAACATGTTTGTATGTAATACTTCCGTATGCAAAGAAAGATGGGAAAATATTAGTCAGCCAATGAATGTATATTTTTACTTTTGTAAACGTGACAGATAAAAAATGTATCAATATTAAATATAGTTTATCATGGTCATAGTTTTTTTAATGTATTAATATTCAACAGACTTTACTGTTGTTGTGGCGTCTGTGGTAGTTCTAACAGTTGGATCCAATGGGCAGGTGTTCGCTACCTCGGCTATCAGGTAAGCACATTGATACGGTTATACTTTGGATGTTTGTTGCTTGAGTGGTCAAGTGGTTAGTTCACGGCGACACTCATGGCGACGGTCGGTGGTTCGAGTCTCGTCTGACAGACCGAAGTTACGCAGCTGTGGAATGGTGTCCTTGGCTTCTCCTAGAGCTGGAGTCAGAAAGTCTGCCAGGTATGACGTGACTTTGTCACCTTCTGGTGTGACAACAGATCAAGGAAGCTATGGGCAAAAGCACCATATCCCCACCCACCTCCATGCCACACCAGCCCTATCTTCACCTACCTCACCTGGTGCATGCTTAAATGACTGGAGTTCAGGGTTGAATATTATACGTTTTGAATATTATACGTTTTGAATATTATACGTTTTCTTTTTCTACCAACAGGAAATGTCGGCAGGAGCTGATGTCCAACTTGCTCTTTCCACTGCTCTCAAAGTACACTCGGCAAAGACCTACTTTCTGTCTATGTCTAGATGTCGTCCACCCACCTGTGTCATTGTTTTTCTCTGTCACTGTCCACACAAGAGATTTTACACGGCTAACGCAGGTTAATCGGCTGCTGATCTTCACCTGTAACACGTGCTACACCTGTATGCCAGCAGCAGATGCTAGCCAGGTGACAAGGAAAATTGAATGAAAAAAAAACGATAGTTGTCTTAAAGGCGAAACAACATGACATCAGCGGCGACGTTCTGCTTCTCTTGTCTCGTCTTGTCTCATCGTGTCTTGTCTCGTCGTGTCTTGTCTCATCGTGTCTTGTCTCGTCGTGTCTTGTCTCGTCGTGTCTTGTCTCATCGTGTCTTGTCTCATCGTGTCTTGTCTCGTCTTGTCTCATCGTGTCTTGTCTCATCGTGTCTTGTCTCGTCTTGTCTCATCGTGTCTTGTCTCGTCGTGTCTTGTCTCGTCTTGTCTCGTCGTGTCTTGTCTCATCGTGTCTTGTCTCGTCGTGTCTTGTCTCGTCTTGTCTCATCGTGTCTTGTCTCGTCGTGTCTTGTCTCGTCTCCACTCAGTTATCTTCCAATATTAAGGGGACAAATAGACAAGACTCGGAGATCTGCTTCATATAACGGTTTCTGTAATTTCCTGTCTCCATCTCTTGCGTGGGCGGCTTCTCCCTCTGTTTCCTACAGCGTGGATGTTGTCTGTGATATGCTGTGTGGTTCTAGTTGGGTAGGTTTTTTTAACATGAATTTTACTATCAGAAATCATCACATGGCGTGAAAATATGCATAGCAGTTGTGATCGAAAACTTGCCATGAAGATAAAAGTAATCGATGAGATCTACAATGCCATGGTGGAAATGGTGAAAGCGCCATTGTCTCGCAGTACTTCATTATGCTGGTGTTGATGTTAACATGGTAAAACCATCTGACATGTTGTTCTTAGATGTGATGTTAACATGGTAAAACCATCTGACATGTTGTTCTTAGATGTGATGTTAACATGGTCAAACCATCTGGCATGTTGTTCTTAGATGTGATGTTAACATGGCCAAACCATCTGGCATGTTTTTCTTAGATGTGATGTTAACATGGTCAAACCATCTGACATGTTGTTCTTAGATGTATTTAGCAAGGTCTAACATCTGCATGTTGTTCTTAGATGTGTTAGCATGGTCAAACCATCCGGCATTTTGTTCTTAGATGTGATGTTAACTTGGTCAAACCATCCGGCATTTTGCTCTTAGATGTGGTGTTAACTTGGTCAAACCATCTGGCATGTTATTCTTAGATGTGATGTTAACATGGTCAAACCATCTCACATGTTGTTCTTAGATGTGATGTTAACATGGTCAAACCATCTCACATGTTGTCCTTAGATGTATTTAGCAAGGTCTAACCATCTGCATGTTGTTCTTAGATGTGTTAGCATGGTCAAACCATCCGGCATTTTGTTCTTAGATGTGGTGTTAACTTGGTCAAACCATCCGGCATTTTGCTCTTAGATGTGGTGTTAAATTGGTCAAACCATCTGACATGTTGTTCTTAGATGTGATGTTAACATGGTCAAACCATCTGACATGTTGTTCTTAGATGTGATGTTAACATGGTCAAACCATCTGACATGTTGTTCTTAGCTGTGATGTTAACATGGTCAAACCATCTGACATGTTGTTCTTAGATGTGATGTTAACATGGTCAAACCATCTGGCATGTTGTTCTTAGATGTGATGTTAACATGGTCAAACCATCTGACATGTTGTTCTTAGATGTATTTAGCAAGGTCAAACCATTCGGCATTTTGTTCTTAGATGTGGTGTTAACTTGGTCAAACCATCTGACATGTTGTTCTTAGATGTGGTATTAACTTGGTTAAAACATCTGGCATGTTGTTCTTAGATGTGGTATTAACATGGTCAAACCATCTGCATGTTGTTCTTAGATGTGTGTACCAAGGTCAAACCACCGGACATGTTGTTCTTAGCTGTGGTGTTAACATGGTCAAACCATCTGACATGTAGTTTTTGGATATGGTGTAACATGGTCAAACCATCTGCATGTTGTTCTTGGATATGATGTTAACATGGTCAAACCATCTGACATGTTGTTCTTAGATGTGATGTTAACATGGTCAAACCATCTGACATGTAGTTTTTGGATATGGTGTAACATGGTCAAACCATCTGACATGTTGTTCTTGGATGTGGTGTAGCACCTGACACACCAACTTTTGTCCTGATGATGTCTTTTCTGACTTTATCTGTTCTCTTTACATCTACTAAATGGTTTTATCTGCTCTCTTTACATTTACTAAATGATTTTATCTGCTCTCTTTACATTTACTAAATGATTTTATCTGCTCTCTTTACACTTACTAAATGATTTTATCTGCTCTCTTTACATTTACTAAATGATTTTATCTGCTCTCTTTACATTTACTAAATGATTTTATCTGTTCTCTTTACACTTACTAAATGATTTTATCTGCTCTCTTTACATTTACTAAATTATTTTATCTGCTCTCTTTATATTTACTAAATGTAACAGTATAAAGACATTTACCATGAGACACATCAGGTGAAGTCTGTTCCTGTGAAAAACTTGGACATCGACAAATACACTTATTAAAAAAAAAAAAAAAAAGAAATAGTAAAGGAATATAGATTCTTGTTTTCGGAATCTTTAGAAATACATTGTAAAGTAATTCAGAATTATCTGCAACTGACCTGGCCTTGACTTAGTTCAGGGCTGTAAAAGTTTGTTTTACAGACTGATGTCCTTTTTGGAATACAGACAGGAAGCTTACAAAGGTTGTTCTGCAGGTTTTAATAAAGTCAGTGTTGATCAGCGGAGTCAGTGTTTTATCACGACAAATTATTTGTTGTTACGGTAAAACTGAAACAGATATAGGCAGGTGCGTACAGAACAGTTTTAATGAGGAAGAGACCGACGCAGAACCCGTACGATTTAATGAAGAGATAACAAGTAGAATTTTTTTTAAGTAAAAATTCAATATTTCAGCAAAATGCCTTTATCAAGGGCAACAGAAATAACAAAACAACAAATAAATACACGCAAAAAAAAAGGTAGTTCATCTGATTGAGATCTTGCTGGTGTAAAGGTCAGGCACAAAACGGCCGATGATGATATGATTGAAAAGTGATAATCGTGTCTGTTACAACTTCCTCGCTTCATTCCTGCAACTAAAACTTCTTTCTTATCCTCCCCCCACCCCCACCCCCCAAACTGATCCAGGGGCGTCCGCTTCTTGCAGATCCTGCGGATGCTGCACGTGGACCGCCAGGGAGGTACGTGGCGTCTGCTAGGTTCCGTTGTGTACATTCATCGGCAGGTTAGTTTTGCTGAATTTATCCTGTTTGTCCGTTTGGTTGCTTGCCGTATTCTAGCTGTTTTTATATTTGTCTCTATCTGTTTTGATGTAGCTGTATTGTTACGTTCATTTGTCTTTCTGGCATTTGTTATGTTGTCTTTTTAAACTATGTATCTAGCTGTTTTCCAGGTTGGTGCCTGTCTGGACAGCATAAATTATTACAGATTTGTGAAGGTGGATTTAACAGTTTACATTTATATTTTCGATCTTCAAAAACTTGCGATTATCCGTTATCACTTGTAACATTTTATCAGTTTGTTTTTATCAGTTTGTTTTTATCAGTTTATTTTTATCAGTTTATTTTTATCAGTTTGTTTTTATCAGTTTATTTTTATCAGTTTCTTTTTATCAGTTTGTTTTTTATCCATTTTTATCAGTTTGTTTTTATGAGTATCCTTTTTATCAGTTTGTTTTTATCATTTTCTTTGGGAAAACACTTTCAGCCATGTTCGGTAACGGAAACTATTCACTGAGTGATTCCAGAAAATTCTACGTCCTCATCTATGTGTAAGAACGGGCGTTAGAACAGGCTGTTCGCTGTTGGCCTTGGACAAAGTTCATGCTGGCCAGTCCTGGTGGACTTGGTACAGATACCACTTTGTCGAGTGTCAAAGCCCTCACATACACACATCACGTACTCTCTCTCTCACACACACACATACACACAACGCACCCACGCGCACACACACACAAACACACACACACCGAAGACTTCAGATATCCAGCAAACTGCCCAGAACGCAAAACTGATCTGTACCTCTGTGTTACAACAAAATCATAACATTTATAATTTTTTTAATAACTTATATGTACAATTTATTACTAATGTTACAGACAGAACCTGGCTTCCAGCTGTCCGGTCATTAACTTCTCCCGCGCCGGCAGGGAAAACCCGGAATTTGGGTGCCAAGAAAAAATTCGCGGGTGTTTAGATAATTTAGGGGTATCGTTGAAAAAGCAAATTTAAAATATTATCTCCATGTTATAAAAAAAAAAAAATACTAATTATACATAAAAAAGGTAAATGAATGAAGGTTCCAGAAATGTATAGTTTTTTTTTTAGGAAAAAAATAACTGGTGAGAAAATTAGACAAAATATTTAACCTCCTCTCCCCCTTAAAAAAATAAAATCTATAAAACACTAAAATAATTGTTGTCTAATTACCAAGACCTGTAAATATTCACTTGTCACGCACAATTTGAAGATAAAATGAGTTTCTTCCAAGACATATCACTTTTTACACACATTGTGAAAAAAAAAAAAAAACAGAAGGAACGGACCAGCAAAAAAAGATAAGGAAGCAGAACAATGAAACTAGTAAGAAAAGATAAGGAAGCAGAACAATGAAACTAGTAAGAAAAGATAAGGAAGCAGAACAATGAAACTAGCAAGAAAAGATAAGGAAGCAGAACAATGAAACTAGCAAGAAAAGATAAAAGAAGCAGAACAATGAAACTAGTAAGAAAAGATAAGGAAGCAAAACAATGAAACTAGTAGGAAAAGGTAAGGAAACAGAACAATGAAACTAGCAAGAAAAGATAAAAGAAGCAGAACAACGAAACTAGCAAGAAAAGATACAGAAAAAGAATAATGAAACTAGCAAGAAAAGATAAGGAAGCAGAGCAATGAAACTAGCAAGAAAAGATAAAAGCAGCAGAACAATGAAACTAGCAAGAAAAGATAAGGAAGCAGAACAATGAAACTAGTAGGAAAAGATAATGAAGCAGAACAATGAAACTAACAAGAAAAGATAAGGAAGCAGAACATGAAACTAATAAGAAAAGATAAGGAAGCAGAACAATGAAACTAATAAGAAAAGATAAGGAAGCAGAACAATGAAACTAACAAGAAAAGATAAGGAAGCAGAACAATGAAACTAACAAGAAAAGATAAAAGAAGCAGAACAATGAAACTAGTAAGAAAAGATAAGGAAGCAAAACAATGAAACTAGTAGGAAAAGGTAAGGAAACAGAACAATGAAACTAGCAAGAAAAGATAAAAGAAGCAGAACAACGAAACTAGCAAGAAAAGATACAGAAAAAGAATAATGAAACTAGCAAGAAAAGATAAGGAAGCAGAGCAATGAAACTAGCAAGAAAAGATAAAAGCAGCAGAACAATGAAACTAGCAAGAAAAGATAAGGAAGCAGAACAATGAAACTAGTAGGAAAAGATAATGAAGCAGAACAATGAAACTAGCAAGAAAAGATAAGGAAGCAGAACAATGAAACTAGCAAGAAAAGATAAGGAAGCAGAACAATGAAACTAGCAAGAAAAGATAAGGAAGCAGAACAATGAAACTAGCAAGAAAAGATAAAAGAGGCAGAACAATGAAACTAGTAAGAAAAGATAAGGAAGCAGAACAATGAAACTAGTAGGAAAAGATAAGGAAGCAGAACAATGAAACTAGTAGGAAAAGATAAGGAAGCAGAACAATGAAACTAGCAAGAAAAGATAAGGAAGCAGAACAATGAAACTAGCAAGAAAAGATAAGGAAGCAGAACAATGAAACTAGCAAGAAAAGATAAGGAAGCAGAACAATGAAATTAGCAAGAAAAGATAAGGAAGCAGAACAATGAAACTAGCAAGAAAAGATACGGAATCAGAACAATGAAATTAGCAAGAAAAGATAAGGAAGCAGAACAATGAAACTAGCAAGAAAAGATAAAAGAAGCAGAACAATGAAACTAGCAAGAAAAGATAAAAGAGGCAGAACAATGAAACTAGCAAGGAAAGATAAAAGAGGCAGAACAATGAAACTAGCAAGAAAAGATAAAAGAGGCAGAACAATGAAACTAGCAAGAAAAGATAAAAGAGGCAGAACAATGAAACTAGCAAGGAAAGATAAAAGAGGCAGAACAATGAAACTAGCAAGAAAAGATAAGGAAGCAGAACATTGTTTGGTTTTAATCAGTTTTGAGAACAATCTCCAGGAAGACTGTGGTGGTCCTGAAAAGGACCTGGTTATGGTGCAGAGTAGCGTGACGACTGGCCTGGTCAGGAATTACTTGGCAGCTGCAGCTTTCTTCAGCGTCTTCTGATAAATGGTGGCCCTGGCACTGACTGATAAAGGGCTGCTGTTGACTGGGTGGCCCTGGCACTGACTGATAAAGGGCTGCTGCTGACTGGGTGGCCCTGGCACTGACTGATAAAGGGCTGCTGCTGACTGGGTGGCACTGACTGATAAAGGGCTGCTGTTGACTGGGTGGCCCTGGCACTGACTGATAAAGGGCTGCTGCTGACTGGGTGGCCCTGGCACTGACTGATAAAGGGCTGCTGCTGACTGGGTGGCCCTGGCACTGACTGATAAAGGGCTGCTGTTGACTGGGTGGCCCTGGCACTGACTGATAAAGGGCTGCTGTTGACTGGGTGGCCCTGGCACTGACTGATAAAGGGCTGTTGTTGACTTGGTGGCACTGACTGATAAAGGGCTGCTGTTGACTTGGTGGCACTGATTGATAAAGGGCTGCTGTTGACTGGGTGGCACTGACTGATAAAGAGCTGCTGTTGACTGAGTGGCCCTGGCTTTCGTGACAAGAATCAGTTACCGTTCGTCAGTGCCCCCACAACATGCACCACTGTTTCAGAAGTATGGAATATCAACTTACCAAGTTTGATACTTTTCTTCATCCTTGTATTCACAGTTATCGTATTTGGTCTTAGCTTACGACTTGACTATTTTGCTAACTGTGTACGTGTATTTTTCCTAGGAACTGATAACGACCTTGTACATAGGATTCCTTGGTCTTATATTCTCATCCTATTTTGTCTACCTCGCCGAGAAGGATTCTGGGGAGGATTTCAGCAGCTACGCCGACGCCCTGTGGTGGGGTGTGGTAAGTGTAGAAGCTTCCAATCCTTCTTTAAAGAAGAGATAATTCTTCTTCTTCTTCTATTTTCTTTTTGTTCTGGATATTTTTTAACCTCAAAATTTTTTTCCCCTTTATTCTGATGATTTTAGGTGTCGCACTGACCTAATCCTAATGTCCACGAAGGGTCGGGAAGGTGTTGGGTGGAAAAGAGGGGGGGGGGACGGTGGTGGAGAATACTTGGAGTTGGAGGAACTAATAGTCCCTTACCTGGAGCTGTCGCCACCAGACTGCAGACATGGGTTCTTCATTTTGCCTTCTGATAGAAAAATAAATAAATAAAATGAAATTTAAAGAATAAATAAATACAAATCCCGGGCATTTCCCACATTCAAATTCCTGGACAAAAAAAAACTTTTCTTCGTTTCCTGGACAACAAAATGGGACTCGTTTTTAGACAACAAACTGGGACTCGCTTTTAGACAACAAACTGGGACTCATTTCCTAGATATCAAACTGGGATTCATTTCCTAGACAACAAACTGGGACTCGCTTTTAGACAACAAACTGGGGCTCATTTCCTAGACAACAAACTGGGACTCATTTCCTAGACAACAAAATGGAACTCATTTCCTAGACAACAAAATGGGACTAGTTTCTAAACAATAGATTGGGATTCGTTTCCTAGACAACAAACTGGGACTAGTTTCTAGACAATAGACTGGGATTCGTTTCCTGGACAACAAACTGGAGCTCAGAACCCAAGGCCATGACCTTGGTGATACAATGTAACATGCTACGACTTTTCTCACAGCGCACACAAGAGTGTGGGACAATATCCTCCTAGCCAGTTCTAACGGCACGTTTCTCAGTACATCCACCACACTTAATAAAAAACAAAAGCCCAAACTCTTCTACTCAGCTCCCCGTCATGAAATAAGAGCACTGCACGACAACATCCAGTTTTGTTTAGTCTTCCTGTAAAGTTTATGTGCTCCTCTGTGTCTGTGCGTCACATTCAAGATTAACACACACAAAAATTGTATGGCTTGTTTATTTCAGTATTTACGGCACATTTCCAACTACAGAACAAGACTTTTGATTGGACGCTGGGCGTACACGGCCATCTAAGCGGCTTGTAGCATGATAAGGCGCCAACTAACGTTATTTTGTTGCTGCTAAATCTTACCATATGGTCTGTCTAAATACTGTGATTTGTTTCATCAACTCTCTCTCTCTCTCTCTCTCTCTCTCTCTCTCTCTCTCTCTCTCTCTCTCACACACATGCCACTCACATTCTGTGACTTTGCCCTGGACTTTTCCAACGTTTCTCAACCCAGATAACAGTGACCACCATCGGGTACGGCGATACGGTCCCTAAAACCTGGATGGGACGAATTGTCGCCTCCTGCTTCTCAGTGTTCGCCATCTCATTCTTCGCCCTTCCCGCGGTAAGTTGTTGCTTACGTCTTTTTATTACGTTTACATTTTTTTGTTTTGTTTTAGTGAGATATTTGCACATATGAAAAGCTGATATTAGCATTTTGTAAACTAAAGAGACCGATGACTTTACAGCCAATAGAACAAATTATAGATCATATTTCATGGAGTAAAATGAATCCAGGTAACCATGCGGATTTTCTTTCTTCACATTTCGTAAATCTGTGTGAATCCAGGGAGCTTAAATAGTCTGGCTATATTACGGATCACTCTGTTTAAAATTTCAAAGAGTTGGCATCAATCATGTCTGGTCATTTAGACCCAGCTGTCGTGACTACAATCCATTACTGCTTCGTCAATCATGCCACAAGAGATTACTGTTTCAGAAGTATGGGAGAACAATGTAACATTTTTGTTACTTTTCTTCTTTTTTTGTTTGTTTAAAAGTCTGTGATAAAAAATAGTTCATGTGGTCGCGTGAATTGTCTCATTTCCGTGACTGAAGTCCTGCCACTCTGGGGAAATGAGTGCAGGAAATCAGTAAACAGCGTTTGAGTTTTATTTTTCGAAATCCTTTCTTCCACAGGGAATTCTTGGCTCAGGTTTCGCCCTGAAAGTCCAGCAAAAACAACGACAGAAACACTTCAACCGGCAGATCCCAACTGCAGCGTCGTTAATACAGGTAACAACGACATTTTCGCGCCGTAAACTCATACAACACAGTATTGTATAGTTAGAAACTGGGGGGGGGGGGGGAGCGCTTTTAGACTGAAACAGCGGCAGGACTGAGTGGTTAGATTCTTGGTTTACTAACCCGGAGGTACCAGGTTCAAGTCCCTGCAGTGAGGATTTCTTCTGGTACACACCAAAAAGGCCCCGGGGTCCACCCAGCCTCTAAAAATGGGTACCAGAAAAATCTGGGAAAGTAGATGCGGCCAGAAATGATATCACATCACACCTGTGTGTGCCAAAGGTATTGGAAATACGGGCCTATCACCATATTCCCAAATATGCCTTAATAACATGAAGACGTTGGATTTTATCTTCTTACCTGTATGTTGGTAGTGGCAGTCAGTCCAGGTAAGTAACAATAATCAATCCAAGTTAAAAAAAAAAAAATAGAAACCAGTTTAGATAAACAAAAGAAATCAGCACAGGTAAGTAAGAGGTAACAACCTGGAAAAGCAACAAAGTTCATCCATTCATTCATTCATCCATTCATTCATTCATTTGCATGTCCCTTGCGGAACTTTGCCTCCCTAACAGCACTCCTGTAGGCCTCTCGGTTGTGAGCAAGATGGCCTGCTGCTGATGCATCCATTTGCAGATCATCAACGATGTCTTGCAGCCATCTTCGCCTTAGTCTTCCTCTCTTTCTTTTTCCCATTATGTACCCTTCCAAGACGGTCTTCTCTAGATTATCATGACTTTTAATGTGTCCAAATCATTTAAGTTTTCTCTCTTTAATCCTCTTTACTAGCCAACCTTCTTCAACATTAAGTTCTTGTAGTATGGATATATTTGTTCTTTTTTTTTTGTTTTTGTTTCCATGATATTTGAAGCAATAAAGTTACTTAAGCTAAATAACAGGAATCAATCTAGGTAAGTAATAAGACATGGTCTTTGTTGTGGATGATCTCTGGTCACTATAACGGCAGGGCTGTCCTTGATCTTTACAGGTGATACTATTAAGCTATGATAACAGGCAAGTTCTGTACTGTCAAGCAGTACTGCTGATGACGCCATTTTGTGACAGGACGGGTATTGGCTCCTTACAAAAACAAAAACAAAAAAACTTTGAATATATAGGATTGTTATACAGGGAGACCGGTTTTATTGCTGAAGGAACACCTGGTGCTCTGTTAGCCAGAGATTCTGTTAAAACAAGCAGATCACACACGTGTCCAGGTCTTCTCATGCTGTGTTAGCCAGGGATTCTGGTAAAATAGCCAGATCACACATTTATCCAGGGCTTCTCAAATGAGACGAATCTTCAACAGCTGTAAAATCAAACATTCCTAGACTACAAACAGCTGTAAAATCAAACACTCCTAGACTATAAACATCTGTAAAATCAAACACTCCTAGACTATAATCAATCAATCAATCAATCAAGTGCCGTGCCGCATGGTGTAAGTGATCATTTCTCTCCACAATTCCCTGTCTTTAGACTTGATTATGAGATCCGCCGGTGACTTTCTTCCTAGCCACACTGACAGCCCATCCAGTAACTTCTCTCTCTGTCTTCCTTTGTATCTTCTTCCCTCAATTTTTCCAGTTGCCACAATGTGTTCCAATTTTCCTCTTCTCAGAAAATTTTCTACAAATCTCCCTTGTCTGCATCTGATCTTTGATGTAATTTGTCTTTTAACTCCAGCCTCTCTCTTAAGACTTACTCGTTGGTTTTCTTACCTGTCCATGATACCTTCAACATCCTTCTTATGAACCACATTTCCATGGCCTCCATTTCTCGCTGTACTCTCTTATTCATAGACCATGCTTCACATTCATAAAATAAAATTGGCTCGATGTAACATTTAAGTACTCGGAATCTTGTTTCCATTGATATGGATCTGTTGCACAAAATGTTTCTCATTTTCTGGAATGCTGACTTGTCCTGAACACATCTGCTTTTTATTTCGTTGTGACATTTCCCATCAGCTGTTATAATTGTTCCTAAGTACTTCAATCTATCAACTTGTTTCAGTTCTGTGCCATGCTACATTTTGGTGGTATCCTTTTCTTTGAAATGACCATCACTTCAGTCTTCTTTTTATTCAGGCTGAGACCTTTACTTTTACTTTCACGAACCACGATGTCCAGAAGAGCCTGTAGCTCCCCTTCACTTTTAGCAATCAGAACTGTGTCGTCTGCATATCTTAAGTTGTTAAGATTGTACCCGCCAATTGATATTCCTGGCAAACTCCCTATATTTCACATTATGTTTTCGCTGTACAAGGAGAAGAGGTAAGGAGATAGAACATATCCTTGTCTCACTCCCAGTTTTATGTCTTGGAATGCTCCTATTCGGTTCTCAACCTTCGTTGCTGCTGATTGTTGCCAATATGTTTTTGATGAGTTTCAGATCTTTCCCACCTATGTTGATGTCTTCCAGCATTCTTATAATTTCTATGTGTCTCACTTTATCGAATGCTTTACAGTAGTCTATGAAGCATAAATATAGGTCCGTCTTTACTTTCATTGATCTTCCATTATTGTTCTTAATATATATATATTTGGCATTACTTGTGCATTTTCCTTCGAAGAAGTCACACTGTTCTTCAACGATTTCTGGTTTTATTTTGCCCCTGACTCTTCTCATAACAATACGAAGCAGGATTTTGGTAACATAGTTCATAAGACTAATGGTTCGATGGTCTTCACATTCAACTGTACTTTGTTTCTTTGGTGGGGCAATGAGAACTGATTGCAAAAGGACTGATGGGACATAGTTAGTGTTAAAGATATCATTCAGCAATCTGTTAGTTATTTCTATGCCAAGCTCTCCTTATGCTTCCAATTCTTCCTTGGTGATTTTATTTGGTCCTGGTGTTTTGTTGTTCTTCATGTGTTTGATGACTTCTTCCACTTTTGCTTTTAATATGTGAGGCCCTTCATTATTATTTCGTATATCTATTTCGCTTCTATTGTTCTATTGTCCTCATAGAGTTCCCTAATGTGTTCGCTCCATCTTGCCATTATTTCATCTCTTCCATTATTGTATGCCCCTCCTTTGACTTCAGGCAACCAGTCTTGTGGTATGTCCTTTTGTTTGTTAACTCCTTTATTTGTTTGTACATATCTCTTGTGTTTCCATGATGGTGTGTCTCTGTTTGATTACATTTCTTATTTAGCCACTCTTCCTTAGCTTTATTGCATTTGTGTCTTATTTCTTCATTTATTTTGTCATCCTAGACTACAAACATCTGTAAAATCAAACACTCCTAGACTACAATTTTCCATAACTGTAAAATATCCAGTACAGGTAACTGCAGTTTATTTCATTTCATGCAGGACTGAGTGTCAATATTATCTGCTCCCAAGCTGAAAGATCCCGTGGCTTGCCTAGACCAGAAACCTACATTTTGTGTGCAGATCTTGGAGAGAGATCTCTGGATCTCTTATACCACATTTTATCCCAACTAATCACCTTTAGCATCCATCTTGTCCGTGTCGTTATTTTGTTTTGGAAAAAGACGACATGTTTAGAATTTCTATATTTAGACACTTGCTGTACCTCATAATCAACAGAGATCTACAATTATTAAACTTCTTGACAAAATAAACTTTCAAAAGTTGATTAAAATAACAAGATATAAGCCATAATTGTTCATTTTTGGCAACAAATTATGGCCGGTGTAATTGTTTCTTCACCTTTATACGAGTATAATAAACTAATTTGTTCTGGTCTCAGTGCTTGTGGAGGTGTCATGCAGCAGATCCGTCCTTCAACTCCACAGCAACCTGGAAGATTCACATCCAGGACAAGAACTACAAGCTTGTCATCAACCATTCAGCATCATCATCTGCTCTGACCAGGTAAGACAAGAACAACGTAGGCCTACCTGTACCTCAAACCCTCGGGTAAGTCAAGACATGGACTCACTCATATTTCAAGGCATCAGTTAAGGCTAAACCAACATCCCTGTCTCTCACACTAAAACCTGAAACACATTTACTTTAGATCCATCAACGTCTCAGAGCATCACAGTGTTTGGACTCTATTCATTTCCTGCTTAAACGCCAACTTACTTAGTGGTTTTTAAACTATGTTTCACAATGGTCTATTGCCTCACCGCTAAAAAGTTTCCAGCAACAAATACCATCTTCAGTAAAGTATTATAAACTACAAAATGATATTTGAGAAAAAGTTTCCTGACTACAAAAAGTATCTCATGTGTGAATATCAGCACCTAAAACACTTTAGTCTCAGTCAGTAGTTCCCAAGCTTTCTTAAGCTGGCACACCCTTGTCTCCCAGACCAGTCTCAGTCAGTAGTTCCCAAGCTTTCTCAAGCTGACACACCCTTTTATCCCAGACCACAGTCTCAGTCAGTAGTTCCCAAGCTTTCTTAAGCTGGCACACCCTTGTCTCCCAGACCAGTCTCAGTCAGTAGTTCCCAAGCTTTCTTAAGCTGGCACACCCTTGTATCCCAGACCACAGTCTCAGTCAGTAGTTCCCTAGCTTTCTTAAGCTGGCACACCCTTGTATCCCAGACCACAGTCTCAGTCAGTAGTTCCCTAGCTTTCTCAAGCTGACACACCCTTTTATCCCAGACCACAGTCTCAGTCAGTAGTTCCCAAGCTTTCTCAAGCTGGCACACCCTTGTATCCCAGACCACAGTCTCAGTCAGTAGTTCCCAAGCTTTCTCAAGCTGGCACACCCTTGTATCCCAGACCACAGTCTCAGTCAGTAGTTCCCAAGCTTTCTCAAGCTGGCACACCCTTGTCTCCCAGACCACAGTCTCAGTCAGTAGTTCCCAAGTTTTCTCAAGCTGGCACACCCTTGTATCCCAGACCACAGTCTCAGTCAGTAGTTCCCAAGCTTTCTCAAGCTGGCACACCCTTGTCTCCCAGACCACATCTCCATCATCTCCCCCCTCCCCCATAAATTTTTTTTTTGCGCTCAGTTCGCTCTGATGGCCCCTACTGCTCACTTTTCTCCTCACCATTGCGCTCCCCCCCCCCGGATCTTCCCATCGTCCCCCCCCCCCCCGAGAAGGGCAGTGCTAGGCAGTTTTGGAAACACTGGTGTAAGCTGATGTTATGAATTTATTTCCCTTTACCACGAATTCTTCTGCCTGCATGTTTAATTAAATAGTTAATACATTTCTCACTCCACGTTCAAACATTTGTTCCGCTTCTATGGACTTCTAACTGACGAAGTTATCCCTGCAGGAATACTGACAAGACCAGCGGGTTGAGGGTGTGGGGGGGGGGGGAGCTGGAGTTGTACCTGTAGTGCCCGGGGCTGTAAGGGCCCCCTTTTTAAATTAGTAGCAAAGGTATTGAAAATACGTTCCGCCTACAGTTTTCAGTTTTTGGAAATTGGCCTGGTAGAATCTGACCCTGGAGCCCGACTTGGCTCACCTACCCTGAGTGCCGAATGAATGGCGGCCAAGATTACCTACTCAAATCTTTAATCAGATCGTCCATTGTTCTTAAAACAGAATGGCCAGGAAGGCGAGTTTGTTGAAGAAGAGGAAAAGCGTGAGGAACTCTCTTGGCAGCGGAGTTCTAGAAAGACAAGAAAGTATGGCATCTCTAGCAGGACAAGACGCGAGCAACCAACTCCGTGTTCCAAGTATGTTCTCCTATATTTTATCTTCTTTGTATTTCATTAGTTGTCATATGATGATACAAATTAATAGATTTAGTTATCTCATAAGATAGTCTTTCATCTCAGGAGCAAATTTTCCTTACCTCAAGTTTAGAACATAAATCTCGAGACGGGTTTCTTTCAAACATTAAACCACGATAGACTTAAGGAAAATAATTTACAGTGAAAATCTCTTACACAGTGTGCGCATAAATTATTGGTCGATTTTTAAGACCGTATTTTCACCAACACTGAACAGAAGTACATGGTATTATCACTGTTTGAAAGAAGAATATTTCCAGGGCCCCACGTGCGGCCCGGCAGAGATCCAGGGGGTACTTCTGTTCTCACCAAACCCTCTCCAGCATGTCCTGTGTGACATTCTTGATGGCAGATGAGGATTTGTCAGAACGAGTCAGGTTTAGTGATCATTTCATTTATCAGCAGGGACAGTATCCCACAATCACCACACACTGGTCGAGATGGAATGTGCTTGACCCCTTCTTCTTCACAGAGGACAGTGTCACAAGAACAGTGTGCCTGGACATGCAGGAGAACTGGTTAGTGTCACAACTCATAGAGGACAGTGTCACAGGAATGGTGTGCCTTGACATGCAGGAGAACTGGTTAATGTTACAACTCACAGAGGACAGTGTCACAAGAACAGTGTGCCTGGACATGCAGGAGAACTTGTTAATGTCACAACTCACAAAGGACAGTATCACAGGAATGTTGTGCCTGGACATACAGGAGAACTGGTTAATGTCACAACTCATAGAGGACAGTGTCACAGGAATGTTGTGCCTGGACATACAGGAGAACTGGTTAATGTCACAACCCATAGAGGACAGTGTCACAGGAATGTTGTGCCTGGACATGCAGGAGAACTTGTTAATGTCACAACCCATAGAGGACAGTGTCACAGGAATGTTGTGCCTGGACATACAGGAGAACTGGTTAATGTCACAACTCATAGAGGACAGTGTCACAGGAATGTTGTGCCTGGACATGCAGGAGAACTGGTTAGTGCCACAACTCACAGATAAAGAACAGGAGTTTATTTACAACAAGGCAGGGCCATACCACGTTGGCATTTGCAGGTCTAGGAGTACCTATATGGACACCTGCCAGATCTAGGAGTACTTATATGGACATCGTCCAGGTCTAGGAGTACTTATATGGACATCGTCCAGGTCTAGGAGTACTTATATGGACATCGTCCAGGTCTAGGAGTACTTATATGGACATCGTCCAGGTCTAGGAGTACTTATATGGACATCGTCCAGGTCTAGGAGTACTTATATGGACATCGTCCAGGAGTACTTATATGGACATCTGCCAGATCTAGGAGTACTTATATGGACATCGTCCAGGTCTAGGAGTACTTATATGGACATCGTCCAGGTCTAGGAGTACTTATATGGACATCGTCCAGGTCTAGGAGTACTTATATGGACATCGTCCAGGTCTAGGAGTACTTATATGGACACCTGCCAGATCTAGGAGTACCTATATGGACATCGTCCAGGTCTAGGAGTACTTATATGGACATCTGCCAGATCTAGGAGTACTTATATGGACATCGTCCAGATCTAGGAGTACCTATATGGACACCTGCTAGATCTAGGAGTACCTATATGGACACCTGCCAGATCTAGGAGTACCTATATTGACACCTGCCAGATCTAGGAGTACTTAAATGGACACCTGCCAGATCTAGGAGTACCTATATGGACATCTGTTGTGCCACACATAGGCCACACATAAAATTCATTTAAAGTCAGTATGAAACTGTAAATATTCCTCTTTTAGTGGTAATATCATGTATTTCTGTTCGGTGTTGGTGAAAATATGGTCTTACACAATCTACCAATAATTAATTTGTGTGCACACTGTATATAGTCTAGTATATATTCTAGTATATAGTCTAGTATTTTATTTAGATTAGGCTGAGGGTGTTAATGTTACTTTCTGATGATCAAAGATAGTGGTGTTGTACATGTTGTACACAGATATTTTGTCCTTTTCTAAGTGTAGTTTTAGCTTGGCGTACTCTCTTCTTGATCTGTTCCGACATAAAGTCTGATTGTTCATTGATAATGTTTCACAAACAGGTACCCCGTCCAAGAACTCTACAGGAAAAGTTACCGTGGATGTTGGGGACTTAGATGATGACTTCGATGAACTTATCTACAAACCAGAACAGTATGTAGTAGTAGTAGGTGGAGGTGGTGGTAGTAGTAGTAGTAGTGATTAGTAGTAGTAGTAGTAGCAATAGTAGTAGTGGTAGTAGTAGTAGTAGTAGTAGTAGTAGTAGTAGAAGTGGCAGTAGTAGTAGTAGTAGTAGTAATAGTAGTAGTAGTAGTGGTAGTGGTAGTAGTAGTAGTAGTGTAGTAGTAGTAGTAGTAGTAGTAGAAGTGGCAGTAGTAGTAGTAGTAGTAGTAATAGTAGTAGTAGTAGTGGTAGTGGTAGTAGTAGTAGTAGTAGTGGTAGTAGTAGTAGTAGTAGTAGTAGTAGTAGAAGTGGCAGTAGTAGTAGTAGTATAGTAGTGGTAGTAGTAGTAGTAGTAGTAGAAGTGGCAGTAGTAGTAGTAGTAGCAGCAGCACCAGCAGCAGCAGTAGTAGTAGCACCAGCAGTAATAATAGGATAATAATAATTATGGTAGTAGTAATAGTAGTAGTATATTAGTAAAAGTAGTAATAGCAATAGACATAGTAAAATTAATAATAGTAGTATTAGTAGTAGTACTGCCAGAAATAGGTAATGGCAGTAGTTGGAGTAGTAAGGGTAGCAACAACAGAAGTAGTACTAGTAGTCACAGCAGCAGAAGTAGTAGTAGCAATCATAGCAGCAGCAAAAGAATTAGTAGTAGTAACCACAGCAGGAGTAGTAGGAGCAGAGCAGCAACAGCAGCAGGTTGTAGTATATAGCAAGGACTGGAAGCCAGTAAATTTGATAGTCACTTTATGGTACAAACATAAAAGTTAGAACAGACCATTGCTCTAAGCTTGTTTGTATGCAGTTCATTGTAGAGTGGTCAAAGGGACAGCAGTGTTTGAGTTTTACGGCTGTTTGTAGTCTAGGAGTGTTTGATTTTACACATGTTTGTAGTCTAGGAGTGTTTGATTTTACAGATGTTTGTAGTCTAGGAGTGTTTGATTTTACACATGTTTGTAGTCTAGGAGTGTTTGATTTTACACATGTTTGTAGTCTAGGAGTGTTTGATTTTACACATGTTTGTATCTAGGAGTATTTGATCTTACAGATGTTTGTGTCTAGGAGTGTTTGATCTTACAGATGTTTGATCTAGGAGTGTTTGATCTTACAGATGTTTGTATGTAGGAGTGTTTGATCTTACAGATGTTTGTATGTAGGAGTGTTTGATCTTACAGATGTTTGTAACTAGGAATGTTTGATCTTACAGATGCTTGTAACTAGGAGTGTTTGATCTTACAGATGTTTGTATCCAGGAGTGTTTGATTTTACAGATAGATGGAAGCGTGTATGAGGAAGTCTGACACTGCTGAGAATCTTACATCCTTCCCGTGCCATTAAACGTCACATAGGGCTCGCATAGTTGTTTGCCAAATTTTCCTATTCTTGGCAAATCTTTCAACCTCATCAAGGGATGTTATGCCCACTAAACTGGCTTCTCTTAACAATGTCCTCTTTATAGTTTCATGCGGTTGACCTCTTTTTCTTCAGCTTTTTGTGGTCCACTTGATAGCTTGTTTTGGTATTCTCTGGTTGTTTCTTTTCATCACATGGCCTACATATGTCCATCTTCTTTTTCAGATCACCCATGAGACAGGTTATTGTTTGTTCATATGTTTTATCTGTGTGTTGTTCTTGAATTCATTCCACTTTATACCAAGTATTTTCCTTAGACATTTGTTTTCAAAAGAGTCTAATTTCTTGTTTATTTCTTTAGTTGTTTTCCAGCTTTCACATGCATAAGTGAGGGTGGATATCACTTGAATTGAATAATCTTAACTTGGTTTTTGTGCTTATAACTTTTGAATTCCATATGTTCTCAAGATTTTTAAAGGACAATGCTGCTTTTGCAATTCTAACTTCCTTCCTGGTGTCACCATCCTGGTATGTGTAGCTATCAAGGTATGCAAATTGGTTTACTTCATCAACAGCTGTTCCTTCTACGTATATTTTTCTTTCTTGATTAATGAGAAGTTTCATTATTTTTGTTTTGTCTTTGTTAATTTCAAGACCTATTTTGCTAGCCAAGGAAGACAGGGAATCTGTTTTTTTCCTGCATCGATTTCACATTGTCACTGATAAGAATTATGTCATCAGCAAAATCAAGATCTTCTATTTGGGTTCCATGTACCCAGTCAATGCCAGTTTTACCTGTACAGCATCTTTTCATTATAAAGTCAATGGCAATTCCAAAAAGCAAGGGAGATAATATACATTCATGTTTCACACCTGTTTCAATCTGAAACCATTCTCTCATTCCTTCTTCTGTATCTAGAAGTTATATATAGAATATATAATATATAAGTTATATACATTCAGTGCTAACTGAAAGATGAATTATGTGTGTGTGTGTGTGTTTTACCTTTACTTTGAGAAGTCTTCATTTCAAATTATCTCAAGCATGTATGTTCCTGTAACAGTCTACATCACATTTGACAGGTTGACAGATGGACATAAAGCTATGATACGTGTAATTAGGAAGATCAAATTTTTTGTGGCCAGAAGAAAATTCCAGGTACGTAGTTCAAGTTAAGCAGGTGTTGTTATTTGTTTGTTAATTGTTATTTAGTATACAGACTCTCCTCTTCATATGATGGCGTTTTGTTTGTTAATTGTTATTTAGTATACAGACTCTCCTCTTCCTATGATGGGGTTGGGGTTGGGGCCAGTTTGGCAGATCAGTGACCTGTGCCTGGCATGTTAGGGTCAGAGTTGGCAGACCACAGCAGGCCAAGACCCTGTCCCATCTTATCAGCTAGCAGTTCCAGGGAGATAGAAGGTTTCCATGCTGACATGCTAGCATCAGGGTTAGTGAACTATGTCTAACATGCTAGCATCAGAGTTAGTGAACTATGTCTAACATGCTAGCATCAGAGTTAGTGAACTATGTCTAACATGCTAGCATCAGGGTTAGTGAACTGTGTCTAACATGCTAGCATCAGGGTTAGTGAACTATGTCTAACATGCTAGCATCAGAGTTAGTGAACCATGTCTGACATACTAGCATCAGAGTTAGTAAACTATGTCTGACATACTAGCATCAGAGTTAGTAAACTATGTCTAACATGCTAGCATCAGAGTTAGTAAACTATGTCTAACATACTAGCATCAGAGTTAGTAAACTATGTCTAACATACTAGCATCAGGGTTAGTGAACTATGTCTAACATGCTAGCATCAGGGTTAGTGAACTATGTCTAACATGCTAGCATCAGGGTTAGTGAACCATGTCTGACATACTAGCATCAGAGTTAGTAAACTATGTCTGACATACTAGCATCAGAGTTAGTAAACTATGTCTAACATGCTAGCATCAGAGTTAGTAAACTATGTCTAACATGCTAGCATCAGAGTTAGTGAACTATGTCTAACATACTAGCATCAGAGTTAGTGAACTATGTCTAACATACTAGCATCAGAGTTAGTAAACTATGTCTAACATACTAGCATCAGAGTTAGTAAACTATGTCTAACATGCTAGCATCAGAGTTAGTAAACTATGTCTAACATGCTAGCATCAGAGTTAGTGAACTATGTCTAACATACTAGCATCAGAGTTAGTAAACTATGTCTAACATACTAGCATCAGAGTTAGTAAACTATGTCTAACATGCTAGCATCAGAGTTAGTAAACTATGTCTAACATACTAGCATCAGAGTTAGTAAACTATGTCTAACATACTAGCATCAGAGTTAGTGAACTATGTCTAACATACTAGCATCAGAGTTAGTGAACTATGTCTAACATGCTAGCATCAGAGTCAGTAAACTATGTCTAACATGCTAGCATCAGAGTTAGTGAACTATGTCTAACATGCTAGCATCAGAGTTAGTGAACTATGTCTAACATGCTAGCATCAGAGTTAGTGAACTATGTCTAACATGCTAGCATCAGAGTTAGTGAACTATGTCTAACATACCAGCATCAGGGTTAGTGAACTATGTCTAACATACCAGCATCAGGGTTAGTGAACTATGTCTGACATGCTAGCATCAGAGTTAGTGAACTATGTCTAACATGCTAGCATCAGGGTTAGTGAACCATGTCTGACATACTAGCATCAGAGTTAGTGAACTATGTCTAACATACTAGCATCAGGGTTAGTGAACTATGTCTAACATGCTAGCATCAGGGTTAGTGAACTATGTCTAACATACTAGCATCAGGGTTAGTGAACTAAGTCTAACATGCCAGCATCAGGGTTAATGAACTATGGCTGACCAAGACCCTGCCCCACATCTCTGCCAAGACCCTGCCCCACATCTCTACCAAGACCCTGCCCCACATCTCTACCAAGACCCTGCCCCACATCTCTGCCAAGACCCTGCCCCACATCTCTGCCAAGACCCTGCCCCACATCTCTGCCAAGACCCTGCCCCACATCTCTGCCAAGACCCTGCCCCACATCTCTGTTGGTAGCCCTAGTAACAGCCCTGTCTGGCTGATGAGATAGACCTGGCCGTACTCACTTTGTCTGTAGTGTCTGCTAAATGAGTATCGTGCGCCCTCTGCTCTTTGCCTGCACCCAGGAACTGAAAAAGTAGCTGACCTGCTCTCAGGCCGGCACCATGCAGTCCCTCAGCATTTCTCCACATCAGCTGAAAAGAACACTCCCTTGCAGTCCTATGGAGAAAAAAAGAAGAAGTCTGATGTTGGGCTTATGTTCTGATAAACCTATAATAAGTCACAAAAAAAAAAAAATAATAATATTATAAAAATTACGAAAATGATGATAATGGGCATAGATGTAGATGAGTCATCTTCCCTTGAATATCTACATCCATTTCTAATCTGAGATGGAGTTACTGAATAAACTCGCAAAATATTTCTATCAAAAAACAAGCTGTATATAACAGTCAAACAGCATTAGGCAGCCACAAGCTAGCCTTAAAGCTGGATTATTGTTGTATGTTGAGGACCATTTGTCATTGTTTACAGATTATTTTAGTGCAAGAAACCCTAAGTATTTGTGATTACTTTAGTGCAATAAACCCCAAATACTTGTGATTATTTTAGTGCAGTAAACCCCCAAGTACTTGTGATTATAACTGGAGGAGTGTAACCTTACTATCAGTTGTGTAAAAGGTGTTTCGTAAAGTGATTCTGAATAGAATTAAGGATGTAGTGGATATTACAATGAGAAAAGAACAGGCAGGATTTCGAAAAAGGAGAAGCTGTCTCGACCAGATCTTTACTCTAAGAATAATACTTGAAGAACATATTGAAAAGAAGAAACCATTAATCCTGAACTTCATAGACTTTAAAAAAGGCATTTGATAGCATACACAGAGATTCATTGTGGAGAATTTTAAGACTATATAGAATACCATCTAAAACTGTCAACATCATTAAGGACTTATACAATGGATATATTTGTGCAGTCAAGACAGAAGAAGGAATGAGCATATGGTTTCAGATTGAAACAGGCGTGAAACAAGGATGTATATTATCTCCATTGCTTTTTGTAATTGCCATTGACTTTATAATGAAAAGATGCTGTGCAGGTAAAACCGGCATTGACTGGGTACAGGGGACCCAAATAGAAGATCTTGATTTTGCTGATGACATAACTCTTATCAGTGACAATGTGAAATTGATGCAGGAAAAAACAGATTCTCTGTCTTCCTTGGATAGAAAAATAGGTCTTGAAATTAAAGATAAAACAAAAATAATGAAACTCCTCATTAATCAAGAAGGAATAATATATGCAGAAGGAACAGCTGTTGATGAAGTAAATCAAGTTGCCTACCTTGGTAGCTACATTGACCAGGATGGTGACACCAGGAAGGAAGTTAGAATTGCAAAAGCAGCATTGTCCTTCAAAAATCTTGAGAACATATGGAGTTCAAAAGTTAAAGCACAAAAACCAAGTTAAGATTATTCAATTCAAATGTGATATCCACCCTCATTTATGCATGCAAAAACTGGAAATCAACTAAAGAAATAGACAAGAAATTAGACTCTTTTGAAAACAAATGCCTAAATAAAATACTTGGTATAAAGTGGAACGAATTCAAGAACAATGCAGAGATAAGACAGATGAGCAAACAACAACAACCTGTCCCATGGGTGATCAGAAAAAGAAGATGGACATATGTAGGCCATGTGATGAGAAGAAACAACCAGAGAATACCAAAACAAGCTATCAAGTGGAGCACATCAGGCCGAAGAAAAAGAGGTTGACCAAGTGAAACTCTAAAGAAGACATTGTTAAGAGAAGCCAGTTTATTGGACATAACATCCCTTGATGAAGTTGAAAGACTTGCAGAGAACAGGAAAACAGGGCAGACAACTGTGCGAGCCCTATGTGACGTTTAACGGCACAGGATGGATGTAAAATGTAAGACTTATTTTAGTGCAGTAAGCCCCAAGTACTTGTGATTATTTTAGTGCAATAAGCCCCAAGTACTTGTGATTATTTTAGTGCAATAAGCCCCAAGTATTTGTGATTATTTTAGTGCAATAAGCCCCAAGTACTTGTGATTATTTTAGTGCAATAAGCCCCAAGTACTTGTGATTATTTTAGTGCAATAAGCCCCAAGTACTTGTGATTATTTTAGTGCAATAAGCCCCAAGTACTTGTGATTATTTTAGTGCAATAAGCCCCAAGTACTTGTGATTATTTTAGTGCAGTATTCTGAGTATTTTGAGGGTGATGTGGTCAACAGTTTAACATACCAGCACCTGCAGACAAATATTTGTATTATTTATTTATAACACCACATATTTTCTAACATATAACAGTGCACATTTTCCAACCTATAATGGCGCACATTTTGTAACATATAACATAACACATTTTCTAACATATAACAGCACATTTTCTAACATATAACATCACACATTTTCTAACATAACAGCACATATTTTCTAACATATAATGTCTCACATTTTCCAACATATAAAGTCGCACATTTTCTAACATATGACATCACACATTTTCTAACATATAACAACAGATATTTTCAAACATATAACAGCATACATATTTTCTAACATATAACACCACATATATTCTAACATATAACAGCACACATATTTTCTGACATATAACAGCAAGCACGTAAGCCGTATGATGTGAGGGATGTCATTGAGCAGTATTCTCAAGGTCATCTCAACATGATGGTCAGGATTAAGGAACTACAGCGAAGGTCAGAGAACAAGTTTGTGTGTATCTTACAATCAGAGAACAAGTTTGTGTGTATCTTACAATCAGAGAACAAGTTTGTGTGTATCTTACAATCAGAGAACAAGTTTGTGTGTATCTTACAATCAGAGAACAAGTTTGTGGATATCTTTGATGTAGGAAGAAGACTTGCATGTATCCTACAATCAGAGAGAAAGTTTGATGTATCCTACAATCAGAGAGAAAGTTTGCATGTATCCTACAATCAGAGAGAAAGTTTGCATGTATCCTACAATCAGAGAGAAGGTTTGCATGTATCCTACAATCAGAGAGAAGGTTTGCATGTATCCTACAATCAGAGAGAAGGTTTGCATGTATCCTACAATCAGAGAGAAGGCTTGCATGTATCCTACAATCAGAGAGAAGGCTTGCATGTATCCTACAATCAGAGAGAAGGTTTGCATGTATCCTACAATCAGAGAGAAATCTTGCATGTATCCTACAATCAGAGAGAAAGCTTGCATGTATCCTACAATCAGAAGGTTTGCATGTATCCTACAATTAGAGAGAAAGTTTGCATGTATCCTACAGTCAGTCAGTCATTTGCATGTCCCTTGCGGAACTTTGCCTCCCTAACAGCACTCTGTAGGCCTCTCGGTTGTGAGCAAGATGGCCTTCTGCTGATGCATCCATTTGCAGATTATCAATGATGTTTTGCAGCCATCTTCGCCTTAGTCTTTCTCTCTTTCTTTTTCCCATTATGTACCCTTCCAAGACGGTCTTCTCAAGATTATCATGACGTTTAATGTGTCCAAAATATTTAAGTTTTCTCTCTTTAATCCTCTTTACTAGCAAACCTTCTTTAATATTAAGTTCTTGTAGTATGGGTATATTTGTTCTTTTTTTATTCATGATATTTGAAGGACTCTTCTGTAGCATTTACATTCAAAGGCATTTATGTGTTTCTCAGCTGTTAAGTGTCCATGTCTCACAGGCATATGTTGCGATGGGAAAGATGCATGCCCTTAAAAATCTTATTTTTGTAGTTCTGTCTGTTCCTATCCACAGCTTCTTTAGTTGTTTTACTTTCTGAAAAGCGATAGATGTCCTCTTTTTAATTTCCTTCTTTATATCTCCATTATTAGTTAGTAGTGATCCAAGATATTCAAAACTCTCCACCTTTTCCAGTTTTTCCTCATTGATATATACGAGTAGGGATTGATAAGTTCTCGGCATAAGGTACAACGGATTATTTGGGAACAACTTTTTTGGGTTATTTCTCAACATAATCCCTTTGCAAGTTTATGCACTTAGTCCAGCAATCCTGGAGCATATGGATCCCTTCTTTGTAAAAGTCAGCATCTTGTGCCAGTAGAAAGTGGTCTACAGCACAAAAGACATCATCTGAAGCAAATTTGCCACCACTGAGCTCCTTTTTAAGTTTGGTAAACAGGTAATAGTCCGAAGGGGCCAAATCTGGGGAATAAGGAGGATGTTCAAGAAACTGGAAGCCACATTCATGAATGGCAGCCATTGCCACCGCCGACTTGTGAACTGGAGCATTGTCTTGATGAAAGATGACTCCTCTCATCAATTTCCCTCCACGCTTTTCCTTCAGTTTGACCCGTAGTTCCTTCACAAGATTAGCATAATAGGCGCAGGTGACCGTTCTGCCCTTTTGAAGATAGTCTACCAATAGCACACCTTCTGAATCCCAAAAGATGGAAGCCATCACTTTGCCTGCAGACAGAACCACCCTTGCTTTCTTTGGAGGTGGGGATCCATGATGTTACCACTGTTTTGACTGTTCTTTGGTTTCTGGTTGAAAATGATGAACCCAAATCTCATCCATAGTCACAAATTTCTGAAGAAACTTTTCAAGATCTGCAGAAAAATAGCTAAGATTGTCTCTTGACATGTTGAGACGATGTCGTTTGTGATTAGCTCCAAGAAGTTTCGGGACCCATCGATCAGAGACCTTTGTCATTTGAAGATCATTGTGAATAATGGCATGAACACGTTCCTGGGAGATGCCCAACTCAGTAGCAATGTACTGCTCAGTTAGTCGTCGATCCTCCATTATCATGTCATGGATTCTGCCGGTGGTTTCATTGGTGGTTACCATTCTTGGTCTTCCTGGACACAGATAATCTTCCAGACTCTCCCTTCCATGTTTGAATTGAGGTGCCCAGTTCTTCACTGTGCTGTAAGAAGGGGCACTCTCCCCTAGAGTCTCTACCATATCCTCATGGATCTCCTTCGATGATAAGCCCTTGATGTAGAGGTAGCGAATGACTGCTCGATGAGAAATTTTATCCATTTTTTCAATTTCTGCCACCCCTTACCACTTCAGTAGTCTGTAAAAAAATTGGTTGCAGTTAATTTCTTGAAACTTTGTGTTTAATCTTACATTAACCTGATATACAAATGCACCTAATATCCAATGTTCCAGTATTTGTACGTTATGCCGAGAACTTATCAGTCACCCCTCATATTTCAGCTGCCATATTTGTTTTGTCAGCTGTCATGAATTTAGTTTTCTTCACATTAAGATAGAGTTTTTGCTCTTCCTTATTCTTATGGATTGACATAATTAGTTTTTCCATTCCTTTTTGTGTTGTGGACAGTAATATTGTGTCATCAGCATACCTGATCTCTGGTATTTTATAACCACCAATTGTTAAGGCATTGTAATATTCTTTGTCTACATCTTCTCGAACATTCCTCATAATATTTTCAGCATACAAGTTAAATAAGTACGGCGACAGTATGCACCTATGACAGACCCCTTGTTTTATGTCAACTTAATGTTGACATAAAAGTTGTTTCACCATTTATTCTTACTGCTGCCTGTTGGTCTAGATACAGCATTGATATTAATTGCATACAATCAGAGAGAAATCTTGCATGTATCCTATAATCAGAGAGAAATCTTGCATGTATCCTACAGTCAGAGAGAAATCTTGCATTTATCCTACAATCAGAGAGAAATCTTGCGTGTATTCTACAGTCTGAGAGAAATCTTGCATGTATCCTACAATCAGAGAGAAATCTTGCATGTATCCTACAGTAAGAGAGAAATCTTGCATGTATCCTACAATCAGAGAGAAATCTTGCATGTATCCTACAGTAAGAGAGAAATCTTGCATGTATCCTACAGTCAGAGAGAAATCTTGCATTTATCCTACAATCAGAGAGAAATCTTGCATGTATCCTACAGTCAGAGAGAAATCTTGCATTTATCCTACAATCAGAGAGAAATCTTGCATGTATTCTACAGTCAGAGAGAAATCTTGCATTTATCCTACAATCAGAGAGAAATCTTGTGTGTATTCTACAGTCAGAGAGAAATCTTGCATGTATCATACAATCAGAGAGAAATCTTGCATGTATCCTACAGTAAGAGAGAAAGCTTGCATGTATTCTATAATTGGAGAGAAATCTTGCCAGTATCCTATAATCAGAGAGAAATCTTGCATGTATCCTATAATCAGAGAGAAATCTTGCATGTATCCTATAATCAGAGAGAAAGCTTGCATGTATCCTATAATCAGAGAGAAATCTTGCATGTATCACACAGTCAGAAAACTCCAGTTTGAGAACCCTTGTTTTAGTAGATCACCATCACACTTGAGTACCACAGAGTAGTGAAGTGTGAGAGCCCTTGCTTGCTAAGTTTTTATCAGCTTTTTTGTCCTAGTGTCAGGTGCTTGCTGTCGGCGTCACAGCTTTTTGTCCTAGTGTCAGGTGTTTGTTCCCATCCTCACATCTTTTTGTCCTAGTGTCAGATGATTGCTGTCAGCCTCACATCTTTTTGTCCCAGTGTCAGGTGATTGCTGTCAGCCTCACAGCTTTTTTGTCCTAGTGTCAGATGATTGCTGTCAGCCTCACAGCTTTTTGTCCTAGTGTCAAATGATTACTGTCTACAGCTTTTTGTCCTAGTGTCAGGTGATTGCTGTCAGCCTCACAGCTTTTTTGTCCTAGTGTCAGATGATTGCTGTCAGCCTCGCATATTTTTGTCCTAGTATCAGGTGCTTGTTTTCACCTAAGCATGTTGAGAGGTTTATTTAAACTAACTGCCAGATCTTGAGGAGGAAAGGAAGGGATCTGGTCTGTGCTTAGTACATTCAAAGTTTTGTCTGTGTGAGAATCTTCCTGTGTGAGAATCTTCCTGTGTGAGAATCTTCCTGTGTGAGAATCTTCCTGCGTGATGATTGCATCAGTCACATTATTTGTTGGACACAAGATTTAATGTTGGCACTTCTTGATGAGTGTAGTGTACTAGCATGGATGTTTCCAGCCAACTTTCTCCCAAGGTGAAGGTTATGGTGACTGATTTAGAATCAGGGTCATTCAGAACAGAGAGGAATGTCATCTTCCCCTTCCCCCCTCCCCAGGAATTTTTAAAGTTTGGCTTGGGGGGGGGGGGGGGTTGCACAGAAAGACACAAACTGTTAGAATATTATATGCTTGTTATTTGGTATGCAACAGAAACTACAGGAACACTATGGTGTATCCCTGCCAAGATAACAATGGTTATAAAGACCGTATATGAAGGAACAACTTGTAGGATTGTGCATCTGTAGCAGTATATTGAATGTTTGGATGTAAGATAGATAACTCATTTGAGAATTGGAACATTTGTATAAAATGAGTTATCTTCTAAAGTAATCAGCTGTTTGTGAGTAGAGACCATCTGCTTTGTCTCGGGTTGCATGAGGGTATGACAGGAAAAAGGTCAGGTGAAAGAGAAATCATATGACTGAGGGACAGTTGTGTTTTGTGTATCATCTGAGACAGATGTAGACTATTCTGTTAGAAATATTGTTGTTTAGTGAAATAGATGTAGAGTAGGGTGTTATAGGATGTTCAGATGGCGACAGCAGTCTGCTGGAACATATATCGTGGAGATGTCCAGTCTTGTGTCCATGGATTTTGTTGATGCTTTGTGTCGTTCTCGTCATATTGCTCATCGACTCATCGTCACCCCGAGCATCATTAAAGTCATTTCAGCTGTAAAGTTGCTGCTTCTATATTACTATTTCCACTGAGAGAGAATGAACCTGGGAGCAAGTAAGTCTGTGAAGTGACTAACAAATCAACGTAGAGTAGTCGTAGATTAAATGAGATAAAATATTAACAGTAATTGATCAAGTCAGCACTTGTCGTTGTAAACAGAAAGAACATTATTCCAGTGGACAATAGTGGAAATGTACAGAGAGATGAGCAACAAGTTTACATTCTACAATTAGTGATAGAAGAGCAGAAGATAGAACACATCGAGTATCCTGCATTACAGGGAGGAACTCTCACAGAAAGCTTGAAAGTGGAAACAGGCATGTGGCAGGGATGTTTGCTATCACCATTCCTGTTTCTTCTAGCAATTGATTGGATCATGAAAACTACCACACAAGTAGTAGTTGTAGGGAAAAGAAATGGGATACAATGGACATTGTGGAACCAAGTGGAAGATCTTGACTTTGCAGATGATATGGCACTTCTGGCACACAGCCACACACAAATGCGAGAGAAACTTCAGATCTTAAGCAAGAATTCAGCTAAACTGGGACTATATATTAACAGACAAAAAACAAAGATAATGAAAAGTAATAGTGCAAGCAATAGCCTCATGGTAGTTGAGGAAGTGCCAAGTGAGGAAGTAGAGTATTTCACATATTTAGGCAGCATAGTGGATAAATACAGGGAACGAATAAAGGATGTTAAAGCTAGAATAACCAAGGTTAGGACAGCATTTATCCAACTTAACAAAATATGGTCATCTAAGAACATCAAAACAGAACCAAACTTAGGCTTTTCAGTACAGACGTAAAGACTGTCCTGCTATATGGTTCAGAGACATGGGTTATAACCAAGACAGTACAACAGAGGTTACAAACATTCATGAACTACTGCTTGAGGAGGATTTTAAACATTAAATGGCAGGACAGGATCAGGAACGAAGAGGTCTGGGAAAGGGCAGGACAAGAACCTATGAACCTACAAATCATGTCTAGGAAATGGATTGGTCACATTCTGAGGAAACCCAACACCAGCATGGCAAGACAGGCACTGACAAAGAATCCTCAAGGAAATAGAAAACAAAGAAGACCTAGACTTACTTGGAGAAGAGAAATTATGGCATTGCTCAGAGACTACACGTGGAAAGAAGTAGAGAATAATTCCAAGAACAGGGATGACTTGAAAGCCTTTATCCGTGGCCTGTGCTCTCAAGGGAGTGAGAGGCGATGACTGAGATTTGATGTGCAGCCTCTGATGAGTCTGGCAGTTTTGGGGTGGGGGCGGCATTCTGACATGGTGTAAAGATTGCCATGGGCATAAAAGGTTGAGAATCGCTGATTTATGTGCGTCTTACAATTTGTGTAAACATGGGAAATAATGTGTTTCTTACATTGTCACGAATTTATTGAGTTATTTCCCTTCCACATCACACAAAACCTTTCCATTTTCTGTGTCTTTCTTGTTCACAGGCTTGATCAAACAATCGGAAAACCGGCCTATTATGGCACAGCTCGGGAGAAGGAGAAGTTAACTCTTTGTGCTCGTGTTGCTAGGATAGAGAACCAGGTTGGGTTGTCTTTCTTGCTCTTCTGAACAGTTCTTACTGTAACTTCTGAAACTAGTGTTCATTCAACTTTAAATGTTCAAACATTGATTCTGCACAGCATCTTTTAAAACATCACTGACAACTGTCACAGAGCAGATGTTTAATCAAACATCATTGACAACTGTCACAGAGCAGATGTTTGATCAAACATAATTGACAACTGTCACAGAGCAGATGTTTGATCAAACATCATTGACAACTGTCACAGAGCAGATGTTTGATCAAACATCATTGACAACTGTCACAGAGCAGATGTTTGATCAAACATCATTGACAACTGTCACAGAGCAGATGTTTGACCAGACACCACTAACATCTGTTACAGAGCAGATGTTTGACCAAACATCGTTGACATCTGTCATGAAGCAGATGTTTGACCAGACACCACTGACATCTGTCATGGAGCAGGTGTTTGACCAAACATCATTGACATCGCACAGAGCAGATATTTGACTAAATATTGACATCTGTCACAGAGCAGATGTTTGACCAAATATCATTGACATCTGTCATGAAGCAGATGTTTGACCAGACATCACTGACATCTTACAGAGCAGATATTTGACTAAATATTGACATCTGTCACAGAGCAGATGTGTGATCAAACATCATTGACATCTATCATGAACCAGATGTTTGACCAAACATCACTGACATCTGTCACACAGCAGATGTTTGACTAGACACCACTGACATCTATGACAGAACAGTGTATTGACCAAATCCAAATTCATGAAGATATCAGTTTTATGAGGAAAAGTGACGTGCAGTTAAAAAAAAAATAGGAAAAAATTGCAGCATGAAACAAAACTGACAAAAGTTAAAGTTTGAGATGAATTTGGAAGCAGCAAGAAAAAGCAAGGATAAATTTATAGTACTTTGACAACTTTTAACTGTCTACTTTGTTTTTTAAATATAGTCTTCGCTACATTACTCATGATACATATGACATATTCATGGTGCATGTAGCATTTTCATGACACATATAACAGACTGCCTTGTTATATATGATATATATGACATTCATGATACATTTATTCCATTCATGACAGACTTAGCAACAATGATTTTACTGTAAAATATCACAGTACTTTGACATCTTGCTCACAACCGAGAGGCCTACAGGAGTGCTGTTTGGGAGGCAAAGTTCCGCAAGGGACATGCAAAGGAATGAATGAATGAACTTTGACAAGAGATGAGTGACTTGTTAGCAGTCATGATTTTACTGTAAAATATCACAGTACTTTGACAAGAGATGAGTGACTTGTTGACTGCACTAAATACTGCCTGGTTGACTGCACTAAATACTGACTTGTTGACTGCACTAAATACTGACTTGTTGACTGCACTAAATACTGCCTGGTTGACTGCACTAAATACTGCCTTGTTGACTGCACTAAATACTGACTTGTTGACTGCACTAAATACTGCCTGGTTGACTGCATTAAATACTGACTTGTTGACTGCACTAAATACTGCCTGGTTGACTGCACTAAATACTGACTGGTTGACTGCACTAAATACTGCCTGGTTGACTGCACTAAATACTGCCTTGTTAACTGCACTAAATACTGCCTTGTTGACTGCACTAAATATCACCTTGTTGACTGCACTAAATACTGACTTGTCATTGCTGTCTCCTGCCAGATTACCAGGATTGACCTGAAACTGGACCAGACAATCGTCCTCCTCAACATTCTTGTACAGCATCAGCATCAGCAGTACTACAGCTCCAGCCACACTACGTCTCCAGAGGAAACTGGTGTCTCCTAGCAACAGGCAAAGAGTTCCAGCAGAATTTTGTTGTCTCCATTGAGTTGTGAGCGGACAAGTGAAGATGTGGAAACACAAGCATCGTATCAGACTGCAACTTGTAGCTAGCATGAAGATTATAAGTGGATCCACAACACAAGCATCGTATCAGACTACAACTTGTAGCTAGCATGAAGATTATAAGTGGATCCAAAACACAAGCATCGTATCAGACTACAACCTGTAGCTAGCATGAAGATTATAAGTGGATCCAAAACACAAGCATCGTATCAGACTACAACCTGTAGCTAGCATGAAGATTATAAGTGGATCCAAAACACAAGCATCGTATCAGACTACAGCCTGTAGCTAGCATGAAGATTATAAGTGGATCCAAAACACAAGCATCGTATCAGACTACAGCCTGTAGCTAGCATGAAGATTATAAGTGGATCCAAAACACAAGCATCGTATCAGACTACAGCCTGTAGCTAGCATGAAGATTATAAGTGGATCCACAACACAAGCATCGTATCAGACTACAGCCTGTAGCTAGCATGAAGATTATAAGTGGATCCAAAACACAAGCATCGTATCAGACTACAACCTGTAGCTAGCATGAAGATTATAAGTGGATCCACAACACAAGCATCGTATCAGACTACAACCTGTAGCTAGCATGAAGATTATAAGTGGATCCAAAACACAAGCATCGTATCAGACTACAACCTGTAGCTAGCATGAAGATTATAAGTGGATCCAAAACACAAGCATCGTATCAGACTACAACTTGTAGCTAGCATGAAGATTATAAGTGGATCCAAAACACAAGCATCGTATCAGACTACAACCTGTAGCTAGCATGAAGATTATAAGTGGATCCAAAACACAAGCATCGTATCAGACTGCAACTTGTAGCTAGCATGAAGATTATAAGTGGATCCACAACACAAGCATCGTATCAGACTACAACTTGTAGCTAGCATGAAGATTATAAGTGGATCCAAAACACAAGCATCGTATCAGACTACAACCTGTAGCTAGCATGAAGATTATAAGTGGATCCAAAACACAAGCATCGTATCAGACTACAACCTGTAGCTAGCATGAAGATTATAAGTGGATCCAAAACACAAGCATCGTATCAGACTACAGCCTGTAGCTAGCATGAAGATTATAAGTGGATCCAAAACACAAGCATCGTATCAGACTACAGCCTGTAGCTAGCATGAAGATTATAAGTGGATCCAAAACACAAGCATCGTATCAGACTACAGCCTGTAGCTAGCATGAAGATTATAAGTGGATCCACAACACAAGCATCGTATCAGACTACAGCCTGTAGCTAGCATGAAGATTATAAGTGGATCCAAAACACAAGCATCGTATCAGACTACAACCTGTAGCTAGCATGAAGATTATAAGTGGATCCACAACACAAGCATCGTATCAGACTACAACCTGTAGCTAGCATGAAGATTATAAGTGGATCCAAAACACAAGCATCGTATCAGACTACAACCTGTAGCTAGCATGAAGATTATAAGTGGATCCAAAACACAAGCATCGTATCAGACTACAACTTGTAGCTAGCATGAAGATTATAAGTGGATCCAAAACACAAGCATCGTATCAGACTACAACCTGTAGCTAGCATGAAGATTATAAGTGGATCCAAAACACAAGCATCGTATCAGACTACAACCTGTAGCTAGCATGAAGATTATAAGTGGATCCAAAACACAAGCATCGTATCAGACTACAACCTGTAGCTAGCATGAAGATTATAAGTGGATCCAAAACACAAGCATCGTATCAGACTACAGCCTGTAGCTAGCATGAAGATTATAAGTGGATCCAAAACACAAGCATCGTATCAGACTACAACCTGTAGCTAGCATGAAGATTATAAGTGGATCCACAACACAAGCATCGTATCAGACTACAACCTGTAGCTAGCATGAAGATTATAAGTGGATCCAAAACACAAGCATCGTATCAAACTAGACGATGGCTACTGTAGCTAGCATGAAGATTATAAGTGGATCTTTTTTCCCATCTATGATAACTGCCGTTATCATAACTGGCACATCCATCTTTGTTGTCAGAGTTTGTTGATTTAATTAAAATAGATCACTAGAGAACCACTGTGACTGTTTTCATACCTATAACATTTAGAATCAAAGTCACTAGACTTAGTCACACAACTTTAAAGACTTGAGACTTGACATTTGACTTGAGACATGAAGGTACTTGACTTGAGGCTTGACCTGACATTTGACTTGAGACATGAAGGTCTTGCGATCTGGCTTGAGATCCGGAAAGAAGGGCCACACTGAAAATCATTAATGCTGCCAGTAGAAGCGAGCAGCCGTTGTGGCTGGTGACAACTTGTTACCGGTAGAAGCAAGCAGCTGTTGTGGCTGCTGACAACTTGTTACCAGTATGGAGCACAGAACTCAGTTCTCATCTAATTCAGCACAATATTGTAGCCTAGCCTGAGACAGCCAGGCTTGTGGGCTTCAGACTTTTAGAGTAAGGCGCTTAGCCAGGTTTGTGGGCTTTAGACTTTTAGAGCAAGGCGCTTAGCCAATCTTGTGGGCTTCAGACTTTTAGAGCAAGGCGCTTAGCCAGGTTTGTGGGCTTCAGACTTTTAGAGCAAAGTGCTTAGCCAGGCTTGTGGGCTTCAGACTTTTAGAGCAAGGCGCTTAGCCAGGCTTGTGGGCTTCAGTCTTTTAGAGCAAGACGCTTAGCCAGGCTTGTGGGCTTCAGACTTTTAGAGCAAGGCGCTTAGCCAATCTTGTGGGCTTCAGACTTTTAGAGCAAGGCGCTTAGCCAGGTTTGTGGGCTTCAGACTTTTAGAGCAAAGTGCTTAGCCAGGCTTGTGGGCTTCAGACTTTTAGAGCAAGGTGCTTAGCCAGGCTTGTGGGCTTCAGACTTTTAGAGCAAGGTGCTTAGCCAGGCTTGTGGGCTTCAGTCTTTTAGAGCAAGGCGCTTAGCCAGGCTTGTGGGCTTCAGACTTTTAGAGCAAGGTGCTTAGCCAGGCTTGTGGGCTTCAGACTTTTAGAGCAAGGCGCTTAGCCAATCTTATGGGCTTCAGACTTTTAGAGCAAGGCGCTTAGCCAGGTTTGTGGGCTTCAGACTTTTAGAGCAAAGTGCTTAGCCAGGCTTGTGGGCATCAGACTTTTAGAGCAAGGCGCTTAGCCAGGCTTGTGGGCTTCAGTCTTTTAGAGCAAGACGCTTAGCCAGGCTTGTGGGCTTCAGATTTTTAGAGCAAGGCACTTAGCCAGGTTTGTGGGCTTCAGACTTTTAGAGCAAGGCGCCTAGCCAGGTTTGTGGGCTTCAGACTTTTAGAGCAGGGCACTTAGCCAGGCTTGTGGGCTTCAGTCTTTTAGAGCAAGGTGCTTAGCCAGGCTTGTGGGCTTCAGACTTTTAGAGCAGGGCACTTAGCCAGGCTTGTGGGCTTCAGTCTTTTAGAGCAAGGTGCTTAGCCAGGCTTGTGGGCTTCAGACTTTTAAAGCAAGGTACTTACTATTAATCCTTGAAAAGAGAAGATGAAGAAGTGATAGAATGATAAAATAATAAGAGAATGGTTATGATTTGAACTATTGACTCCAGTATACTGAGCAACCGCCCAGCCATGACAGCAAGAACAAATGACAAACAGCAGACTTTGCACCACATAACATGTTACTAACAGCGTAAATTGTTTGTTAACATGTACATTTATGTAAGTAAAAGTGATATTTTCTTCCATGTGTAAGCAAATTATGTCACTATAAAATATGTTTTCTTTCTCCAACCAGTCTGTGATAAACTTCGTGTTTGTTTTTTGTTTTTTTGTTTCTTCTTTTCTAGTTTTTCTCTATCCTCTTATGTTTCATGTTTTGCAAAGTTTTGTTATGTTAGTCATATTGATATGTTTATATTGTTATACATTTAAATTTTCTTAAACAGTGGTTTGTAAATTGACTACAACATATATTTTTTTATGTCTAACATACACCATTAGCATGTGACATCTAGCATAAATATGTGACATCCAACATAAATATGTGACATCCAACATAAATATGTGACATCTAGCATAAATATGTGACATCCAACATGAATATGTGACATCTAGCATAAATATGTGACATCCAACATAAATATGTGACATCTAGCATAAATATGTGACATCCAACATGAATATGTGACATCTAGTACTATCATGTGACAATCAGTCAATCAAGTGCTGTACCACGTGGCATAGGCGATCATTTCTCTCCACAATTCCCTGTCTTTAGACTTGATTATGAGATCCTTCGGTGACTTTCTTCCTAGCCACACTGACAGCCCATCCAGTAACTTCTCTCTCTGTCTTCCTCTGTCTCTTCTTCCCTCAGTTTTTCCAGTTACCACAATGTGTTACAATTTTCCTCTTCTCAGAAAATGTCCTACAAATCTCGCATGTCTACCTCTGAGTTTTGCTGTAATTTGCCTTTTAACTCCAGCCTCTCTTAAGATTTCTTCGTTGGTTTTCTTAGCTGTCCATGGTACCTTCAACATCCTTCTCATGAACCACATTTCCATGGCCTCCATTTTTTGTTGTGCTCTCTTATTCATGGACCATGCTTCACATACATAAAACAAAGTTGCCTCGATGTAACATTTAAGTTAACTCGGAATCTTGTTTCCATTGATATGGATCTGTTGCACAAGATGTTTCTCATTTTCTTGAATGCCGATTTGGCCAGAGCATGTCTGCTATTTATTTCTCTTATCATATGACGCACTACATTAATATGTGACATCCAATCTTAGCATATGACATACAACATTAATATCTAACATACAGCATTAACTTATAACATTTAGCATTAAATTATAACATTATTAGCTTAGCATCTGACATCTAGCATCATTGTCTGCTTTCAGTCATTTTACAATAATGTCAGAAAACTCGTGTTTCTCACCATCTTTCTGTCTGTCTGTCTGTATGTCTGTGTGTGTCTGTCTTTTCTCTCCTTCTGTTTTCACTGTTATCTATAATTTGGTGAAGTGCCTGTCTTCTGTTGCTTGCATGTTGCAAGTTGTGTCACACAGAAATTGTTGTAGGTAGTGTTGTTACAGACCTTCATGTAGTTGCAGGCTTTCATTTCCCTTCAACTTTTGTGTCTTAGAGGTTGCCAAGTCTGCAGTCTGGACACATGAAGTGACAGGTTCTGATACCAGCTCTGCACCTTCTGCCCCAGATTTAGATCCTGTGCTCAGATCTGGTTATGTAGGTCAGCATTATGCTGGCAGACTTGGAGAATATCTACAGACCAGATAGTTTCTCCCCCAGATTTAGATCCTGTGGGCCAAGTCTAGTTATCTAGGTCAAGCACATCTTGCAGTATATCTAGAGTCAGCACATCATCTTCCCCAGACACTGTGGGCCAGTCTAGTTATGTAGGCCAAGCACACCTTCCCCAGACACTGTGGGCCAGATCTAGTAATGTAGGTCAAGTACATCATCTTCCCCAGACACTGTGGGCCTGGTCTGGTTATGTAGGTCAACCACATCTTGCAGTATATCCAGAGTCAGCACATCTTCCGCAGAAACCGTGGGCCAGATCTTGTTTTAGTCTCCATGTTTGGTCAGAGAATATGTTATGAAGTATGTATCACTACAAGGATGTAGATTTTACCAAGAGATCAACACTTGCTATATGGGACCTAGCAGCTTGTCTTGACCAGCACATAATCCACAGTCTGTGTGTCTGTAATCAGAAACTGACACCCTAACATTCCAGGCATTCCCATACGTGCTCCGCCATCCGTTCCAGCAGTCAGTGAAGCGTGCGCCAGCTGATGGAGCCAGTCACACTCTGGTTGCAGTTAATGCATGTTAAACTACTTCTTTCGAGAAAACCTCCACTTCCCCTCTACTCTCTCAGCTTAATCCTCCTCCCGATGTGATTGCTCCCATCCTCTATAAGAAACAGCCTGTCTAATTTTAAGCTGTCCTGAATTGATGTCCAGCCTGCTAACTTGTCTGCTTTCTCACTGCCTGTGTCTCCCGCTTGGCCTGGCCAGTGGAACTGGATCAGACTGATTAACCAAGAGCCTTGTAGAAGCTGGACACTGTAGAAGAAATGCTTCTGGATTCTCTCTAACATGCTATGGGAGTGCGTGTGTGTGATGTCTGTTAGTGAATTGATGAAAGTGTTTTAGAATTAAAATTTGTTTTATGTCACACGTAAGCATATATAATGTCATATGTCTAGAAGTGTACGTTTCTTTTATATGATGCACTTAAATAAACCACTGTCACACTGTGTGATTGTTACATACATCACTGCCACACTGTGATTGTTACATATTACTGTCACACTGTGATTGTCACATATATCAATCACTATGTGATTGTCTCATATATCATTGTCACACATATTATTGTGATGCTGTGTGATTGTCACTTATATCATCATACTGTGTAGTTGTCACATATGTCATTGTCATGCTGTGTGGTTGTCACATGTTTCTCTGTTGTGCTGTGTGATTGTCACATATATCACTCACTGTGTGATTGTCACATGTATCATTGTCACGCTCACTGTGTGATTGTCACATGTATCATTGTCACGCTCACTGTGTGATTGTCACATGTATCATTGTCATGCTGTGTGATTGTCACATGTTTCTCTGTCATGCTGTGTGATTGTCACATATATCATTCACTGTGTGATTGTCACATGTATCATTGTCACGCTCGCTGTGTGATTGTCACATGTAATGCTTTGGTGTATGTCATCTTTTTATAATGACAAGTGGTAGTGCAGTTGACAGTGAAATGCCTTGTCATGCTCAGGTTGTGGTTTTGCAGATTGTAGTTGACCCAGAAGAGTAAAATGATTCTGTCATACACATTCTGAAAACAGAGAATGTTTGCCTGCAGGGTTGGGCACACTGGATTATATTGGCACATGGATGCCCATGCATGAGAGAAGCTAGGATGAGACTGAGATAAAGGTAGCCCTGTATCACACTGATGAGGCACATGATGATAGTGTTTATATCTTCTTTGACCTTCCACTGCAGCAGAGTGTCATGCTGTCTTCATCATGGCTGTCTGCCTTTCCTTTCATAGCCCCACAAGGAGCCAGGTACCTGTTTGTACAGTAAAGAAACTGGGACAGCTCTACTCAGATTTGAAACCTCTCATCGTGAGAGAAAAAAAAAAAAACACTTGACACTTTTCTGCTCGGCCGCCCGGTTTTCACTTCAGAAGTTTTCATGACAGTAACTTTCAGATTGGATTATGCAGTTATGTTTACTCGTTGTCAAGTCTAATTTTGTTTGCCCACTGTCAAGTCTAGTTTCTGTTCACTCACTGTCAAATCTGACTTTGTTCAGTTGCTGTCAAGTCTAGATTTTGTTCACTTGCTGTCAAGTCTAGATTTTGTTCACCTGCCGTCAAGTCTAGATTTTGTTCACTTGCCGTCAAGTCTAGATTTTGTTCACTTGCAGTCAAGTCTAGATTTTGTTCACCTGCCGTCAAGTCTAGATTTTGTTCACCTGCCGTCAAGTCTAGATTTTGTTCACCTGCCGTCAAGTCTAGATTTTGTTCACCTGCCGTCAAGTCTAGATTTTGTTCACCTGCCGTCAAGTCTAGATTTTGTTCACCTGCCGTCAAGTCTAGATTTTGTTCACTTGCCGTCAAGTCTAGATTTTGTTCACCTGCCGTCAAGTCTAGATTTTGTTCACCTGCCGTCAAGTCTAGATTTTTGTTCACCTGCCGTCAAGTCTAGATTTTGTTCACCTGCTGTCAAGTCTAGATTTTGTTCACCTGCTGTCAAGTTTAGATTTTATTCACTTGCTGTCAAGTCTAGATTTTGTTCACCTGCTGTCAAGTCTAGATTTTGTTCACTCAATCCTTGAAAAGGGAGACAGTTAAAAAAATACATGAAAGAGCTAACCAAGTGGCACAAGAAAAGTGGCAGGATCATGCACATCGAAGAAGCATGATCAACGACTTGAGAGCTAGCACCAAAATAGAGAAACATGTAGCCAGTCACCGCAGAGCCAGCACAACAACAGAAACATGTAGCCAGTCATACCACAGAGCCAGCACCACAACAGAGAAACATGTAGCCAGTCACCCCACAGAGCCAGCACAACAACAGAAACATGTAGCCAGTCACCCCACAGAGCCAGCACAACAACTGAAACATGTAGCCAGTCATACCACAGAGCCAGCACAACAACAGAGAAACATGTAGCCAGTCACCCCACAGAGCCAGCACAACAACAGAGAAATATGTAGCCAGTCACCCCACAGAGCCAGCACCACAATAGAGAAACATGTAGACAGTCAAACCACACAGCCAACACAACAGAGAAACATGTAGCCAGTCATACCACAGAGCCAGCACAACAACAGAGAAACATGTAGCCAGTCATACCACAGAGCCAGCAGAACAACAGAGAAACATGTAGCCAGTCACCCCACAGAGCCAACACAACAACAGAGAAACATGTATCCAGTCACCCCACAGAGCCAGTACAACAACAGAGAAACATATAGCCAGCACCACAACAGAGAAACATGTAGCCACTCATACCACATAGCCAGCACAACAACATAGAAACATGTAGCCAGTCACACCACAACAGAGAAACATGTAGCCAGTCATACCACAAAGCCAGCACAACAACAGAGAAACATATAGCCAGTCATGCCACAAAGCCAGCACAACAACAGAGAAACATGTAGCCAGTCACCCCACAAAGCCAGCACCACAACAGAGAAACATATAACCAGTCATACCACAAAGCCAGCACAACAACAGAGAAACGTGTAGCCAGCCAGGCCACAGAGCCAGCACAACAACAGAGAAACGTGTAGCCAGCCAGGCCACACAGCCATCACAACAACAGAGAAACGTGTAGCCAGCCAGGCCACACAGCCAGCACAACAACAGAGAAACGTGTAGCCAGTCATACCACATAGCCAGCACAACAACAGAGAAACGTGTAGCCAGCCAGGCCACACAGCCATCACAACAACAGAGAAACGTGTAGCCAGCCAGCCCACACAGCCAGCACAACAACAGAGAAACGTGTAGCCAGTCATACCACAGAGCCAGCACAACAGAGAAAAGTGTAGCCAGTCATACCACATAGCCAGCACAACAACAGAGAAACGTGTAGCCAGTCATACCACATAGCCAGCACAACAACAGAGAAACGTGTAGCCAGCCAGGCCACATGTCTTCACAGCAACGTCGGCTGTATAGTCTACAGTAAATAGGAGTAACAGTCATACCAACGATAACATTATATTACAACATACAACAATAATAGCATAACAAAGAAGCAATGAACAACAATAACAACATTCAAAAACAACACAATACCATACAACAACACACTAAGACAAAGATATACACCAACAATAACACAAACAATAACATACTGCTGTAATAATATGACATAACAACAGACAAGCACAGCAACATAGGAAATTATAACAACACAGGAAAAACAACATACAGGGTTACTGATAAGTCCGTGAAACATGTTACAAATTCGCAACAAATACACTACGTAATGGACTATGATTATTCTTAGCCAAGAGAGAGAGAGAGAGAAACTTTTCAGTTTTTTTTAAAAATAAAGCCCGCGTGCAGAGCTCCTGTGGTTTGCTGCTAGGAGGCAGCAGTAGCAGGCTGCTGTCAGTAAACGTGAGCAGTCATTTTGTGTTTTGGAACACGCAAGAGCCTCGTCCATTGTGACTGTGCAGCGACGATTTCGAGCGGAATTCCAGAAGGCAGCGCCTGTTTTCAACAGTGTCAAGAAGTGGTGTGCGAAATTCCGGGATGTAGCCTTATAACAGCCTGTTGCCAATAACGCTACGTGATGAAGGTGCCTTGACCAAATCAACTGATCTTGGTGTCAGTACAAACACATAAAAAACACTTAGAGCCAACAGAACATTCTGGATTACGCTCTTGCCTCGTTCTCATTCTGTGTTTACTCTGTCTGTATGTCTGTCTGCCTGTTGCTACCGGCTGCCTGCACAGCGACACCTACAAGGCAACGAGCAGTTACAAATATTAAACATGGAGGCTGTTGCTACCAGTTTCTTGCTCAGCGACACCTACAAGGCAACGAGCAATTACAAATAGTTACGTTCTAGTTTTTGCAGGCACAGCCACAAGAGACCGTGAGAGCATCTGGACTTGTGTGGCCAGCCAGCCAGCGGTGTCGAGGGCGCTTTTCTTTAGCGACAAAGATCAGAGGGTAGCGCCAGAACGTAACAAGGCGGGAATTTGTGTGGTTTACTGCAGCTGGTAGAAGCAGGCTCCATGTTTATAATGATGAAGTAGAGGCGGGGATCGTGGCAGAAGGTTGGCTCCCTCATGGCTTGTACAGTCTGATAGCAATTTGTAACAAAACGGGTTATTTTATCATAGTCTCGCCTTCATATGTTTACACTCGGAGCAAGGAATGGAATATCATCATCATCTTCTGTCCGCGCATCCTCATCTATGATGTAGCAGGATATTTTACTGTAAAAGTTTCTCTAGTCACCCTACTCAGAAACATCATGGCCGTTCTATGCTTGTGCCTGGTAGTCTTGCTCATGGGTGTTCTGTGCTGGTGCCTGGTAGTCTTGCTCATGGCTGTTCTATGCTGGTGCCTGGTAGTCTTGCTCATGTCTGTTCTATGCGGTGCCTGGTAGTCTTGCTCATGGGTGTTCTATGCTGGTGCCTGGTAGTCTTGCTCATGGGTGTTCTATGCTGGTGCCTGGTAGCCTTGCTCATGTCTGTTCTATGCGGTGCCTGATAGTCTTGCTCATGGGTGTTCTATGCTGGTAGCGGGTTACTTTACGAAAGCGGGTTACTGGAGGCAAGTGAGTCATTGGGAGTAAGTGTGCTAATGTAGGAAAGTGGGTCACTGAAGGTTGGTGTGCTACCGGAGGTAAAGAGGTCATTAGAAGTAACTCGGCCACTGGAGGTAAGTGGGTTTTCGAGGTAAGTGGGTCATTGGAAATAAATCGGTCACTAGAGGTAAGTGGATTCTGGAGCTAGCATAAAAACTATTATTGGATCCAGAAAACAAGCTGTTCCGCAGACTCCACTACCATCTATGTATAGACCACTTGTAAGCTAGTCTGTGAGCTCCCACTTACACACTATTCGTGTCTTGGGGAGAGAAACTGTGAATGTTTTGTATATGTGTGATTGTGTGAATGTCTTGAATGATTATAATGTACAATTATAATGTAGTTGAATGTTATTATTGAATTATCCTAAACGTTGTAGTTTACTGAATCCATCATTTTCATTATTAGCGATTGTTTCTCGTGTAAGTGGTCTGATGATGTATTTGGACAGTGATGTACTGTCTATAATGTAATTGATGGATCTATCTCTCCCTCTGTCTCTCCCCTTCTCTCTCCTCTCTTTCTCTCATCTCTCTCTCTCTCTCTCTCTCTCTCTCTAAAACTGTTATAGACATAATAAAACTGGGCCTGCCTTATAAATATTTATTCCTTGAGTCGATGTTAAGTCAAAGTTCAAAGTGGTCTCTTAGTCAGTAGAAGATGGGGCTACAATTTTCATAAGGGGAGATGATGTATGAACAACAGGGAGGTACAAAGAGAAAGAGAGACAGAGAGAGGTTAAAAGGGGACATTGCCTGATATTGGGTAGAGAAAGAGAAATGCAGGTCGAAGAGGGAGGTAAGTAATATTTCATAGACTGCATTGTAATATCTAGGTTGTGTCTCTTCCAATTTATTGTAGCTTTCACTTCTAGAAGGATTTACTTGATGTTTAAGGTTCCTGTTTTCGCATCGAGGCCTTCATAGAAGATTTCGGTGGCTGGATCATCATGACCTTCACAAGCGAAGTAGAACTAAAGGCAGACACACAAAGATAGCTTAAGTCATTCATAGAAGACTTTTTTATCTAGAAAGAACGAGGAATGGCAAGAGTGGCGAAATACCGAACCAGATGGAGAGAAACTACAGTGTAGTAGAAGGTGAAAACCTTGGCCAGAACAGAAGATAGTCCACACAAGTTCAAAGATACGGGAACTGCAGAGTCACACATAGGCTGCTCTGACTGTGTGCTCATTTGTTCCGTGATATGTTGACAGAATTAGCCACTAGAGCCTCCAGTGATTCACGGACAGCAACTTCCACAGACATCACCTTGACTTTCACTGCTCTTCTAGGACAACACAACCGTAAATCTTCACATGTTACGTATCGCTGTAAGTCTTCACATGTTACGTATCGCCGTAAATCTTCACACATTACGTATCGCCGCACGATACTGCCATCTTGCTTCATGTGAATCAGTCGCTAGAAGATGCCTTTAGTACACGCTAACACTCCTGATTTTTTTGGAATCTGATGTCACAGTGGAACTTTTAATCCAGAACTTGGGGACAACACAAAGTTTACTGGTCAGAGCGGACATAAGATGGACCTTTCTGTACCTACTCGCATTCTCTGTTGCGTGACTGCTCTAACAAAATGTTATTTACGTGGCTTTTGTTGGTGGAAGTTCAGACATTTCCTGTTTACTGTTTTTATTATTTACGTGGCTTCTGTTGGTGCTTCTGTTGGTGGAAGTTCAAACATTTCCTTCTTACTGTTTTTATTATTTACGTGGCTTTTGTTGGTGGAAGTTCAGACATTTCCTGTTTACTGTTTTTATTATTTACGTGGCTTTTGTTGGTGGAAGTTCAAACATTTCCTGTTTACTGTTTTTATTATTTACGTGGCTTTTGTTGGTGGAAGTTCAAACATTTCCTGTTTACTGTTTTTATTATTTACGTGGCTTTTGTTGGTGGAAGTTCAAACATTTCCTTCTTACTGTTTTTATTATTTACGTGGCTTTTGTTAGTGGAAGTTCAAACATTTCCTGTTTACTGTTTTTATTATTTACGTGGCTTCTGTTAGTGGAAGTTCAAACATTTCCTGATCACCGTTCCTTATTGTACGTAATTAATGTTTAGATTTTCTGTGGTTCCTTTCTGCTGCTTCTGTTGCATGACCTCGTCTACTCCGACAATGCTCTGTAACTGAGCGTACCGGAAAATCGGTGCTGAACCTAACATCGTCAACTGGATGATACAGAGAATCATCGTCTATTCACTCTGATCTCCTGCTCATTAGAGTGTTGAGTGTCTCCATCAACATACAATGACTGGTAGCATAACACTGTGCTCTCTGACTGTATTTCTGGTGTCTTTAACTCTTTTCTATCCTGAATAAAGTTAGCTTATTTACAGTTTTGCGAACCTATTATTATTTTAAAATTTGTTTTAGAAGTTTCCACTGTAGCAACGTCAGTCAAATTTATGAAGATAATTTATTCGTGAGCATGTAGGTAACATGGAAGGAAGCAGAGAATAATTCCAAGAACAGGGATGAGTGGAGAGCCTTTATCCGTGGTCTATACTCTCAAATGAGTGAAAGGCGATGATGATGATGATGATGATGATGATGATATCTTCAATAATGATAACTTTTTGTATTTAATCAAGTATGTAGGTAACTTCAGTGAATGATAACTTTTGTATTTAATCAGCATGTAGGTAACTTCAGTAAATGATAACTTTTGTATGTAACAAAACTTGCACGAGAAGTTAGACGCTGATAAATGTTAAATAAAGGTTAGGCCGCTCATGTTTTGTCACGTGATCAACGATGTGGGTCCACTACAGGCAGATGTAACGCCCTGTTTGAAGGGGGAGGTCACGTGATCAACTGAAGCGTGTGAGAGAAACGAACTTTTCGGTCGCTCAGGACATCCAAGCCCTCATCTTTGACCCCACCCCACCCCTACAAACACACACACAAACACACACACACGACAAGAAAACACTCTAATGTCAGCATAACCCCAAACGAAGAAACAAAATGTTGAGAAAAACACTTCCAATCTGTTGAAAGCATCATCAAGCCTTCCTGTTTGTACCTGAACTCTCTACACAAATCCTGTTTCTTTGTCCCGTACATTTTTGTACGTGGAAACGTTCTAGCCTTCTCTTGTTCCTGCTTACAGAATGTAATGATTGAAAACGGTGAGCTATTGAATGAATAAGGCGTGCCTGGAAACAACCGTGTGCTCGCTAATGAGGAATCCACACAAAGAAACTTGCAGACATAATTGTTTCATTCGCTCCACAGTTTCTAAAGTAGACTCATTCTGTACATTTGAAATGTAAAACTCTGCCTCTTTGGCCTTAGATTTCCGGCTGATTGTTCCAGCTTTCCTGAGAGAGAGGTCAGCCTCTTCACTTGAACATTACAAGAGAGGCCAGGGAGGCGGTGGAAGGCTTTTATGATTTGTGGAAAGCTGGCGGGTTTGACCTCATACAGTGCACCTGAGGTTCACTTGGCCAGGGGCGTAGCCAGCTTTGTTTTGTGATGGGGGGAGAGCGGTGAGGTGGGGCTAGAGACAGAAAACATTAGAATCTAAGAAAGCGAGTCAACTTTTAAGAGGGCGGGAAAAAAATGTTGACCATTAGAGGTAGAAAACTTTAGAATCTGGAAGACAGAGTTAACTTGTAAAGTTTTCTAATAATAAAGGTAGACAAGAGTTAACTTGTTTATTCTAGTAATAGAACAAGGTAAAGGCAGTCCTGTCATGCCTTAGAGGCACAGTTATATGGTGTTAGTGCCCATATTTTCCTTGACCTGTCAGCACACTAGAGGGTGATATGGTCAGTATCACGCCTGGCTGCCTTTCCTTCCCTTCCTTGTTTATGTATATGTCTGCGTATGTATGTGTGCGTGAGTGCTATTTTATTAGGTTAATTACTTCATCTCTTTTACTTTGAATGTAGTAGTTAAATCTTACACTCTTTTGATATGTTTTTTCCTAATTTAATTTGTATATTTGTACTAAATCAAGTGTGTGGGAAGAATGAAAGATGGAGTGATGAAGGGCAGAATGTAAGACGGGCCTGCGTGCCCAATTCTTTACCCTTGAAAAATAAAGATTATTCATTCATTCATTCATTCATTCATTCCCCAACTCTGGAAGAAGTCAGGTACCCATTTCTACAGCCTGAATGTATAAACTAGGAAAAAATGTAGGAATAACTTTATTACTTAACAACTACAAAGTTATGACGTTTCGGAGTGAGCCTTAATCATACAAAAACATACAGGACGAAGAAATAGAGAGAGGAGATAAAGTACAGATTCACATGAATACTATTTTTAAAAAATTAAATAGAGTACTTAGATGTAAATTGTAAGATGTGGCTTGTCCGGCGGTGTGTGTCAGGAATGGATTTAGTAGAACGTGGAGACTTTAAATAGAGACCTGTGATATGTGGTCGGTGGGTTGTAACTGGGGGTGGTGGATGGGGAACCGGGGAGGGGAGAGAGAGTGATACAATGTTGACCTAGCCAGGAGAAGGTGAAATAGATGATTAGGGAAGAGGGGTTGCAAAGTGATGCTGTGAGGAGGTTTGACAAGTAAGAAGGGGTGGAGCTTAGTGGAGAAGTACCGTAATGAATGAAGAGAATGTTAAGTGTAGCTAAACAGCGAGTTTAACCCATGTGGCTCGAGCATCTCATAATTTTGAATGCAGCGGTTCTCAAGTGCCAGGCGGCCTGTGTCATCTGCGTGACATTGTTTAATGACTGTTACCAGAAAATCAGATTTGCCTCTGTGGTTGGGGCCATTGAAATGATTTGGGACTGGTTTCGAAGTATGCTGGGCGATGTCGTACAGATGTTTTTGCCTGCGGTCCCCTAATCTGAGGCCAGTCTCACCAATATATGTTATCCTGCATCTTTTGCAAACGATGACATATATCACATTACGGGACTCGCATGTAAATCCCTCATGAAGAGTGAGGATAGTTTTGGGAAAGGTGATTGTTTTCGTTTCCCAGACTACCGGGCAGGTAACGCAGCGGGGGGCGGTTACATTTTCTGGTGCCAACATACGTAAGGCTCTGCTTCAAGTGGCTGTGGACAAGGATGTCCTTAAGGTTTGGCTCACGTTTGTATGCCAACAGGGGTGGATCAGAGAAAATGTCTACAGCCTGGGTGACTAAAGGTAGACAGAGTTAACTTGCTGTAAAGTTTTCTAGTAATAAAGGCAGACAGAGTTAACTTGCTGTAAAGTTTTCTAGTAATAAAGGCAGACAGAGTTAACTTGCTGTAAAGTTTTCTAGTAATAAAGGTAGACAGAGTTAACTTGCTGTAAAGTTTTCTAGTAATAAAGGCAGACATCTAATCAATGGCCGGCAAACATCTATCAGTACGGCATCTAATCAATCATGATCATTCTTTCACACATCACTCACAATTTGGAAACAGAGGGGGCCCACCTAGGTAGGAAATACGCCCTTGCACCTTCACCTTGATACCACCTTTCCGTGAAGTGTGGTAGTTTGTGCGGATTTACAAGCCACAGAACAGCCCGGCGTAGGGGGGCTTGATGGCGCCGTAATGTATCAAACTTGGACTGTTTCATTCTGTGCTAGTTTTGTCGTAGTAGGAAGATTTCACACAACGAGGGATTACGTTAAACGAGTATGTGTTTTACGTTTTGGTTATGTTATATATTGTAGTTAATGCCGCGAAAAGTTTCAAAGACAGTAACAGAGAATGTGTGAACTAGGCGAGCGAGTTAGTGAAGGGAGAAACTTCATTTCTTCCATTAGTGTTGAGAACGCGAAGAGAGAAACAGTTCATTTCTTCCATTTGTCACAAACGTCTTCCATTTGTGGTGAGAGAATTAGTGAGGATTTGTATGATTCGATTCATCGCGGAGAACTCTAAGGGCTGCTTGGATTTCATCTTGCTTTAGAGTTCTAGCATGTTTTCTGTCTATCCATATTCCTCTCGGGTGTCACTTGATCATTTCACTGAATAACTGTAACAGTTGATGCCCGGTCTATACTCATATCTTAAACTAACGACAAGTTCAGCCTGAGATAAGACAGCTTCCCTCACGTAACCTTCACTAGCCAGCTAACTCTCATAACAAAGCACAAGTTGGTAAGCGAAATAGCCAGCTAAGTCTCATAACAAAGCACAAGTTGGTAAGAGAAATAGCCAGCTAACTCTCATAACAAAGCACAAGCTGGTAAGCGAAGTAGCCGGCTAAGTCTCATAACAAAGCACAAGTTGGTAAGAGAAATAGCCAGCTAACTCTCATAACAAAGCACAAGCTGGTAAGCGAAGTAGCCAGCTAAGTCTCATAACAAAGCACAAGTTGGTAAGAGAAATAGCCAGCTAACTCTCATAACAAAGCACAAGCTGGTAAGCGAAGTAGCCAGCTAAGTCTCATAACAAAGCACAAGTTGGTAAGCGAAGTAGCCAGCTAAAACTCATAACAAAGCACAAGTTGGTAAGCGAAATAGCCAGCTAAAACTCATAACAAAGCACAAGTTGGTAAGCGAAATAGCCAGCTAAAACTCATAACAAAGCACAAGTTGGTAAGAGAAATAGCCAGCTAAAACTCATAACAAAGCACAAGTTGGTAAGCGAAATAGCCAGCTAAAACTCATAACAAAGCACAAGCTGGTAAGCGAAATAGCCAGCTAAAACTCATAACAAAGCACAAGTTTGTAAGCGAAATAGCCAGCTAAAACTCATAACAAAGCACAAGTTGGTAAGAGAAATAGCCAGCTAAAACTCATAACAAAGCACAAGCTGGTAAGCGAAATAACCAGCTAAGTCTCATAACAAAGCACAAGTTGGTAAGCGAAGTAGCCAGCTAAAACTCATAACAAAGCACAAGTTGGTAAGCGAAATAGCCAGCTAAAACTCATAACAAAGCACAAGCTGGTAAGCGAAATAGCCAGCTAACTCTCATAACAAAGCACAGGCTGGTAAGCGAAGTAGCCGGCTAAGTCTCATAACAAAGCACAAGCTGGTAAGCGAAGTAGCCGGCTAAGTCTCATAACAAAGCACAAGCTGGTAAGCGGAGTAGCCAGCTAACTCTCATAACAAAGCACAAGCTGGTAAGCGAAATAGCTGGCTAAGTCTCATAACAAAGCACAAGCTGGTAAGCGAAATAGCCAGCTAACGCTCATAACAAAGCACAAGTTGGTAAGCGAAATGTAGTGCTCTTTTTCTTTATAACAGCATTTCGAAAGTTTAGTATGTATTTGTTTAATGTTTTTATAAAAAAAAATTAAGGTAAAAAAAAAACAAAAATTTTTTAAAAGGCAAATAGACAGACAAAACAAACCAAACTGACAAGTTAGCTGGTCCGAAATGATCACTGAAATTAAAACTGTGAGAACAAATGCACGAGGAAAGTCTGTGCGATATAAATGTTGAACTGTCATATCTTGAAGACATACGCAAGAACAGGCTACAGTACTAGGATACGCTGATGACATCGACCTGGTGGGGGAAACTACTCAAGAAGTCATCAATACCGGCATTCACCTCAGAGGTTTAGCACTAAAAGTGGGCTTGACCATTAACCAAGATAAGACAGAGTATATGAAGATATCAAGAGACCAGAGGCAGAATGGTCCAGATTATATAAATGTTGGAGAGATGATTATTCTTATATCTTATATCCTTCCCGTGCCGTTAGACGTCACATAGGGCTCGCAAAGTAGTTCGCCAATTTTTCCTGTCCTCGGCGAGTCTTTCAACCTCATCAAAGGATTTTATGCCTGTTAACTTGGCCTCTCTTAATAATGTTCTCTTCAGAGTTTCACGCGGTCTGCCCCTTTTTCTTCGGCCTGTTTTGTTCCACTTGATAGCTTGTTTTGGGATTCTCTGCTCATTTCTTCTCATCAAGTGGCCAACATATGTCCATCTCCTTTTCCTGATCACCCGTGAGACTGGTTGTTGTTCAGTCATCTGTCTTATCTCTGCATTGTTCTTGAATTCATTCCACTTGATGCCGAGTATTTTCCTTAGGCATTTGTTTTCAAAAGAGTCTAATTTCTTTTCTATTTCTTTAGTTGTTTTCCAGCTTTCGCATGCATAAATGAGGGTGGATATTACATTTGAATTGAATAGTCTTAACTTGGTTTTTGTGCTTATAACTTTTGAATTCCATATGTTCTCAAGATTCTTGAAGATTGATGCTGCTTTTGCAATTCTGATCCTAACTTCCTTTCTAGTGTCACCATCCTGGTCTATGTAGCTGCCAAGGTATGCAAATTGATTGACTTCTTCAATATCTGTCCCTTCTATGTGTATTTTTCCATTTTGATTGATGGGAATTTTCATTATTTTTGTTTTGTCCTTGTTAATTTCAAGTCCTATTTTGCTAGCCAGTGAAGATAGGCTATCTGTTTTTTCTTGCATGGAATTCACATTATTACTGATAAGAGTTATGTCATCAGCAAAATCAAGATCTTCTAGTTGGGTCCCATGTACCCAGTCAATACCTGTGTTACCTGTGCAGCATTTTGTCATTATGAAGTCTATTGTAATCCCAAAAAGTAAAGGAGACAGTATACATCCTTGTTTCACGCCTGTTTCAATCTGGAACCATTCACTCATCCCTTCTTCTGTCTTGACTGCACAACCATATCCATTGTATAAGTCCTTAATGATGTTGACAATTTTAGATGGTATTCCATATAGACATAAAATTCTCCATAATGAATCTCTGTGTATGCTATCAAATGCCTTCTTAAAATCTATGAAATTCAGTATTAATGGTTTCTGCTTTTCAATATGTTCTTCAAGTATTATTCTGAGAGTAAAGATCTGGTCGAGACAGCTTCTCCCTTTTCGAAATCCTGCTTGTTCTTCTCTCATTGCAGTATCCACTATATCTTTGAGTCTATTCAAAATGACCTTGCAAAATACTTTTGACACAACTGATATTAAGGTTACTCCTCTCCAGTTGTTACAGTCACTAAGGTTGCCCTTTTTTGGTATTTTCACAATGATTCCCTTCTTCCAATTAGAAGGGACCTTTTCTTCTTTCCAAATCTTGTTAAACATTCTCTGTAGTTGTCTCATGTTGTCACTATTGATAGCTTTTAGCATCTCGGCTGTTATTTCATCTTCACCTGCAGCTTTGTTGTTAGCCATTAAATTCACTGCTGTTTCAATTTCATGCAATTCAATTTCATCTAGATTGACATTTAGTTGTGGGGCTGGTAAGTCAGTTTCAAGGTTTAACAATTCTTTTGGGTGTGGTCGATTGAGCATTTCTTGGAAGTGTTCAGCCCATCTTTGCTTTTGGTCTTTATTTGATGTTAATAGTGTTCCAGTTTTGCTAAGGATTGGTCTTTCTTTAGATGTAATAGTACCTGTTAGCCTCTTTTGTATGTTATATAAAGTTTTGCTGTCTCCTGTTTTTGCTGCTTTTTCTGCCTCTTTTGCCATATTGTCTATGTATTCTCTTTTATCCCTTCTAGCTGAACTTTTTACTTTCTTGTCTATGTCTTTGTATTTTGCTTTTGCCGAATCTCTTTCATCATCTGCTTTTGCATTCAACATGTTTAATTTGACTGCTCGTCTTTCATGTATATACTTCCATGTTTTATCTGATATCCATGCTTTTCTATTTGGTTTTTCCAATCCAGCGCTTACTTTTGCTGCTGTGATTATGGCTGTGCTGTAAGAATTCCATAACTCATCTATACCTATCTCCTCAACTTCACTGGGTGTTTTGGAATGATTGGCAAGTTCCTGATTGAAATTAATGTTAGTATTTTCTTCTTGTAGGCTGTGGATGTTTATCTTTCTGTGTACTGATTTCTTGTGTTGACTTTTCAATTTTAGTTTTATTTTCCCTATGCACAGGTTGTGATCACTGTTGACATCTGCACCCCTATAAGCCCTTACATCCATGAGAGATGTTCTGTATTGCTTTCTAATACAAAAATGGTCTATCTGGTTTCTAGTTCTATCATCTGGAGATATCCACGTTGTTTTATGTATCTCTTTGTGTGGGAATATTGTGCCTCCAATGACCATGCCCTCTGTTAAACATATTTCAATTAATCTTTCTCCATTCTGATTAACCATGTCAATTCCTTCTTTCCCCATCACTTTTTCAACGTCGGTATTATCCTTCCCTACCTTAGCGTTGAAGTCCCCCATAGCAATTAAGATGTCGTGTTTAGGGACTTTATTGATGATTTGTTGTAGTTGGTGATAGAAGTCGTCTTTCACATCATCATCTGCATCATTCGTGGGTGCATAACACTGTATTATTGTCATTCTTCCGTGTCGTAGGTTGTATCGTGCTCTTATTATACGACTGTTCACTGGTTCCCATTCTACAAGGCTCTTTGCAGCTACATTTGACATAATAATGCCCACTCCGTCTCGGAATTTATTGTCATTTCTACCTGAATGTATAATTAACTTACCGTTTTCCGCCGATCTTTTACCTGCTTCTGGCAATCGCATTTCGCTGATGCCCAGTATGTCTAGATGGTATCTCTCCATTTCTTTGATGACCTGGGTAGTTTTTGTTGGTGCTGCCATCGTTCTCACATTCCAGAATCCAACCCTTGTCACATGTTTGGGGCCGACGAATGAGCTCTTCGGAGTTGGCATCCCTGATGCTCGGTTGGTTTCTCTGCGAGTTTCCATAACGATATCTTTTTTTCCTATCTGGAGTTGCCTCTAGATAGGTCTCAGGATAAGGTTGTTAGCCTTATGCCCAACTCCCGGTACATGATATGTAACAGATCAAGCGGAATTCCGCTGATTTCTGCATGCCGGCGAGAGCGTTTTAAAAACGACCGCCATCTTGCACGTCACACCGGAAGTTATTCAGATGATTATTAGGAAATTATTAGGAAATCAGAAACATACAAATATCTAGGCACAACCTAGATATCACCATCTGGAGAGAGAAGATTAGGAATAGAAAGGAACTTTATCTGCAGCAATGAGCCTTAATGGCTCGGAAAGCTGAAGAAGAAGAAGAAGAAGAAGAAGAGCAGAAATTGATCTGTGGAGAGTTTCGAAATCTTTGGAATATACTCGCAAATTAAATCCAGTCTGCTATATCTTGTTTACTATTCGTTTTTATAAGTTTCTGCTGTGTTCTGGCATTCTACTGACCTTTACCAGTACTTCTGCCGCGTCCAACCATCTTTTTTTCTAAGCGACTGCAGGAGATTACGTTTTTGTGCTGATGACCGTAACATTTTGATTCAGCAGCGAAACAACGAGGCAGATCTTTCGCAGCAAGAACCAGGACTGAAGAAGTGAAGTTTATGTTAGGCGATACGGCACAGAGTTCTCATATTTATGTAGAACAATACGGCACAGAGTTCTCATATTTATGTAGAACAATACGGCACAGAGTTCTCATATTTATGTAGAACAATACGGCACAGAGTTCTCATACTTATGTAGAACAATACGGTACAGAGTTCTCACATTTATATAGAACAATACGGTACAGAGAACTTCATCTGCGCAAGAAATGGAACGTGCGGATACTGATTCTGGTTGCGCTGTATCAGAATTGCGCAGAGATAAAATCTGACCCGTTCTGGAAGTGAAATATCGACGGAGCGGGCTATTCACAAGTAAACCGTATTTAGTCTGAGATTGTGCTGGCAGATTTGTCTGAGTTGTGAACAAATATGACAGAATACTCACTTCCAGTATCAGGAACTGCCTTCATTGGATTATTCTACGCTTTGGTAAGTTGTTGAATGTTGGTTTGTGGCAAGACAGGTGTAATAACTGAGGTTATTTCATGGTCAGACAGGTGTAATAACTGAGGTTATTTCATGGTCAGACAGGTGTAATAACTGAGGTTATTTCATGGTCAGACAGGTGTAATAACTGAGGTTATTTCATGGTCAGACAGGTGTAATGATTGAGGTCATTTCGTGGCCAGACAGGTGTGATGACTTACATCATTTCATGGCCAGACAGGTGTAATGATTTTGTCAACTTGTGACAGGACAGATGTGATGGTTGTGGTCAGTTTGTGACAGGACAGGTGTGATGATTGTGGTTAGCTTGGTAAGGACAGGTATGATGATTGTGGTTAGCTTGGTAAGGACAGGTGTGACGATTGTGGTCAGTTTGTGACAGGACAGGTGTGATGATTGTGGTCAGTTTGTGACAGGACAGGTGTGATGATTGTGGTTAGCTTGGTAAGGACAGGTATGATGATTGTGGTTAGCTTGGTAAGGACAGGTGTGACGATTGTGGTCAGTTTGTGACAGGACAGGTGTGATGATTGTGGTCAGTTTGTGACAGGACAGGTGTGATGATTGTGGTCAGTTTGTGACAGGACAGGTGTGATGATTGTGGTTAGCTTGGTAAGGACAGGTGTGACGATTGTGGTCAGTTTGTGACAGGACAGGTGTGATGATTGTGGTCAGTTTGTGACAGGACAGGTGTGATGATTGTGGTCAGTTTGTGACAGGACAGGTGTGATGATTGTGGTTAGCTTGGTAAGGACAGGTGTGATGATTGTGGTTAGCTTGGTACAGGACAGGTGTGATGATTGTGGTTAGCTTAGTACATGACAGGTGTGATGATTGTGGTTAGCTTAGTACAGGACAGGTGTGATGATTGTGGTCAGTTTGTGACAGGACAGGTGTGATGATTGTGGTTAACTTGGTACAGGACAGGTGTGACGATTGTGGTCAGTTTGTGACAGGACAGGTGTGATGATTGTGGTCAGTTTGTGACAGGACAGGTGTGATGATTGTGGTTAACTTGGTACAGGACAGGTGTGATGATTGTGGTCAGTTTGTGACAGGACAGGTGTGATGATTGTGGTTAGCTTAGTACAGGACAGGTGTGATGATTGTGGTCAGTTTGTGACAGGACAGGTGTGATGATTGTGGTTAGCTTAGTACAGGACAGGTGTGATGATTGTGGTTAGCTTGGTACAGGACAGGTGTGATGATTGTGGTCAGTTTGTGACAGGACAGGTGTGATGATTGTGGTTAACTTGGTACAGGACAGGTGTAATGATTGTGGTCAGTTTGTGACAGGACAGGTGTGATGATTGTGGTCAGTGTGTGACAGGACAGGTGTAATGATTGTGGTTAGTTTGTGACAGAACAGGTGTGATGATTGTGGTCAGTTTATGACAGGACAGGTGTGATGATTGTGGTCAGTTTGTGACAGGACATATGTAATGATTGTGGTCAGTTTGTGACAGGACAGGTGTGATGATTGTGGTTAGCTTGGTACAGGACAGGCGTAATGATTGTGGTCAGTTTGTGACAGGACAGATGTGATGATTGTGGTCAGTTTGTGACAGGACAGGTGTAATGATTATGGTCAGTTTGTGACAGAACAGGTGTAATGATTGTGGTAAGTTTGTGACAGGACAGGTGTAATGATTGTGGTTAGCTCGGTACAGGACAGATGTGATGATTGTGGTTAGCTCGGTACAGGACAGATGTGATGATTGTGGTCAGTTCACAGCAAGACATGGTAGACCTGGCCCAGTGAAGTTTGATGATTAGACTGCAAGTGACCGATGTTAAGATTCAGCACAGGTAAAGTTTGATGATTAGACTGCAGGTGACCGATGTTAAGATTCAGCCCAGGTAAAGTTTGATGATTAGACTGCAGGTGACCGATGTTAAGATTCAGCCCAGGTAAAGTTTGATGATTAGACTGCAAGTGACCGATATTAAGATTCAGCCCAGGTAAAGTTTGATGATTAGACTGCAGGTGACTGATGTTAAGATTCAGTCCAGGTAAAGTTTGATGATTAGACTGCAAGTGACCGATATTAAGATTCAGCCCAGGTAAAGTTTGATGATTAGACTGCAAGTGACCGATGTTAAGATTCAGCACAGGTAAAGTTTGATGATTAGACTGCAAGTGACCGATGTTAAGATTCAGCCCAGGTGATGAACATTTTGATCCCTCCCCCCACCCTTGTTCCCCTTCTCTCTGGTCTATTGTTCTATCTTTCAATGACAAGTTCTATGTTTATTCTTCTGTTGTTCAATTCATATACATTTTTATTTATCGTTCTAGTATCTTTTTAAAGCTCTTGTCTGGTCGAGATTACCTTCTGTCTTATGATAGTAAGCTGTGCTATATGTCCTTGTTAGACCCACTGTCTTATGATAGTAAGCTGTGCTATATGTCCTTGTTAGACCCACTGTCTTATGATAGTAAGCTGTACCACATGTCCTTGTTAGACCCACTGTCTTATGATAGTAAGCTGTACTATATGTCCTTGTCAGACCAACTGTCTTATGATAGTAAGCTGTACTATATGTCCTTGTCAGACACACTGTCTTATGATAGTAATTTGTACTAAATGTCCTTGTCAGACACACTGTCTTATGATAATAAGCGCTGTACTATACGTCCTTGTTAGATCCACTGTCTTATGATAATAAGATGTACTATATGTCCTTGTCAGACCCACTGTCTTATGATAGTAAGCTATACCAGATGTCCTTGTCAGACCCATTGTCTTATGATAGTAAGCTCTACTACATGTCCTTGTCAGACACACTGTCTTTTGATAGTAAACTCTACTACATGTCCTTGTTAGATAAACTGCCTTGTGATAGTAAACTCTACTACATGTCCTTGTTAGATAAATTGTCTTGTGATAGTAAGTTTTACTACATGTCCTTCTGAGACCCACTGTCTTGTGATAGTAAACTGTACTACATGTCCTTGTGAGACCCACTGTCTTGTGATAGTAAACTGTACTACATGTCCTTGTGAGACCCACTGTCTTGTGATAGTAAACTGTACTACACGTCCTTGTGAGACCCACTGTCTTGTGATAGTAAACTGTACTACATGTCCTTCTGAGACTCACTGTCTTGTGATAGTAAACTGTACTACATGTCCTTGTGAGACCCACTGTCTTGTGATAGTAAGCTGTACTACATGTCCTGAGACCCACTGTCTTGTGATAGTAAACTGTACTACATGTCCTGAGACCCACTGTCTTGTGATAGTAAACTGTACTACATGTCCTTGTGAGACCCACTGTCTTGTGATAGTAAGCTATACTACATGTCCTGAGACCCGCTGTCTTGTGATAGTAAGCTGTACTACATGTCCTGAGACCCGCTGTCTTGTGATAGTAAGCTGTACTACATGTCCTGAGACCCGCTGTCTTGTGATAGTAAGCTGTACTACATGTCATGAGACCCGCTGTCTTGTGATAGTAAGCTGTACTACATGTCCTGAGACCCGCCGTCTTGTGATAGTAAGCTGTATTACATGTCCTGAGACCCGCTGTCTTGTGATAGTAAGCTGTATTACATGTCCTGAGACCCGCTGTCTTGTGATAGTAAGCTGTACTACATGTCCTGAGACCCGCTGTCTTGTGATAGTAAGCTGTACTACATGTCCTGAGACCCGCTGTCTTGTGATAGTAAGCTGTACTACATGTCCTGAGACCCGCTGTCTTGTGGGTGGCGCTAATCCAGAGAAAGCTAGGAGGGGCAGTAAAGTAGTTCTTTATCGTTTTGGGCCTACCCACCTTCTGACATACCCCACAACCCTCACAGATATCCCCCACAACCCTCACATATATCCCCCACAACTCTCACATATATCCCCCACAACCCTCACATATATCCCCCACAACCCTCACAGATATCCCCCACAACCCTCACAGATATCCCCTCACAACTATCACATATATCCCCCACAACCCTCACATATATCCCCCACAACCCTCACAGATATCCCCCACAACCCTCACAGATATCCCCCCACAACCCTCACAGATATCCCCCCACAACTCTCACATATATCCCCCACAACCCTCACATATATCCCCCACAACCCTCACATATATCCCCCACAACCCTCACATATATCCCCCACAACTCTCACATATATCCCCCACAGCCATCACAGATATCCCCCACAACTCTCACATATATCCCTAACAACTCTCACATATATCCCCCACAACTCTCACATATATCCCTCACAATTCTCAATTATATCCCCCATAGCTCTCACATATATTCCCCACAACCCTCACAGATATCCTCCCACAACCCACACAGATATCCCCCACAACTCTCACATATATCCCCCACAGCTCTCACATATATCCCCCACAACTCTCACATATATCCCCCACAGCTCTCACATATCCCCTCACAACTCTCACATATATCCCTCACAACTCTCACATATATCCCCCACAACTCTCACATATATCCCCCACAACTCTCACATATATCCCCCACAACTCTCACATATATCACCCACAACCCTAACAGAACCCCTCCCCCCACAACCCTAACAGAAACCCTTCCACCCCCACAACCCTAACAGATTCCCCCCCCCCCCCCAGCTCTTCACATTTATAGACTTTGTTCTTCCGCAGGAATTGCATGACAGTGGTGGGGGGGGGGAATGAGGGATGGAGGTTGGAGAAGTACAACATGGTCAAGGGACTTTCTCCATACCAAGTGCGCAAGACAAGCAGGAAGTGTACTTATTGGAAATATTTACTAACATCTGCCCACTTCAAATCCTACTTCTCTTTAACAACATGAACATTCATCTACTTTTCCCCTTTTCCTGTCATCTAAAAGCTTACTGTTTCTGTTCGTCTTCAGTGTTCCTAAAGCTTTGTTCTACATGTGTGAGGATATTACACAGCTCCTAATATCAGCACAAGAAAGGATGAGTGGGGATATTACACAGCTCCTAATATCAGCATAAGAAAGGATGAGTGGGGATATTACACAGCTTCTAATATCAGCATAAGAAAGGATGAGTGGGGATATTACACAGCTCCTAATATCAGCATAAGAAAGGATGAGTGGGGATATTACACAGCTCCTAATATCAGCATAAGAAAGGATGAGTGGGGATATTACACAGCTTCTAATATCAGCATAAGAAAGGATGAGTGGGGATATTACACAGCTTCTAATATCAGCACAAGAAAGGATGAGTGGGGATATTACACAGCTCCTAATATCAGCACAAGAAAGGATGAGTGGTGATATTACACAGCTCCTAATATCAGAATAAGAAAGGATGAGTGGGGATATTACACAGCTCCTAATATCAGCACAAGAAAGGATGAGTGGGGATATTACACAGCTCCTAATATCAGCACAAGAAAGGATGAGTGGGGATATTACACAGCTCCTAATATCAGCACAAGAAAGGATGAGTGAGGATATTACACAGCTCCTAATATCAGCACAAGAAAGGATGAGTGGGGATATTTCACAGCTTCTAATATCAGCACAAGAAAGGATGAGTGGGGATATTTCACAGCTTCTAATATCAGCACAAGAAAGGATGAGTGAGGATATTACACAGCTCCTAATATCAGCACAAGAAAGGATGAGTGAGGATATTTCACAGCTTCTAATATCAGCATAAGAAAGGATGAGTGGGGATATTTCACAGCTTCTACTGACCACTGATTACTTTAGAAATATACAAATCAAGGTTTGAAAGAAAAAGTACCCAGCACGTTGTGTTGAGAACAAGTAGTCTCTAAGGACAGCGAATATCTGCTTACACGGCCAGGCAAACTGGAGTACACTGAAAACACGGATGCACCTGGATAAAGGAGAAATGAACATTCACAACTCACGTCGTCCAAATCATACCAATAGGTGAAGGTGGGAGTGGTGGGGGAGGAGAGAAGAAGAAGAAGAAGAAGGAGATGAAGAAGAAGAAGAAGAAGTTTATTTAAACACTGGCCATTTTGTTCTAACAGGGAAGCCAAGACGCACTATTCAAGCTACTTGAGATAGCGGTCAGTGACCCATAGCTGGCTGCGTCAGGGTTGGTGACCCATAGCTGTCTGCGCCAGGGTTGGTGACCCATAGCTGGCTGCGTCAGGGTTGGTAAACCAAGGCCAGCCAAGACCCTAGTTCAACCTCCTGGTGATCCCCTGGTAGCAGACAGTGAGCAGGGATCGCAGTGTCAGGAGGAATCTGGTCCCAAGAATAGCTGGAGCCGAAGTCGGATGTGCTAGGCCAAAAGGGGCGTAACTGCCACACAACACAACCAGCGTCCTTTTGAGGGCCAACGACGACGAAGAAGAAGTTCTAACATTAACTTCTATATACATTACACTACTCTCATCTCTCTCTCTCTCTCTCTCTCTCTCTCTGCCGCATTTGCTCCTGAGGTCACAATCGTGACCTTTAATCCGATGAATGTAAAACTACTTGAAGCAGGTTTCCCACGGCCCACACATCTCTCGCTCCACAACGGCCCATACATCCCTCGCTCCACAACTGTCCTTTTATTGTACCACCGAACGCTCCTGTCTTCCACAATGTGAAAAAGACCGCCATTTTCAAATTTCCCATTCTTTTTTACACTTTACCATACAACTTTGTATGTTTCTTATCCGTGTATATGTAACTTAAACTCAGTTGATGAAATATTTTTACATTCAAGTATTCTTCTTCCAAAGTCCTGTTCTTTGTTATTTAACTTTTTGATAATCCCGAGTCGTTTAATCGTTAATTGAGTGATAATAAAAAATGTTCGTGTGTCATGGATTTTTTCCGGAGTTTGAGAGCTGTCCAGGTAAAGTAGAAACAAAGGCTTTAGTTTTCAATAAATCCGACACAGTGATTTGTTTGTTTGTTTGTTTGTAAACTGCTATTACTAGAACCAGTTTTACCGTTGTTCCTAGTTGTAAGAGGGTTAAATGATAGTCTTTGCTTGAAAGTAAGTTTAACACCTTATCGGCCGCTAGTACGGAGCTATTAACAACGGCCACGTGGCATTTTTTTCCTTGACAATACTTCAAGTCCACTTTAGTTGATAAAGTATCCGGGTGAGGAAAGTGCTTGACTTTAGTTGATAAAGTACCCGGGTGAGGAAAGTGCTTGATTTTAGTTGATAAAGTACCCGGGTGAGGAAAGTGCTTGATTTTAGTTGATAAAGTATCCGGGTGAGGAAAGTGCTTGACTTTAGTTGATAAAGTACCCGGGTGAGGAAAGTGCTTGATTTTAGTTGATAAAGTACCCGGGTGAGGAAAGTGCTTCGCTGACTGCGTAAGGGACCGTAGTAATAATAGTAGTAGTAGTAGTAGTAGTAGTAGTAGTAGTAGTAGTAGTAGTAGTAGTAGTAGAAGTAGTAATAGTAGTAGTTATTATAGCAGCAGTATTAAACAGTTACAAGATAAAAATTTGTGGCAGCTTTAATAACAGAGTAATAGACCCAGGGATGAAGCTGGTAGCCTATATCAGCTGTTAGTCTTATCTTTAGTAATTATTATCTTTATCTGCTCATCTTTGGAATACCCTCCCATCCTGTAAAAAAATATAAATTATACTCCTTCTTACAACTATAAACTTTCCCAATATCTATTTGATATCGACTACATGCCTCCATGAATTATAAAACTTAAAAGTTATCCTAAACTGCTCTTACAGGCATCGAATACAGTTAATTGTTTATTCTGAATTATCCCGAAATTTTTGTTAGTAGATAGTCATTTATATGTGTATGTGGTTACTTCTGTACTGAGTGAATGTTTAAGAGCGAAAATTAAATCTTATATTTTAGTTTATGTCTCTCAGTTTCAATGTTAGTTATGTTTGTTACATAACAGAAAAAATAAGATTTTTAAGGGCATGCATCTTTCCCATCGCAATATATGCCTGTGAGACCTTGACGCTTAACAAAACAGCTGAGAAACACATAAATGCCTTTGAATGTAAATGCTACAGAAGAGTTCTTCAAACATCATGGACATAAAAAAGAACAAATATATCCATACTACAAGAACTTAATATTGAAGAAGTAAGGCTAGTAAAGAGGATTAAAGAGAGAAAACTTAAATATTTTGGACACATTAAACGTCATGATAATCTAGAGGAGACCGTCTTGGAAGGGTACATAATAGGAAAAAAAAGAGAGGAAGACCAAGGCGAAGATGGCTGCAAGACATCGTTGACGATCTGCAAATGGATGCAACAGCAGCAGGCCATCTTGCTCACAACCGAGAGGCCTACAGGAGAGCTGTTAGGGAGGCAAAGTTCCGCAAGGGACATGCAAATGAATGAATGACATAACAGCATATTTGTAGAATGTCTGGAATAGAATGAAAGATGTATGGTAAAGGGTAGAATGTCAGACGGGCTTGCATGCTCAATTCTTAACCCTTTAGAAATAAAGACCACTCAATCAATCAGTCAATCAATCTCATGTTCAGTTTCTATGTCCACATTTATGACATCTCCTGTGCTGCGTGCACCGAGTAACCTACTTCTGTACAGCGGCTCTGGTAACTAGCCAGGTCCCGTAACATATTTAGGGAAAAGTGGAGACAGAAATAGAGTACTTAGGTAAAAGTAGAGACATAAATTGAGTACTTAGGTAAAAGTAGAGACAGAAATAGAGTACTTAGGTAAAAGTAGAGACATAAATAGAGTACTTAGGTAAAAGTAGAGACATAAATTGAGTACTTAGGTAAAAGTAGAGACATAAATTGAGTACTTAGGTAAAAGTAGAGACATAAATAGAGTACTTAGGTAAAAGTAGAGACATAAATTGAGTACTTAGGTAAAAGTAGAGACATAAATAGAGTACTTAGGTAAAAGTAGAGACATAAATAGAGTACTTAGGTAAAAGTAGAGACATAAATTGAGTACTTAGGTAAAAGTAGAGACATAAATAGAGTACTTAGGTAAAAGTAGAGACATAAATAGAGTACTTAGGTAAAAGTAGAGACATAAATAGAGTACTTAGGTAAAAGTAGAGACATAAATAGAGTACTTAGGTAAAAGTAGAGACATAAATAGAGTACTTAGGTAAAAGTAGAGACATAAATTGAGTACTTAGGTAAAAGTAGAGACATAAATAGAGTACTTAGGTAAAAGTAGAGACATAAATTGAGTACTTAGGTAAAAGTAGAGACATAAATAGAGTACTTAGGTAAAAGTAGAGACATAAATAGAGTACTTAGGTAAAAGTAGAGACATAAATAGAGTACTTAGGTAAAAGTAGAGACATAAATAGAGCACTTAGGTAAAAGTAGAGACAGAAATAGGATACTTAGGTAAAAGTAGAGACATAAATAGAGTACTTAGGTAAAAGTAGAGACATAAATAGGTAAAAGTAGAGACATAAATAGAGTACTTAGGTAAAAGTAGAGACATAAATAGAGTACTTAGGTAAAAGTAGAGACATAAATAGAGTACTTAGGTAAAAGTAGAGACATAAATAGAGTACTTAGGTAAAAGTAGAGACATAAATAGAGTACTTAGGTAAAAGTAGAGACATAAATAGAGTACTTAGGTAAAAGTAGAGACATAAATAGAGTACTTAGGTAAAAGTAGAGACATAAATAGAGTACTTAGGTAAAAGTAGAGACATAAATAGAGTACTTAGGTAAAAGTAGAGACATAAATAGAGTACTTAGGTAAAAGTAGAGACATAAATAGAGTACTTATGTAAAAGTAGAGACATAAATAGAGTACTTAGGTAAAAGTATAGACATAAATTGAGTACTTAGGTAAAAGTAGAGACATAAATAGAGTACTTAGGTAAAAGTAGAGACATAAATAGAGTACTTAGGTAAAAGTAGAGACATAAATAGAGTACTTAGGTAAAAGTAGAGACATAAATAGAGTACTTAGGTAAAAGTAGAGACATAAATAGAGTACTTAGGTAAAAGTAGAGACATAAATAGAGTACTTAGGTAAAAGTAGAGACATAAATAGAGTACTTAGGTAAAAGTAGAGACATAAATAAGATACTTAGGGAAAAGTAGAGACAGAAATAGGATACTTAGGGAAAAGTAGAGACAGAAATAGGATACTTAGGGAAAAGTAGAGACAGAAATAGGATACTTAGGGAAAAGTAGAGACAGAAATAGGATACTTAGTGGAAAGTAGAGACAGAAATAAGGTACTTAGACAGTAGGAAAGACGTAAGACAAACGCAAAGCTACATGTTCTTGTGCACATTTTTTCTTGTCCAAAAATACTGGCAAGTTTTGTTGCGTTAAAAATTAACTCGGAGATTTTCGTCTCTGAATAGTCTTGCTTATGAAGCTGTGCAGTGTTAGAAGCTGCTGCCTAAGTTTACATGTTGAAAAGCTCTGGGTGAAGCTGTGTTAGAAGCTGTCGCCTAAGTTTACATGTTGAAAAGCTGTGGGTGAAGCTGTGTTAGAAGCTGCCGCCTAAGTTTACATGTTGAAAAGCTCTGGGTGAAGCTGTGCAGTAAGCTGCTGCCTAAGTTTACATGTTGAAAAGCTCTGGGTGAAGCTGTGCAGTGTTAGAAGCTGCTGCCTAAGTTTACATGTTGAAAAGCTCTGGGTGAAGCTGTGCAGTGTTAGAAGCTGCTGCCTAAGTTTACATGTTGAAAAGCTCTGGGTGAAGCTGTGCAGTGTTAGAAGCTGCTGTCTAAGTTTACATGTTGAAAAGCTCTGGGTGAAGCTGTGTTAGATGCTGCCGCCTAAGTTTACATGTTGAAAAGCTCTGGGTGAAGCTGTGCAGTGTTAGAAGCTGCTGCCTAAGTTTACATGTTGAAAAGCTCTGGGTGAAGCTGTGTTAGAAGCTGCCGCCTAAGTTTACATGTTGAAAAGCTCTGGGTGAAGCTGTGTTAGAAGCTGCCGCCTAAGTTTACATGTTGAAAAGCTCTGGGTGAAGCTGTGCAGTAAGCTGCTGCCTAAGTTTACATGTTGAAAAGCTCTGGGTGAAGCTGTGCAGTGTTAGAAGCTGCTGCCTAAGTTTACATGTTGAAAAGCTCTGGGTGAAGCTGTGCAGTGTTAGAAGCTGCTGTCTAAGTTTACATGTTGAAAAGCTCTGGGTGAAGCTGTGTTAGATGCTGCCGCCTAAGTTTACATGTTGAAAAGCTCTGGGTGAAGCTGTGCAGTGTTAGAAGCTGCTGCCTAAGTTTACATGTTGAAAAGCTCTGGGTGAAGCTGTGCAGTGTTAGAAGCTGTCGCCTAAGTTTATATGTTGAAAAGCTCTGGGTGAAGCTGTGCAGTGTTAGAAGCTGCTGCCTAAGTTTACATGTTGAAAAGCTCTGGGTGAAGCTGTGTTAGATGCTGCCGCCTAAGTTTACATGTTGAAAAGCTCTGGATGAAGCTGTGTTAGAAGCTGCCGCCTAAGTTTACATGTTGAAAAGCTGTGGGTGAAGCTGTGTTAGAAGCTGCAGCCTAAGTTTACATGTTGAAAAGCTCTGGGTGAAGCTGTGTTAGAAGCTTCCGCCTAAGTTTACATGTTGAAAAGCTCTGGGTGAAGCTGTGTTAGAAGCTGCCGCCTAAGTTTACATGTTGAAAAGCTCTGGGTGAAGCTGTGTTAGAAGCTGCCGCCTAAGTTTACATGTTGAAAAGCTCTGGGTGAAGCTGTGCAGTGTTAGAAGCTGCTGCCTAAGTTTACATGTTGAAAAGCTCTGGGTAAAGCTGTGTAAAGTATGGGGCCACGTTTTTCTTTGTTGCTTTCATAATTTGTTTGGGTTACTCTCTCTCTCCCTCCCTCTCTCTCTCTCTCTCTCTCTCTCTCTTCTCTTCCTCTCATGACATCCCCCTCCCCATAACCCCTGGCCCCCTCACTCAGATCTTATAAAATTACATGTCTCTTTATAGTTTCCCTATAATTGCAGATCGATCTTTCATCAATAGCCAGTTATTGTGTCAGGAGTGAACGTGACCTAGATTTCAGTGAGGTCCGTGGCATTCTTTGGATGTCGAGGCCAGGCCAGGTCCGGGGGGGGGGGGGGGGGGTTGAAGGGGAAAACTTGCAGGGGGAGGAGCGGGGGTGAGATCGGTGGAAGCCTTGCCCCTTGTGCCTAGGCTGTACCGGGTCGAAGCCTAGGCCGCTTGTTCTCATGACAACGCCGCCGAGAATCAGTACCAGGCTTTCTCTGACTTCAACATGGCAGGATCTAAGCCCATGGAGTGCTTGTACTGATGTTGTGCTCACTTCAAAGTACTTATTACATTACAGTGCCGTTAAAGTGCTGGTAATCAAACACTATACAGAGCTGGGTGTTGTCCATAAATAGTGTTAATACAAGTTGGTTTATAGACTACTATAGAAAAAGTGTTAATACAAGTTGGTTTATAGATTACTATAGAAAAAGTGTTAATACAAGTTGGTTTATAGATTACTATAGAAAAAGTGTTAATACAAGTTGGTTTATAGACTACTATAGAAATAGTGTTAATACAAGTTGGTTTATAGACTACTATAGAAATAGTGTTAATACAAGTTGGTTTATAGACTACTATAGAAAAAGTGTTAATACAAGTTGGTTTATAGATTACTATAGAAAAAGTGTTAATACAAGTTGGTTTATAGATTACTATAGAAATAGTGTTAATACAAGTTGGTTTATAGACTACTATAGAAAAAGTGTTAATACAAGTTGGTTTATAGATTACTATAGAAATAGTGTTAATACAAGTTGGTTTATAGACTACTATAGAAAAAGTGTTAATACAAGTTGGTTTATAGATTACTATAGAAAAAGTGTTAATACAAGTTGGTTTATAGATTACTATAGAAAAAGTGTTAATACAAGTTGGTTTATAGACTACTATAGAAATAGTGTTAATACAAGTTGGTTTATAGACTACTATAGAAATAGTGTTAATACAAGTTGGTTTATAGACTACTATAGAAAAAGTGTTAATACAAGTTGGTTTATAGATTACTATAGAAAAAGTGTTAATACAAGTTGGTTTATAGATTACTATAGAAATAGTGTTAATACAAGTTGGTTTATAGACTACTATAGAAAAAGTGTTAATACAAGTTGGTTTATAGATTACTATAGAAATAGTGTTAATACAAGTTGGTTTATAGACTACTATAGAAATAGTGTTAATACAAGTTGGTTTATAGATTACTATAGAAATAGTGTTAATACAAGTTGGTTTATAGACTACTATAGAAAAAGTGTTAATACAAGTTGGTTTATAGATTACTATAGAAATAGTGTTAATACAAGTTGGTTTATAGACTACTATAGAAAAAGTGTTAATACAAGTTGGTTTATAGACTACTATAGAAAAAGTGTTAATACAAGTTGGTTTATAGACTACTATAGAAATAGTGTTAATACAAGCTGGTGTGTAGGTAAAGGTAATCCTGTCATGCCGTAGAGGCACATAAGCCGGTGTGTAGACTACTATAGAAATAGTGTTAATACAAGCTGGTTTATAGACTACTATAGAAATAGTGTTAATACAAGTTGGTGTATAGACTACTAAGGCAGTCTGATGTGAACATCTGTGTTTGTACCCTCATCTTTGGACATGGCAAGCATAAAATCCTTTTATGTTCCCATTCGGGAAAGAGATATTTGTAGTGATTATGTTAGTTCTCTCTGATCTTCAGTAGTAAAAATATATTTGTAGTGATTATGTCAGTTTAGATCTTCAGTAGTAAAGTGATATTTGTAGTGATTATGTGATGTCTCTCAGATTTTCAGTAGTAAAGAGATATTTGTAGTGATTATGTCAGTTGTCTCAGATTTTCAGTAGTAAAGAGATATTTGTAGTGATTATGTCAGTTCTTTCAGATCTTCAGTAGTAAAGAGATATTTGTAGTGATTATGTCAGTTCTTTCAGATTTTCAGTAGTAAAGAGATATTTGTAGTGATTATGTCAGTTCTGTCAGATCTTCAGTAGTAAAGAGATATTTGTAGTAATTATGTCAGTTCTGTCAGATCTTCAGTAGTAAAGCATGAGTTGTGCTAGCTTATGTTTGAGTAGTGTAAACTTTTTGCTTGTGTCAAGTCTAAGTTTCTTGTTAAGGTAACTTCTTAATATGACAGTTTTAAGTTGGTTGTAAGCTAAAGTTGTCCAAGTATCCAGAATACTGATGTACGCTAGACTTAAACTGTCCAAGTATCCAGGATATTGATGTAGTCTTAAACTGTCCAAGTATCTAGGATATTGATGTACAATAGACTTAAACTGTGGATATTGATGCACGTTAGACTTAAGTTGTCTAAATATCCAGGATATTGATGTGCACTAAAGTTGTCTAAGTAACCAGGATATTGATGTGCACTAAAGTTGTCTAAGTAACCAGGATATTGCTTAACACTACAGTTGTCTGAGTAATCAGGATATTGATGTACACTAAAATGTCTGAGTAATCAGGATATTGATGTACACTAAAATGTCTGAGTAATCAGGATATTGCTTTACACTAAATTATCTGAGTAACCAAGTTTTGTACACTAAAGTTGTCTGGGTAACCAGGATATTGATGTACACTAAAGTTGTCTGAGTAACCAGGATATTGATGTACACTAAAGTTGTCTGAATAACCAGGATAATGATGTACACTAAAGTTGTCTGGGTAACCAGGATATTGATGCACACTAGAATTGAGTAACCAGGATATTGGTGAACACTAAAGTTGTCAGGGTAACCAGGATATTGATGTACACTAAAGTTGTCTGGGTAACCAGGATATTGATGTACACTAAAGTTGTCTGGGTAACCAGGATATTGATGTACACTAAAGTTGTCTGAGTAACCAGGATATTGATGTACACTAAAGTTGTCTGAATAACCAGGATAATGATGTACACTAAAGTTGTCTGGGTAACCAGGATATTGATGCACACTAGAATTGAGTAACCAGGATATTGGTGAACACTAAAGTTGTCAGGGTAACCAGGATATTGATGTACACTAATGTTGTTGGGGTAACCAGGATATTGATGTACACTAAAGTTGTCTGGGTAACCAGGCTATTGATGTACGCTAAAGTTGTCTGTGTAACCAGGATATTGATGTACACTAAAGCTGTCTGGGTAACCAGGATATTGATGTACACTAACGTTGTCTGAGTAACCAGGATATTGATATACACTAAAACTGAGTAACCAGGATATTGATGTATACTGATACTGAGTAACCAGGATATTGATGTACACTAAATTTGTCTGATTAACCGGGATATTGATATACACTAAAGTTGTCTCTGAGTAACCAGGATATTGATGTACACTAAAGTTGTCTGAGTAACCAGGATATTAATGTACACTAAAGTTGTCTGAGTAACTAGGATATTGATGTACACTAAAAATGAGTAACCAGGATGTTGATGTACACTAAAATTGAGTAACCAGGATATTGATGTACACTAAAGTTGTCTGGGTAACCAGGATATTGATGTACACTAGAATAGAGTAACAGAATATTGATGTACACTAAAATTGAGTAATCAGGATATTGATGTACACTAAAGATGACTGTGAAACCAGGATATTGATGTACACTAAAGTTGTCTGGGTAACCAGGATATTGATGTACACTAAAGTTGTCTGGGTAACCAGGATATTGATGTACACTAAAGTTGTTGGGGTAACCAGGATATTGATGTACACTAAAGTTGTCTGTGTAACCAGGATATTGATGTACACTAAAATTGTCTGGGTAACCAGGATATTGATGTACACTAAAAATGAGTAACCAGGATATTGATGTACACTAAATTTGTCTGAGTAACTAGGATATTGATGTACACTAAAGTGGTCTCTGAGTAACCAGGATATTAATGTACACTAAAGTTGTCTGAGTAACCAGGATATTGATGTACACTAAAATTGAGTGATCAGGATATTGATGTACACTAAAATTGAGTAACCAGGATACTGATGTACACTAAAGTTGTCTGGGTAACCAGGATATTGATGTACACTAGAATAGAGTAACCAGCATATTGATGTACACTAAAGTTGTCTGTGTAACCAGGATATTGATGTACACTAAAGTTGTCTGTGTAACCAGGATATTGATGTACACTAAAGTTGTCTGGGTAACCAGGATATTGATGTACAATAAAGTTGTCAGGGTAACCAGGATATTGATATGCACTAAAGTTGTCTGCTTAACCAGGATATTGGTGTACACTAAAGTTGTCTGGGTAACCAGGATATTGATGTACACTAAAACTGAGTAACCAGGATATTGATGTACACTAAAACTGAGTAACCAGGATATTGATGTACACTAAAACTGAGTAACCAGGATATTGATGTACACTAAAACTGGGTAACCAGGATATTGATGTACAGTAAAACTGAGTAACCAGGATATTGATGTACACTAAAACTGAGTAACCAGGATATTGATGTACACTAAAGTTGTCTATGTATCCAGGTCTTGAAGACGTTTAGTTACGGCTATCACAAGTAGCGGGGGGGGGGGGAAGGGAGGAGAGGTGGGGCAAGGGACTGGTAGTATACGTTGCAGAGACAAATATATTTCCAAATTCTTCTATTTTTGAATTAAACACATACCACGGACTGAACACCTGGAGACCAGATACAAGACAGTACTTTATGACACATGTCTAGATGGGAGGACACAACGTAACAAACCGAAACTGAGATATCATGATATTTATAAGGCGTCCTGCCGACGTGATATATGTTATATCAGTTTAGAAATGCTACATTGATCCATAATTATGTTATTTTAGGCACTGGAAGCGTATAAACAAACCAAAAACCACTTCAAAGATCACAAGAGGCAACAGAGATGTGGTTTCTTGGTTAAACTTACCAAAGGTTCGAAATCCGGCTTCACTGCATTCAGGACAACCCCATATATGCTGCCCTGCAGCATCCATCCAAGAGTAGGTTTGCTGATAGTTCTTGTCAAATGTTGGGATAGTTCCTGTCAATTGTTGGGATAGTTCCTGTCAAATATTGGGATAGTTCTTGTCAAATGTTGGGATAGTTCCTGTCAATTGTTGGGATAGTTCCTGTCAAATATTGGGATAGTTCTTGTCAAATGTTGGGATAGTTCCTGTCAATTATTGGGATAGTTCCTGTCAAATATTGGGATAGTTCCTGTCAAATATTGGGATAGTTCCTGTCAAATGTTGGGATAGTTCCTGTCAAATATTAGGATAGTTCCTGTCAAATGTTGGTTGTTGACGATGCGTTTTCTACCACACAGTTCAGATTCACTGTCAGCACCTTTACTTTGTCCTAGCTCCAGCAGTCTCTCCAGATCTACGTTATTCTTCCTTTCTCGCTCTTCATTTTTCCAGTCTGTCCAATAGAGCCTTAGCAATGTCCTCCTTGTCCATTGTCAGTCTGACATTTATTTTAACCTATCCAGTGAGTCTATCAGCCACATTATTGCCATGTACTCCCACATGCCCTGGACAGTAAAGTCATGTTAGGCTTGAAACAGCTGACTGGCTTAATAGATGAACCCGTTCTTGTCGAAGCAAATTCTTCTCAATCTTACGAAGCATACTCTAATAATCCGTCACAATGACAACATTAACCACATCATGGGCAACTAACCATTCCACTGCCGCCGACACTGTCTCAGTTTCCACTCACACGCTTGATCTGGTGACTTCAAAGGCTCCCGAACCCGGTGCCACGGCTCTTCCATTCCAGTAGACAACAAAAAACCCCAACCACTTTTGCTGTTCAGAGTCACTGAGCCATTTGTATATAACACCGTGTAGAAAGAGCCACAGTGATGCTGGGTGAGATCTTGAACCCAAAGTTCAACTGCTCCATGTGCCCAGTCTATATTCATGGCCCTTTTGTATAATAACCTTTGTTAAGGTCGATCCTGTACCCCGTAACCAGTCATCACTTTTAGGCGCCTCATCTAGATCGCAAGCTGACTTTATTGTATCCTCCACCTCAGTCATCCAGGATCTGCCTCGTTTGATGCGTCTTCCCTTTATAATAAACCCCAACTCCTTCATGCCAGCAACCCTGATGTATGCCAGCAACCCTGATGTATGCCAGCAACCCTGATGTATGCCAGCAACCTGAGCATGTGTTTAGACCTCACACTCAGTAAATCAAGCAGAAAGGTCATGGCCGCCACCGGAGTATCCCTGGTGCAACCCAAGACCACTCTCATTGCCTCGTTCTGTGCACGCTCTAGTCTGTTCAACTGTGCACTGGACAGGGTGGGCAGGCCAAGACCATGCTCCAATTGTGTAATCAGAAACCACATACAAGTATTGTTCTTGTTGCTGGAATCGATACTCACCATCAGGCCACGTGCAAGGTGGAGTTCAGCCAGTACATCGCTTTGGGGCCCAGGTTTTCCACGTTTTAAGGGCAGACCTGGAAGGCTTTGGGGGCCATTAGTGGATGAAAACGATAGACGGACAGACAGACAGGCAGGCAGACAGACAGACTTTTTGCATTGGTTTACACGTTTTTCTCAGAGGCCCTGCTTAAATTTTCTTACTGTTAGAATCGATACTCACCATCAAACATATGGTCCCATATATTAGAATCGATACTCACCATCAAACACCATATATTAGAATCGATACCCAACAAACAACACACACATTGTTCTCAATGTTGGAATCGATGCTCTTTTCTCTAAGACCAGTTCCTCGTCCACGCTAGAGGCCGAAAAAAAAAAAAAGAAATTAGCGCATTCAAATTAGGAATTATTTGGCAACCTCTAGAATGGGTTTGTGTGTGTGGCCAGGCGTAAAAGGTTTTGCTTGTCTCATGATGGATGCCGGTTTGCACAGACGAGATTGAAGGATATATGTATAAATGGATGGCTTGTCTGCACGGTGCGTGACATAAATAACACAAGGAACGGAGTGTTGCTGTTTTATCTAAAGAGCTCTTCCCTTGTTTCTTTCGTAAAATAGAAGCTTCTTTTATCTGCTCATTTACACATGGCAGCCTTGATAGATGTGTCTGTTACCAGCTGCTGGCCTCTGTTGCCCACAAACCCTATAATTTTCTAGAAACAGCGCAGTCTCATGTGTTTTCTATTTCTTCTAAGTTTGTGTTTCTTGCTGAGTTGATGTTTGTCTCCCAGCATTTCTATATTTGGATCTTTCTTTCTTTCTTTAGTGAAAATTTTCATATGGATATCCCTTTATTCGTATCATATATTCTGCTGAGGATATCATCATCATCATCATCATCATCATCATCATCATCATCATTATCATCATCATCATCATCATCATTACCACACCGCCAGCATTACCTGTAACAACACCAGCAACATTATTTGTGATAACACCAGCAACATTATCTGTGATAACACCAGCAACATTACCTGTTATAACACCAACAACATTATCTGTGATAACACCAGCAACAGTATCTGTGATAACACCAGCAACATTACCTGTGATAACACCAGCAACAGTATCTGTGATAACACCAGTAACATTACCTGTGATAACACCAGCAACATTATCCGTTATAACGCCAGCAACATCACCACAACGTCAGCAACATCATCACAACACCAGCAACATCACCAGCAACGCCAGCAACATCACCACAACGTCAGCAACATCACCACAACACCAGCAACATCACCACAACGTCAGAAACATCACCACAACACCAGCAACATCACCACAACGTCAGTAACATCACCACAACGTCAGCAACATAACCACAACACCAGCAACATCACCATAACGTCAGCAACATAGCCACAACACCAGCAACATCACCACAACGCCAGTAACATCACCACAACACCAGCAACATCACTACAACGTCAGCAACATCACCACAACGCCTACAACCGCGATATTTCCTGACATTCATCCTGTTGTCATTTATCATGGTTAGCCCCTCCTACCGTCCCAGTTTCCTCATTGCTGAAACACAAGGTAGAGGAGAGATTTCAGTCTAAACTCCTCATTGCTGAAACACAAGGTAGAGTGAGAGATTTCAGTCTAAACTCCTCATTGCTGAAACACAAGGTAGAGGAGAGATTTCAGTCTAAACTCCTCATTGCTGAAACACAAGGTAGAGGAGAGATTTCAGTCTAAACTCCTCATTGCTGAAACACAAGGTAGAGTGAGAGATTTCAGTCTGAACTCATCATTGCTGAAACACAAGGTAGAGTGAGAGATTTCAGTCTAAACTCCTCTTCGCTGAGACACAAGGTAGAGGAGAGATTTCAGTCTCAACTGCTCTTTGCTGAAACACAAGGTAGAGGAGAGATTTCAGTCTCAACTCCTCTTCGCTGAGACACAAGGTAGAGGAGAGATTTCAGTCTCAACTCCTCTTCGCTGAGACACAAGGTAGAGGAGAGATTTCAGTCTCAACTCCTCTTCGCTGAGACACAAGGTAGAGGAGAGATTTCAGTCTCAACTGCTCTTTGCTGAAACACAAGGTAGAGGAGAGATTTCAGTCTCATCTGCTGGCCTAGTGATATCCGGGAACCCGAGGGTCTGTCTTAATGTTCCTTCCTGTCTTCACAACCCGATTAGAGAGTGGTGAGTGCACATAGTGGACTGCCTGCACCGCTCAGTTGCAGAATTTATTCTGTGGTTAACACATGCTTGTTATTTACAATAGGACTGTCTTTCATTAGCTTTCTGACTGAAAAATTATTTTAAGAAAAACAAAATAATCTACTATGCACGGTCACGATTCCTATAGGTCAACGTTTACTGCGTTTGTGACCAAAGGGAAATAATCCATAAAATATCTACTCCCATTTTCGATCTTCAGTAAATGCTCTTTGCTGAACAGCAGGTACTGTATAGCCTGATGGAAGATTCACGCAAGTTTTTTTTTCTTCGTTCACTACTCACTGTTTCAGTGGTTGATTTTTTTTTTAAATCTAAAAATCCTCTGACTGACTCGTCTTTGAACTAAAATGTTTGATAAAAATGCTTTTTGTAGCTAAGTAAAACTTGAACAGTTCTAAGTAAATATTGAACAGTTAAAAGTGAAACTTGAATAGTTCTAAATAAAACTTGAAAAGCTCTAAGTAAAACTTGAATAGTTCTAAATAAAACTTGAATAGCTCTAGTAAAACTTGAATAGTTCTAAGTAAAACCTGAATAGTCATATTTCTATTTCTTTATCCTAGTGTACGTTTTTTTTAGAGGGAAGAGAAACAGCAGCAACAACAACAGTAATAATACTCAATAGTAACAGTAGTAATAATACCGTTGTCTCTTCTCATTGTTTAATATAGCTTTGAAACAGGCAGACATTGATCGGTTGTGAAAGTTGTTTATAAAGAGTTATCTTCTCTCCTGGCTGGTTCTGTCAGTGTCTGGCTGACATAATCGTCTACAGTAACAAGTTATGTTTGTGTTGAACGGTTCCAGTTTCTTTTAGCTTATGAATCCTGTCTTCATGCTTACACGTAGTAGTAGTAGTAGTAGTAGTAGTAGTAGTAGTAGTAGTAGTAGTAGTAGTAGTAGTAGTAGTATTAAAATAAACGCATTTACCCCTTCATGCTTACACGCAGTAGTAGTAGTAGTAGTAGTAGTAGTAGTAGTAGTAGTAGTAGTAGTAGTAGTAGTATTAAAATAAACGCATTTACCCCTTCATGCTTACACGCAGTAGTAGTAGTAGTAGTAGTAGTAGTAGTAGTAGTAGTAGTAGTAGTAGTAGTAGTAGTAGTAGCATAAACACATTTACCCTTATTTTGCAATATTACTTTGAGTTAGGAACTATTGTAGGACAGCGTTATCACTTTGGTTTGTCTGTATTTTAACAAGAAAAAGGTTGAAAATGGCATTCTGTAGGAAAGTAACTAACGATTTCTTACCTCTTTCCTTAGAGGAGAAACCTCAATATACAATATCTGGCCCTCTTTGTAGACAGTCGCATTTATGGCAAGCCATTTGTGTCATTTATATAATGAATCTTCAGCGCTGACAAATCGAATACACCAGCCATCAGGAGAATGACATGGCGCAATTTTGTTTGTTTGTTTGTTTGGTTATGTTTAAGGATTGAGCGTGAGCAACTGCTTTGCTGTTCTGTTCCAGTTCTGGCAAGAGGAATCCGCCTTATTTGACCCTACAAACATGGGAATGGATTAGAGTTTCAGAGAGTGGATATCTGACAATAGATTCTACTTCCTGAAATCCACAATTTGCAAAATTTTGTGCTAGTTAGTTTCAGGACTTTCGTGTATTCAGAGACGTTCAGTAGATGTTTTGCATGTGATTCATCAAATCAGGCAATATTGTGCTTTTATCTTTTGAGTAGTTAGCAGGAGAAATACCTTTTAAATTTCGGGTGGTTGACAGGAGAAATACTTGTTAAACTTGGAGTGGATGGCAGGAGTTCTACCTTTGAAACTTGAAGTAGTTGACAGGAGACATATTTTTTTAAACTCTACCGTTTTAAGACTGTGAGTAGTTGGCAGAAAAGCAATGGGCACTCCTGAGATTCCTACATTCAGGATTTAAGAGAAGACATGCCAGGAAACAGGTTGTGATGTGTACAGAATTCTAGAGGTGAGAGAAAGTACCGAGATCACCTGGTGGAGATGGCTAGAGACAGCGACAGAGTAATTAGGTTGTCATTATTCATCGCAGTCAGAGCTTTATATGCGGTAAGTTTTTTTTTAATGACTATTCATTGTTTTAAATTTCATCATCTCACATATCCTCTGTATTTTTTCCTATACGAAACCTTATCTGCGTATTTCTTTGTGTACATGGAAAACCAGAAAGAACAGCCCAATATGGCTGCCACAGTGGAGTGTGTTGGAATATTGTTTCACTCTGTTCGGCTTCTCTCGGCTGTAAACATTGGCACCTTACATCTGTGTTAGGGAACAAAGTTTTGTGCGGAAACTCCTTCTTCTTCCAGTGGGCTTCCTGTTAGTGTATCTCCTCTTACCTTCTTCCTACATGTCAGTGTTGAAGGCGGTCAACTTTGTGATAAGGTTGGGGGTTTCTTTTAGCTTATGAATCCTGTCTTCATGCTTACACGTAGTAGTAGTAGTATAGTAGTAGTATAGTAGTAGTAGTAGTAGTAGTAGTAGTAGTAGTAGTATTAAAATAAACGCATTTACCCCTTCATGCTTACACGCAGTAGTAGTAGTAGTAGTAGTAGTAGTAGTAGTAGTAGTAGTAGTAGTAGTAGTATTAAAATAAACGCATTTACCCCTTCATGCTTACACGCAGTAGTAGTAGTAGTAGTAGTAGTAGTAGTAGTAGTAGTAGTAGTAGTAGTAGTAGTAGTAGTAGTAGTAGCATAAACACATTTACCCTTATTTTGCAATATTACTTTGAGTTAGGAACTATTGTAGGACAGCGTTATCACTTTGGTTTGTCTGTATTTTAACAAGAAAAAGGTTGAAAATGGCATTCTGTAGGAAAGTAACTAACGATTTCTTACCTCTTTCCTTAGAGGAGAAACCTCAATATACAATATCTGGCCCTCTTTGTAGACAGTCGCATTTATGGCAAGCCATTTGTGTCATTTATATAATGAATCTTCAGCGCTGACAAATCGAATACACCAGCCATCAGGAGAATGACATGGCGCAATTTTGTTTGTTTGTTTGTTTGGTTATGTTTAAGGATTGAGCGTGAGCAACTGCTTTGCTGTTCTGTTCCAGTTCTGGCAAGAGGAATCCGCCTTATTTGACCCTACAAACATGGGAATGGATTAGAGTTTCAGAGAGTGGATATCTGACAATAGATTCTACTTCCTGAAATCCACAATTTGCAAAATTTTGTGCTAGTTAGTTTCAGGACTTTCGTGTATTCAGAGACGTTCAGTAGATGTTTTGCATGTGATTCATCAAATCAGGCAATATTGTGCTTTTATCTTTTGAGTAGTTAGCAGGAGAAATACCTTTTAAATTTCGGGTGGTTGACAGGAGAAATACTTGTTAAACTTGGAGTGGATGGCAGGAGTTCTACCTTTGAAACTTGAAGTAGTTGACAGGAGACATATTTTTTTAAACTCTACCGTTTTAAGACTGTGAGTAGTTGGCAGAAAAGCAATGGGCACTCCTGAGATTCCTACATTCAGGATTTAAGAGAAGACATGCCAGGAAACAGGTTGTGATGTGTACAGAATTCTAGAGGTGAGAGAAAGTACCGAGATCACCTGGTGGAGATGGCTAGAGACAGCGACAGAGTAATTAGGTTGTCATTATTCATCGCAGTCAGAGCTTTATATGCGGTAAGTTTTTTTTTAATGACTATTCATTGTTTTAAATTTCATCATCTCACATATCCTCTGTATTTTTTCCTATACGAAACCTTATCTGCGTATTTCTTTGTGTACATGGAAAACCAGAAAGAACAGCCCAATATGGCTGCCACAGTGGAGTGTGTTGGAATATTGTTTCACTCTGTTCGGCTTCTCTCGGCTGTAAACATTGGCACCTTACATCTGTGTTAGGGAACAAAGTTTTGTGCGGAAACTCCTTCTTCTTCCAGTGGGCTTCCTGTTAGTGTATCTCCTCTTACCTTCTTCCTACATGTCAGTGTTGAAGGCGGTCAACTTTGTGATAAGGTTGGGGGTTTCTTGTAGCAATAAACAATTGTGTTCTGTCTCAGGGCAATTCTGATTTGGGGGGTGGGGGTGTGGGGGTAGGGGGTGCCAGAGGATAAGATTTCTGATTCCCCGCCAACAACGGACACAATAAAAACTAAACAAACATTCCCGACCAGGAACATAGGAAAGATTTGTTTCTCAGGTGAAGTAATAATCTTGCCCACTTGGAAGAACGGGCAGACAACATTTAGAGAGAGAGAGAGAGAGAGAGAGAGAGAGAGAGAGAGAGAGAGAGAGAGAGTGAGAGAAACAGATGGATATGGGGGACGGGGCTTAAGATAGTAGATCAGTGGATGGAAGACTGCCTCTTAACTTGTACAATGTATTATCAAATCTCACTCTCTCTCTCTCTCTCTCTCTCTCATTCTGTCTCTCACTCTCTCTCATTCTCACTCTCTTTCACACTCTCTGTCACTCTCACTCTTTCTCTCTCACTTCCTCACTCTCTCACTCACTCTCTCACTCTCACTCTTTCACTCTCTCTCACTGTCTCTCTCACTGTCCGTCTTACTCTCTCTCTCTCACTCTTACTCTCTCCCTCCCTCTCTCTCTTTCTCTTTTTCTCTCTTGCTCTCTTTTCTATTTTTCTCTCTTGCTCTCATTCTCTCTCCCACTCTCTTTCTCTCTTGCTCTCATTCTCTCTCCCACTCTCTTTCTCTCTTGCTCTCATTCTCTCTCCCACTCTCTTTCTCTCTTGCTCTCATTCTCTCCCACTCTCTTTCTCTCTTGCTCTCATTCTCTCTCCCACTCTCTCTTGCTCTCATTCTCCCTACCACTCTTTCTCTCTTGCTCTCTTTTCTCTCCTTCTGTCTCGCTCTCATTCTTTCTCTCTTTCTGTCTCGCTCTCATTATCTCTCTCCCACTCTTTTTCTCTCTTGGTCTCATTCTCTCTCCCACTCTCTTCTCTCTCTTTCTGTCTCGCTCTCATTCTTTCTCTCTCATTCTCTTCTATCTCTTTATCTCGCATTCTCATTCTCTCTACAACTCACTTCTTTCTCTTTCTCTCTCGCTCTCATTCTCTTTCTCTCGTTTTGTTTCTCTCTTTTCCTCTCGCTTTTTTGCTCTCTCTCTCTCTCACTCTTTTTTCCTCTCGCTCTTTTTCTCTCTTGTTCTCTCTTCTCTGCACTCACAAGTTTTAATAGTTTTTAGGGCTTTAAAATTAACAACAACAACAACAACAACAACAACAACAACAACAACAACGATTGTCTAAGTCATGATTAACAGTTCAGAGAAATATCCACACTGCTGGACACAGACACTACTGGACACAGACACTACTGGACACAGACACTGCTGGACACAGACACTACTGGACACAGACACTACTGGACACAGACACTACTGGACACAGACTACTGGACACAGACACTACTGGACACAGACACTACTGGACACAGACATTACTGGACACAGACACTACTGGACACAGACACTACTGGACACAGACTACTGGACACAGACTACTGGACACAGACACTACTGGACACAGACTACTGGACACAGACTACTGGACACAGACACTACTGGACACAGACTACTGGACACAGACTACTGGACACAAACTCTGCTGGACACAGACTACTGGACACAGACTACTGGACACAAACTCTGCTGGACACAGACACTGCTGGACACAGACACTGCTGGACACAGACTACTGGACACAAACTCTGCTGGACACAGACACTGCTGGACACAGACTACTGGACACAAACTCTGCTGGACACAGACACTGCTGGACACAGACTACTGGACACAGACACTGCTGGACACAGACTACTGGACACAGACACTGCTGGACACAGACACTGCTGGACACAGACACTGCTGGACACAGACACTGCTGGACACAGACTACTGGACACAGACACTGCTGGACACAGACACTGCTGGACACAGACTACTGGACACAGACACTGCTGGACACAGACACTGCTGGACACAGACTACTGGACACAAACTCTGCTGGACACAGACACTGCTGGACACAAGATAATATGTTTATAACAAAGAATAAAAAGAAGTAAAAACGCGTGTTCATTCATTCCTTTGCATGTCCCTTGCGGAACTTTGCCTCCCTGTAGGCCTCTCGGTTGTGAGCAAGATGGCCTGCTGCTGTTGCATCCATTTCCAGATCATCAACGATGTCTTGCAGCCATCTTCGTTTCGGTCTTCCTCTTTTTCTTTTTCCCATTATGTATCCTTCCAATACGGTCTTCTCTAAATTATCATGACGTTTAATGTGGCCAAAATATTTAAGTTTTCTCTCTTTAATCCTCTTTACTAGCCAGCCTTCTTCAATATTAAGCTCTTGTAGTATAGATATATTTGTTCTTTTTTGTGTCCACGATATTTGGAGAACTCTTCTATAGCGTGTATCATAGCAAAATGTGTTTAACACATACAAAACAACCAAGCAAGCAGTTTGACTTATAAAATGTCTAATATTTCCAGGTACAGCTGTCACCCTCGAGTAAATGTTAACGGTTATTACCTCGAGAGTAAAATGTGTTTGGATGTTACATATTGTACGTTGTATTCCACGATCGACTCTTTATTTGTCCACGTAGCGGCCATGACGACTGGGACATCTGTCCAAGTGTGGGACAAGTTTCTTGACACCCATCTGGTAAAATGTGGTGTCCTGGACACAGGGCCACCGTGACAAACTCCAAGTCACGCGTCAGTTCGCTCGCAGTCACTCGTCTGTTCTCGAGTATCCTAAGTTCGACGCCGTACCTGCTGTCGGGGGTCTGCCACACCGCTCTACGTCACTGATTGTCACTCCCCCGTTTCGACATATCACTTAGCCACATGCTGCCGAATCCTGGCACTGTCTTCATAAACTTCCAGTGAGTGGCGGTGAATCTCAGAGATCGTATCACAGCACAAAACTCCTGTGTGGACCACTGCTCCATTCGACCATCAATCTTTGCTCTGACGGATGTCGCCTGGATGGTACTACACAGTGCTGCCATTTGGCTTGGCATTGCCAAGTGAGGAATATAGAAAAGTTCCGCCCTTTAGTCCGACAGTTTGTGGTCGTTACATGCTTTACTTTTAGAGCCAACACTCGAATTTATCACAATAAAACCATATTATGATTCGTTAGAAATGATGTATGTATGCAGTGTATGTATGTAATGTATGTAGTTGTGTATGTATGTAGTGTAGTGTATGTATGTGTGTATGTATGTATGTATGTTTGCATGTATTTATGTATGTAGTGTATGTATGTATGTGTGTATGTGTGTATGTATGTATGTATTTATGTATGTGTGTATGTATGTATGTATCTATGTTAAAAAAGGTTTCTGTAGTCCAGAGTTTCACTATCAGTGACCATGTTAAACTTGAGGTATATGGCTGCCATTGTTCGTCATCTTATAGAATGTTCGTGTGGTTGTACAGTGGACCATCAGGCACTCTGATTCATTCACTCACTAGACGTAGGCGATCATGTTTCCTCCATCTTGAGAGCTTCGTCATATTTTTAATGAGATCTTCTCGGCTTGTGTCACTTAGCCAGCATTTTCATATACTTATCTTTTCTTTCTTTCTTTCTTTCTTTCTTTCTTTTCTACAGAAAGTTTTCCAATGATTATCAGGTTGTATAACTTTTGTCCACTCTTGGCAAGTCCAGAGAGGTTTTGTTATGTGTATGTTGTATGTTTGTTACGCTTTTAATTCGTTCTAGATATTCCAGTTAGAGAAATGTAGGTCACGACGACTAGAAATTAGGTCGATATTTTGCCGGACAAATATTGATTATTTTCCTCTGCCACGTGAGTCATCAAGTTTTTATGTGTGCGTGTTTTTTGATGAATCATGTTTCCGGTTGTATTACGCACAGGTCGGGACAGAGACAACAATCATCTTAATCATGTAGCTCCTGACAGACGCGGAGTTTTTCACCTCTCTCTCTCTCTCTCTCTCTCTCTCTCTCACAGTGCTTGTGTGAATGAGGGAAATCCCTGCCACACTCACACTCATTTACTGACTCTTACTGTCTCTCTTTTAGTGACTCTCAGTTTTTCTGATCTACAGACTCATTTTCTCGCTTAATTACTGTCACTTTTTTCCAGTAACTTACTTATATTGTCTCACTCTTACTGACTCCCCCTATCTCTCATTTGCTGACTCTCACGCTTTATCTCGTCTACTGACTCTCACACTTCATCTCATCTACTGACTCTCACACTTCATCTCATCTACTGACTCTCACGCTTTATCTCATCTACTGATTCTCTTACTTTATCTCATCTACTGACTCTCACACTTCATCTCATCTACTGACTCTCACACTTCATCTCATCTACTGACTCTCACACTTTATCTCATCTACTGACTCTCACGCTTTATCTCATCTACTGACTCTCACGCTTCATCTCATCTACTGACTCTCACGCTTGATCTCATCTACTGACTCTCACACTTTATCTCATTACTGGCTCTCTCTCTCTCTCTCTCTCTCTCTCTCTCTCTCTCATTTTCTTTCTGTTATAGATAAAATAAGTTCTGATCTGTTCCCTGGGTTACATGCTAGATATTAGAACTAATTTTACCTGCAACGCAGAGAACAGTTGCAGACACAATAATACTTTTAAAAAGTCTCCGGGCTACGTAACATTTGTCCTCGTCAGAGAAGGAAGAAATCCATCTCAGACCACGCTCTGGTGTTTCGCTTACATGTTTGACATATGTCAGGCTGGAATTAAAAGTAGGACAGGCTGCCATTAAATGTCCCAGCGGGGACTGAACATTTTAGCGCGCTTCGTTGAGACAGTGTTCAGATGTTAGAGCATGCACAGCGTCACAGCGTTGTTGTCTGTTTAAAGAGAAGTAACGATCGAGGTACAACTGCTTCTAGTAACAAAGGTAGATAGAGGTGTATGGTTCTAGTAATAAAGGTAGATAGAGGTGTATGCTTCTAGTAACAAAGGTAGATAGAGGTGTATGCTTCTAGTAATAAAGGGAGATAGAGGTGTATGCTTCTAGTAATAAAGGGAGATAGAGGTGTATGCTTCTAGTAACAAAGGTAGATAGAGGTGTATGCTTCTAGTAATAAAGGTAGATAGAGGTGTATGCTTCTAGTAACAAAGGTAGATAGAGGTGTATGCTTCTAGTAACAAAGGTAGATAGAGGTGTATGCTTCTAGTAACAAAGGTAGATAGAGGTGTATGCTTCTAGTAATAAAGGTAGATAAAGGTGGAGTATAGTTCAGGTTTACAGGTAGATAGAGGTGTAAGCTTCTAGTAATAAAGGTAGATAGAGGTGGAGTATGGTTCAGGTTTGCAGATAGATAGAACGAGGAAAATGGCAGGAATAAGAGTGACAGAAAGTAAGATGAGCGCACATAAATTAAGAGCATACAACAATCCAATATTTCGGCAAATATACCGTTTTCAAAGACGGCAAAAATAACGAAACAACAAATAAACACATAACAACGCATACAAAACAGCAAATAAACAGAACAACACATATAAAACAACAAATAAACATAGAATAACGCATACAGAACAACAAATAAACGTAGAACAACGCATACAGAACGATAAATAAACATAAAACAAGGCATACAGAACAAATAAACATAGAACAAGGCATACAGAACAACAAATAAACATAAAACAACGCATACAGAACAACAAATAAACATAGAACAAGGCATACAAAACAATAAAAAACGATGAAATTATTTTGTTTTTTTTTTCCCTCCTTTCTTTTAGCCTTCGGAAGATGATATTGTTGATGGGCCACAAACTAAGGTTGAGGCTGTTGATGGGCAACAAACTAAGGTTGTGGCTGTTGATGGGCCACAAACTAAGGTTGAGGCTGTTGATGGGCCACAAACTAAGGTTCAGGCTGTTGATGGGCCACAAACTAAGGTTGAGGCTGTTGATGGGCCACAAACTAAGGTTGAGGCTGTTGATGGGCCACAAACTAAGGTTAAAGCTGTTGATGGGCCACAAACTAAGATTGAGGCTGTTGATGGGCCACAAACTAAGATTGAGGCTGTTTATGGGCCACAAACTAAGGTTGAGGCTGTTGATGGGCCACAAACTAAGATTGAGGCTGTTGATGGGCCACAGACTAAGGACGGGGTTGTTAGTGGGGTGTGAAGATAACTACTTCACCGTGTCATGTTAGTTAGGTGTGAAGATAACCACTTCACCGTGTCATGTTAGTGAGGTGTGAAGATAACTACTTCACCGTGTTATGTTAGTGGGGTGTGAAGATAACTACTTCACCGTGTTATGTTAGTGGGGTGTGAAGATAACTACTTCACCGTGTCATGTTAGTGAGGTGTGAAGATAACTACTTCACCGTGTTATGTTAGTGGGGTGTGAAGATAACTACTTCACCGTGTTATGTTAGTGGGGTGTGAAGATAACTACTTCACCGTGTCATGTTAGTGGGGTGTGAAGATAACCACTTCACCGTGTTATGTTAGTGGGGTGTGAAGATAACTACTTCACCGTGTTATGTTAGTGGGGTGTGAAAATAACCACTTCACCGTGTTATGTTAGTGGGGTGTGAAGATAACTACTTCACCGTGTCATGTTAGTGGGGTGTGAAGATAACCACTTCACCGTGTTATGTTAGTGGGGTGTGAAGATAACTACTTCACCGTGTCATGTTAGTGGGGTGTGAAGATAACCACTTCACCGTGTTATGTTAGTGGGGTGTGAAGATAACTACTTCACCGTGTTATGTTAGTGGGGTGTGAAAATAACCACTTCACCGTGTTATGTTAGTGGGGTGTGAAGATAACTACTTCACCGTGTCATGTTAGTGGGGTGTGAAGATAACCACTTCACCGTGTTATGTTAGTGGGGTGTGAAGATAACTACTTCACCGTGTCATGTTAGTGGGGTGTGAAGATAACTACTTCACCGTGTCATGTTAGTGGGGTGTGAAGATAACTACTTCACCGTGTCATGTTAGTGGGGTGTGAAGATAACTACTTCACCGTGTCATGTTTTGTCCTAGAGTTTAATCATGAAAGCTTCCTGTCGGAACTGACAAAATGAATATCCGGGCGGACATTTGCGAGATTAAAATCTATCGATTTATGTGTCACTGATCCTGCTGTTAATTAAGACAAAAAGTAACGCTCGACGATGTACATGAGACTTATTCCTGCACAGGACAACCAAATCTTGTGATGCTGGCTTTCTTGTGTCGTGTATGTGTGTCTGAACGCGTGTGTCTCTTCTAGAAATCGAATAGTAGACGTTCATGTAATTCTATTCGGATGGCAAGCATAAAAAAAAACTATCAGTATTAAAGGTAGCAACATGTTGTACGTCGGGACATGACATAACAAGTAACAGAGGCAGAACTGTCTGTAGAGAGAGCATAACAAGTAACAGAGGCAGAACTGACTGTAGAGAGAGCATAACAAGTAACAGAGGCAGAACTGACTGTAGAGAGAGCATAACAAGTAACAGAGGCAGAACTGACTGTAGAGAGAGCATAACAAGTAACAGAGGCAGAACTGACTGTAGAGAGAGCATAACAAGTAACAGAGGCAGAACTGACTGTAGAGAGAGCATAACAAGTAACAGAGGCAGAACTGTCTGTAGAGAGAGCATAACAAGTAACAGAGGCAGAACTGACTGTAGAGAGAGCATAACAAGTAACAGAGGCAGAACTGTCTGTAGAGAGAGCATAACAAGTAACAGAGGCAGAACTGTCTGTAGAGAGAGCATAACAAGTAACAGAGGCAGAACTGACTAGAGAGAGAGCATAACAAGTAACAGAGGCATAATTGACTGTAGAGAGAGCATAACAAGTAACAGAGGCAGAACTGTCTGTAGAGAGAGCATAACAAGTAACAGAGGCAGAACTGTCTGTAGAGAGAGCATAACAAGTAACAGAGGCAGAACTGTCTGTAGAGAGAGCATAACAAGTAACAGAGGCAGAACTGCCTGTAGAGAGAGCATAACAAGTAACAGAGGCAGAACTGACTGTAGAGAGAGCATAACAAGTAACAGAGGCAGAACTGACTGTAGAGAGAGCATAACAAGTAACACAGAGGCAGAACTGACTGTAGAGAGAGCATAACAAGTAACAGAGGCAGAACTGACTGTAGAGAGAGGGTAACAAGTAACACAGAGGCAGAACTGACTGTAGAGAGAGCATAATAAGTAACAGAAGTAGATTTCACTGTAGAAAGAGAGCATAACAATTAACAGAGGCAGAACTGACTGTAGAGAGAGCATAACAAATAATAGAGGCAGAACTGACTGTAGAGAGAGCATAATAAGATACAGAAGCAGATTTCACTGTAGAGACAGAGCATAACACATAACAGAAGCAGAACTGAGTGTAGAGATAGAGCATAACAAGTAAAAGAGGCAGAATTGACTGTAGAGACAGAGCATAACAAGTAACACAGAGGCAGAACTGTCTGCAGAGAGAGCATAACAAGTAACACAGAGGCTGAACTGTCTGTACAGAGAGCAAGTAAAAGAAGATCAATTATGTTCCCTTTCATTCTTTTGCTTTTGTTGTTCGGTTACCAAGTCTTATCGTTAACTTCTTCTTCTTCTTCGTTCGCTTCTACCACCAAAACCGCAGTGTAATCCTACTGAATTCACGCCTGTGGTCCTCGTTAGGTCCCGTGGTCCCCTGTGTGGTCCCCGAAAAGACCACACGAGATCCACGAGAGGACCACAAGGGGTTCAGAGTATCACAGGGCTTTAGCCTGTATTCTTGATGGGTCTCAGAGGGATTGCGTGACACCGTAGTTTTCATTGCACCAGTTTAGTCTAGGGTTGGACTTTCTCACCGGAAGACCTCGGCGTGTTTAGGATATCAGTGCATCCCCGCTGAGTGAGAGGCGGTAGCCCACCCAGGCCAGAGTTGGACCTTCTCACCGGAAAACCTCGACGTGTTTTGAGATACCCGTGTATCACTGCCGGGTGAGAGGTGGTTGCCCATCCAGTCCAGAGTTGGACTTTCTCACCGGAAAACCTCAGCGTGATTAGGATACGCAAACATCCCCGCCGGGTGAGAGGTGGTTGCCTATCTAGACTGCCCTGGTCCAGTGTCTCCGACTTCAGCATTTTGCGGTCGTGGCCGCTACCCTTCCTAGTTGTGACCAGGATGGAGCTTTTGTCCAGGAGGACGAATCCTCGCCACTAGTGACTTCCACCCCTGGGTTGAGCCGGTTTAGGCATTATCCCAGTATGGGCGTGTTTGGGACGAGACCGACCTCTAGAGCAGAGGTACTGTGACATGCATAGCCTTCAAGATTCACCCCTGGTATGAGCCGGTTTAGGCAAAATTCACCAGTATAGGTGTATATCAGGCGTTACCGACCTCTAGGGCGGAGGTGGCATGACATGTCTAGCCATCAAGTTCCACCCCTGGTGTGTGCCGGTTTAGGCATATTTCACCAGTGTAGGTGTATTTCGGACGTGGCCGGCCTCTAGAGCAGAGGTGCCGTGGTATGTATAGCTCTCGTAACGATATTACTGGACATACCAGTTAAACTTCACTTTCCACCACCTTTTCCCATCGGCGCCGCACAGCAACCTTTATTTCTTTTCCACATTTTCTTCCTTGACTGGGAGGAGCTTCACTCCACGCGCGGCATTTGAAGAGTCTCGCCAACAGTGTCTTAACCTCTGGGACAAGCCGGTTCATGCATTTCACCCGATATGACTGCACTCAGGACGTGGCCGACCTCCAGACCAGAGGTGCCGTGATTTGACTGTTTGCTTCGCGTTATCCTTTCTACCACCTTTTCCGCAGTGGTGCTGCGCGGCAACCTCATTTGCAAATTTCTTCATTGGCCGGGAGGAGCACCGCTCCACGCACGGCAGCTGAAAACTCTCGCCAACAGTGGCAGATGAGCTACCAAACGTGCCACTTATCTACCCTAAGTATCTGGTTTTCAGGCGCCAGATATTCACCTTCGCCCCTTCTCCTGTCAGTTTAAACAGTTCTGCCACAGGAAGGCCAGGAGCTGGACTTGACTGCCAGAGACTGTTTGAGGCGCGTTTGCAGTCCTTAGAACCTTATCGTTAACAAACTGCCTAGATACATCTCGTAAATTCTTTGAAACTATCGAGTACACATGTGCATCTTGTAAATGTATGAAACTGTCAGGTGCACAGATGTGTGTTGTAAATGTATGAAACTATCAAGTGCATAGATGTGTGTTGTAAATGTATGAAACTATCAAGTGCATAGATGTGTGTTGTAAATGTATGAAACTATCAAGTGCATAGATGTGTGTTGTAAATGTATGAAACTATCAAGTGCATAGATGTGTGTTGTAAATGGATTGCGCTAATGGAGACATTCCATTAGTTCCTGCCATCCAAGTCATGAATATCCATGAGTAGAGATTATCATTCAACCATATCACCTCCCTCCCACCTCCTCCCAAACCTCCTCACTCCTAGTTTCATCTGTCTGTCTGTCTGTCTGTCTCTCTCTTTTCTCATTATCTCTCTCAGTTTTCTTTTTGTTTCATTAACTGAGATCAGCTCAAGCATGTTAACAGTTTCAACGTGTTCAGAACTTTACACACAACATTCCTTGTATTAATAAGAAAGAAAGTCGATGAGGAAGTGGTTGAGTACACATCCACACAGGACTGACTTCTCTAAATGATCATGACGTTTAATGTGTCCAAAATATTTCAGTTTTCTCTGTTTATCTTCCTTACTAGCTAACCTAGTTGAATATTAAGTTCTTGTAGTATGGATATATTTGTTCTTTTTTGTGCCCATGATATTTGGAGAACTCTTCTGTAGCATTTACATTCAAAGGCATTTATGTGTTTCTCAGATGTTTTGTTAAGTGTCCAGGTCTCACAGGCATATGTTGTGGTGGGAAAGATGCATGCCCTTCAAAATCTTATTTTTATAGTTCTGTCTGTTCCTCTCCACAGATTCTTTAGTTTTATTTTTTTGAAGAGCGACAGATGTTCTCCTTTTAATATCTCTCATTGTATCTCAGTTATTAGTTAGTAGTGATCCAAGATATTCAAAACTCTCCATCTCTTCCAACTTTTCCTCATTGATACATATTTCAGATGCCTTATTTATTAGAACTTAGAACATTACTCTTAAATATCCTGATTTTCGTCTTCATGCTTAGTTTTTTAGATTTCCATATAGTCTGCAGCACTGCAAAAGCCTGGTTTGCTCTAGTAAGTCTGCTGTTGATGTCCTCTGTGCTGTCTCCATTTTCTACTACTCTACTGCCAAGGTATACAAATTCACTGACCTCCTCCACTAACTTGCTATCTACTCTGAGTACATTTCTGTTGTTCACATTTTGCTTCATTAACTTTGTCTTTCCTACGTTGATCTTTAGTCCTATGTTGTTTGCATTCTGAGCTAGCTTGTTTTTTTTATCTTGCATTTCTTTGTGGCTGCTTGATAGTAGACAAATGTCATCGGCAAAGTCAAGGTCCTCCAGCACTGTGTCAAGGGTCCACTGTAATCCTCTGCGTTTATCTGATGTTGCCTCCTTCATTAACCAGTCTACTGCCAAGATAAATAATGTTGGTGATAGTACACATCCCTGTTTCACTCCTGTTTGTACCCTAAAGCTGTTGGATGGGAGATCAAATTAGTAGGCATAAAATCCTTGGCGAACTATCATATGAGCCCTATGTGACATTTAATGGCACAAGTAGGATGTAAGATGTAGGGGAAAGAGAGACACACATACAAACACCACACAAGTGTGTCTTGACTGTATATTTGTATGTTTTGACTGTATGTATGCTTGTCTTGGCTGTATGTATGTATGTTTTGACTGTACATATATTTGTCTTGACTGTATGTATATATATATGTCTTGACTGTATGTATATTTGTCTTGACTGTATGTATGTATGTATGTCTTGACTGTATGTATATTTGTCTTGACTGTAAGTATATTTGTATGTCTTGACTGTATGTATATTTGTCTTGACTGTATGTATATTTGTCTTGACTGTATGTATATTTGTCTTGACTGTATGTATATCTGTCTTGACTGTATGTATATTTGTCTTGACTGTATGTATATCTGTTTTGACTGTATGTATATTTGTCTTGACTGTATGTACATCTATCTTGACTGTATGTATATTTGTCTTGACTGTATGTATATCTGTCTTGACTGTATGTATATCTATCTTGACTGTATGTATATTTGTCTTGACTGTATGTATATTTGTCTTGACTGTATGTATATTTGTCTTGACTGTATGTATATTTGTCTTGACTGTATGTATATCTATCTTGACTGTATGTATATCTGTCTTGACTGTATGTATATCTGTCTTGACTGTATGTATATCTATCTTGACTGTATGTATATTTGTCTTGACTGTATGTATATTTGTCTTGACTGTATGTATATCTATCTTGACTGTATGTATATTTGTCTTGACTGTATCTATCTTGACTGTATGTATATTTGTCTTGACTGTATGTATATCTATCTTGACTGTATGTATATTTGTCTTGACTGTATGTATATCTATCTTGACTGTATGTATATCTGTCTTGACTGCATGTATGCTTTCATGTTTTGACTGTATATATGCATGTCTTGACAGTATGTATGCTTGTCTTGATTGTGTATATGTTTGTCTTGTCTATATGTACACTTGAATTGACTATATGTTTGTTTGTCTTGACAGTATGTATTTTTGTCTTGAATGTATGTCTGCCTTGACTGTATATAGGTCTGTATTGACTATATGTCTGTTTTGACTGTATATATATATATTCTTTTTATATATATAAAAACAAGAATTGTTCAGAGTTGTAACTTAGCAGCAAGTATTTACAGTTTCATTGTAAGAATGAATATATATATATATCTTGATTGAGTGTATGTTTGTCTTGACTGCATATCATCACTGGAGTGGTATATAAATTCCATTTTTTACTCCAAACTGTTTTGTGATAATTCATTTTGTTTGTTTTTGGTCAAGATGTTTACTTACAATTTTATCTCAGCATGTTTACTTACAATTTTATCTCAGCATGTTTAGTTAAAATTTGTATCTGTCTGAACTGAGCGTGAATCTCCCTACATAGATCTGTGAACTTCTACACCTTTGTTCTCTTTTCCAGGTGATGATAGATTTGTGCTGGGACCAGCGGAGCTGTACTGTCCTAGCAAGCCCCGAGACTTTCACACAAGATCCATGTGTGGGGACACCCAAGTATCTGGATGTCCACTTCAACTGTAGACCCAGTGAGTGTGGAGTGTTGGTTGAGGTGTTTGGCTCACTATAGCATGAGATACTTGAACATAAACATACAGAGTGTTGGTTGAGGTGTTTAGTTCACTATAGCATGAGATACTTGAACATAAACATACAGAGTGTTGGTTGAGGTGTTTGGCTCACTATAGCATGAGATACTTGAACATAAACATACAGAGTGTTGGTTGAGGTGTTTAGCTCACTACAGCATGAGATACTTGAACATAAACATACAGAGTGTTGGTTGAGGTATTTGGCTCACTACAGCATGAGATACTTGAACATAAACATACAGAGTGTTGGTTGAGGTGTTTAGCTCACTACAGCATGAGATACTTGAACATAAACATACAGAGTGTTGGTTGAGGTATTTAGCTCACTACAGCATGAGATACTTGAACATAAACATACAGAGTGTTGGTTGAGGTGTTTAGCTCACTACAGCATGAGATACTCGAACATAAACATACAGAGTGTTGGTTGAGGTGTTTGGCTCACTACAGCATGAGATACTTGAACATAAACATACAGAGTGTTGGTTGAGGTGTTTGGCTCACTACAGCATGAGATACTTGAACATAAACATACAGAGTGTTGGTTGAGGTGTTTAGCTCACTACAGCATGAGATACTTGAACATAAACATACAGAGTGTTGGTTGAGGTGTTTAGCTCACTACAGCATGAGATACTTGAACATAAACATACAGAGTGTTGGTTGAGGTGTTTAGCTCACTACAGCATGAGATACTTGAACATAAACATACAGAGTGTTGGTTGAGGTGTTTAGCTCACTATAGCATGAGATACTTGAACATAAACATACATTAATGCCCTAAATATTATCTACACTTTTGATGGGTTCCAGTGGTCAAGTTAATAGAGATTTTGTCTTCTCACCTGAAGGGTATGGATTCATGACCAGCTTCCAGCGCTCTCTTGTTCATCCAGAACAGGAACTGGTATGGCAAAAGCTGAATAAAGTCAAAATGTATGCTACAAAATGTATGCTACAAAATGTATGCTACAAAATGTATGCTACAAAATGTATGCTACAAAATGGATGCTACAAAATGGATGCTACAAAATGGATGCTACAAAATGGATGCTACAAAATGTATGCTACAAAATGGATGCTACAAAATGGATGCTACAAAATGGATGCTACAAAATGGATGCTACAAAATGTATGCTACAAAATGGACACTACAGAGAAACATTTGAAGAATGTACACCAGAAAAATGAACAACAAAGGAATGATAAATTTCAGAATTAAGAAAACGTTTTTAAAACGGAGCTGGGACATAAATGAAAGAATTATATATTTGTTTGTTGTTGTTGTTCTATCTACCTAGAACTGGGAGAATGGTTCTTCTTTGCAGCTGATGCTGTGAGGACATTGAAGCACTCATGTTATGTTGAATGAACAAATAGTTATTTTTTCAGACATTGAGTGGAGCTAGAAAAACAGCAGACGTGTAATGCTTCTTTAGTAGACTTCACGCCATGGGACTATATCGATCCCCTCTCTGTTAGCCAGGCTGGTCATATTACTGGGGGGCACCAGGGAAGAGATGGGGCAGGGTCTTGGTTGGCCATAGATCACCAACCATGAGGCCAGCAGTCAGCTTTGGGTTGCTGGCCACCACAATCTGCTTTTTTTTTAAATAGAACTAAATTTTTACTACCACTTTCATTGTAAGAAGTGTTCAGAGTTGTAGCTTGGCAGCAAGTATTTACAGTTTCATTGTAAGAATCGTTCAGAGTTGTAGCTTGGCAGCAAGTATTTACAGTTTCATTGTAAGAATTGTTCAGCTTGCCAGCAAATATTTACAGTTTCATTGTAAGAATTGTTCAGAGTTGTAGCTTGGCAGCAAGTATTTACAGTTTCATTGTAATAATTGTTCAGAGTTGTAGCTTGGCAGCAAGTATTTACAGTTTCATTGTTATAATTGTTCAGAGTTGTAGCTTGCCAGCCAGCCAGTATTTACAGTTTTTTTTATTTCTTTCTCATTTTTCATTATGAATGCCTGCAATAGAATGAAACTTGAAAGAGTGGGCTGTAGATAGGACAGAGTGTGCAGTTCTACATACTATGAAAATAAAAAAGTTTGCTCATCATTCATTCATCCTATCGGTTGTCTTGCTATGAGAACTGTGTCATCTTGCTATTATTAACAACCAATCAGAGTGTCACAATTGCTTTTGGACTCATTCTGTAGAGGTGCTTCAGCTGATGATAATAGAGCTGTATTTATCTAACTGAAGATAAATTTAGGAAAAAAAAAAAAACTGTCAGTTATAGATGATCATGGAAGATTGAGGAAAAAGTAAGCCTGTTTATCTTTCTCTGTTGCTCTTGTACCTTCACATAGTTCCTGCTCCTCCTTTCTAAATAGAATTTTTAAATTTAAAAATCAGGAGCTGCGAAGGGAATGGAGAATTTCCAGAGAGAAGGGAGGTTCCTAAAGTTAATGCAGATAGTTGTTTAGAAAACTGTTGATATGAAAGTATAAGACTTCAAAGGCATATCATCCTAAATGAGTTCATGAAAGAGCTGGAATGGTTGAATTCATTTTGGAGTGATTATTCTGAACTGAAAGCGACGAGTTCTGCCCCAGCCTTTCATTGATCTAGAGTTCTTGCTTCTAGTAAGGGGTTCATGCATTGTTCTGAGATCACCTCTGACACAAGAAGAGACTGACACACTTATAGACTTGTAAGATAGTGAAGATAAGTTTGAGCACTTATAGACTTGTAAGATAGTGAAGATAAGTTTGAGCACTTATAGACTTGTAAGATAGTGAAGATAAGTTTGAGCACTTATAGACTTGTAAGATAGTGAAGATAAGTTTGAGCACTTATAGACTTGTAAGATAGTGAAGATAAGTTTGAGCAATTATAGACTTGTAAGATAGTGAAGATAAGTTTGAGCACTTATAGACTTGTAAGATGGTGAAGATAAGTTTGAGCACTTATAGACTTGTAAGATAGTGAAGATATGTTTGAGCACTTATAGACTTATAAGATGGTGAAGATAAGTTTGAGCACTTATAGACTTGTAAGATGGTGAAGATAAGTTTGAGCACTTATAGACTTGTAAGATGGTGAAGATAAGTTTGAGCACTTATAGACTTGTAAGATGGTGAAGATAAGTTTGAGCACTTATAGACTTGTAAGATGGTGAAGATAAGTTTGAGCACTTATAGACTTGTAAGATAGTGAAGATAAGTTTGAGCACTTATAGACTTGTAAGATAGTGAAGATAAGTTTGAGCACTTAAATAGCAGTATATTGAATGTTAGGATGTAAGATAGATAACTCATCTGAGAACTGGAATATTTGTATAAAATGAGTTATCTTCTAAAGTAATCAGCTGTTTGTGAGTAGAGTCCATCTGCTTTGTCTTGGAATGCACGAGGGTCACGGTTGGGGAATGACAGGAAAGAGGTCAGGTGAGAGAGAAATCATATGACTGAGGGACAGTTGTGTTTTGTGTATCGTCTGAGATAGACGTTGGTTAAGCTGTTAGAAATGTTGTTGTTTAGTGAAATAGATGTAGAATAGGGTGTATTAGGTTGTTCTGATGGCAACAGTAGTCTGCCGGGAATATATATCGTGGAGATGTCCAGTCTTGTGTCCATGGATTTTGTTGATGCCTTTGTCGTTCTCGTCATATCGCTCATCGACTCATCGTCACCCCGAGCATCATTAAAGTCATTTCAGCTGTAAAGTTGCTGCTTCTGTATTACTATTTCCACTGAGAGAGAATGAACCTGGGAGCAAGTAAGTCTGTGAAGTGACTAACAAAACAGACACAAAACAACATAGAAATAGTAATGTAAGCAAGAACATTATTCCAGTGGACAGTAGTAGAAATATACACAGAAATTAATAGCAATACATCTACAGTTTACATTCTACACACAGAAGAACAGCAGATAGAATGAATCACTACCTGAGTATTCTGTTTTACTTATATACTTGTTAAATAGTGAAGATAAGTTTAACATTTTTTTTGCACATGTGTTTACAATAATTTTTTTTGCTGCATGTTCAGATGAGTTCAAGAACAAAACTGCATGTGAAAACCAAGCACTGGAGATGTCATGTGATCAAGGAGACCGGATAGCCGTATACTCGGCTATGTTTGGCAGGGCACCCAGTTCAACTGACCAGTGTCCGGCTAATAGACAAGGACATATAGGTGACATGTCACCTCTCTTAGACACTTTCTTCTTTTTACACCTTCTTATAATAATATTGCTACAGATGTCACAGTTACTGTCCAGTCATTAGATGCAGCTCACACAAAAAGATGTCACAGTTACTGTCCAGTCATTAGATGCAGCTCACACAAAAAGATGTCACAGTTACTGTCCAGTCACTAGATGCAGCTCACACAAAAATGATGGAGAAAGAAATGACTGTAGAAACTGAAGACTTTTCCAGCTTTTTGTAAAAAAAAAAAAAACTTAAAAATTGAGCTATTTCTGGGTTTGAATTTGTGGAGGCAAAGATGCATGGTCCAGGTCTACACACAAAAAAAAAAAAAGAAAAAAAAAAGACAAGTAGGAAAAAAGAGTAGAAAAGCCAGGATAAAATAGTAAAATAAATATTATAAATGAAAAAAAAGTAGTAACAATCTAATACTTTAGCATAATGCTTTTGTCTAGGACAGTGGAAATTACAAAATAACAGAAAGAAAAAAAAACAAAGAAATGATCTGTCAGAGAATCTCCTGGTATGGAGATCAGGCATGCCTTACAGCTATTTATTTCCCAGCCACAAAGTTTAACCTGCATCATAAACATGGCTATTTACTTCCCAGCCACAAAGTTTAACCTGCAACATAAACATGGCTATTTATTTCCCAGCCACAAAGTTTAACCTGCAACATAAACATGGCTATTTATTTCCCAGCCACAAAGTTTAACCTGCATCATAAACACAGCTATTTACTTCCCAGCCACAAAGTTTAATCCATTTTACCTTGATCATAATTGTCAGGTACTAATCCAGTGAAGACAGTGGAAGTCTGTCAAGAATTTGTCATAATTGTCAGTCAGAGACTACAGTTTATGTACATGATGATGACTCACTGATTGTATTTTATGGCCATGTCACTGACTCACTGACTATAGTTTATGTCTGTGTCACTGATTCACTGGCTGTAGTTTATGGCCATGTCACTGACACATTGACTCTAGTTTATGTCCATGTCAATGAATCACTGATTATAGTTTATATCCATGTCACTGACTATAGTTTATGTATGTGTCACTGACTTACTCGCTGTAGTTTATGTCCATGTCACTGACTCATTTGCTCTGATTTATGTCCATGTAACTGACTCTCTCTCTCTCTCTCTCTGAACCTTAAGTGCCAAGGGCACATGGGGCTTCCGCAAGGGTTTTCCACAAATGCCTGTCCTTCGCCTTTTTTTTTCTGCTCTTGCCCAGGTGAGCCCTCTATTGCTCAACATCCTTTCTGTTGTTCTTCTCCATGTCTCTTTCGGTCTACCCTTACTTCTGTTCCCCTGTGGTGTCCATCTTAGTGCTATTTTTGGTATGTCACTGACTCATTTACTCTAATTTATGTCCATGCCATTGACTCATTTAATCTGTGTCCATGCCACTGACTCATTTAATCTATGTCCATGTCACTGACTGTAGTTTACATCCATTCCTCTGACTCACTGACTCTAGTTTATGTCTATGTCACTGACTCATTTACTCTAGTTTATGTCTATGTCACTGACTCATTAACTCTAGTTTATGTCTATGTTACTGGCTTGCATATTGCAGAAAGAAGAAAAAGTAACTCTGCCATGCCATAAAGACACCTAGAATATACAGTGTTAGTGCCCTTGTTCTCCTTGACCTGCTGGCACACTAGAGTGCCATGTGGTCAGTATCATGGCTGTCTGCCTTTCTTTCCCCAGCTCAAGAAGAAGTCAGGTATCCATTTCTACAGCCGGGTGACTAGGGTGCCTTCAGCTGGCTTCAAACCACCTTCTTCTTCTTCTGTGTTTGAGGTTGCTAGTCACATCAGACCCTGGTCCCTGTTGACATGGCAGAGTTCTTTTGTCCTCTCCAGATCCTGATAGGAGCCCCAAAAGCTTTTGCCTCAAGCTTGTGTCAAAAGCTTTGAGACTCCTATAATCCACAAATTTTCATATTAAGAGACAGTAACCACTTCAATACTCCAGTGCTGGAATGATTGCAGTAGAAATTTTAAATAAACCATAAGCCCATCAGTCAGTAACCAGTTTGATCATGTTGGCTCCAGACTGTCAGGCATCTACTTGTTGTATGTTGTAGTACCATTTATAGTTGTAAGTAATAGCAAAATTTATACTTGTAAGTTGTAGTACCATTTATAGTTGTAAGTCACAGCAAAATTTATACAAAATTGTAGCACCATTTATAGTAAATCACAGCAAAATATATAAATGTTGTAAGTTGTAACACCATGTCTAGTTGTAAATCATAGCAAAATTTGTAAATGTTGTAAGTTGCAGCATAGCAAAATTTACTCTTGTTGTAAATCATAGAACCATTTATAGTATGTAAAGTATGGTTTTCATCTGTTCTTCTTTAGTGAACAGTAGGAATATCTTCATCCGAATTCTTGCAGGCTTTTCCATAAACTCTTGAGGAGAACAAGGATGCCTTTAGCTTTGAAGTAGATGTTGAGCAGATGCTATGTGGTAGGACTTCTCTAGCAGCAACCCATCTGGCATCTGTGCTAAGAAGAATGAGTAGTTTTTATGTTTCAAGAAGGCGTGGCTAAAACCACGAGATAGCCACTGGTATGGAAGGCCATGTGGGTGCGGTTCTTGACCGCTGTTGGATAATGTCTTGATTGACAGATTGATTATGTCCAGTCCTGGTAGTTGGTGTTGCCAACCATGTTGCCCCATTCTCCACACTCCCCTGTGTCTCCAGTCAGTTCTTTTGCCATTCCTTTCCTGTGACACTTGGATATTCCATTCAAATATTATTCCTTTCCTTCTTTTTCCCTTGAGTTTTCCAGTGACTATCAGGTCATCAAACTTTTGGCTTCGCCAAAAGATTTTGGCTGTCTTTTCCATATTATTTTAATCACTATTCAAGAGGATATACAAAGAGCTGTGAGAAAAAGAGTTCAATGATAATTAGAGCTTATCCATAGAGCTCCATGATAATTAAAGCTTATTAGTGTAGCACACTCTTGAAAGAGGGCTATTTGATGCAGAGAAGTTTATAAGAGCCACAAATAGTTTTTTTTTTACCCCAGGAGACTAAACAAGGTCATGTCATAGCGGTATCAGTTTCTCTCTTAAAGCAATAAAAGACAAACACAACACATCCTGTACAAAACTTGATGTGTTTTTTTCAGTACCAAGAAAAATTCTGAAACAGCTCCACCACAGTAGCACTACTAATAAAAAGAAGAAGAAGAAAAAGAAGAAAAAGAAAGACAGTGAGAATGAGGAGACGGAGGTTGATGATGTGGTAGACGACACAACAGAGATGGGCATGTCTGAAGATCAGCCAGCAGCGCCACCTGTAGACCAGTTACATCAGCCATCTCCAGCGCCACCTGGGGGAATATTACATCAACTGTCTTCAGCGCCACCTGGTGAAATGTTACATCAACTGTCTTCAGCACCACCTGGTGAAATGTTGCATCAGCTATCTTCTGAGGGTTATGAAACCTTTGAGCAGACAAGTGTCACTCATTTGGTACCTGCATCAGGTGAGACAGAAAAGTTACACATATTCACATATTTAGTTGTAGATAAAATTTTTACATTAAATGTTTCTTATGTCTAAAATGTATTATAAACTCTCAAGAAATGACCAAGTGATAATCTTCCGACTGATAACAGGACACAGCAAGCTGAGATACCATCTATACCAGAAGCTGAAAATTGGCCTGACAGACCCATGTGCCTATGGCAAAGAGCAATAGAAACCACATCACATCCTCCAGATTTGCAAGCCCACCACAATAGAACCCACTCAGGCAAAGGACCTGGCCAGACCCCAGCTCCCTACAGATGAAGCTATACATTGATGCTGAGAACTAGAGACGAACTGTGGGAGAGATTGGTGTCAATATCTGAGCGAACAGCAAAGAATCTATGTAAAAAAAAAATAACACCATTTATGAAAAGCTTGATGTTATTTTCTGGACTTGAGCTGGCATGTCTTGCTTGAACTTCTTTTCTTTTTGTAAACTTAGACTGACCAGTACCATCCCCTCTGACTTGTACCATTCATCTTCTGCTATAAAATTTATCAAACAGTCATCTGAAGTTCTGTCCCTTGATGCCTGGCCCTTCTGAGCCCACAGGCTCAAGACCGGAGGAGGGGGGGGGGGTCATATCAGTTTTATAATAAAATTTCTTGCAGGTCTAATTCAGAGGAGGGAAGTGGCCAAATCAGTAATACGGTTCTCAGGTTGAAAGCGGCCATGTTCAGTCCCAATTTTAGATTATGGTGGCTTTTGTGACATTCCCAGAGCAGGTTTCTTAACAGGCTCCAGTTCTGCAATGTGGTAACTTAATGGTCTTTTACAGCATGAAATTCTGAATCTGGAAAGCCAAAAAAATGTACCTGAACCTGCCAGATTCTTAAGTTTTTGTTTTACTGTCTCCCAGGAACTGCGAGAGTTCTTTGAAGTAGATGCAGTGCAGGTCAGACAGGGAGTAGGTCATGGTGGCTGTTAGTTCACTCATCTTCATCTCCACATACACAGTGACTTGTGACTTCCTTTTTATTGAACATCATCATTGTCATCATCATCGTTATCATCATTTTTTTTTCATGGATACTTCTCAATCTGTAGACATTTATCAATGGTTTAATTTTTGCTTGTCACTAAATCTAGGGTTGCTTGCAGCAGAAGTTAACCAACATCCATCAGAAAATGATGAGTTCTTTGATGACATTTCTGCCATGACCTCTGTGGAGGCCAAAGCCTTTGTAACTGATGACAGTTTTCATACAGTAGTGCCAGACGTACCAAATGATCCCAGATATATCCACAATGCTGATGGTAGCAGCAATGGTACTCTCAGCAGCAATGATACTATCAACAGCACTGATGGTAGCAGCAGTGATACTGTTCACAGAACTGATGGTAGCAACAGTGATACTGTTCACAGATCTGATGGTAGCAACAATGGTACTATCAACAGCAGCACTGATGGTAGCAACAATGATACTGTTCACAGCACTGATAGTAGCAGCAGTGATACTGTCCACAGCACTGATGGTAGCAGCAGCGATACTATCCACACCATTGATGGTAGCAGCAATGATACTATCCACAGCACTGATGGTAGCAGCAATGATACTGTCCACAGCACCGATGGTAGCAGCAATGATACTGTCCGCAGCACTGATACTGTCCGCAGCACTGATGGTAGCAGCAATAATACTGTCCGCAGCACTGATGGTAGCAGTCCTAACACAGAATCAGATGATGTTGAACCATCTTCTTCAACGCCCTCAACTTTTGACACAGTTAATAAAATCCTAGATGTAGATGACAACAAGGATAATGATAGTGAGTATCCTAGTGTTGCTGATGCAAGTGAGAACAGTTTCAATAACCAGCCATTAGATCACACATCCAACAGCAGCGGTGATACTTACAGCCCAAACAACAGGGGCAGTGTAAACCACTTTGAGAAAAGTCAAGACCCTCTTTATACATCACAACCACAGTCCATAAACACAACTATTAACCCTTATTCTGGGAACAGTGCCAACAATCAAGAGTCAAGTTCGGGTCAAGAACGTTACCCGTCTCGGACTCACAAGGCAGACATTGTCCTGTGGTCCGGGTATGTCACCGAGCGTAATTTGACAGTGCTGTGTATCAACTACACAAAACCGGATGTCAGGTGGAGCTTTGTAGTAAGACCAGAAGATGGCATGACAGTCGGATTCCTCAGAGACTGGTTCAGCGCCATCCATTTTGTTCAAGGTGAGCCATTGTTTGCTTTTTCTGTTCTTTTTTTCCTGGACTTCATTGCTTGTATTTTTAACCTTCTGACTGGTTATATATTTTACCATCAGAGTGGTTATATTTCTGACCTAGTTATTTTTAAACATGATTCTTGTACAGAAGAGGAAGATATGAAACTGCAGTATGATGAAAGATCTGTCATAGAAGAAGATATGAAACTGCAGTATGATGAAAGATTTGCCATAGAAGAAGATATGAAACTGCAGTATGATGAAAGATCTGTCATAGAAGAAGATATGAAACTGCAGTATGATGAAAGATCTGCTATAGCGGAAGAGGAAGATATGAAACTGCAGTGTGATGAAAGATCTGCTATAGCAGAAGAAGAAGATATGAAATTGCAGTATGATGAAAGATCTGCTATAGCAGAAGAAGAAGATATGAAACTGCAGTATGATGAAAGATCTGTCATAGAAGAAGATATGAAACTGCAGTATGATGAAAGATCTGCTATAGCGGAAGAAGAAGATATGAAACTGCAGTATGATGAAAGATCTGCTATAGCAGAAGAAGAAGATATGAAACTGCAGTATGATGAAAGATCTGCTATAGCAGAAGAAGAAGAAGATATGAAACTGCAGTATGATGAAAGATCTGCTATAGCAGAAGAAGAAGAAGATATGAAACTGCAGTATGATGAAAGATCTGCTATAGCAGAAGAAGAAGAAGAAGATATGAAACTGCAGTGTGATGAAAGATCTGCTATAGCAGAAGAAGAAGAAGATATGAAACTGCAGTATGATGAAAGATCTGCTATAGCAGAAGAAGAAGAAGATATGAAACTGCAGTGTGATGAAAGATCTGCTATAGCAGAAGAAGAAGAAGATATGAAACTGCAGTGTGATGAAAGATCTGCTATAGCAGAAGAAGAAGAAGATACAAAACTGCAGTGTGATGAAAGATCTTCAAAAACCCCTGCTACTACCAGGCTCCTCCATCACAGACATCCTGTACACCACAGACATCCTGTACATCACAGACATCCTGTACATCACAGACATCCTGTACATCACAGACAACCTGTACATCACAGACATCCTGTACACCACAGACATCCTGTACATCACAGACATCCTGTACATCACAGACAACCTGTACATCACAGACAACCTGTACATCACAGACATCCTGTACACCACAGACATCCTGTACATCACAGACATCTTGTACATCACAGACAACCTGTACATCACAGACATCCTGTACAGAGATCTGGACCGACTGAAAAAGACCTTCAATTCCCCCTATCTGACACAAGGAAGATGAGCAAAAACTTATAAACACTGGGATAGAAGACATTAAAGTCAAGTCTTTGAAGTAAAGTCATTGAAGTCAAATCTTTGAAGTCAGATCTTGAGTTTGTATTGAAAATTCTTTAATCCACCAAAATTCTTTCTCTCACATTGGAACAGAAAAAATGAACTCAAAGATAGGGAAAGTTCTACTTCTTGCTTATTTTATAAAACCCTTTCTCTCTCTCTCAAATTTTATTCACATTCTGTCACATTCCCTCAATTTTTGTTCACATTCTGTCACATTCCCTCTATTTTTGTTCACATTCTGTCACATTCCCTCTATTTTTGTTCACATTCTGTCACATTCCCTCTATTTTGTTCACATTCTGTCACATTCCCTCTATTTTTGTTCACTTTCTGTCACATTCCCTCTATTTTTGTTCACATTCTGTCACATTCCCTCTATTTTTGTTCACATTCTGTCACATTCCCTCTATTTTTGTTCACATTCTGTCACAGACTCTCTTTCCCCCCTCTCCAGTTGTGGTCACATTCTGTCACATTCTCTCTACTCTCTCTCTCTCTAATTTTATTCCCTTTGTCACATACATTCTCTGTCTCATTCTCCCTTACTCACATTCGGAGAGAGAGAGAGGAGAGAGAGAGAGAGAGAGAGAGAGAGAGAGAGAGAGAGAGAGAGAGAGAGAGAGAGAGAGAGAGAGAGAGAGAGAGACATAGCTGCTAGCTCTGATATTGTAGGAAATCACTTTGAATGTAGCATGATATCCCCGGATCAACATTTGTAAATTTCAGCTTGTTTCTTAGACACCATTTGAGAATATCAAACTGTATAAGATATAAAAGGTTGCTTGCATTCATAACACCATCCAATAAAATCAATAAAACAATGAAGTGCTAAGAATCAAGATCATGACATCAGCACATCTAGCAGAGAGTGGTATTCATGAGAGAAGACCAAACTTTTTAGTTGTGTACTGAGGCGTGGCAGAGTTTCATTCAAACATTTCTGTGATGCATTCTTTGCCCAGTATAGTCTTATGGGTTCCAACCATTATGTAATTTTTTTCCTTATTAAATTAACTTACAAATAAGTTCTTGTTGAAGTTGATTGACATTAATTTCTGCCATGTTCATAATGTTCATCAATTAAAAATCAGTTGCAGAAATATGTTACAAACATGGATTTATATATAGTGTAGCTGATTACCCGGCATTGCCTGGGTATTTATTTATCCCAATCAACAAAGTTCTATTCATTTCCATAACCTTCTAGACAGTTCTACAATGTTCTGTTCACTTTCACAGCCTTCTAGAAGGGTCTACAGAGTCTAGACGGTTCTACAGAGCTCTTTTCCTTCTGTTTGACTAAACATGGGCTTAATTGTCATCAGGACTGTCACCAATCAGCTTAGCAACCCCGAACACTATGGATTTGACACTAATCTCTGTCAATTTGGACATTTTATTTTTCACAAGTTCTTACCCCCCCCCCCCCCCCCCCCATGCCATTGGAGGCTGAACTTGGACTTAAATGGCATCAGGATTGTCACTATTCATTTCAGCAACACCGAAAACTATGCATTCGACACTAATATCGGTTGTTTTCAATTATTTTTACATGTCACCCCAACCCCTAGGGGTCATAAGGGTATCCTAGGGATGATCTAACCTCCCATGGTGCACTTTCCAGATTGTAAGTCATATGTGTGCCAAGTTTGGTTGAAATTGCTGCAGGCGTTCCTCCGTGATGCTCTAACATACATACACACATTCATTTATATATATATATATAATTTGGGTTTCTGAGTGGCGAAGTGGTTAATGCACTGGTCTCTGGTTGTCTGAGTGGCAAAGTGGTTAGTGCATTGGTCTCTGGGTGTCTGAGTGGTGAAGTGGTTAGTGCACTGGGTGTCTGAGTGGTGAAATGTTAGTGCACTGGTCTCATGGCGAAGGTCGGGGTTCAAATCCGGCTGGAGGCACCCCAGTCACCCAGCTGTTGAAACGGGTACCCGACTTCTTCTGGAGTTGGGGAAGGAAAGGCAGCCAGGCGTGATACTGACCATATCACCCTCTAGTGTGCTGACAGGTCAAGGAAAATATGGGCACTAACACCATATCCCTATGTGCCTCTAAGGCATGACATGATTACCTTTACCTTTTTACACACACACACCACGCACACACACACACACACACACATATATATATAAAATTAGACTCTTTTGAAAACAAATGCCTAAGGAAAATACTCTGCATCAAGTGGAATGAATTCAAGAACAATGCAGAGATAAGACAGATGACTGAACAACAACCAGTCTCACGGGTGATCAGGAAAAGGAGATGGACATATGTTGGTCACTTGATGAGAAGAAATGATCAGAGAATCCCAAAACAAGCTATCAAGTGGAACACAACAGGCCGAAGAAAAAGAGGCAGACCGCGTGAAACTCTGAAGAGGACATTGTTAAGAGAGGCCAAATTAACAGGCATAAAATCCTTTGATGAGGTTGAAAGACTCGCCGAAGACAGGAAAAATTGGCGAACTACTTTGTGACCCCTATGTGACGTTTAACGGCACGGGAAGGATATAAGATATATATATATATACACACACACACACACACCCACACACACACACACACAGTCGAACCCGATTAATGTCACATCGTCGGAAACGTCAAAATATGATATTCAGTGGAGTTGACATTAAGCGATGTCAGTTACAAGGGATTTAACTGGGCCAGTGTGTATGTCCATCCATTCCACATTAAACACATAACAAACAGCCAAAGCTATCATCATCAGACACAATATGCACTAATCACAAAATATATTAATCACAAAATACAATAAGTCTTAGTCTTACAATATAGAAAACACTATCATCAAGCAGCATCTGACTTGTCAACAGTAGAATGCCTATATTTTCCTTGACCTGTCAGTACAATAGAAGATGATACGGTCAGTATCACGCCTGGCTGCCTTTCCTTCCCCAACTCCAGAAGTCGGGTACCCGTTTCTACAGCTGGGTGACTGGGATGCCTCCAGCCAGATTTGAGCCCCCGACCTTCGCCATGAGACCAGTGCACTAACGACTTCGCTACTCAGACACCCAGAGACCAATGCACTAACCACTTAGCCACTCAGACACCCAGTGCACTAACCACTTCACCACTCAGACACCCAGAGACCAATACACTAACCACTTTGCCACTCAGACACCCAGTGCACTAACCACTTCACCACTCAGACACCCAGAGACCAATACACTAACCACTTAGCCACTCAGACACCCAGTGCACTCACCACTCAGACACCCAGAGACCAGTACACTAACCACTTTGCCACTCAGACACCCAGTGCACTAACCACTCAGACACCCAGAGACCAGTACACTAACCACTTTGCCACTCAGACACCCAGTGCACTAACCACTCAGACACCCAGAGACCAGTACACTAACCACTTTGCCACTCAGACACCCAGTGCACTAACCACTCAGACACCCAGAGACCAATGCGTCATGTAGTGATGACTGGTCTAGTAATTAAAAAAAAGTCATTTCAACAAGATAGAGCACTAAAAACGTCCTGCGTCACGTCAAGCATACTGTAAATGAACGAGCGCACAGTCTTGAACGCGCTTACAGACTGAGCGTAAGAAACAGTTTTGGTGGGCGTCTGGTCCATGACGGACTCAGTGACGTCATCAGCACTATCCTCGGCGTGGCTGTCTACCTTGCTTTTACTACACTACTCGAGTCTGACCAACCACCTTCTCGCGTTGCCAACTCAACGCTGCCCACGTTAATGTCATAAAGACAATGACCCGAAAGGAGCCAGATTTTAATCATGACAGGGCGGCCACGGTAAGCCTTTCATTCACATCAAATGTTTCACACCATTCATACCACCTGACTTTTGATGCCCACGTGTTCAAAAGGTTGATTTGGCACGTACTCGGTGATCAAACAGCCGGGTTCTTCTTTGAAGCGTCACAGACTGATAACGCTTTGTGAGATGTTCATAGCTTGTACTCGCCCAGTCTCTGATACAAAGCGGGGTCTTTAGCTCCTCCGGGTGCAAAAATACCGTGACATTAACCGATTTGTGGCAATAAGCGGGCTGATATAGGAGTAAAGCCCATTAATTACTTATGGGAGTTGGCCGGGGATACAAATTTGTGTGACAATATCTAGGTGGTGACATAAAGTGATGTGATATTAAGTGGGTTCGACTGTATATATACATAATCTAAACTGGTGAAATAGATGCTTGTTTGTATATATAAATATTTTTGTCTTTTGAAGTCAGTGTTTTTTTGTACTGTTTACGTGATTGTTAATTGTTTGAGTTTCTCTTGCCCTCCTAGTTCATCAAGTGTCTTGAAACTGCTGTAAAACTAAAGAACATGTCTTGAAACTGCTGTAAAGCTAAAGAACATGTCTTGAAACTGCTGTAAAACTAAAGAACATGTCTTGAAACTGCTGTAAAACTAAAGAACATGTCTTGAAACTGCTGTAACTAAAGAACATGTCTTAAAGAAAATCTGCTAAACTTCCCACATTTCAGAGCAACAGGTTTTGTGCACGATTAAGGGCAGTAACTCTCCTGCACTAAAATAAATTCCTGTCATGTCTTGATTAGTTTGTTTTTTATTACAAATTATTTTTTTTTTGCCATGTAAAATAATGTTTATTCTTCAATGATCATTTTACAGAACATGAGGAGAAAGCCTGGCTGTACTTCACTGTGGGCGTTTGTTTTGGAGTTATCATCATGCTCATCGTAGTTCTTATCAAGGTGTGCATCAACTTCCATCGCAACATCCGGGCCCGCCTGGACGTGTCTGAGCCCACCCATCACAACACGTACACGCACAATCACAGCTCCCTGGAAGCTCCAATGCTTGAGCATTCTGACTCTGTGGATCGGATTGAAGTTGTTCGATTTAGTCCCCGCAATACACTTCGCAGCCACAGGAGCAATTCACATCACAGAGATCTTGTGAATTATTACGGATAACATTGACATGAATGAAGAAGAAGAAGAAGAGACTGGAAACAGATTAGTTATCACATCAGTTTTTTTTTTTTTCTCCATTGACTTGCTTTCATTTTGACTACCGTCCAGTGGGACTGTTCTTTATATGAGTATCAGTCTATCCTATAAACTACTCTAGTGTGCCTCACCTTGCAGAAATATGCTGTCCATTTTTAAAGACAATTTTTCTAACACAATGAGTTGGGTATCCAGTTTTACCCTTGGGTTAATTTGAGTGGGGCAGAGCCTACAATTCTGCATGATAAGACAGTACACTATTTCCTGGATTACACCCCTACACTCATTCTAACTACAAATGGAGCCTTGCAATGTACTTTTGATCATCACATTTGATGACTGGTCTCATTTATGTTACTCTTTTGTATGTTCTTCATTAAGTGTACTTTCTATACATAAAGCACATTTCATAGATTGTTTATTTGCATTAATGTTGTATTAATGAGATGAAACAAAATTTTTAATGGGCCATTCCTGTATTTGTTTTCATAAAATATTTTTCTATGTTAAAATATTGTATATTGTTTATGCATTTACAGAAAGTGCTTTCACATGTGAGGCATAATTTTTTTTAACATTTAACACTGTATGTTGTGTTTATGTAAGGTGTATTACATATCTCATAATATGTATTGTATGTGGTCATATGCAAATGTAAAACATCATTTTGTGAGCTTGGTCTGTGGTGCTTTACAGATTGGGCTAGACTTATGACCAGAACGCACTCTGATGAGCTTGTCATAAATGGAGAATCCAGAGATATCTTCTGATGAGCTTGTCATAAATGGAGAATCCAGAGATATCTTCTGATGAGCTTGTCATAAATGGAGAATCCATAGATATCTTCTGATGAGCTTGTCATAAATGGAGAATCCATAGATATCTTCTGATGAGCTTGTCATAAATGGAGAATCCAGAGATATCTTCTGATAAGCTTGTCATAAATGGAGAATCCAGAGATATCCTCCGATGAGCTTGTTATAAATGGAGAATCCCAAGATACTCTCTGATGGACTTGGCAGCTCTTACACTTTAATACTGTATGCAATAATGTATATACATTTGCTCACTTCATTCTTTTATATTAACATTATGCAATAAAGACTGGATAATACTTAAAATAACTTTTAACTAAATCAGAAAGTGTATAAACGCTGGCAGATAGTGATGAGATTTGAAGCTGCTGTGGTCTTACAACCATTGGTCGCAACTTGAAAAGATTTTTTTAAATGTTTGGGAAGTTCATTGTTAAGTCCAAGACCATCTGTGTATATGAGTATGTATGCTCTAAGCTTTAAATAATATACTTGTCAGATAGTATATGTGCTTTCTTGTTTTTTTTCTATTTTTGGGAGGGGGGATACATTGTGGAGTCCTTCCATGGTGGAGCCTGAAAAAAAGAGCATGGTCTTGCAGCTCATACCCTCTGTAGATCCTGAGTAACAAATCTATCTTTGTGCCATTTCTAATCATACCTGGCACAAATGCCAGAATTCATACTTAGTTCAGCAGTTACCCTTCACATTTGAACAGGAGGCATCATTTATACTTGGCTTTGGTGTTGCCATTCATATTTGGTATAGTAGTGTGGGTAAAGTTATATCATGTTAAAACAGTAGTGTAGGTAAAGTTATATCATGTTAAAATAGTAGTGTGGGTAAAGTTATATCATGTTAAAATAGTAGTGTGGGTAAAGTTATATCATGTTAAAATAGTAGTGTGGGTAAAGTTATATCATGTTAAAATAGTAGTGTGGGTAAAGTTATATCATGTTAAAATAGTAGTGTGGGTAAAGTTATATCATGTTAAAATAGTAGTGTGGGTAAAGTTATATCATGTTAAAATAGTAGTGTGGGTAAAGTTACATCAATTCATTATTCTTTTTTACGAGTTGTGGTTTAAGTGCATGCTCAGAGAAAGTTTGAGAACTACTGCCTAAAATAGTTGTTTATTTTTTTGTCAAACGTTGTGGCTTTTTAAATTATGGATCCACGTTTATATGTGCTTATCTCGTACATCTGTATGTTTATATGTGCTTGACTCATATATCTGTATTATTATATGTGCTTGTCTCATTTTTATAACATCTATATGTTATTTATATTGACAGATGCTTTTTCTTCTTAAAATAGTTCATGAAAATGCAAATATCAGAATGATAAACAAGAAACAATATTTTATTTTGAGTGTTTATGACCTGTAGATTTCTTGGTGCCCCCTCCAAAGTTTTACAAAATTATGAGGGTTTGAAATATTTAAAATTTTAATTTATTTTCTTGTTGTAACAAAATGTTTACACTGGATTACTTCTATATAATATTTTCTGAAGTTCTTTATTAAGCTATAATTGTTCTTTATGTGAGTCTGTTAGTTCTTTGTTTTATTTAGCTGTCATTGTTCTTTATGTGAACCTGTCAGTTCTCTGTTTTGTTTAGCTGTCATAGTTCTTTATGTGAAACTGTCAGTTCTTTGTTTTGTTTAGCTGTCATTGTTCTTTATGTGAACCTGTTAGTTCTCTGTTTTGTTTAGCTGTCATAGTTCTTTATGTGAAACTGTCAGTTCTTTGTTTTGTTTAGCTGTCATTGTTCTTTATGTGAAGCTGCAAATTCTTTACTGAGCTATCACTGTTCTTTATGTATGTGAACATGTAAGTTCTTTATTAAGCTATCACTGTTCTTTATGCAAACCTCAAGTTCTTGATTGAGCTGTCATTGTTCTTTATGTGAACATGTAAACTCTTTATTATTAATCTATCATTGTTATTTATGTGAATCTGGAAGTTTCTTATTAAACTATAAGTGTTCTTTATGTGAATCTGGAAGTTTCTTATTAAACTATAACTGTTTTTATATAAACCTTAAATTCTTTATTTCAGTTTCCTTTATGTTAGAGGTCCTCAACAAATTGTGAGAGCAAGCCTAAACTAGCAGTGCCACATAAAAAGATAGAAAAAAATAATGAAATTTAACAAAAAAAATTATTTCAGTGGCTAGTGGTGGGTGTGCCATTCAGTGTCTAGTGGTGGGTGTGCCCTTCAGTGTCTAGTGGTGGGTGTGCCCTTCAGTGTCTAGTGGTGGGTGTGCTGCTAAGCGACTAGTGGTGGGTGTGCTGCTAAGTGACTAGTGGTGGGTGTGCTGCTAAGTGACTAGTGGTGGGTGTGCCCTTCAGTGTCTAGTGGTGGGTGTGCCCTTCAGTGTCTAGTGGTGGGTGTGCCCTTCAGTGTCTAGTGGTGGGTGTGCCCTTCAGTGTCTAGTGGTGGGTGTGCCGCTAAGTGACTAGTGGTGGGTGTGCCCTTCAGTGACTAGTGGTGGGTGTGCCCTTCAGTGTCTAGTGGTGGGTGTGCCCTTCAGTGTCTAGTGGTGGGTGTGCCATTCAGTGGCTAGTGGTGGGTGTGCCATTCAGTGGCTAGTGGTGGGTGTGTCCTTCAGTGTCTAGTGGTGGGTGTGCCCTTCAGTGTCTAGTGGTGGGTGTGCCCTTCAGTGTCTAGTGGTGGGTGTGCCGCTAAGTGACTAGTGGTGGGTGTGCCATTCAGTGGCTAGTGGTGGGTGTGCTCTTTGACTAGTGGTGGGTGTTCCCTTTGACTAGTGGTGGGTGTGCCCTTCAGTGTCTAGTGGTGGGTGTGCTGCTAAGTGACTAGTGGTGGGTGTGCTGCTAAGTGACTAGTGGTGGGTGTGCCCTTCAGTGTCTAGTGGTGGGTGTGCTGCTAAGTGACTAGTGGTGGGTGTGCTGCTAAGTGACTAGTGGTGGGTGTGCCCTTCAGTGTCTAGTGGTGGGTGTGCTGCTAAGTGACTAGTGCTGGGTGTGCTGCTAAGTGACTAGTGGTGGGTGTGCTGCTAAGTGACTAGTGGTGAGTGTGCTGCTAAGTGACTAGTGGTGGGTGTGCCCTTCAGTGTCTAGTGGTGGGTGTGCTGCTAAGTGACTAGTGGTGGGTGTGCTGCTAAGTGACTAGTGGTGGGTGTGCTGCTAAGTGACTAGTGGTGGGTGTGCCCTTCAGTGTCTAGTGGTGGGTGTGCCCTTCAGTGTCTAGTGGTGGGTGTGCCCTTCAGTGTCTAGTGGTGGGTGTGCCCTTCAGTGTCTAGTGGTGGGTGTGCCGCTAAGTGACTAGTGGTGGGTGTGCCCTTCAGTGACTAGTGGTGGGTGTGCCCTTCAGTGTCTAGTGGTGGGTGTGCCCTTCAGTGTCTAGTGGTGGGTGTGCCATTCAGTGGCTAGTGGTGGGTGTGTCCTTCAGTGTCTAGTGGTGGGTGTGCCCTTCAGTGTCTAGTGGTGGGTGTGCCCTTCAGTGTCTAGTGGTGGGTGTGCCGCTAAATGACTAGTGGTGGGTGTGCCATTCAGTGGCTAGTGGTGGGTGTGCTCTTTGACTAGTGGTGGGTGTTCCCTTTGACTAGTGGTGGGTGTGCCCTTCAGTGTCTAGTGGTGGGTGTGCTGCTAAGTGACTAGTGGTGGGTGTGCTGCTAAGTGACTAGTGGTGGGTGTGCCCTTCAGTGTCTAGTGGTGGGTGTGCTGCTAAGTGACTAGTGGTGGGTGTGCTGCTAAGTGACTAGTGGTGGGTGTGCCCTTCAGTGTCTAGTGGTGGGTGTGCTGCTAAGTGACTAGTGCTGGGTGTGCTGCTAAGTGACTAGTGGTGGGTGTGCTGCTAAGTGACTAGTGGTGAGTGTGCTGCTAAGTGACTAGTGGTGGGTGTGCCCTTCAGTGTCTAGTGGTGGGTGTGCTGCTAAGTGACTAGTGGTGGGTGTGCTGCTAAGTGACTAGTGGTGGGTGTGCTGCTAAGTGACTAGTGGTGGGTGTGCTGCTAAGTGACTAGTGGTGGGTGTGCCCTTCAGTGTCTAGTGGTGGGTGTGCCCTTCAGTGTCTAGTGGTGGGTGTGCCCTTCAGAGTCTAGTGGTGGGTGTGCTGCTAAGTGACTAGTGGTGGGTGTGCCATTCAGTGTCTAGTGGTGGGTGTGCCTTTCAGTGTCTAGTGGTGGGTGTGCTGCTAAGTGACTAGTGGTGGGTGTGCCCTTCAGTGTCTAGTGGTGGGTGTGCCCTTCAGTGTCTAGTGGTGGGTGTGCTACTAAGTGACTAGTGGTGGGTGTGCCCTTCAGTATCTAGTGGTGGGTGTGCCCTTCAGTATCTAGTGGTGGGTGTGCCCTTCAGTATCTAGTGGTGGGTGTGCCCTTCAGTGTCTAGTGGTGGGTGTGCTACTAAGTGACTAGTGGTGGGTGTGCCCTTCAGTGTCTAGTGGTGGGTGTGCTACTAAGTGACTAGTGGTGGGTGTGCCATTCAGTGGCTACTGGTGGGTGTGCCCTTTGACTAGTGGTGGGCGTGCTGCTCAGTGGCTAGTGGTGGGTGTGCCCTTTGACTAGTGGTGGGCGTGCTGCTCAGTGGCTAGTAGTGGGTGTGCCCTTTGACTAGTGGTGGGTGTGCCCTTTGACAAGTGGTGGGTGTGCTACTAAGTGACTAGTGGTGGGTGTGCCCTTTGACTAGTGGTGGGTGTGCCCTTTGACTAGTGGTGGGCGTGCTGCTCAGTGGGTAGTGGTGGGTGTGCCCTTTGACTAGTGGTGGGTGTGCCCTTTGACTAGTGGTGGGTGTGCTACTAAGTGGCTAGTGGTGGGTGTGCCCTTTGACTAGTGGTGGGTGTGCCCTTTGACTAGTGGTGGGTGTGCTACTAAGTGGCTAGTGGTGGGTGTGCCCTTTGACTAGTGGTGGGTGTGCCCTTTGACTAGTGGTGGGTGTGCTACTAAGTGGCTAGTGGTGGGTGTGCCCTTTGACTAGTGGTGGGCGTGCTGCTCAGTGGCTAGTGGTGGGTGTGCCTTTTGACTAGTGGTGGGCGTGCTGCTCAGTGCTAGTGGTGGGTGTGCCCTTCAGTGACTAGTGGTGGGTGTGCTGCTCAGTGACTAGTGGTGGGTGTGCCCTTCAGTGTCTAGTGGTGGGTGTGCCTTTCAGTGTCTAGTGGTGGGTGTGCCTTTCAGTGTCTAATGGTGGGTGTGCCCTTCAGTGTCTAGTGGTGGGTGTGCCCTTTGACTAGTGGTGGGTGTGCTGCTAAGTGACTAGTGGTGGGTGTGCTGTTCAGTGTCTAGTGGTGGGTGTGCTGTTCAGTGTCTAGTGGTGGGTGTGCTGTTCAGTGTCTAGTGGTGGGTGTGCTGTTCAGTGTCTAGTGGTGGGTGTGCTGTTCAGTGTCTAGTGGTGGGTGTGCTGTTCAGTGTCTAGTGGTGGGTGTGCTGTTCAGTGACTAGTGGTGGGTGTGCTGCTCAGTGTCTAGTGTGCTGTTCAGTGACTAGTGGTGGGTGTGCTGTTCAGTGACTAGTGGTGGGTGTGCTGCTAAGTGACTAGTGCTGGGTGTGCTGCTAAGTGACTAGTGGTGGGTGTGCTGCTAAGTGACTAGTGGTGGGTGTGCTGCTAAGTGACTAGTGGTGGGTGTGCTGCTAAGTGACTAGTGGTGGGTGTGCCCTTCAGTGTCTAGTGGTGGGTGTGCCCTTCAGTGTCTAGTGGTGGGTGTGCTGCTAAGTGACTAGTGGTGAGTGTGCCCTTCAGTGTCTAGTGGTGGGTGTGCCCTTCAGTGTCTAGTGGTGGGTGTGCCCTTCAGTGTCTAGTGGTGGGTGTGCCATTCAGTGACTAGTGGTGGGTGTACCCTTCAGTGTCTAGTGGTGGGTGTGCCATTCAGTGACTAGTGGTGGGTGTGCCCTTCAGTGACTAGTGGTGGCTGTGCCCTTCAGTGACTAGTGGTGGCTGTGCCCTTCAGTGACTAGTGGTGGGTGTGCCCTTCAGTGTCTAGTGGTGGGTGTGCCCTTCAGTGACTAGTGATGGGTGTGCCCTTCAGTGACTAGTGGTGGGTGTGCCCTTCAGTGACTAGTGGTGGGTGTGCCCGTCAGTGACCTCTGGTGGGTGTAGCCTTCAGTGTCTAGTGGTGGGTCTGCTGCTCAGTGATTAGTGGCTAGTGTGATGCTCAGTGATTAGTGGCTAGTGTGCTGCTTAGTGATTAGTGGCGGTTGTGCTGCTCAGTGTCTAGTGTGCTGTTCAGTGGCTAGTGTGCTGCTCAATGATTAGTGGCGGGTGTGCTCCTCAGTGGCTAGTGTGGTGTTAAATGATTAGTGGCAGGTGTGATGCTCAGTCCCATTCACACACAGAAAACACTCCCCCCATCCCATTCACACACATAAAACACTCCCCCCATCCCATTCACACACAGAAAACACTCCCCCCATCCCATTCACACACAGAAAACACTCCCCCCATCCCATTCACACATAAAACACTCCCCCCATCCCATTCACACACATAAAACACTCCCCCCATCCCATTCACACACATAAAACACTCCCCCCATCCCATTCACACACAGAAAACACTCCCCCCATCCCATTCACACACATAAAACACTCCCCCCATCCCATTCACACACAGAAAACACTCCCCCCATCCCATTCACACACAGAAAACACTCCCCCCATCCCATTCACACACATAAAACACTCCCCCCATCCCATTCACACACATAAAACACTCCCCCCATCCCATTCACACACATAAAACACTCCCCCCATCCCATTCACACACATAAAACACTCCCCCCATCCCATTCACACACATAAAACACTCCCCCCATACCATTCACACACAGAAAACACTCCCCCCCCCCGTCCCATTCACACACAGAAAACACTCCCCACCCCATCCCATTCACACACATAAAACACTCCCCCCATCCACACACAGAAAACACTCCCCCTCATTCGCACACAGAAAACACTCCCGCTGTCCCATTCACACACAGAAAACACTCCCCCTGTCCCATTCACACACAGAAAACACTCCCCCTCATTCACACACAGAAAACACTCCCCCTGCCCCATTCACACACAGAAAACCCTCCCCCCATCCCATCCACACACAGAAAACACTCCCCCATCCACACACAGAAAACACTCCCCGGCATCCACACACAGAAATCACTCCCCACCCCGTCCCATCCAAACACAGAAAACACTCCCCACCCCATCCCATTCACACACAGAAAACACTCCCTCCATCCCATTCACACACAGAAAACACTCCCCCTGTCCCATTCACACACAGAAAACACTCCCCCCCATCCCATTCACACAGATAAAACTCTGATGTATGAAGCAACCTGAGTGAAGTGGAATCACAAAATTTATTCATCAGACAAACCTCCCAAGATCCATGAACTAGCACCCAGACACAAGTTCAGCTGTCTCCGTCAGACAAACTGTCCAGTAATATCATATAAGACTCACACATCAACATAACTGTACATGCTTCACCAACATCTTCTTCTTCCCACTGCTACTACTTGTAATGCGTCAGTTTAAAAAAAAAAATGGGGGTGGGTGTAAGGAGAGAAACAGAAAACATTAGTAACAGGAGACAAGAATAGGGGAAAGATTATGAAAAATTGCCAGCCAGTATTTTGACCAAAATGCTTTTATCAAGGACAATTGGGGAAAAGAACAGATTAAGAAACAGATGTTCTATCCACTGAGATTAAAAACTGTGCACAGACTTTTGTATGTGAAGAGAAAACAGCTGAAACCAATGTGTGGGAAGAGAAAAAACAGCTAAAAGCAATATGTATGAAGAGAAAAAACAGCTAAAACCAATGTGTATGAAGAGAAAAAACAGCTAAAACCAATGTGTGGGAAGAGAAAATACAGCTAAAACCAATGTGAGAGAAGAGAAAATACAGCTAAAACCAATGTGAGAGAAGAGAAAATACAGCTAAAACCAATGTGAGAGAAGAGAAAATACAGCTAAAACCAATGTGTGTGAAGAGAAAAAACAGAGAAAATAAGCTAAAAGCAATGTGTGGGAAGAGAAAATACAGCTAAAACCAATGTGTGGGAAGAGAAAATACAGCTAAAACCAATGTGTAGGAAGAGAAAATACAGCTAAAACCAACGTGTGAGAAGAGAAAATACAGCTAAAACCAACATGTGGGAAGAGAAAATACAGCTAAAAGCAAATTGTATGCCCTGTAAAACAGCATGTTACAGTGTACACGTGGCTGTCTGTGAATACAGCAAAACCTGAGATATAATGCTTTCATTAGTCTCACACATAAGGGAGGGGGGGTTGTGTGCATGTGTGCCTACAAGTAGCACCTACACATGACGCTCAGGTACTTCTACACATGGGAGACAGAAGACAAGACACATCTTACAGATGGTATAAACCTGAACTTACAATGGACATCAATACACGTAACAGCACCATCAGTTTCCTCTCCCTTCCCCAGTCCCGTATGTTCAAGCACCCACAATCTTTACTCCAGGCTACAGTAGTTTTCTGTCCAGTATGTTAAAATACATATAAGTCTGCAATAAAACTAAAACATCCCATACTTAACTTCTATCCAGTATGTTAACATACATCTAAGCCCGCAATAAAACTAAAACATCCTATAATTAACTTCTATCCAGTATGTTAATATACATCTAAGCCCGCAATAAAACTAAAACATCCCATAATTAACTTCTATCCAGTATGTTAACACACATATAAGCCCACAATAAAACTAAAACATCCCATAATTAACTTATGTCCAGTATGTTAACACACATATAAGCCCGCAATAAAACTAAAACATCCCATAATTATTAAACAGCTCTGCAGCGATATTGGCAGAATATTTGTATTACAAGAAAAACAACCCAGCATGCAACAGTTGCTGGTTATATTAAAAATTATTACAAAATATAATTTATAAGGAAACAATGTTTTCCATTACAAAAAAAAAGTGAGAAAATAAGTGCATAAGTAAAAGAATATGAAGGAATGATCAGTGAAAAACTTGTGATATACTTCAACAGTGATCAAATACAAACAACGCAGCTATCAACTACATGGGGGCGGAGTGTAATTGCTTACTTTAAAAAGATATCAAGTCATTTTTATTTCACACATGTAAATATGAAAACTCTGATGGATACAAAATGAGGTATATTAAGAATGTCCTCCTATCAGAATATGACAGCAGTACACTGATTAAGCAAGTTTCAACAAGAAGTGGGCAAATTCTGTCACACTGGGTGATGAGGCCTACAAAATTCAGATTTTTCCATGCACCAGAATCCGTGGGAGTCTCTGGTCTATACCTGTTTTGTTTTGTTTTGTTTTTTTCACACAAAGATTTACTGTTTTCCAACATAGTCCAAGCAACTTTCTTTCCAAGTTCTTTTGGAGACATTCAGTTAACAAAGAATAAACAACCAACAAATAATATAAAAAGTATATACAAACCAACAGATAATATAAAAAAGTATATACAACCAAAAGATATTATTTCTGTTACCTACAGAGATCAATATATACCCGTGTTATATACTGGTACACATATCAAGCTTGCATGTTTATACAATCAAGGACTCATAGACCGTCTTGTAGGTAGATACCAACAACTAATCATGGACTGTCTTGTAGGTAGATACCAACAACTAATCATGGACTGTCTTGTAGGTGGATACCAATAACTAATCATGGACAAGGAACTCATGGACTGTCTTGTAGGTATATACCAACAACTAATCATGGACTGTCTTGTAGGTGGATACCAATAACTAATCATGGACAAGGAACTCATGGACTGTCTTGTAGGTAGATACCAACAACTAATCATGGACTGTCTTGTAGGTGGATACCAATAACTAATCATGGACAAGGAACTCATGGACTGTCTTGTAGGTAGATACCAACAACTAATCATGGACTGTCTTGTAGGTGGATACCAACAATTAATCATGGACTGTCTTGTAGGTGGATACCAACAACTAATCATGGGCTGTCTTGTAGGTAGATACCAACAACTAATCATGGACTGTCTTGTAGGTGGATACCAACAACTAATCATGGGCTGTCTTGTAGGTGGATACCAACAACTAATCATGGACTGTCTTGTAGGTGGATACCAACAACTAATCATGGACTGTCTTGTAGGTGCATACCAACAACTAATCATGGACTGTCTTGTAGGTGGATACCAACAACTAATCATGGACTGTCTTGTAGGTGCATACCAACAACTAATCATGGACAAGGAACTCATGGACTGTCTTGTAGGTGGATACCAACAATTAATCATGGACAAGGAACTCATGGACTGTCTTGTAGGTAGATACCAACAACTAATCATGGGCTGTCTTGTAGGTGGATACCAACAACTAATCATGGACTGTCTTGTAGGTGGATACCAACAACTAATCATGGACTGTCTTGTAGGTGGATACCAACAACTAATCATGGACTGTCCTGTAGGTAGATACCAACAACTAATCATGGACTGTCTTGTAGGTGGATACCAATAACTAATCATGGACTGTCTTGTAGGTGCATACCAACAACTAATCATGGACTGTCTTGTATGTGCATACCAACAACTAATCATGGACTGTCTTGTAGGTGGATACCAACAACTAATCATGGACTGTCTTGTAGGTGCATACCAACAACTAATCATGGACTGTCTTGTATGTGCATACCAACAACTAATCATGGACTGTCTTGTAGGTGCATACCAACAACTAATCATGGACTGTCTTGTAGGTGCATACCAACAACTAATCATGGACTGTCTTGTAGGTGGAGAAGTTATTATTCTGCCATATTTCTCTGTTTATTTGGCCTAAAATGTACTGTGCATGACAGGGTACTGGTGGTAAACAGTGCTGGTGACAGAGCGGGTCAAGCAACCTGCGAGCACTCAAACAGAACTTCAGACAGCGTGCTTGATACACTCCGGTCCAAGATCCGAGACATGACCAGGCTCAGGAGTCGCGGCTGCTGCCGGGCAAATATCTTCTGATTGTCTGGAACACGTGCCATGTGCAGCAATATCGATGCCACTCGCCGTAGCATGTCCAAAGATGTACCCATGATTTCCGGGTTGTTCTGCAAAACTTCCAGCCCTTGTTGATTTGCTATGATCAGGGCATTCTTTTCTGCTGTCTCCAAGAAATCAACAAGCAGTGACACCGAGGGATGCAGTAATGCCACTGCCCTGGCAGCAATGGATTCACTTGGAACTAACAAAGATAAGAGAACAATAGAGAACTCTTGTGCTATCTGCTGACTGTGATCTTCTAAAAGATGGACCAATGTGCTGAAGAGCTCTAGAAGTCTTCTGACTGGAGGAGTGGCCATCAGTAGATCAACATTGGTTTCATGAATACATAATTTGCAGAGAGCCTCTAGAACAAGTTTCTGTGGAGATAATGCAGAACCTGGAGGCAGGGTTGGAAGTGGGTCTCTGGCCACAGATGATGGGCAGATGACCCAATGAAGGAGACCCTCTATAAAAGGGAAGCAAATCTGCTCTGGGAAATGCCCCAGCTTCAGATGGCCACATATGTTTGTTAAGATAACTAGTGTGTTCTCCCGCAGCTGGTCCAGGTAACTCCACCACCAGTGTTTGCCATCACACACCCTTGCTTGCTGTTGTCTGTCTTCCTCCTCCTCTCTGTTTGGCATTTTTCCAGCCGCAGACTTTTCAGGATGCCTGTGGTGCAGCAGAAGCAGCTGAGCTAGAACTCTCATGATGCCTTCGTATCCGCACAACTGAGCTTCATTGCCGGGGACACACGACAAGGAGCGGATAATGTTCGATATGCATACACACCGACGACCCAGTTCATCTCTGCTTTCTGGTGTGACACATAAAGGTGGGTCATCTCTCTGAAAAGCTTCCTCCTCTAGGCTGTCTTCTTCCTTTGACATATTAGCTACAACATGAGCAGATAACTCTTCTGTTTCTGAAACATAACTTTCATTTAATATGTGTGAGCTATTATTAGAACTGTTCTTACTTCCATCATTTGAAGCTTCCTCACAAAATGTTTCTTTGGCCCTGTCTTGTCCTACAAGTTCATGAACACAAGAAGTGTGGATGACAGCGCTGGTGTCTGCTTCCTTGCAAGTCCCAGCGCTGCAGCTATTCACAGTACTGTTAACTGGCTCACTGATCTCTTCAACCGCTCTATCTTCAAAGCCATTCAAGCACTCTGCTCCATGAATTGGTGGTGAACTATCACAGTACTTATCCTTTCCTTCATCTACCACATTACAAGGATTCACTTTGTTTTCTGCCTTCCTATCGCTAGATAAACAATTATCACATTCTAAATAATTCACTGCAGGTAAAAGTTTAGAATCTGGAGGTCGGTCATTTCCCAGTGACACAGAAACATCACTTTCTCTCTGTAACTCAGAAACACCATTTTCTCTCTGCAACTCTGAAACACCACTTTCTCCCTGGAACTCTGTGCCTAGTACTCCATGTTTACTCACAATTTTCCCAGGTTTTACTATCTGAGCTGTGTCTCTCACAACCTCGGACACCAGGCCTCTCTCCGAGTCCGTGTTTTCTGAACAAGATTTGAATACCTTATCCCGTTCAGAGAGAGATGATTCTGAGTTAATCACACTGTCATGTTCATGTCTTACACAAACAGGACCACCAGCTAACACTGCACTCTTACTCCTGCACATTTTGGAATGATCTAAGTCTGAGCTGGAACATTCTAGACCTGGCTCATGTGTCTGAGACTTGACTTCATAAACTTCTCGTTCAACTCTGACAAAAACACAGTTGTTTCCTCTCTCCATCCCCTTCACAGAAACACTAAAACCTGAACGACACTCCTCCGCACGTGTACGTCTCTCACAGCCAGGTAAACTGGCCATCATCACGTCACAACTACGTTTCTTCGTGTCTGAGAGACAAACATCATCATCATCTTTATCTCTAGTCCTCTTCCTCCTGAAGCGCCCTGCTAGAAACTTGTTTGTCTTGTCACTCTCAAGGCGAGTCAGTAAGTGGTCGGTAACATCTGCTGACCAGTGGTTTGTCGCTGTATCAGGGCGTGAGTAGACATCCCACTCTTTCGTATCCAGCACGGACTGGTCAGCGGGATGTTCATCTATTCTAACAGGCAACCCTTGTCTGGACACCTTGGTAAAGTTTGGACCTGACAAAAAGAACTTCTCTGACAGGTTGTCATATTTCTGCATATTTTCTTCCACTGATTCTTTACTTTGTGTCAATGACTCTTGTTTTGCTGACTTTCGACACTGCGTCAATGACTCTTGTTTTACTGACACCTCACACTGTGTCAATGACTCTTCTTTTGCTGACTTCTCACACTGTATCAATGACTCTTGTTTTGCTGACTTCTCACACTGTATCAATGACTCCTGTTTTACTGACACCTCACACTGTGTCAATGACTCTTGCTCCACCGACTCTTTAGACTGTGCCAATGACTTCTGTTTCACTGTGGATTCTTGCTGAAGCTCCTTGTTCTGAACTCTAGAGACATGATCTTCATCTTCAAACTCTTCAAACATCTGCCTAAGGCAGCACCTGAAATGCTCCGTCAACATCTCCAGCAGACCAGGTAGTGTGTTCAGACGGAAGCAGCCATGAGTCTTGTCATCATACAGGAGAATGTTCAGTGTGTCCAGAGCCCATGTGGTCTCTGCCAACATGCCACTCTTCAACGCCAGCATCAGCTTCCAGTGTTCCAAAGGTGCTAGGAGACACACACAGAAAGAAACCACATTACTTTACTTGTTAACCTTCACTTTATCTTCACATTATTTCACATCATGAAAGAATAAAACAAGCTGCAAGGCACAATCAAGAGCATCACTGAAAATAGTAATCAATGTATTACAAAAAAGTAATACTGATTCCTTTCAAATAATGATACAGAGATGAAACAGAACTACACATGTCAAGATATGACAAAACTGAAGTGCCCACTGGGCAGAGAACACACGATTCTGGTTGCCTTCACAAAAAAAAAACTATTTATACACGTTAAAACATGAGACAAGCTGGTCAGAAAACTTTCATGCAGGTGGATGAATCTTGACTAGCAACACAGGCAGGTGGAAGAATCTTGACTAGCAACACAGACAGGTGGAAGAAATTTGACTAGCAACACAGACAGGTGGAAGAATTTTGAAAAGCAACACAGGCAGGTGGAAGAATTTTGACCAGCAACACAGGCAGGTGGAAAAATTGTGACTAGCAACACAGGCAGGTTGAAGAATTTTGACTAGCAACACAGGCAGGTTGAAGAATTTTGACTAGCAACACAGGCAGGTTGAAGAATTTTGACTAGCAACACAGGCAGGTGGAAGAATTTTGACTAGCAACACAGGCAGGTGGAAGAATCTTGACTAGCAACACAGGCAGGTTGAAGAATTTTGACTAGCAACACAGGCAGGTGGAAGAATTTTGACTAGCAACACAGGCAGGTGGAAGAATTTTGACTAGCAACACAGGCAGGTGGAATAATCTTGACTAGCAACACAGGCAGGTGGAATAATCTTGACTAGCAACACAGGCAGGTGGAATAATCTTGACTAGCAACACAGGCAGGTTGAAGAATTTTGACTAGCAACACAGGCAGGTGGAAGAATCTTGACTAGCAACACAGGCAGGTGGAAGAATTTTGACTAGCAACACAGGCAGGTGGAAGAATCTTGACTAGCAACACAGGCAGGTGGAAGAATCTTGACTAGCAACACAGGCAGGTTGAAGAATCTTGACTAGCAACACAGGCAGGTGGAAGAATCTTGACTAGCAACATAGGCAGGTGGAAGAATTTTGACTAGCACTCAAAACCACACAAACAACTTTATAATACATGCATCTAGGAATGATGTAATGCCTATATTTAGCTTCAAATTAGTTTCAAATTAAAACCTCCAAAAATTAGAATAAAACCTTCCAGACAGTTGTTTTTGTCTGTAACATTTTGGCAACACAATTAAAGAGTTAAAATAATAAACTATTTATGTAATTAACTCAGTGGTTCTCAACCCATGGACTGCAGCCCAAGGGTGGGCATTGACAGGAAGTATTGTGGGCGCGCTGAAGTCTCAAAGCAGCCACAAAAAAAAAAGAGAGAAAAAAGTAGATACAATAAAAAATTATTCTTCATTTTTCATGCAATGCATAGGGGCAGACTGCATGGATGCAAGTCGCAGAATTATAGGTCACTTTATTAGTATGTCCACAGTGCAGCTATTGAAGAAAAGATGGTCCAGACAGCGTTACTTTTAGCATCAAACAGAAATGTGACGTAATTAAAAAGACGGCATCGGTTTTGAAGTGCGACTGCCATCTTTCTGACCGTTTTTCTGAAATGTACAGTTTTATAATGTAATTTTAGAGAATAGTCAGCATAAATTCTGCAAGGGAGCAGAAGTGAAATATAGTTCTCAGCATTTGTGTTTTAGTTCAAAAATCATATTTTGTTGACTCGAGAGCCACTATTCGGTCTTGGTGCTGCGTGTAATTCGTATTGGATTGATCAATGGATTCCAGTTACCCACATAGTGATCATGGAGACTTTTCAGATAGCCTTTTTTTATTATTTAAACTTTAAAACTTTAGGCGCTAAAATGGATTGATTTGTGAAATTTAAGCCTTCGACTTTGCGCAAACAAATTGATAGTAGTGGCAGCGAAAGTCAGTGTAATCGAGACGATGTTAATGTTGATACTTGTAAGAAAACTAAATACACTCAAAAATATGATGTGGAGTATATTAAGTACGGTAATGTTCCATCAGCAAATGACAAAAATCTGCCACAGTGGGTTATTTGTTTGCGAAACCTCTCTAATGAGACAATGAAGCCGACAAAATTACGTCATCATCTAACTACAAGACATCCAGATCTACAGAATAAAACCAAAGAATTTTTCAAACGTAAAGCCAAGTAATATAGTAAACAGAAGATGGTGTTAAAAAACAAGAGCCACTCTCAATGAAAAAGCTCTTAAGGCATCGTGCCTGATTGCCCAGAGAATCACAAAATCAAAGAAACCACACACGATTGGTGGCAATCTAGCCATGCCATCTGTTGAGATTTATGACATATTGGCCAGCTCAGAATAAGCTATAAAACTGAAAAGCATTCCCATCTTGAATGATACCATCTGCAGAAGAATATCTGAAATGTCCGAGGACATTGTTGCGCAGCTAACTGGATGATTACAATCTACTAAGTTTGCTATTCAGTTATATGAGTCAACTCTCATCTGGCGGGGATATATTCATATCCAAACCGTGTTGTGGTTTTCTGGTAAGAAAGTTCAACTCTAGACTAAACTGGTGCAGTGAAAACCACAGTGTCACGCAATGCTGCTTCTATGACCCACCGAGAATATAAATGAGACAACTGACATCGCTTGTGAGTCACATCTGCTTGTTCATGTTCGCCATTGTTGGCACAATAATATGCAAGAGGAATTTCTTTTTTGCAAGTCACTCCCTGCGAGAATGACGGCCAATGATATATTTCATGTTTTAAATGATTTTTTCGCAACTTTTGGACTGCAGTGGACGAACTGCATCGGTGTTTACACCGACGTTGCTGCCACAATGACTGGCTGCAACAGTGGTGTCGTAACTGGCATAAAGCAAGTGTCACCCGAGACTGTAGGCACCCACTGCATGATCCATTGTAAGGCACTCGTGGGATCTGTACTCGAAGGCTGTGTTTGGATTGTAAACTTTATAAAAACTAAAACAGCGAACAGTTGATTATTTGCTCAACTCTGTATTGAGTCAGATGTTGAACACAAGCATCTCCTATTACACTTGGCTGTGTGTTGGCTGTCCAGAGGAAAAGTTCTTGCAAGTGTGTCTGAGCTTCGTTTAGAATTGTTGCAGTTTTTGACAGAACACAATCTCGACCTGGCAGGTAAGGTCGCTGATATTGAGTGGCTTGCTATGATGGCATATCTTGCTGACATTTTTAGCCTTTTGAACAGTTTGAACATATCACTGCAGGGTAAAAATGCCAGTATACTCAAGACATACGACAAAGTTGCCGCCTTTAAGAAGAAACTACGACTTTGGCGCACATGACTCGAGAACAAATCACAAGACATGTTTCACTTGTTCTGTGAATTTACAGAGAGCATGAAGTTAATGGCGAGATTCTGGAAGGGTCACTGGTGTAATAAAAGGGCATCTGACATCTCTTGCTGAATATTGTGACAAATACTTCACGCCCGAAGACATTAAAGCGTATGATTGGATTCATAATCCTTTGCAGTGTGCATTCTCTGAATTAACCTGTCCTGCACAAGAAGAATTAGCAGAACTGTCTAGTGATAGCACATTACAAATCAAATTTAACAACCCCAATGTGGATATCTCTTCCTTTTGGTGCACTGTTTCGCTGGAATATCCGTTCTTGTCAGCCCTGGCGATGAAAGTTCTTCTACCTTTTTCAACAACTTATTTATGCGAAGATTCATTTTCTGCATTGACTGCCATGAAAACCAAATGCTGTTCAAGAATGAATGTGGAGGATTGTATTTGTCACAAATTCCAGCCAGAATAGTCATGCTATCCAACTGGAAACAGTTCCATCTTTAAGGTAAATGAAAAGGACTTTTGTGTAGCAATGAATATGCAGTTAAACATGTAGAGAAAATATTACATAATACTTTATAAAATTAAATTTATACCTTGCAAATATAAAGCACTTTATTACTGGGCCACAAAAACGTTTGACTTTTAAATGTGGGCCGTGCAGCAAACAGGTCTGAGAACCAACCACTGAACTAACTATATGACAAGAGTTAAAATAACGATCTATTTATGTGACTAACTGTATGACAAAAGTTAAAATAACAGTCTATTTATGTAACTAACTGTATTACATGAGTTAAAATAACAGTCTATTTATGTAACTGGCTGTATGACAAGAGTTAAAATAATAATCTCAAAATAACTGACATATTAGACTTATTTCATGTTAACCCATTACATACAGAGATTTACCAAGATCTTTGCTGGTCATTTTCTTCCTCTTGGCAGTGGAGATTCTTGTACTCTCAACACTGTCGGGAGGGAAGACAACATCTCTCTTTGTTATAGACATTGTGGAAACTCCTCCATATGCAGGCTAAAGATGTGGTGAGAAAGGAGCTACAATTACTCATGTCTGACAATGCATACTTATGAATATTTTCCTAGATTATCACTTGTACTGCTCCTCCCTTCACATATTCTCCTCATGAAACATCACTCATCAATAGCACAACTTGTGCTTTCATTGATAATGCTAGCGAAAATTTGAACGTTAAAAACAAGTGTGCCAGCCAGTTCTATTCCCCTTGTTGATGCTCTCCAGTCAACCACAAGAATGGCCAGCCAGTTCTATTTCCCTTGATGCTCTCCAGTCAACCACAAGAATGGCCAGCCAGTTCTATTTCCCTTGTTGATGCTCTCCAGTCAACCACAAGAATGGCCAGCCAGTTCTATTTCCCTTGATGCTCTCCAGTCAACCACAAGAGTGGCCAGCCAGTTCTAATCCCCTTGTTGATGCTCTCCAGTCAACCACAAGAGTGGCCAGCCAGTTCTAATCCCCTTGTTGATGCTCTCCAGTCAACCACAAGAGTGGCCAGCCAGTTCTAATCCCCTTGTTGATGCTCTCCAGTCAACCACAAGAGTGGCCAGCCAGTTCTAATTCCCTTGTTGATGCTCTCCAGTCAACCACAAGAGTGGCCAGCCAGTTCTATTCCTCCTCCTCCTCCTGCATCAGAAAAGCTGTGCCCTCATGGCTACTAGAAGAAAGAATATACAAACATCAGAAAAGCTGTGCTCCCATGGCTACTAGAAGAAAGAATATACAAACATCAGAAAAGCTGTGCTCCCATGGCTACTAGAAGAAAGAATATACAAACATCAGAAAAGCTGTGCTCCCATAGCTACTAGTATCTGGAGAAATTTCAAAGCAATAACAAATTTTTAAAAACTGAGTGAAATAAAATCTACATTTTCTTCTTACTGGAGCTTTCTGCTGCTGATGATGCTGCAGTGATGCTGAATATAAAGCGGGCTGACCACTCAGGACCGAGGCTCCCTGACTCATCTGTTTGTTGTATGGTCCAGAGCTTGGGGGTGCTGACACGTAGCCCTGGGGCATGTGAGACCCCTGCACTGGTGACCAGTGACCACCATCTTGGATTCGATCTGTGACAGCAAGAATTCAATTTTTGTTTTTTTTACCAAGTTTTTGATACTCTAAAATTCCGAAAAAATAACTACATATCCACATTCTGCTCTCTTGCCGATCTCTCTATCAATAACTCATGTCACTTGTCCACATTCTGTCTATTGTTGCTATAATATCACTCTATAACTCATGTCACTTGTCCACATTCTGTCTATTGTTGCTATATCACTCTATAACTCATGTCAATTGTCCATATTCTGTCTATTGTTGCTATAACATCACTCTACAATTCATGTCAATTGTCCACATTCTGTCTCCTGTTGCTGCTATAATATCACTCTACAATTCATGTCAATTGTCCACATTCTCTCTGTCACTGCTATAATATCACTCTACAATTCATGTCAATGTCCACATTCTGTCTCCTGTCACTGCTATAATATCACTCTACAATTCATGTCAATTGTCCACATTCTGTCTTATGTTGCTGCTATCACTCTACAATTCATGTCAATTGTCCACATTCTGTCTCCTGTCACTGCTATAATATCACTCTACAATTCATGTCAATTGTCCACATTCTGTCTCCTGTCACTGCTATAATATCACTCTACAATTCATGTCAATTGTCCACATTCTCTCTCCTGTCACTGCTATAATATCACTCTACAAGTCATGTCAATTGTCCACATTCTGTCTCCTGTCACTGCTATAATATCACTCTACAATTCATGTCAATTGTCCACATTCTGTCTTATGTTGCTGCTATCACTCTACAATTCATGTCAATTGTCCACATTCTGTCTCCTGTCACTGCTATAATATCACTCTACAATTCATGTCAATTGTCCACATTCTGTCTCCTGTCACTGCTATAATATCACTCTACAATTCATGTCAATTGTCCACATTCTCTCTCCTGTCACTGCTATAATATCACTCTACAAGTCATGTCAATTGTCCACATTCTCTCTCCTGTCACTGCTATAATATCACTCTACAATTCATGTCAATTGTCCACATTCTGTCTTCTGTTGCTGCTATCACTCTACAATTCATGTCAATTGTCCACATTCTGTCTCCTGTTGCTGCTATAATACCACTCTACAATTCATGTCAATTATCCACATTCTGTCTCCTGTCACTGCTATAAAATCACTCTATAAGTCACATTACTTGTCCACATTGTCTCCTGTCGGCGCTATAAAATAAGTCACGTCACTTGTAAAATGAAGTCCCTGCCTGTCCACTCAACCCATGATCTCAAGTATGGTAAAGTTAAGAGAAGCTATCAAGAATGTCCACCTGTAAGGAAGCCTAACTCTAAGAAAGTCCACCCGTATGAAAGTCTAACTGTATGAAAGTCTAACTGTAAGAAAGTCCACCCGTATGAAAGTCAAACTGTAAGAAAGTCCACCTGTATGAAAGTCAAACTGTAAGAAAGTCCACCTGTATGAAAGTCAAACTGTAAGAAAGTCTAAGACAGTCCACCTTTATGAAGAATAAACACATACCATCAGGTGACACAGCTGACTGATCTACTGGTGCTGATGAGTATCCTTTCTGACCTCCAACTCCTGGATTTGACCAGTTCAAGTACTGATGTGCAGCTGCCAACAAGATGATACCAAACAAATCAGGATAACAATGTGGGAGGATTCTGACATCCAAATCTTACAGCCTGAATGATTTACTACAAGACATACAAAGTTTACATTAAATTATTACTGATAAACATAGTATCACGCTAGCAGGAACAGTAAGTCTCAAATCAGTACTGTCTGCAGTTCATTGCCCCTGGATCTGAATGTATACATGGATGATCACCAAGGAAGTTGTCTTTACCCTCAGGAACAAACAAAAAACTGGACACCCCTAGCCACAAAACTAAAAAAACATGACGCATATTCAGTCCCGCGGCAGTGATACATCCCTACCCTGCAGTAAATACATTTATTTTATAACAATGTATACAAGGCAATCACAGCCTGCGTACACACTAACACAGAATACATGGTGAATGATGAAGGAACACTACATAAGAATACGTGGTGAATGATGAAGGAACACTACACAAGAATACGTGGTGAATGATGAAGGAACACTACACAAGAATACGTGGTGAATGATAAAGGAACACTACATAAGAATATGTGGTGAATGATGAAGGAACACCACGTAAGAATATGTGGTGAATGATGAAGGAACACTACATAAGAATACATGGTGAATGATGAAGGAACACTACATAAGAATACATGGTGAATGATGAAGAACACTACATAAGAATACGTGGTGAATGATGAAGGAACACTACATAAAAATACGTGGTGCATGATGAAGGAACACTACATAAGAATACATGGTGAATGATGAAGAACACTACATAAGAATACGTGGTGAATGATGAAGGAACACTACACAAGAATATGTGGTGAATGTTGAAGGAACACTACATAAGAATACGTGGTGAATGATGAAGGAACACTACATAAGAATATGTGGTGAATGATGAAGGAACACTACATAAGAATATGTGGTGAATGATGAAGGAACACTACACAAGAATACGTGGTGAATGTTGAAGGAACACTACATAAGAATACGTGGTGAATGATGAAGGAACACAACATAAGAATACGTGGTGAATGATGAAGGAACACAACATAAGAATACGTGGTGAATGATGAAGGAACACTACATAAGAATACATGGTGAATGATGAAGGAACACTACATAAGAATACGTGGTGAATGTTGAAGGAACACTACATAAGAATACGTGGTGAATGATGAAGGAAAACTACATAAGAATATGTGGTGAATGATGAAGGAACTACATAAGAATATGTGGTGAATGATGAAGGAACACTACACAAGAATATGTGGTGAATGTTGAAGGAACACTACATAAGAATACGTGGTGAATGATGAAGGAACACTACACAAGAATATGTGGTGAATGTTGAAGGAACACTACACAAGAATATGTGGTGAATGTTGAAGGAACACTACATAAAATATGTGGTGAATGATGAAGGAACACTACATAAGAATACGTGGTGAATGATGAAGGAACACTACATAGGAATACATGGTGAATGATGAAGAACACTACATAAAAATACATGGTGAATGATGAAGGAACACTACATAAGAATACATGGTGAATGATGAAGGAACACTACATAATATGTGGTGAATGATGAAGGAACACTACATAAGAATACGTGGTGAATGATGAAGGAACACTACATAAGAATTCCAAGTGAGAGCTCACACTCTCAAGGAAAAGATAAAGATATCAACAAACTGCAGCTGACATTTGTGGCCCAAAAATATTGATGAACTAATCAATTCTAACAAATACCCTCCTCAAACCAAATCATTACATCAAAAAATAAGAGAAACGTTCACCTAAAAACTTGACCTTTACCTGGATGATCATCTGGGAACCGTTTAACGGGGGCACCATACATTCCATCTGGACCCTGAGACAATCGTGGCCCTGAACTCTGTGGGCTGTTTGGGTAGTATGGCCCATGATATTTAGGTGGCCCCTGCTGCATATACTGCCCTGTGGCATCAACACTCTGGGGGAGTCTCATATCCACAGACTGACGTGGCCCAGGAAAACGTGCCGCCGGGTATACAGGCGTTCCAAACTCTCCTGGAAACTGAGGTTGTGGGGATGGACTCACGCCTGGAGGCCTCATTATCATGCCTGGTGTGCTCTGGTCAGATCTGGAATTATTCACTCACTAATGAAACATGATATTTTTTCTAGCTGTTAGTTTCATACAGACTTCAAATAATACACCACAGATTTCTAGCTGTTAGTTTCAGATAGACTTCAAATAATACACCACAGATTTCTAGCTGTTACGTTTCAGACAGACTTCAAATAGTACACCACAGATTTCTAGCTGTTAGTTTCAGACAGATTTCATATAACTACAAGCACACCAGAGGAATACAACAAAGAATAATCACTGTATAACTCAAAACTAGCAATGTCTTAAGATTATATGACTAAGGGGATCTAAGCATCACAGTGGTTGGAGTGCTCAGACAGTGTTTTATCTGGCTGCTCTTAACATAAAACATAGTGGTTGGAGTGCTCAGACAGTGTTCTATCTGGCTGCTCTTAACATAAAACATAGTGGTTGGAGTGCTCAGACAGTGTTCTATCTGGCTGCTCTTAACATAAAACATAATGGTTGGAGTGCTCAGACAGTGTTTTATCTGGCTGCTCTTAACATAAAACATAATGGTTGGAGTGCTCAGACAGTGTTTTATCTGGCTGCTCTTAACATAAAACATAATGGTTGGAGTGTTCAGACAGTGTTCTATCTGGCTGCTCTTAACATAAAACATAGTGGTTGGAGTGCTCAGACAGTGTTTTATCTGGCTGCTCTTAACATAAAACATAGTGGTTGGAGTGCTCAGACAGTGTTCTATCTGGCTGCTCTTAACATAAAACATAGTGGTTGGAGTGCTCAGACAGTGTTCTATCTGGCTGCTCTTAACATAAAACATAGTGGTTGGAGTGCTCAGACAGTGTTCTATCTGGCTGCTCTTAACATAAAACATAGTGGTTGGAGTGCTCAGACAGTGTTCTATCTGGCTGCTCTTAACATAAAACATAGTGGTTGGAGTGCTCGGAGAGTGTTCTATCTGGCTGCTCTTAACATAAAACATAGTGGTTGGAGTGCTCAGACAGTGTTCTATCTGGCTGCTCTTAACATAAAACATAGTGGTTGGAGTGCTCGGAGAGTGTTCTATCTGGCTGCTCTTAACATAAAACATAGTGGTTGGAGTGCTCAGACAGTGTTCTATCTGGCTGCTCTTGACATAAAACATAGTGGCTGGAGTGCTCAGACGGTGTTCTATCTGGCTGCTCTTGACATAAAACCAGGGCTTGAGATCTCAAGGAAAGTAATCATCCCTCTCTTGTAGCAGATTTGACTCTGGATACTCTGCTTTGAAAGTGGGCACTCTGCCCACTGAATACTCACAACCACATGTTTTCTCCATTAAGAAAATTAAGATTAAGATTATAAAAAAAAAACTTTTTTAAACTTTAAACTAACTAGGTCATTTACCTGTCAGGACGCTCAAACTGTTGACCAAAAGGCAACTGCCCAGCACTGGCAGACACTTGAGGGTCATTCGTCCAGCCAGTATTCTGTGAGCCAGGACCTCCATATGCAACAACTGATGCTGCGGGCTGGCTTGAAGTGCTTGTAGCAGAAGTGCTGGTCTGCTGCATGTCAGGGTAGGCCCACACCGTAGTTGTGGAAGCTGCTGTGGACCCTGATGGTGGAGGAGCTGACTGCTGAAGTCCTCCATGATGCTGCTGATAACCAGGCCCACCAGTAAGTGGCTCCTGAATACCTGGAGTGGGGCCTGATGATGATACACTACTGGAACCTGGCCCCACTGCATGCTGCTGCTGCTGCAGACTAGGACCTCCATAACCATGTGGCCCACTGGACATCATCTGAGAGCCAACCGTGCTTACTGGCCCCGAATTTGGTATCATCATTCCTTGCTGCCCAAACATATTTGACCCAGGGCCTCCAGTTATTCCAGAAGGGCCCACACCTACAGGGCCCCCCATCACACTACCAACTCCACCATGTGGAACTGGACCTCTCATGCTGTTTGAGCCCATGTTATTTCTGCTCGCATTCCCCATATTCTCCTCTAGATTCTGCCGATACTGGAGAAAGTTTGGGGACTGGCAGGATGTATCCATCTGACTATTCGGAACACTTGGAGGACGGAACGAGTCGCTAGAATTTGAACCTGTTGATGTTAATTTTAAATTAAGCAAAAAAATTGAAATGCTGATTCAAACGATGGTTATCTACCTTTCTTTTTACAGATCTACCTTTTCTTTTTACAGATCTAGCTTTTCTGTTTACACATATCCCATGTATCAAATCTAAGCCGTCGCTTATCTGATGTTCGCAGGCGCACAAGCTGTAGAAGCACGGATTTACTCTGACAAATATGAATCAGGACAGACTTTTGAGCAAGAGACTCTGGCACCACATTGAAAGTATTCTGTATTAACATTTTCAGAAGAGCAAATGATTCTGTGACACCAGAGACAGCGCCACTAGCATTCACGCAAATCACAAACAATTCACTGGCATTCACACAAATTACAAACAATTCACTGGCATTCACACAAATTACAAACAATTCACTGGCATTCACACAAATTACAAACAATTCACTGACATGAAACTGCGGACTATTTACTTGTATCACTTAAAAGTTAAGGATTTTGAAGAAAAACCAAAAAGTATGTTGATGAATCTGGACTCAGAGCTGTATCAAGAGAGATAAGTTGGAGAAACTTCAGTTACGCTAGGATAAGCACATAAAAAAAAAAATCACATAAGTGGTAAAGCATGCCATGAGTTCGTCCAGGATAGATAAACATGATGAAAGTTTGTTCTCAAGAAAAAATAGGTAAACATGATGAAAGTTTGTTCTCAAGAAAAAATAGATAAACATGAAAGTTTGTTCACAAGAAAAAATAGATAAACATGATGAAAGTTTGTTCACATGGAGCTAAGAAGATGGTGAGTGCACCTGTTAAAATGGTGTATGTTTGTAGTGGTCTTATTGTTGCGTGCTCTGATCATGAAGACTTGGAGAGAGAGAAAAAAAGATTATCAATGTTAAACAAGAATAAAAATACTCTGATAAAAAGTCCCAGCACATGAAAGCTGCCGTACGCAGGACAAAGTCTTCGTCCAACTTTCATGACTGTTATCTTGAAATATTAGTTCCTTTTTTTTTAGTTTTGTTTTGTAAGTTCACGAAGTAAGGAAATACACAACTGTTGAAGGTGTCAAAACAGGAGAATATTCAACTGTTGAAGGTGTCAAACAGAAGAATACACAACTGTTGAAGGTGTCAAAACAGAGGAATACACAAATGTTGAAGGTGTCAAAACAGGAGAATACACAACTGTTGAAGGTGTCAAAACAGAGTAATACACAACTGTTGAAGGTGTCAAAACAGAGTAATACACAACTGTTGAAGGTGTCAAAACAGGAGAATACACAACTGTTGAAGGTGTCAAAACAGGAGAATACACAACTGTTGAAGGTGTCAAAACAGGAGAATACACAACTGTTGAAGGTGTCAAAACAGGAGAATACACAACTGTTGAAGGTGTCAAAACAGAGGAATACACAACTGTTGAAGGTGTCAAAACAGGAGAATATACAACTGCTGAAAGTGTCAAAATAGGAGAATTCACAACTGTGGAAGGTGTAAAAACAAGAGGATACACAACTGTTGAAAATGTCAAAATAGGAGAATACACAACTGTTGAAAGTGTCAAAATAGAAAAATATACAACTGTTGAAGGTGTCAAAATAGGAGAACATACACATCCTGAAGGTGTCAAAATAGAAGACCACACATATGTTGAAAGTGTCAAAATAGGATAACACACATATGTTGAAAGTGTCAAAATAGGATAACACACATATGTTGAAAGTGTCAAAATAGGAAAATATAAAGCTGCTGAAGGTGTCAAAATAGGAGAATACACATGTGGTAAAAGTGTTGAAAAGGAGAATACACACCTGGTGAAGGTAGAAACCAGCTTGCCCAGTGATGGTACCAACGTAATAAAATACACACCTGGTGAAGGAGCTCTTCTGCTCTTCTGTTCTCGTTTCTGTGCCAGCTTGGCTTCCATCTGAGCAAGTATGGGAGCAGGATCGATGCCTCCTCTGTCACATTTACACTCATAGCTGAACAAGTAGCGAATGTAATTCTTCTTCAAGGTGAAGGCCGCACTTGCCGATGTCCCTATGTTGACAGCAGTGCATATGTCTCTCCACTTCTTGCTTCTTGTCACCTAAGAGTGGGGTAAGTGTTAGTACATAACAACCTGGAAATACTTCTTATCTACTTCTCTGTACTGCTGTTTAACTGTTACCTATCTCAACAACGAGCTGATACAAGATGGTGCTTCAGTCTCATACCAGAATTCATTATTGTGTTTGCAGCAAAATCTTTTCACCTGTAAATCTGAATCCTGCCTAAAATCCAAGGCCTCCCAAGCCTTCATGCCATGAGCTTCAGATAACAGACCAGCGTGAGTGAGTATCTTGTGTTGTGTTGTTTTTTTCTGTTTTTTTTCTGAGACTCGTAATGTGTTCAACATCTTTTCAGATTTACTTTTCATCTCATCTGCTTACTTCCACAAATCTCTCTTTATAATCCACATTATGACTGACAAAAAAATGCAAGCAATATGTGCACCTCACAGTCCATATTACAACTGATAACAATATCACAATGTGTATAACAACAGAAAATAATATAAATACAGGCATGCACACACACACACACATATATACATGTATATATGAGCACCTCTTGGAAACCACCCTTCTCTCTGACACTGAAGTAGAGCCTATACAGGTCCAGGGGAGTCTTGCTGATAACTGGCAGTGCTGTCACAGGCTGGCCCCTTTCTTCCAAGAAAGCAAAAATATGCTCCAGAAACTGGGGTCGATCTGGCTCTGAACCCATCTCGAACAGTTTACTCAGGTCCGGAACGGAGGACTTCTGCAGTTGGAAGACATTAAGCAAAAGCAAACTGTTACACAGACCTGCAAGTTCAAGTCACTGTAATACGTGTGTATAATATCAAGTCACTGTAATACATGTGTATAATATCAAGTCACTGTAATACGTGTGCATAATATCAAGTCACTGTAATACATGTGTATAATATCAAGTCACTGTAATATGTGTGTATAATATCAAGTCACTGTAATACATGTGTATAATATCAAGTCACTGTAATATGTGTGTATAATATCAAGTCACTGTAATATGTGTGTAAAATATCAAGTCACTGTAATGTGTGTATAATATCAAGTCACTGTAATATGTGTGTATAACATCAAGTCACTGTAATATGTGTGTATAATATCAAATCACTGTAATATGTGTGTATAACATCACATCAATGGTACTAACATAAAGTTCTTACATCTTATATTCTTCCCGTGTTGTTAAATGTCACATAAGACTCACATGTAATTCGCCAACTTTAGCAAAAAGTTACAGACCGTATAATAATGTTGGATAATATGATAAGTTTAGCATAAAGTTACACACTGTATAACAATGTTGGATAATATGACAAGTTTAGCACAAAGTTACAGACCGTATAATAATGTTGGATAATATGACTGGCAATAACGTTTATGTAACAATGTTTCAAAATGTGATACATTGTAAAAATAGCATTTTATAAAAAGAATAATGTAAACACTTTGTAAACAGCTCTACAGATCAGGTTAATGTAACTGAAAGAAACTTTTCTAAACTTCAGACACATCTGTGACATTTTATTTGTCTCATCAGATACTTTCTTTCTTTCAATTAAACAAAATTCTTTTAATTTAAAAAAAAATACAAAAAAGTAATAAGCTTACAGGTGAAAGACACTGTCATGACCAAAAACTGGGCATGGATAAACACAATAAAAATGACTGATAGTCTGTGCGTTCACATCATGACACATCAGATCAAACAAAAAAATCAGATACATCAGATCAAACAAAAAAATCATGACACATCATACCAAACAAAAAAATCATGACACATCAGATCAAACAAAAATCATGACACATCAGATCAAACAAAAAAATCATGACACTTCAGATGAAACAAAGTGGCTCCTTCTCATGCAGTATACCAACAATCTACCATGTTGTTCTCGTTCAGAATGTTAAATAATTCTGAGGAAATGTTGCCAATGTCTGGAAACCTGCAGAACATAGAAACCTGGCCAGGTACAACATATTCAGGAAAGACAACAGAGAAAAATGACAAAAACTGATCTTTTACAGGGAGTATATTACGTTCTTACCAGCAAACAAGGAACGAATTCTCAATAGTACTTAAAAACCGCTTCAGTGTCCTACAAGATGAAGCAGAAATGTCCATACTAGAGTTCAATAAAATGCTACAGGAAACAGCAAAAGAGGTGCTGGGATATCGGAAACAGAGAAAAGAGGAATGGATAAGCAAGACCACATGGGAAAAGATAGAGCAAAGAAAAGAAATCGAGAAAAAATTACTGAACACCAAATCACAAAGGCTAAAAGAACAAGTTTTAAGTAATTATGCACAAAAAGACAAAGAAGTGAAGGAATCATGCCGTCAAGATAAACGTCAATACTATGACAACTTAGCAGAAGCAGCAGAGAAAGCAGCATATGCAAATGACATGAAAACCATATACAAAATCACAAAGCAGATGACAAGTAACTTCAGCACAAGATGTGAGAGTGCAATAAGGACATTAAAGGGACAACTGGTCAGTGGAGAAAGAGAAAAAATTGAAAGATGGAGGGAACACTTTAACACCCTACTAAACAGAACACAAGCAGCACAAACAATAGACATACCTGAAGCAAAAACGGAACTAAACATCAATACAGGACCAATAACAATAAGTGAAGTAAAGGAGGCAATAAAGAAGCTAAAATTAGACAGGGCACCAGGTGAAGATGAAGTGACTGCTGAGATGTTGAAAGCAGATGAAACAGAAACACCAAAACAACTCTGCCGGATGCTACAACAAATTTGGGATCTAGAAAAAGCTCCAGAGGAGTGGAAAACTGGTCTTATAGTAAAACTACCAAAGAAGGGTGACCTCAGAGATTGCGGAAACTGGAGAGGCATTACCCTACTGCCACTCACCAGTAAAGTATTTTGCAGAATAATCATCAACAGAATTGTACCAACACTTGAGGGAAAACTTCGAAAAGAGCAGGCAGGATTTAGGAAAGGGAGATCATGCACAGACCACATATTTGTACTTAGACAAATATTAGAACAGGCAAATGAGTGGCATAGCACAACATATGCACTGTTTATAGATTTTGAGAAAGCCTTTGACAGTGTCAACAGAGATGCACTGTGGAAAATCCTAAGATGGCATGGCCTCCCCCATAAGATAGTAAATGTAATCAAAGCCCAATATGAGGGTTTTCAGTGACAAAGTGATCTGTGGAGAACATACCTCCAGCAGCTTTAGGGTACAAACAGGAGTGAAGCAGGGATGTGTACTATCACCAACATTATTTACCATGGCAGTAGACTGGTTAATGAAGGAGGCAACATCAGACAAACACAGAGGATTACAATGGACCCTTGACACAGTGCTGGAGGACCTTGACTTTGTGGATGACATTTGTCTACTATCAAGCAGCCACAAAGATATGCAAGATAAAATAAACAAGCTAACTCAGAATGCAAACAACATAGGGCTAAAGATCAACGTAGGAAAGACAAAGTTAATGAAGCAAAATGTGAACAATAGAAATGTACTCAGAGTAGATAGCAAGTTAGTGGAGGAGGTCAACGAATTTGTATACCTTGGTAGCAGAGTAGTAGAAAATGGAGACAGCATAGAGGACATCAACAGCAGACTTACTAGAGCAAACCAGGCTTTTGCAGTGCTGCAGACTATATGGAAATCTAAAAAACTAAGCATAAATATGAAAATCAGGATATTTAAGAGTAATGTTCTAAGTGTACTACTCTATGGAAGTGAATGCTGGAAAATCACCAAAACCATAGAAAACAAGTTGAATTCTTTCCAGACTAAATGTTTACAAAGAATTAGAAAAATATTTTGGCCAAACACCATAAGAAATAACATCTTGTTGGCAGAGATGCAGATGAAGCCACTGACAGCAATTATTGAGAAAAGACGCTGGCGATGGTTGGGACATGTGCTCCGAATGACTGATAACTCACTACCAAAAATAGCACTAAGATGGACACCACAGGGGAACAGAAGTAAGGGTAGACCAAAAGAGACATGGAGAAGAACAACAGAGAGGATGTTGAGCAACAGAAGGCTCACCTGGGCAAGAGCAGAAAAAAAAGGCAAAGGACAGGCATTTGTGGAAAACCCTTGCGGAAGCCCCATGTGCCCTGGGCACTTAAGGTTCAGAGAGAGAGAGAGATATTACGTTCTTATCACGTATACAAAGAATTTCTTTCTTTGTTTTTCTTCTGCCTGCAGACTAGCAACAAATAATGTGTAAGCAAGCAGCCACTACTAAGACATAGAGGTGCTCATACGTAAAACAAAGAAAGCAAACTTCATCTAAATGTGCTCACTCTTTTTCATTTTGTTTCACAAGAATATGTTACACAAATACATCCTTGTCATCAAACAAATATTACCATTCACATAAAAGAATTGTTGCAGCTATATGTGCTGTGTCTAAATACAAAAATATATAAACTAGGAAAATAAGTAGGAACAGCTCTATTACTTAACGAGTACACAATTGTGACATTTCGCTGTGAGCCTTAATCATACAAAAACCAACAGGACAAAGAAACAGAGAGAGGAGATAAAGTATAAATTCACTTGAATGCTATGTTGCTGTCTGAATCCTCACACTTCTGTATACAGTCTCCTCACGCATATCGCTGTCTGAATGCTTTTTACAATATTCTCTGAGATACAGATATTTTTATATCAATGTCAGAATGTCCTGAACTTACTGGCATGATCTCACATGCTGATGTATCTATATTATGTATTACTTACTGATAAATGCTTGTGGCAGTATTAATATTATTTCCTTATGTATTACTTACTGATAAATGCTTGTGGCTGTATTAATATTTATCTCCACAGCCAGAAACACTAGAAAGACCTGGTAAAGGACCAAACCACATGGAAAATGATGCTTCATAAGCCCACTGCATCAAATGAGATATTCAAACAGGGTTAAACTGGAAGACAAGGGACACTTCAATGAAGAAACTGGCTTCTTATTACAACATGGCTTGTTGTTACTGTGATCAGCTATACCAATCAAATATTGATGGAATAATGATTCTGCTGCTCCCAACAGTTTACATCCATATGCCCCAGCACCATCCTCTATGAGCTAAGACACATTTATCATCCATATCTGCAGCTGTCTCCTGCATGAATCTGACTGCCTCTTAGAGCTCCTATACATAAGTACAGAGCTAAACTAATTGGGTAGTTTCACCGGGCTAGAAGGTGTGTCTCAATGTTTCAAAGCTGGACCAGTTTTGGAAGATGTCCCCTACAGTTTGAAGTGCTGGACTTCTAAGAAAGACAGAGATAAAATTATGGCAAAATTCATAAACATTTCTAGTAAATCTTATACACAGTCTAAAGCAAAGTTACCTTTGTCTTCTTCTTCTTCTTTGGTGGGCCATCACTCAAACTGCTGCTGCTGCTGTTGTTATTGCCTATCACAGGAACACCACTGACCTGCTGGTGCTGTGGTGGCATCTGTGTCATGTTCATCCCTGGGTGACCTGACATGATGGGGCCCTTATGCTTCATGCTCACACCTGGAATTATACTGTGCAGAGACCCTCCAATATTAGGGGCCATTTCATTTGGGCCCCCTATGTGACTAAGGTTCATCATGTTGCTGGAGTGTATTCCATTTGGCATCATTCCCACTGTACCTTGGCCCATCATGTGGGGGGTCCCACCCTGGGGCCCCATATGATATGGATGTGAGTATGGAGGATTATGCAAAGTAGCTGTAGAAATGCTCGTTACAGGTGATGATATGCTCTGAGTGACGGACATCATTAAGAGACCTGAACGTAGAAGAAAAAACAAAATTATTCTCAGAATCCTGACAAATATTTTTCCATTTTTTTTTTAAACTAAAAGCATGACCCCCTCTCCCCCATTTCTATTAACTTAGAAGATTTAAAACTACAATTATTCTTTCCATTAAACAAAAAACTGTACTTATCTTGCTGTTATGTATCTTACATCCATCCTATGCCGTTAAATGTCACATATTGTTACATACATATTAATCTGAACAGACCGCAACAAGGTACACAATATACACACTTAGCAGAAACCTAGTTGATATGTAAGACAGTGAATTCTGCCATGGCTGTTCTTTATACAACAGAAATATCTGATGAGAAAACAAAAAATTCACTCTCTGTGAGTCTGAGATAAACAACGAAAATAATGTTGGCAATAACAGAGGAAGACGCAAGTTGTAGCATGTGACACAAAACAGACAGAAATCCCAATATGTACAGGAACATGTGACACAAAACAGACAGAAATCCCAATATGTACAGGAACATGTGCCACAAAACAGACAGAAATCCCAATATGTACAGGAACATGTGACACAAAACAGACAGAAATCCCAATATGTACAGGAACATGTTACACAAACAAGGATGTATACTGTCTCCTTTGCTTTTTGGAATTACAATAGACTTCATAATGAAAAATGCTGCACAGGTAACACAGCTATTGATTGGGTACATGGGACCCAACTAGAAGATCTTGATTTTGCTGATGACATAACTCTTATCAGTAACAATGTGAATTCCATGCAAGAAAAAACAGATAGCCTGTTTTCAATGGCTAGCAAAATAGGACTTGAAATTAACAAGGACAAAACAAAAATAATGAAAATTCCCATTAATCAAAATGGAAAAATACATATAGAAGGGACAGATATTGAAGAAGTCAATCAATTTGCATACCTTGGCAGCTACATAGACCAGGATGGTGACACCAGAAAGGAAGATAGAATTAGAACTGCAAAAGCAGCATCGATCTTCAAGAATCTTGAGAACATATGGAATTCAAAAGTTATAAGCACAAAAACCAAGTTAAGACTATTCAAGTCAAATGTAATATCCACCCTCATTTATGCATGTGAAAGCTGGAAAACAACTAAAGAAATGGACAAGAAATTAGACTCTTTTGAAAACAAATGTCTAAGGAAAATACTCGGCATCAAGTGGAATGAATTCAAGAACAATGCAGAGATAAGACAGATGACTGAATAACAACCAGTCTCATGGGTGATCAGGAAAAGGAGATGGACATATGTTGGTCACTTGATGAGAGAAAACGATCAGAAAATCCCAAAACAAGCTATCAAGTGGAACACAACAGGCCAAAGAAAAAGAGGCTGACCATGTGAAACTCTGAAAAGGACTTGTTAAGAGAGGCCAAATTAACAGGTATAAAATCCCTTGATGAGGTTGAAAAGCTCGCCGAAGACAGGAAAAATTGGCAAACTACCTTGTGAGCCCTATGTGACGTTTAACGGCACGGGAAGGATGTAAGATGTTACACAAAACTGTGGGAAGAATGGGGCTGGACCAAAGACAACCTGGCATGGAACTGCAGAAGTCAAGACAACAGCTGCAGCACCACACAAAAGCTGGCTACTGACAGTAAGAAGTGGAAAGAATTTGTTGGTGACAGCAAGAAGTGGAGAGAATTTGTTGGCGACAGCAAGAAGTGGAGAGAATTTGTTGGTGACAGCAAGAAGTGGAGAGAATTTGTTTGTGACAGCAAGAAGTGGAGAGAATTTGTTGGTGACAGCAAGAAGTGGAGAGAATTTGTTGGTGACAGTAAGAAGTGGAGAGAATTTGTTGGTGACAGCAAGAAGTAGAGAGAATTTGTTGGTGACAGCAAGAAGTGGAGAGAATTTGTTGGTGACAGCAAGTAGTGGAGAAAATTTGTTGGTGACAGTAAGAAGTGGAGAGAATTTGTTTGTGACAGCAAGAAGTGGAAAGAATTTGTTTGCGACAGCAAGAAGTGGAGAAAATTTGTTGGCGACAGCAAGAAGTGGAGAGAATTTGTTGGTGACAGCAAGAAGTGGAGAGAATTTGTTGGCGAGAGCAAGATGCGGAGAGAATTTGTTGGCAACAGCAAGAAGTGGAGAGAATTTGGTGGTGACAGTAAGAAGTGGAGAGAATTTGTTGGCAACAGCAAGAAGTGGAGAGAATCTGGTGGTGACAGCAAGAAGTGGAGGGAATTTGTTGGCGACAGCAAGAAGTGGAGAGAATTTGTTTGCGACAGCAAGAAGTGGAGAGAATTTGTTGGCAACAGCAAGAAGTGGAGAGAATCTGGTGGTGACAGCAAGAAGTGGAGGGAATTTGTTGGCGACAGCAAGAAGTGGAGAGAATTTGTTGGCGACAGCAAGATGAGAGAATTTGTTTGCGACAGCAAGAAGTGGAGAGAATTTGTTGGTGACAGCAAGAAAGGAGAGAATTTGTTGGTGACAGCAAGAAGTGGAGAGAATTTGTTGGTGACAGCAAGAAGTGGAGAGAATTTGTTGGCGACAGCAAGAAGTGGAGAGAATTTGTTGGTGACAACATATGTTATACTTGATGGTGATTACTCAGTCGATCCAAGGACATGGAAAGATGGTTGTACATACCTGGACTGGCTGTCGTTACAATGCTGCTGGTAGATGAAGGCATTGATGTCATGGTAGATGGTTGCAAGGAGACACCACCATCACCGCTGTAAGACACCTTAGACTCTGGATTAAACTGATACTGTGCTGGCTGCTGGTGAAGATGATGCTGGTACTGTATGTGGTGAGAATGATGGCTGGGGTATTCTGGCGGACTGATATTTTCCAGTGTCCGACACGCGTCTCCATCAGATGGAAGACCTGGCAGTGATGATCCTGGCTGTGTTGGAATGTTTATAGAGTCTGAAGCCCTCTCTCTTTGGTCTGAAGAATGAAAACCATTATCAACAGAAGTTGAGTCACAAGGTACGCCCCCAGAACTGTCAGAGCCAGAAGTTGAGTCGAAGTCTGGATGAATGGTGGTAGTTGTGGAGTTTGCATACAACAGAGAACCACATGTTGCTGCAGTGGACATGAGAGGTATACCACGATAAACATTACAGGAGGAGGATGATGACATGTTGCTGGTTACAGCTGCTGAGATGACAGGTGGAGACGACCCAGAAGAGGCAATGCCCCTAGATGAAGAAGGCACTCCATACGAGTAACTCCTTGTCAGCTGTTCCACTGAACTAGGCATACTGTTCAGATCTGAATTACATAAACTTGGGGAGTTTGTCTTGTTTATCTGAGACACTGAATCCCCACCTGACTGTCCAATTAACGGGCTCATGGGTCCCTGAGCGAGTGACAGCGAAGGGCTGGCGGAGTTTACTGCCTGGGCACCTTTGTTCGAGGGAACATGCTGATGGGGCATCGCACCCTCTTGCTGACCGCTAAACTCAGGCATGACGGTACCAGCAGCCAACCTGGGTGGCACTGGACCTGACCTGCCCGGCATCTGCTGCATGCCATAGTGCCTGGGCATGGATCCCACATGTGGGCTGAAGCCAGGGTACTGGCTGTTTATCAAACCGTCAACACTTCCATTATTCTGAGAACATGGCCCGGGACCGTAACCTTGCTGGTTGATCATTCTGACCACGCTACCATACCCTGACATCCCTGGCATTTGTCCTGGGTCATTTGGGTACACACTTGGCTGAGAACCTTGGTAGTTCTGTATGGGACCTGACATACCTGTCCCAGTCATTGCACCCATATTTGGCTGCTGTCTGTTGTAGTTAGCTGTTAACAAATGTAAAAATAATTTAAAACTTTGAAACTGTAACAAACTCAGACTGACATTCATGCTAAAACTCTCTTTGAAGGACAACTTCCAGTGGAACTTAAAATTTTACAGCATGATACCCAACAACTGCAAACCATACAACCAAACTGCTCAGCATTTATCAATTACTGTCATGTTGTAAAGTAACAAAAAAATCTAAAAAGAAAAAAAAGTAACCGTAGCTCTTTATTTCAGAACAGTCAACAAACATATATGGCCCTATCATGGGTTTACTGTTGACACCTGCTAGATCTGGCCCTATCATGGGTTTACTGTTGACACCTGCTAGATCTGGTCCTATCATGGGTTTACTGTTGACACCTGCTAGATCTAGTCCTATCATGGGTTTACTGTTGACACCTGCTAGATCTGGTCCTATCATGGGTTTACTGTTGACACCTGCTAGATCTAGTCCTATCATGGGTTTACTGTTGACACCTGCTAGATCTGGTCCCACCATGGGTTTACTGCCAACACTTGCTAGATCTAGTCCTATCATGGGTTTACTGTTGACACCTGCTAGATCTGGTCCCACCATGGGTTTACTGCCAACACTTGCTAGATCTAGTCCTATCATGGGTTTACTGTTGACACCTGCTAGATCTGGTCCCACCATGGGTTTACTGCCAACACTTGCTAGATCTGGTCCCACCATGGGTTTACTGCCAACACTTGCTAGATCTGGTCCCACCATGGGTTTACTGCCAACACTTGCTAGATCTAGTCCCACCATGGGTTTACTGCCAACACTTGCTAGATCTGGTCCCACCATGGGTTTACTGCCAACACTTGGTAGATCTAGTCCCACCATGGGTTTACTGCCAACACTTGCTAGATCTGGTCCCACCATGGGTTTACTGCCAACACTTGGTAGATCTAGTCCCACCATGGGTTTACTGCCAACACTTGCTAGATCTGGTCCCACCATGGGTTTACTGCCAACACTTGGTAGATCTAGTCCCACCATGGGTTTACTGCCAACACTTGCTAGATCTGGTCCCACCATGGGTTTACTGCCAACACTTGCTAGATCTGGTCCCACCATGGGTTTACTGCCAACACTTGGTAGATCTAGTCCCACCATGGGTTTACTGCCAACACTTGGTAGATCTAGTCCCACCATGGGTTTACTGCCAACACTTGGTAGATCTGGTCCCACCATGGGTTTACTGCCAACACTTGGTAGATCTAGTCCCACCATGGGTTTACTGCCAACACTTGCTAGATCTGGTCCCACCATGGGTTTACTGCTAACACTTGGTAGAACTGGTCCCACCATGGGTTTACTGCCAACACTTGGTAGATCTGGTCCCACCATGGGTTTACTGCCAACACTTGGTAGATAGATTACAAGTAATAATAAAACACTGCTCATATTTTCAGTTACAACTCCACTGAAATCCAAGAGTTGGAAACTGCTAGAACATGTCAAAGATAAACTGTACCTTGGAGTTCTCTTTAAATAAAAAAAAAAATGACATGATCAGTGACTTGCCTTAACCCTTCAAGGTAGGTTGACTGCAGTTTGACCTATATCTTATCTCTCACCATCAACCTGGTGGAGTGCTACGATGTTCCCCCAACTGTAACACCCTTGCAATGTTTCAGATCCTCAGTGAAGCTAACATGCAGGGATGTGAAATAGTTTTTTTAGTCAACTCCACATCCATGAGAGCTGTAGTGATCCCTGCCCTGCTACCCAGTCAGACCTGCTACCAGGCAACACTAACGGAAAGGTAGGACCTGCTACTAGGCAACACTAATGGAAAGGTAGGACCTGTTACTAGGCAACAACAGAAAGGTAGGACCTGCTACTAGGCAACACTAACAGAAAGGTAGGACCTTCTACTAGGCAACACCAACAGAAAGGTAGGACCTGCTACTAGGCAACACTAACAGAAAGGTAGGACCTTCTACTAGGCAACACTAACAGAAAGGTAGGACCTTCTACTAGGCAACACCAACAGAAAGGTAGGACCTTCTACTAGGCAACACTAACAGAAAGGCAGGACAGTGTTTTGGATGGATATGGTTTGCCAACCTTGCTGCAAGCATGTCAGATGATTGCCAAATCAGACAGCATCCTTCTTCCTCTCCCCCCCCCCCAACCCATGTCCCAGATATATGAAAATATTCACTCCTCCATTTATTATACTTACAGATGGTCTTCATTCCTCCTTTCTGATAATACTGAAATGAGTCTTTTTAACATTTACTTCTAGCCCATATTCTTCACTTCAGCAGTTTATTTATGGCATGAGATTTCACAAGTCTTCAGTCTTATCAGTTCTGCACTGCATTATCTGGTTACTGATTGTACCTCCATGGATGACTGGCCCAGGATTTCTCTCGTATCTTGGAGACACTGTCTTGATAAAAGTTAAACAGGCAGGGAGACAATACATCCTTGTCTTGACTTCTTTCATTATACTGAATGTTGAGTGAACAAACATAACCTGTCAACACAAACTGTTTATTAAAAAACAACAACAAACAAACAAACAAAAGCCAGAAATGATGGAAGTTTAGAACCTGAAGGAATTGCCAGAAATGAAGAAAATGATATCAATAAATCAGAACACATGAGAAAGTGACACAGTAACAAATCTAACACTGGCAAAAAGGAACAAAAAAAAAAGATACCTTGAGGATACTGAGAGTTATACTGAGAGTAATCTCCTGGTATTTGATTGGCTCCCAGCTTTCCTGATGTTGGCGGCATGTAGTCCATGTTATTTGCTGGGGGCATCATCTGCTGGTCATAATCTGCAATACAATGAACAAAACTATTAACTCGTATATACACACACACATATATATAAAACTCATATATACATATAACTCTTATATACATATCTTTAAGGATGGCAAAGTTGGTCAACCACTTCAGATCACTGAGCTCTGGTACTGACTTGCCTTTTGGTGTCTTGAACTCTTGGACAACATCTTTCCACTCAAAAATCCCCATGAGCACACTGAATGGTTTGATCATCATAACTCAGAGAAGTAGATAACATCATCATAACTCAGAGAAGTAGATAACATCATCATAACTCAGAGAAGTAGATAACATCATCATAACTCAGAGAAGTAGATAACATCATCATAACTCAGAGAAGTAGATAACATCATCATAACTCAGAGAAGTAGATAACATCATCATAACTCAGAGAAGTAGATAACATCATCATAACTCAGAGAAGTAGATAATATCATAACTCAGAAAAGTAGATAACATCATAACTCAGAGCAGTAGATAACATCATAACTCAGAAAAGTAGATAACATCATAACTCAGAGCAGTAGATAACATCATAACTCAGAGCAGTAGATAATATCATAACTCAGAGCAGTAGATAACATCATAACTCAGAAAAGTAGATAACATCATAACTCAGAGCAGTAGATAATATCATAACTCAGAGCAGTAGATAATATCATAACTCAGAGCAGTAGATAACATCATAACTCAGAAAAGTAGATAATATCATAACTCAGAGCAGTAGATAACATCATAACTCAGAAAAGTAGATAATATCATAACTCAGAGCAGTAGATAATATCATAACTCAGAGCAGTAGATAACATCATAACTCAGAAAAGTAGATAACATCATAACTCAGAAAAGTAGATAACATCATAACTCAGAAAAGTAGATAACATCATAACTCAGAAAAGTAGATAACATCATAACTCAGAGCAGTAGATAATATCATCATAACTCAGAGCAGTAGATAACATCATCAAAACTCAGAGAAGTACATATCATAACTCAAAGTAGATCTCATCATAGCTCAAAGAAGTAGATAACATCATAACTCAGAGAAGTAAATAACATCATTATCATCAGCACAGCATTTTGTCTGCAGAAAATTTTGAAACTGGCGATGATTCAAACCTCTTGCTTGGATGAAATCCATTAAGTCTGTGATGACTTCCATGACATTTTCAAAACTCGGAGACTTAGTGCACATATTTTCCTGATGAATGATCCAGTGGCAGCTGCTTTTGTTCCAACGATACCTGGGGTTCCATCTGTCACCAACTCTGTGAGGTTGTTCAAGATGAGATGATGTCACTATCACAGGCTCCAGAGAATGTCTCCTCCTTTCATGGCTGCTTTCAAGGGACATAAACAGTTCTTCAAATACCTTAAGTTCACCACTGATCCCATGAATGAAAATAGCCAGCTGAGCTGTACCAGTAAAATCTATGATTCCATCCAACCCAATAGCAAAACATTTATGCCACCAACTTTGCTTTCAAGGCTGTAGTAGAATACAGTACAGAGTAAATAACTTTACTTAAGTTTTGTGATTAAGTCCCTTAATTTGTTGTGTTTTACATTTTGCTTTTCATTGTAATCTCCCCTGAGAAACTTTGCTGTGTGTGTCAGTTCTTGATTAGAATTTAATGAATTCTGAGAGATCCAAGTCAAGAAATCTTGGCTCCAGGGACAGTCAGTGTCTAGAGTTAGTTTAAAAATCTTGGCCCCAGGGACAGTCAGTGTCTAGAGTTAGTTAAAAAATCTTGGCCCCAGGGGCAGTCAGTGTCTAGAGTTAGTCAAGAAATCTTGGCCCCAGGGGCAGTCAGTGTCTAGAGTTAGTCAAGAAATCTTGGCCCCAGGGGCAGTCAGTGTCTAGAGTTAGTCAAGAAATCTTGGCCCCAGGGGCAGTCAGTGTCTAGAGTTAGTCAAGAAATCTTGGCCCCAGGGGCAGTCAGTGTGTAGAGTTAGTTAAAAAGTCTTGGCTCCAGGGACAGTCAGTGTGTAGAGTTAGTTAAAAAGTCTTGGCTCCAGGGACAGTCAGTGTGTAGAGTTAGTTAAAAAGTCTTGGCTCCAGGGACAGTCAGTGTGTAGAGTTAGTTAAAAAGTCTTGGCTCCAGGGACAGTCAGTGTGTAGAGTTAGTTAAAAAGTCTTGGCTCCAGGGACAGTCAGTGTGTAGAGTTAGTTAAAAAGTCTTGGCTCCAGGGGCAGTCAGTGTCTAGAGTTAGTCAAGAAATCTTGGCCCCAGGGACAGTCAGTGTGTAGAGTTAGTCAAGAAATCTTGGCCCCAGGGACAGTCAGTGTGTAGAGTTAGTCAAGAAATCTTGGCCCTAGGGGCAGTCAGTGTCCAGAGTTTGACTGGGAAGGTAGTCAGTGTGAATGTAATGAGTTAAGATGTAGTTACTGTAGCAGCGCTTGCTAGTGACAACTGGCTGTATGGTTATTATGGCACTCAAGTGTAACGCTGTGCCTTGAGCTGCCTGGAACTGTCTTCATGTTTTTTTCATGTTTAGTTAGAATGCTCACTCAACATATTTCACTCAACTACCAACATCATCATCATCAGGATGCGTGCAATAAATATTATGTGATCTGAAGCCCTGCCTGTGAAACTTTATGATCTTCGTCATCTGTGCTGTTGGGAAACAGCTGTGTAGTTTTCCTGGGTTCCCTGATATATGTATATCATGTCGGGACTTTGTTGTGTTTGATGGCTACATCAAGATGCCATTATTTCTACACGTGATGATGTCACACAGCTGACCTTCTTCTTCTTCTTCGTTTGCTTCTACCACCAAGACCACCATGTGATCCTACTGAATTTACCTGTTGTCCTCGATAGGTCCCATGGTCCCTTAAAGGACCACACGAGATCCCCGAGAGGACCACAAGAGGTTCAGAGTATCGCAGGGCTTGAGCCTGTATTCTTGATGGGTGTCAGAAGCAGGATTGCGTGACACCGTGGTTTTCGTTGCACCAGTTTAGTCTGACTTTCTCACCGGAAAACTTCAACGTGTTTTGGATATCAGGATATCCCCGCTGGGTGAGAGGTTGTAGCTCATCCAGTCCAGTGTTGGACTTTCTCACCGAAAAACCTCAACGTGTTTTAGGATACATGTGTATCCCCGCCGGGTGAGAGGTGGTTGCCCATCCAATCCAGGGTTGGACTTTCTCACCGGAAAACCTCAGTGTGATTAGGATACGCATACATCCCCGCTGGGTGAGAGGTGGTTGCTTATCTAGACTGCCCTGGTCCAGTGTCTCCGACTTCAGCATTTTGTGGTCGTGGCCGTACCCTTCCTAGTTGTGACCAGGACGAGCTTTTGTCCAGGAGGATGAATCTTGGCCCCAGGGACAGTCAGTGTCTAGAGTTAGTTAAAAAATCTTGGCCCCAGGGGCAGTCAGTGTCTAGAGTTAGTCAAGAAATCTTGGCCCCAGGGGCAGTCAGTGTCTAGAGTTAGTCAAGAAATCTTGGCCCCAGGGGCAGTCAGTGTCTAGAGTTAGTCAAGAATCTTGGCCCCAGGGGCAGTCAGTGTCTAGAGTTAGTCAAGAAATCTTGGCCCCAGGGGCAGTCAGTGTGTAGAGTTAGTTAAAAAGTCTTGGCTCCAGGGACAGTCAGTGTGTAGAGTTAGTTAAAAAGTCTTGGCTCCAGGGACAGTCAGTGTGTAGAGTTAGTTAAAAAGTCTTGGCTCCAGGGACAGTCAGTGTGTAGAGTTAGTTAAAAAGTCTTGGCTCCAGGGACAGTCAGTGTGTAGAGTTAGTTAAAAAGTCTTGGCTCCAGGGACAGTCAGTGTGTAGAGTTAGTTAAAAAGTCTTGGCTCCAGGGGCAGTCAGTGTCTAGAGTTAGTCAAGAAATCTTGGCCCCAGGGACAGTCAGTGTGTAGAGTTAGTCAAGAAATCTTGGCCCCAGGGACAGTCAGTGTGTAGAGTTAGTCAAGAAATCTTGGCCCTAGGGGCAGTCAGTGTCCAGAGTTTGACTGGGAAGGTAGTCAGTGTGAATGTAATGAGTTAAGATGTAGTTACTGTAGCAGCGCTTGCTAGTGACAACTGGCTGTATGGTTATTATGGCACTCAAGTGTAACGCTGTGCCTTGAGCTGCCTGGAACTGTCTTCATGTTTTTTTCATGTTTAGTTAGAATGCTCACTCAACATATTTCACTCAACTACCAACATCATCATCATCAGGATGCGTGCAATAAATATTATGTGATCTGAAGCCCTGCCTGTGAAACTTTATGATCTTCGTCATCTGTGCTGTTGGGAAACAGCTGTGTAGTTTTCCTGGGTTCCCTGATATATGTATATCATGTCGGGACTTTGTTGTGTTTGATGGCTACATCAAGATGCCATTATTTCTACACGTGATGATGTCACACAGCTGACCTTCTTCTTCTTCTTCGTTTGCTTCTACCACCAAGACCACCATGTGATCCTACTGAATTTACCTGTTGTCCTCGATAGGTCCCATGGTCCCTTAAAGGACCACACGAGATCCCCGAGAGGACCACAAGAGGTTCAGAGTATCGCAGGGCTTGAGCCTGTATTCTTGATGGGTGTCAGAAGCAGGATTGCGTGACACCGTGGTTTTCGTTGCACCAGTTTAGTCTGACTTTCTCACCGGAAAACTTCAACGTGTTTTGGATATCAGGATATCCCCGCTGGGTGAGAGGTTGTAGCTCATCCAGTCCAGTGTTGGACTTTCTCACCGAAAAACCTCAACGTGTTTTAGGATACATGTGTATCCCCGCCGGGTGAGAGGTGGTTGCCCATCCAATCCAGGGTTGGACTTTCTCACCGGAAAACCTCAGTGTGATTAGGATACGCATACATCCCCGCTGGGTGAGAGGTGGTTGCTTATCTAGACTGCCCTGGTCCAGTGTCTCCGACTTCAGCATTTTGTGGTCGTGGCCGTACCCTTCCTAGTTGTGACCAGGACGAGCTTTTGTCCAGGAGGATGAATCCTCGCCACTAGTGACTTCCACCCCTGGGTTGAGCCGGTTTAGCATATTATCCCAGTATGGGCATGTTTAGGACGTGACCGACCTCTAGAGTGGAAGTACCGTGACATACGTAGCCATCAAGTTTCACCCCTGGTGTAAGCCGGTTTAGGCATATTTCACATGGCCTGCCTCAAGAGTAGAGGCGCCGTGGTATGAGTAGCTCTCACCACGATACTACTGGACATACCGATTAAGCTTCACTTTATCCTTTCCATCACCTTTTCACATCGGCGCCACACAGCAACCCTAACTGCTTTTCCGCATTTTCTTCCTTGGCCGGGAGGAGTTTCACTCCATGCGCGGCATCTGAAGAATCTTGCCAGTAGTGTGCACAGCTGATAACTGCCATAGCTGATGGTGGTAGTGAACAAACACTGCCATGGTTGGTGCTCAAACCACCGTAAGGTCTCCTCAACATTCAGTGTCAGTTACTCTACTCTCCTGATGATGGTCATTCAAATTTATCTTTTTGAGACTTGGCTTTGTCTGAGCTGACAACTTCAGCTTCTGCTACATGGCACTTCTCCACAAATTCTCCACCAGAAAATGATTTAGACTTTTTTTTTTAACATAATGAGATTTTCTTCTTCTTCTTCTTCTTCGTTCGCTTCTACCACCAAAACCGCACTGTGATCCTACTGAATTCACGCCTGTGATCCTCGTCAGGTCCTGTGGTCCCCTGTGTGGTCCCCGAAAAGACCACACGAGATCCACGAGAGGACCACAAGGGGTTCAGAGTATCACAGGGCTTTAGCCTGTATTCTTGGTGGGTCTCGGAAGCGGGACTGCGTGACACCGTGGTTTTCATTGCACCAGTTTAGTCTAGGGTTGGACTTTCTCACCGGAAGACCTCGACGTGTTTAGGATATCTGTGCATCCCCGCTGGGTGAGAGGTGGTAGCCCACTCAGGCCAGAGTTGGACTTTCTCACCGGAAAACCTCGACGTGTTTTGAGATACCCGTGTATCACCGCCGGGTGAGAGGTGGTTGCCCATCCAGTCCAGAGTTGGACTTTCTCACCGGAAAACCTCAGCATGACTAGGATACGCAAACATCCCCGCCGGGTGAGAGGTGGTTGCCTATCTAGACTTCCCTGGTCCAGTGTCTCCGACTCCAGCAGCTTGTGGTCGTGGCTGCTACCCTTCCTAGTTGTGACCAGGATGGAGCTTTTGTCCAGGAGGACGAATCCTCGCCACTAGTGACTTCTACCCCTGGGTTAAGCCGGTTTAGGCATTATCCCAGTATGGGCGTGTTTGGGACGTGACTGACCTCTAGAGCAGAGGTACTGTGACATGCATAGCCTTCAAGATTCACCCCTGGTATGAGCCGGTTTAGGCAAAATTCACCAGTATGGGTGTTTATCAGGCGTTACCGACCTCTAGAGCGGAGGTGGCATGACATGTCTAGCCATCAAGTTCCACCCCTGGTGTGTGCCGGTTTAGGCATATTTCACCAGTGTAGGTGTATTTCAGACGTGGCCGGCCTCTAGAGCAGAGGTGCTGTGGCATAGCTCTCGTAGTGATACTACTGGACTTACCGGTTAAACTTCACTTTCCACCACCTTTTCCCATCGGCGCCGCACAGCAACCTTTATTTCTTTTCCGCATTTCTTCCTTGACCAGGAGGAGCTTCACTCCATGAGCGGCATTTGAAGAGTCTCGCCAGCAGTGATAATGAGATCTGACATAACACTCTGTGTCCTCTGGTACATTTGTAAAAGTTGTAGTTATAATTACTGTTTGGCCGACCACAGAAACCGGTGACCTTCTTTTCTCACGTGTTTCAAACTGTATTCCTGGACAGTAGATACTGATTCTTGACAAACCAAACAAACCAGAAGAGGCCTTACATCAGTTTCCACACACTCAGCCACCCAATAAGAGACACAGTAGCTTCATACAATAAGAGAGACAGGAGCTCTGTCCAATAAGAGAGACAGGAGCTCCATCCAATAAGTGACACAGGAGCTCCATCCAATAAGTGACACAGGAGCTCCATCCAATAAGAGACACAGGAGCTCCGTCCAATAAGAGACACAGGAGCTCCATCCAATAAGAGACACAGGAGCTCCATCCAATAAGAGAGACAGGAGCTCCATCCAATAAGAGACACAGGAGCTCCATCCAATAAGAGACACAGGAGCTCCATCCAATAAGAGACACAGGAGCTATGGGGGTGATTGATAAGTTCTCGGCATAAGGTACAAATACTGGAAACACACAGTTGATATTAGGTGCATTTGTAGATCAGGTTAATATAAGATTAAACACCAAGTTTCATGAAATTAACTGCAACCAATTTTTTTTACAGGCTAATGAAGTGGTAAGGAGTGGCAGAAATTTAGAAAATGGATAAAATTTCTCATCGAGCAGTCATTCGCTACCTCTGCATCAAGGGCTTATCATCGAAGGAGATCCATGAGGATATGGTGGAGACTCTAAGAGAGAGTGCCTCTTCTTACAGCACAGTGAAGAAATGGGCAGCTCAATTCAAACATAGAAGGGAGAATCTGGAAGATGATCCCCGTCCAGGAAGACCAAGAACGGTAACCACCGATGAAACTACAAGCACAATCCATGACATGATAATGGAGGATCAACGACTAACTGAGCGGTACACTGCTACTGAGTTGGGCATCTCCCAGGAATGTGTTCATGCCATTATTCACAATGATCTTCAAATGACAACGGTCTCTGCTCGATAGGTCCTGAAACTTCTTGAAGCTGATCACAAACGACAGCGTCTCAACATGTCAAGAGACAATCTTAGCCATTTTTCTGCAGATCCTGAAAATTTTCTTCAGCAATTTATGACTATGGATGAGACTTGGGTTCATCATTTACAACCAGAAACTAAAGAACAGTCAAAACAGTGGAAACATCATAGATCCCCACCTCCAAAGAAAGCAAGGGTGGTTCTTAAAGGTCATCTGGGCCTATTACGCTAATCTTGTGAAGCAACTGCGGGTCAAACTGAAGGAAAAGCATTGAGGAAAATTGACGAGAGGAGTTATCTTTCATCCAGACAATGCTCCAGTTCACAAGTCGGCGGTGGCAATGGCTGCCACTCATGAATGCAGCTTCCAGCTTCTTGAACATCCTCCTTATTCCCCAGATTTGGCCCCTTTGAACTATTACCTGTTTACCAAACTCAAAAAGGAGCTCATTGGTTGTAAATTTGCTTCAGATGATGACGTCATTCATGCTGTAGGTCACTTTCTACTTCCACAAGATGCTGACTTTTACAAAGAAGGGATCCGTATGCTCCAGGATCTCTGGACTAAGTGCATAAACTTGCAAGGGGACTATGTTGAGAAATAACCAAAAAAACTGTCCACAAATAATCCGTTGTACTTTATGCTGAGAACTTATCAATCACCCCTCGTACCTGCCCGTTTTGCACTGGAAATGGGTGAGTAATTTTCCTGCACAATTCAGAAAAGTATTTTGTGAAAAAAAAAACTTGATAGTGTCACATTTGTGGACTACAAGGGGGTCCCACGGGCCACGGGAAGCAGCACATCTAATATACAAATTTTTCTTCTACAATGCCTTGTTCTCATCTTTCTCTCCCAGCCTACCTTGGGTAGCCATTGGAGACTGTGTCAAGCGATTCTGTCCATCTGCCTGACCAGGAGGTGGATAGACAGGCATGAGACTACCTGTAACAGATTCCAGTAAACAAGATTGTGTTAATACTAGCATACTTTGGTCTTCATAATTCTTGTAACTTGTAATATCTATATAGTTAAAATAAAACAGTGTCTTACATGCTTGTGTCCGTTCTTTCCCTGACCTGTCAGTACACTACCAGGATGATGTGGTCACAGTACACTATGGGAGGATACAGTCACAGTACATTACCAGGATGATGTGGTCACAGTATACTACGGGAGGATAGTCACAGTACACTATCAGGATGATGTGGTCACAGTACACTACCAGGATGATGTGGTCACAGTACACTACCAGGATGATGTGGTCACAGTACACTATCAGGATGATGTTGTCACAGTACACTACCAAGATGATGTGGTCACAGTACACTACCAGGATGATGTGGTCACAGTACACTACCAGGATGATGTGGTCACAGTACACTACCAGGATGATGTGGTCACATTACAAAATCTGGATGATGTGGTCACAGTTCACTACAGGATGATATGGCCACAGTACACTACGGGATGATATGGCCACAGTACACTACGGGATGATATGGTCACAGTACACTACGGGATGATATGGTCACAGTACACTACAGGATATGGTCACAGTACACTATGAGATATGGTCAGAGTACACTATGGGATGATATGGCCACAGTACACTATGGGATGATATGGTCACAGTATACTATAGGATGATATGGTCACAGTACACTATGGGATGATATGGTCACAGTACACTATGGGATGATATGGTCACAGTACACTATGGGATGATATGGTCAGAGTACACTATGGGATGATATGGTCACAGTACACTATGGGATGACATGTTCACAGTACACTACAGGATGATATGTTCACAGTATATTACGGGATGATGTGGTCACAGTACACTATGGGATGATGTGGTCAACATCAGGCTTGGCCATGTTTCCTTCCACAACTCCACAAGAAGCCAGGTATCAATTTCTACATCTGGACTCTAAGGTGCCTCCAACAGGATTCTTCTTCTACATTTAATTTCATATACTCAGCTATCTAGAATCTAGACAAAATATCTAGACAAGCTATCTAGACAAGATATCTTGACAAGCTATCTAGACAAGATATCTAGACAAGGAAACAGATCATCTCCATAAATCCCACCATCAGAAGGAGTTTTTCACATGTGCCCCACAGTTTTTCATCTTCCACCATCAGATGAAGTTTTTCATCCATGTTCTTTCCTGGAGTCAGGTCTGGGCTCTTAGATCACGCAGAGAGGGAGGTCTTGGTTCTTAGATCATGCAGAGAGTGAGGTCTGGGATCTTAAATCATGCAGAGAGGGAGGTCTTGGCTCTTAGGTCATGCAGAGAGGGAGGTCTTAGCTCTTAGATCATGCAGAGAGAGAGGTCTTGGCTCTTAGTTCATGCAGAGAGGGAGGTCTTGGCTCTTATATCATGCAGAGAGGGAGGTCTTAGCTCTTAGATCATGCAGAGAGGGAGGTCTTGACTCTTAGATCATGCAGAGAGGGAGGTCTTAGCTCTTAGATCATGCAGAGAGGGAGGTCTGGACTCTTAGATCATGCAGAGAGGGAGGTCTTGGCTCTTAGATCATGCAGAGAGGGAGGTCTGGACTCTTAGATCATGCAGAGAGGGAGGTCTTAGCTCTTAGATCATGCAGAGAGGGAGGTCTGGACTCTTAGATCATGCAGAGAGGGAGGTCTTGGCTCTTAGATCATGCAGAGAGGGAGGTCTGGACTCTTAGATCATGCAGAGGGAGGTCTTAGCTCTTAGATCATGCATATAGGGCAGGTTTACAGATGTGTCCTGGGGTCTGGACACCATTCTGGCATGTGTAGAGTGGAGTTAGGTGGCCTTCAGTTTGTGTAGATGCTCTTGTAGTCTGTAGTGTCCTGTTTGAAGCCAGAAAATTGTGGTTTACTGTGTTCTGTTTAAAATGCAAGCTTTGGGATATTTGCTGTCTAGTCTGTGTTTCCACTCTGTTGTGTACTTTCCTTTCACCAGTACTTTTATGCTTCTTCTAGTTATAATTAGTGTCCAAATTTCTAGTTATATTCAGTGTCCACATTCATAGTTATATTTACTGTCCAAATTCCCAGTTATACTTTGTGCCCAAATTCCCAGTTATACTTTGTGCCCAAATTCTGGTGGCTGCTTTACCAAATCTTTTAGGCACTTCATTTCCTCCAAAACTGCAGTATGTAAGAAAGAAACTGTTTGGATGGCTAGTTCAGTCACTTTCTTGGTCTGCCTTGGATGGTTTAGAGAGCTGATCTGCAGTCACACAGGAAACTGTGTTTGTCTTCGTGAGTCTTTGTTCCTACACTATCTTCATGCCTTCTAGTATGGCTCGTAGTTCTGCCTCATACTTAATTTATTTCTCCAACAGCACATGATTCCTCTGCTCCTGCAATATATTGCAGGAATCAGAAATCATCCTCATTTTCCAACTGCTCTTTCTGAGATTCCATCAGCAAAAACCTTGGAACTTGTGACCTATTTTCCCACTGTCCTGGTGCTGCAAAACTTGTTTAACTTGTGAAGTAATATTTGTCATTTTTCCATTCAAATCTACAGCATCATCTCCTCTTAATGCTCTTATTTTGTAAGTGCAGAATATTTGTACGTGGGTGAGTTTGTGTGTATGTGGGTGAGTTTGTGTGTATGTGGGTGAGTTTGTGTGTATGTGGGTGAGTTTGTGTGTATGTGGGTGAGTTGTGTGTATGTGGGTGAGTTTGTGTGTATGTGGGTGAGTTGTGTGTATGTGGGTGAGTTGTGTGTATGTGGGTGAGTTGTGTGTATGTGGGTGAGTTGTGTGTATGTGCACTTCTATGTTACTGAAAACTTATTACAGCGTGATTCTTTATTCAATGTGTCATGATTTATATTTTATTACTAATTTCCACACAGTTAATGTGCTGATTTGTTGTTTGTGTATATTTTGAACTGATGGTAAATGTGTCTTTTCATCCTTTTCATAGCAGTGTGTCTGACCTTTCCCTGCAGCAACAGGCTTATAGACTTACCCCCTGGTCTCAGATGCAGAGAGGGAGGTCTTAGCTCTTAGATCATGCAGAGAGAGAGGTCTTGGCTCTTAGTTCATGCAGAGAGGGAGGTCTTGGCTCTTATATCATGCAGAGAGGGAGGTCTTAGCTCTTAGATCATGCAGAGAGGGAGGTCTTGACTCTTAGATCATGCAGAGAGGGAGGTCTTAGCTCTTAGATCATGCAGAGAGGGAGGTCTGGACTCTTAGATCATGCAGAGAGGGAGGTCTTGGCTCTTAGATCATGCAGAGAGGAGGTCTGGACTCTTAGATCATGCAGAGAGGGAGGTCTTAGCTCTTAGATCATGCAGAGAGGGAGGTCTGGACTCTTAGATCATGCAGAGAGGGAGGTCTTGGCTCTTAGATCATGCAGAGAGGGAGGTCTGGACTCTTAGATCATGCAGAGAGGGAGGTCTTAGCTCTTAGATCATGCATATAGGGCAGGTTTACAGATGTGTCCTGGGGTCTGGACACCATTCTGGCATGTGTAGAGTGGAGTTAGGTGGCCTTCAGTTTGTGTAGATGCTCTTGTAGTCTGTAGTGTCCTGTTTGAAGCCAGAAAATTGTGGTTTACTGTGTTCTGTTTAAAATGCAAGCTTTGGGATATTTGCTGTCTAGTCTGTGTTTCCACTCTGTTGTGTACTTTCCTTTCACCAGTACTTTTATGCTTCTTCTAGTTATAATTAGTGTCCAAATTTCTAGTTATATTCAGTGTCCACATTCATAGTTATATTTACTGTCCAAATTCCCAGTTATACTTTGTGCCCAAATTCCCAGTTATACTTTGTGCCCAAATTCTGGTGGCTGCTTTACCAAATCTTTTAGGCACTTCATTTCCTCCAAAACTGCAGTATGTAAGAAAGAAACTGTTTGGATGGCTAGTTCAGTCACTTTCTTGGTCTGCCTTGGATGGTTTAGAGAGCTGATCTGCAGTCACACAGGAAACTGTGTTTGTCTTCGTGAGTCTTTGTTCCTACACTATCTTCATGCCTTCTAGTATGGCTCGTAGTTCTGCCTCATACTTAATTTATTTCTCCAACAGCACATGATTCCTCTGCTCCTGCAATATATTGCAGGAATCAGAAATCATCCTCATTTTCCAACTGCTCTTTCTGAGATTCCATCAGCAAAAACCTTGGAACTTGTGACCTATTTTCCCACTGTCCTGGTGCTGCAAAACTTGTTTAACTTGTGAAGTAATATTTGTCATTTTTCCATTCAAATCTACAGCATCATCTCCTCTTAATGCTCTTATTTTGTAAGTGCAGAATATTTGTACGTGGGTGAGTTTGTGTGTATGTGGGTGAGTTTGTGTGTATGTGGGTGAGTTTGTGTGTATGTGGGTGAGTTTGTGTGTATGTGGGTGAGTTGTGTGTATGTGGGTGAGTTTGTGTGTATGTGGGTGAGTTGTGTGTATGTGGGTGAGTTGTGTGTATGTGGGTGAGTTGTGTGTATGTGGGTGAGTTGTGTGTATGTGCACTTCTATGTTACTGAAAACTTATTACAGCGTGATTCTTTATTCAATGTGTCATGATTTATATTTTATTACTAATTTCCACACAGTTAATGTGCTGATTTGTTGTTTGTGTATATTTTGAACTGATGGTAAATGTGTCTTTTCATCCTTTTCATAGCAGTGTGTCTGACCTTTCCCTGCAGCAACAGGCTTATAGACTTACCCCCTGGTCTCAGATGCAGACAGCCGTAAGATGGCTCATGGCTGACCGTGAATGAAGGGTCATTGTGATGACCTCTTAAAGCAACACAAAACATGCTGGCTGCAGGGGCAGGCATACTGCTGTCTGTACAGGTATCTTAGCACATTTTGAAATCATTGTGTGGGAGCTGACCAAGAAGTTGGGGGCCCTGGGGCTTTACAGTCCTACCTGGGGGCCCCAGAACTTTACAATCCTAACTGGGGGCCCTGGGGCTTTACAGTCCTAACTGGGGGCCCCAGAGCTTTACAATCCTAACTGGGGGCTTGGAGCTTTACAATCCTAACTGGGGGCTTGGAGCTTTACAATCCTAACTGGGGGGCTTGGAGTTTTACAATCCTAACTGGGGGGCTTGGAGCTTTACAATCCTAACTGGGGGCTTGGAGCTTTACGATCCTAACTGGGGGCTTGGAGCTTTACAATCCTAACTGGGGGGCTTGGAGCTTTACAATCCTAACTGGGGGCTTGGAGCTTTACAGTCCTAACTGGAGGGCTTGGGGCTTTACAGTCCTAACTGGGGGGGCTTGGGGCTTTACAGTCCTAACTGGGGGGGCTTGGGGCTTTACAGTCCTAACTGGGGGGCTTGGAGCTTTACAGTCCTAACTGGGGGGCTTGGAGCTTTACAGTCCTAACTGGGGGGCTTGGAGCTTTACAGCCCTAACTGGGGGGCTTGGAGCTTTACAGTCCTAACTGGGGGGCTTGGAGCTTTACAGCCCTAACTGGGGGGCTTGGAGCTTTACAGCCCTAACTGGGGGCCCCAGAACTTTACAGCCCTAACTGGGGGCCCCAGAACTTTACAGTCCTAACTGGACGATGTTAAGGCCCTAATTATTTCTGTCTTCCCCCACTCCTCTAGGGAAATCCCCTAAAGGCCAAAGTTAGTAAGATTCTGTATGCTCCAGTCTAGTGGATTCACTTTGAAACTGGCTTACTCCTCCCTTTCAAATCCTCCATGTGTGTGAGTGAGAGAAAATGAGAGAGAAAAGAGGGTAGAGTGTGTGTGGGGTGGGGAGTCAGAGAGAGGGAGAGAAAAAGAGAGAGAGAGGGAGAGTGAAAAAGTGAGAGAGTGAGAGAGGGAGAGTGAGAGAGAGTGAGAGAGGGAGAGTAAAAGAGTGAGAGAGAGGGAGAGAGAGTGAGAGAGGGAGATTAAAAGAGTGAGAGAGAGTGGGAGAGAGAGAGAGAGTGAGAGAGGGAGAGTGAAAGAGTGAGAGAGAGAGGGGGAGAGTGAAAGAGTGAGAGAGAGTGAGAGAGAGAGGGAGAGAGTGAAAGCGAGAGTGAGAGATAGAGTGAGATTAAAAGAGTGAGAGAGAGAGTGAGAGAGGGAGAGAGAGAGTGAGAGAAGGAGAGAGAGAGAGTGAGAGAAGGAGAGTGAAAGAGTGAGAGAGAGAGAGTGAGAGAGGGAGAAAGTGAAAGTGAGAGAGTGAGAGAGAGAGAGTGAGTGAGAGAGAGTGAGAGAGAGAGTGAAAGTGTGAGAGAGAGAGAGAGAGGGAGAGAGAGAGAGAGAGAGAGTGAAAGAGTGAGAGTGAGAGAGGGACAGTGAAAGAGTGAGAGAGAAAGAATGAGAGAGAGAGAGAGGGAGAGAGTTAATGCGAGAGTGAGAGAGAGAGTGAGAGAGAGAGAGTGAGAGAGTTTAAAAAGATAAACAGCTGTAACAGCTTCATAAATCTACCAGGTTTACAGTCAGGAAAAAATCACCCAACATTTGTTGGCTTTTTTTTTTTCACACACAACTAAGACAGCCACAACTAGGACAGCCACAACTAGGACAGCCACAACTAAGACAGCCACAACTAAGACAGCCACAAATAAGACAGCCACAAATAAGACAGCCACAAATATGACAGTCACAACTAAGACAGTCACAACAGAGACACCACAACTAAGACAGTCACAACAGAGACACCACAACTAAGACAGTCACAACAGAGACACCACAACTAAGACAGCCACAACTAGGACAGTCACAACAGAGACACCACAACTAAGACAGTCACAACTAAGACAGTCACAACTAAGACAGCCACAACTAAGACAGCCACAACTAAGACAGCCACAACTAAGACAGTCACAACAGAGACACCACAACTAAGACAGTCACAACAGAGACACCACAACTAAGACAGCCACAACTAAGACAGCCACAAATAAGACAGTCACAACTAAGACAGCCACAACAGAGACACCACAACTAAGACAGCCACAACAGAGACACCACAACTAAGACAGTCACAACAGAGACACCACAACTAAGACAGTCACAACAGAGACACCACAACTAAGACAGCCACAACTAAGACAGCCACAACTAAGACAGTCACAACAGAGACAACCACAACTAAGACAGCCACAACTAGGACAGCCACAACTAAGACAGCCACAACTAGGACAGCCACAACTAAGACAGCCACAACTAAGACAGTCACAACTAAGACAGCCACAACTAAGACAACCACAACTAAGACAACCACAACTAAGACAGCCACAACTAAGACAGCCACAACTAAGACAGCCACAACTAAGACAACCACAACTAAGACAGCCACAACTAAGACAACCACAACTAAGACAGCCACAACTAAGACAACCACAACTAAGACAGCCACAACTAAGACAGCCACAACTAAGACAACCACAACTAAGACAGCCACATCTAAGACAACCACAACTAAGACAACCACAACTAAGACAGCCACAACTACAACAGCCACAACTAAGACAACCACAACTAGGACAGCCACAACTAAGACAGTCACAACTAAGACAGCCACAACTAAGACAGCCACAACTAAGACAACCACAACTAAGACAGCCATAACTAGGACAGCCACAACTAAGACAGCCACAACTAAGACAGCCACAACTAAGACAGCCACAACTAACACAACCACAACTAAGACAGCCACAACTAAGACAGCCACAACTAAGACAGCCACAATTAAGACAACCACAACTAAGACAGCCACAACTAAGACAACCACAACTAGGACAGCCACAACTAAGACAGCCACAACTAAGACAACCACAACTAAGACAACCACAACTAAGACAGCCACAATTAAGACAACCACAACTAAGACAACCACAACTAGGACAGCCACAACTAAGACAGCCACAACTAGGACAGCCACAACTAGGACAGCCACAACTAAGACAGCCACAACTAAGACAGCCACAAATAAGACAGCCACAAATAAGACAGCCACAAATATGACAGTCACAACTAAGACAGTCACAACAGAGACACCACAACTAAGACAGTCACAACAGAGACACCACAACTAAGACAGTCACAACAGAGACACCACAACTAAGACAGCCACAACTAGGACAGTCACAACAGAGACACCACAACTAAGACAGTCACAACTAAGACAGTCACAACTAAGACAGCCACAACTAAGACAGCCACAACTAAGACAGCCACAACTAAGACAGTCACAACAGAGACACCACAACTAAGACAGTCACAACAGAGACACCACAACTAAGACAGCCACAACTAAGACAGCCACAAATAAGACAGTCACAACTAAGACAGCCACAACAGAGACACCACAACTAAGACAGCCACAACAGAGACACCACACTAAGACAGTCACAACAGAGACACCACAACTAAGACAGTCACAACAGAGACACCACAACTAAGACAGCCACAACTAAGACAGCCACAACTAAGACAGTCACAACAGAGACAACCACAACTAAGACAGCCACAACTAGGACAGCCACAACTAAGACAGCCACAACTAGGACAGCCACAACTAAGACAGCCACAACTAAGACAGTCACAACTAAGACAGCCACAACTAAGACAACCACAACTAAGACAACCACAACTAAGACAGCCACAACTAAGACAGCCACAACTAAGACAGCCACAACTAAGACAACCACAACTAAGACAGCCACAACTAAGACAACCACAACTAAGACAGCCACAACTAAGACAACCACAACTAAGACAGCCACAACTAAGACAGCCACAACTAAGACAACCACAACTAAGACAGCCACATCTAAGACAACCACAACTAAGACAACCACAACTAAGACAGCCACAACTACAACAGCCACAACTAAGACAACCACAACTAGGACAGCCACAACTAAGACAGTCACAACTAAGACAGCCACAACTAAGACAGCCACAACTAAGACAACCACAACTAAGACAGCCATAACTAGGACAGCCACAACTAAGACAGCCACAACTAAGACAGCCACAACTAAGACAGCCACAACTAACACAACCACAACTAAGACAGCCACAACTAAGACAGCCACAACTAAGACAGCCACAATTAAGACAACCACAACTAAGACAGCCACAACTAAGACAACCACAACTAGGACAGCCACAACTAAGACAGCCACAACTAAGACAACCACAACTAAGACAACCACAACTAAGACAGCCACAATTAAGACAACCACAACTAAGACAACCACAACTAGGACAGCCACAACTAAGACAGCCACAACTAAGACAACCACAACTAAGACAACCACAACTAAGACAGCCACAACTAAGACACCACAACTAAGACAGCCACAACTAGGACAGCCACAACTAGGACAGCCACAACTAAGACAGCCACAACTAAGACACCACAACTAAGACAGTCACAACTAAGACAGCCACAACTAGGACAGCCACAACTAGGACAGCCACAACTAAGACAGCCACAACTAGGACAGCCACAACTAGGACAGCCACAACTAGGACAGCCACAACAGAGACACCACAACTAAGACAGCCACAACTAGGACAGTCACAAATAAGACAGCCACAACTAAGACAGCCACAAATAAGACAGCCACAACTAAGACAGTCACAACAGAGACACCACAACTAAGACAGCCACAAATAAGACAGTCACAACTGAAACAGCCACAACTAAGACAGTCACAACTGAAACAGCCACAACTAAGACAGCCACAACTGAAACAGCCACAACTAAGACAGTCACAACTGAGACAGCCATAAATAGGTGCTTGCAAACACCTTTTTTTCTGTGTAATTTTCTTTTATTTCGCCTCCCCCCATACACGCACAGAAAGACAGAGAGACAGACCGAGAGAGTGAGAGAAAGAGAGAGAGTTCTGTCAGTTCTAACAGAAAACTTACTATGCTGAAACACAAAGAATAACAATCGAAGATAAACGTTATCATGTTATGTATACTCCACACTACTCTATGGTGTAGAAGCTATACATATATGTATATGTGCTGTATAAACTAGGATAACATGGCAACCCACACCTTTTACTACACAGACAGAAAGATTTACTGCTTTTTCCAGGTAAGATATGCCTGATACTCTCTACTTCTGTTTGTTTCTCCCCTGAACTAGAAACAAATTTTCACACATGATCATTAAGACTGGCAAGAACACAGTTAACATACAAACATACAAACAAGGCCAGTGAAAAGCTTCCTCGTGATGCACACACAGGTAAATGAACAATAAAATGGCCTGCTTCTCAGATCTCCACAACCCAAGCATATTTCACAATGTTTTTCTCATCAAATGCCAGCCATGACAAATAATTAAACAAGGCTACTTACAAACAAAACCCACCTAGAACAAAGCTACCTGGGGTATGTGACCTGAGACCAACTGAACCTGTAAGAGATGGGAATGTCTGAGGAGTACCAGGTTGACCTCTCAACTTGTTTCTGCTTGTCTGCTGTTAATGTCCTGAGAAAGAAAGAAGGACTGAATGGAAAATGGCCAGTGATAAACTAAACAACACTTATAGACACACTGAGGTATGCTGTTCAGTTTTACAAAGAGACAGAAAGTGAGGAAAGTGGACAAGAACAAGAGTGGCAGAAAGTAAAATGAGCACATATAAATTAAGACATACAACAATCCAATATTTCAGCAAATGTCTTTAGTAAGGACAACATACAAAAATGACACAACAGATAAAGACATGAAAAATTAAACACTTAGCTCTTTGTTTTCTTCCTTGTAAGAAAGATTGGCATAAAATGTTCAGTTTTTTTCATCTGTTTTTTACGTTTTTATCTGGTGTGTTCATTTTGTATGTGATCTTTGAAAAAAGCCTTCTGCCAAAATACTGGGTTTGTTGTAAGTTCCTCATCTTACCTTCTGCTGTTTTCAGTCCTGCCTACTTTTCTCACTCTTTCTATCTTTGTGTAAAACTGAAACACATACCTGTGTCTACCTGTATTACTAGAATCAGTTTTTCTGCAGTTGCCATTTCTCTTAACCTCGGGGTTGTGGAGTTGGTATGGCAAAACTTTGGCTTCAGCTTTTAATTCTGTATTTTTTCCTTCCTCTTTCCAACACAAAATCCACTTCCACAGAAGTTACTGGTAAAAGTTACTGGTAAAAGTTGTTGGTAAAAGTTACTGGTAAAAGTTACTGGTAAAAGTTGTTGGTAAAAGTTACTGGTAAAAGTTACTGGTAAAAGTTACTGGTACAAGGCACATAAAATATATTGACTCATGACTCCATCCTAAATTGCTTTCAACAATAGTTCCCTATTTTTTTATGGTCTGAGTCTAACTTGTGCTACATTTTTACTGACTCTAACTTGTGCTACATTTCCAATGACTCCAACTTGTGCTACATTTCTACTGACTTTATCTTCTGCTACACTTCTACTGACTTCAACTTGCGCTACATTTCTACTGACTTCAATTTCTGCTACATTTCTACTGACTCTAACTTCTGCTACACTTCTACTGACTTCAACTTGTGCTACATTTCTACTGACTTCAATTTCTGCTACATTTCTACTGACTCTAGCTTCTGCTACATTTCTACTGACCTCCAACTCTGAACTCATCATGAACTACTTCTGACTTCACTAAACTGCTTAAACCAGAATGGTACATTCCAAAAAAGACGGAATGTTACAATACTTTTATTTGAAAGAAAATTGTAATACTTTAGTACATATTTTCTCTGTACTGTAATACTGAAGAAAGTTGGCCAGTAAAGAGGATTAAACAGAGAAAACTTAAATATTTTGGACACATTAAACATTATGATAAGTTAGTGAAGATCATCTTGGAAGGGTACATAACAGGAAAAAAGAAAGAGAGGAAGACCAAGGCGAAGATGGCTGCAAGACGTTGATAATCTGCATATGGATGCGTCAGTGGCAAGGGCATCTTGCTCACAACCAAGAGGCCTACAGGAGAGCTGCTAGGGAGGCAAAGTTCTGCAAGGGACATCAAATGACTGACTGACCAACTGTCCAACACTGGCTTGAACTTAATACTGCGGTTAGATTAGATACCAAAAAATCTGACATGTTAAATTAATCATTGGTAATTAAACATGGAAATCCATACATGAAAGACAAGCAGCCAAATTAGCCATGCTAAGACAGCCACAACTAAGACAGTCACAACTGAGACAGCCACAAATAGACAGTTAAAACCAGATAAAATTCATCGTCAGATCTTGGAAGAGATTTAGCAAAAGCAACATACAAAGAACTAGACAATAAAGTAAAAAAAGTTCAGCTAGAAGAGACATAAGAGAATATATGGACAATATGGCAAAAGAAGCAGAAAATGCAGCAAAAACAAGAGACAGCAAAACTTTATATAACATACAAAAGTGGCTAACATGTACTATTGCATCCAAAGAAAGATCAATCCTTAGCAAAACTTCAAGTAAAGACCAAAAGCAAAGACGGGCTGAACACTTCCAAGAAATACTTAATCCACCACACTCAAAAGACTTGACAGACTCTGAAACTGACTTACCATTCCCACAACTAAGTGTCAACCTAGATGAAATTACATTGCATGAAATTGAAACAGCAGTGAATATAATGGCTAATAACAAAGCTGCAGGTGAAGATGAAATAACACCTGAAATGTTAAAAGCTATCAACAGTGAGAACATAAGACAACTACAGAGAATGTTTAATAAGATTTGGAAAGAAGAAAAGGTCCCTTCTAAACGGAAAAAAAGGAATCGTTAAAAAACAAAAAAACCTTAGTGACTGCAATAACTGGAAGGGTGTAACCTTACTATCAGTTGTGTCAAAGGTGTTTTGTAAAGTGATTCTGAATAGAATTAAGGATGTAGTGGATACTGCAATGTGAGAAGAACAAGCAGGATTTCAAAAAGGGAGAAGCTGTCTCGACCAGATCTTTATTCTAAGAATAATACTTGAAGAACATATTGAAAAGAAGAAACTATTAATCCTGAACTTCATAGACTTTAAAAAAGGCATTTGATAGCATACACAGAGATTCATTGTGGCGAATTTTAAGACTATATGAAATACCATCTAAGATTGTCAGCATCATTAAGGATCTCTACAATGGATATATTTGTGCAGTCAAGACAGAAGAAGGAATGAGAGAATGGTTTCAGATTGAAACTGGAGTGAAACAAGGATGTATATTATCTCCCTTGCTTTTTGGAATTGCCATAGACAATGAAAAAATGCTGCACAGGTAACACAGGTACTGACTGGGTACATGAGACCCTACTAGAAGATCCTGATTTTGCAGATGACATAAACTCTTGTCAGTGACAATGTGAAATTAAGTAAAAACAGATACCCTATCTTCAATGGCTAGCAAAATAGGACTTGAAATTAAAACAAGGATTAAAAACTCGCTGAAGACAGGAAATCTTGGAGAACTACCATGCGGGCCCCATGTGACGTTTAGCGGCACGAGAAGGATGTAAGACGTAAGAATTAAACATACTTTCTCGTCACTCTTCTACAGACAGGCAAGAAAATGTCCAACAAATAAATCATTTTAAATCTAGTCTCAAATTTCCAGCACTTACAGCAAATGGACATATTTCAATGAATCTGCTGTTTTTATTAAATTTCAGCCACTCAGAAAATTAAATATCCACATTGAAAAGAATACTTACAACTTAGCATTTGGTAATTTGTAACATATATTTGAGCTCAGTGCTCTCAACAGATAAATATTTCATATTTATGAAATCAAAAGTCTTGTTTTCTGTTGCCCCATACAAAGGCTGCTTGCTGAAATATTAGTTTTTATCTCACTTTCCCTGATTTGTAATTTTATTTTTTTTCACTTTTTCTCCTTTCTCGTGCAATATTTGCATCTTTTATAAAACTCCACCATCCACCTCGATCCACCGCTCCTGACAAATGACATTTTAATTATGAAATCAAATATCTGAACATATTTTAACAACCCATATCAAATAATACAAACCAGAACTCAGACACAAGATAACTTTCACTAATCAGCTTAAAAAACTAAAACAAAAGTTTAACTACCAGGCAATCAAACAAGCTATCTACTTGTAGGTGATCTTACCATCCTTTCTAAGTTCAAATACGGCACACTCAAGCATGCAGGGTGAGGTGTATCTTAATAAGCCAAAATCTGAATCAACAGCTAAACAGTCACTTACACAGTGTGCCAACCAGGCTTCACTGGTTGTACTTTTCCACAGACTGAACTTTCTTCTAAACAGACATTCCCACTAAGATAATTGCAAACTTGTGGGTATTTCCGACTTGTGGCCAACAAGGGTGAGAAAAAACGGGGACAATATGGGACACACGACATGTTTCAAAACAGATGCCACAGTCGGGGACGACTGATGTAATACGATTCCCGGAACAAATCCTTACAATACGAGACTGTCCCATATAATACCGGACAGCATATATCTCTGTATTACCACGACAAAGATGGGGGAATCATTTTATAAATTTCCAGTTAAATGTTTCCTGGGATTTTAACGAATATTATCAAGGCTTCTTGGAAATACTCTCTCGGCAATTTGTTTTTCCTCTCCCACCCCCCCCCTTCCAAAACTAAAAAAAAGTAAACAAACAAGCCAATCCCCCCCCCCCCCGACAAAAGACCTGGGAACCCTTCGCGGAAACTACAATCTCACGGGAGATAATCGAGTTTTTTTCTTGTGACCTCATTTTCTTGTGATGTTCTCAGTTGGTCGCTCCCTGGACTCGCTGCTAGAACTTCCTCAGACCCCCCCCCCCCCCCCCCCCCCATTCATCCAGCGAACGCCGCCCTAGATTAATTCATCTCCGCCGGGCAATTACCACTGCCTGTCTCACACACACTCCTACAGCGTGGATACATCTCCCACGATAAACAACAATGTAAAATAATACCAAAAAACATAACAAAATAATTCAATTATTTACCAACACGTCATTACGTACCTCTTCTCTACCTCCACTCCCCTCCTCCAGCACACGGGGTTTGCTGTAAACAGTAACATTACATTACCGTGTGTTGAGGGAAGGGGGATATAAAACTAACTACACGACATTATCACCAACTTACCACAGCAAAGAAAAGACCTCAACAACGTCACAATCATCATCGTCACCATCATCACGTCAGATTTTCTTTCTTCCCCCTTCAAACCTCTTTTCCACTCGACCAACAACCGACACTATCCTCTGCCTCGAAGCGTGGCCAGTGACGGAACCTCGACACATTTATCTACATGTACTACCAACGGCTTTTACAGCGGGCCTCCTTCAAAACCCAGTGCGTAGTTGGCAGCTTTGTAGCGTAGCTAGCACAAACATTGCTGAAGTATTGGACTGAAACCGGGGTCTATTATCACCTAGGCCCAGCCACACTACGCTCTTGGGCCAGGCAGGCAAAGCCAGCTAAACACGAACAAACGCTACACACACACCACCCAACTACAGCTAGGCTATCCGACCGGACGTAAAATCGAACTCCACTCGCCTTTGCGATACTGTGAAACGCCGCAGGTATCGCGCGCGGACTAAACCCAGCCAATGATTACTGGAAGTGACGAATACGAACACCACAAAGCGTACGAGATACTGTACACAAAACTTGTAACTTGTACACTTAACAAGTCTTTAAAACTTCAGTTTTCAATCAAATATCCCGACCCCATTCTTCTCTTTATCCAGTACCTCAGCTGTAGAGGGTCTGGTCTGACAGAGACTGTTAAACTGTAACTACAAACTGTACAGTAGTGAGTGGTAGCATATTCTGTCCTCATTCCAAATTAGTCCACATATCAGGGAACTAAAACCTTCCATAACTTCTTGTAGGAGAAAGATAAAGCCAATGTAGTTTTTTTTAAACCAAATAGTGGGTGCAGTCCCACCGATCCCATGCAGATTTCAGGTTGCCACCTTCCTAGATCGAGGTGCAAAAACCGACACCTGGCACTTAATGCTCAGAAAATCTACATACAACATAAAGAAGGATCTCATATAACTCTGAGAAAAAAATTGGAGCATAGGCGAGGGAAGATATTAGGAAACAGACAGGGAGAAAGTGGTGGAAGTATGTAAGCGTGAAGGAAGAAAACTCCGGGGTAGATTTACTTGTCAACTAATCCAGTGCCAAGAGTTTGTTCCCCTCCTTCTGCCATGTTTATCGAGGTAACTATGATTCACTGTGTAGGGGTAGATCTTTCATGTCCCTGAATGTCTGATATTTATGCCCAGTAGCGGATAAACATTTGGCTGAAACAGACTAAAGTCTGACGGCCAGAAGGGCTACCGGCCTAACGTTAAAAACATTAGAAAAATGGGGGCCAACTCCATTCGCATGGTCATTTTATATTTCATCAGGGAAATATACTCGTATCATTTAGGGACAACCATTCCTCATTTTTTAACGAAAGGCACATAAAGGCTGGTCTATATCTTAACATTCATTGTTGTATATTTCTAACAAGGGCCCATGTCCTACAAGTGTCTCCATGCGTCTACTAGAAGGGCACACACAGGCTGGTCTATATCTTAACATTCATTGTTGTATATTTCTAACAAGGGCCCATGTGCTACAAGTGTCTCCATGCGTCTACTAGAAGGGCACACACAGGCTGGTCTATATCTTAACATTCATTGTTGTATATTTCTAACAGGGGCCCATGTGCCATGAGTAGTAACTGAGCACAGTTCTCGCTGTACGCTACACCCCATATATTATACGTTGTTGTGTGTGTTAATGTTTACTTTATAGCTGAATATTAACATTAAAGAGTTTCTTCTTCCTTGGGCTGCTGGTTGCGGTGTATCACAGTCTGCAGCTAGGCTGCGATATTTGCGCCTTTCAGCTCGGGGCGTCTCTGACTTGGCCCAGGCTTATTTTTGCGACCGACCGTGCCTTCTCGAGGGAGATCCCTACTCTCTCGACTAGACCATTAGTACACCACGTGGAAGTAGAACAGGGTCTTGATCAACTACGCTTCGCTGAACCCTGACGCAAGCAGTCAGTTACGGATGGCTGGCCACGTCCTCATTTCGAGTCCCCCCCCCCCAACAACACAAGTTTCTCACTTGAACATCCCCCCCCCCCCGAGTCATATCTTATATCTTATATCCTTCCCGTGCCGTCAAACGTCACATAGGGCTCGCAAAGTAGTTCGCCCCGAGTCATAACACTGTATTAATAAGGGTAGTTGTCCAACAGAGCTACACCTCTCTCTCTCTCTCTCTCTCTCTCTCTCTCTTCTACAAGTAGTTTCACATATCACATCTGAAATAGCCACTTATCTAGCTCAATACTACCGTGTTGAATACTTCCAACTATTCACCAGCAGACTACGTATCACATGACTGGCTTCGTACACACCTTCAGGCCTTTATTTCGGCGCCACACTTGAGCGAGCAGAGTAGCAACGCTAGCCATCCTCGCCTGCGTAATGATCCCACGTGATCTGCGAGAGGAGAGGAGAGAAAGAAGGGACGCTACTATAGTAAAAGACAAGTGCTGGCCTGGTGCTCCACGTGGTAAGGCTGTTCTGGTGGAGAGCGGGGTGGGGCTGACGTCCTACACAGAGACTCAACTGTCCAATATTCAGTGACCTCAAATATACTGGCACAACTTCCCCACGATGTCTTGCTGTTTTTCTTTCTCATGTAGGAAGTGCTTTGCCTCCAGGTTTTCGTGACGAATGTTTACATCTTTTGCTCTAACGCTTGTATGTTGTATAAATGTTAACATTTAACAAGTTCCACAAATCAGTAACTGCACTACAGTTTATGCGGTGCTGTGTTCAGCTGGAAGGATAGGCCCAAGATGAAGGGCCCGACAGGAAAGCGAGCTCATCGAGGGCCCTGATCTATATCCTGGGGAGGGGGGGGGGCCGCTAGAAAATCAATAAACGTGGGCAAAGGGAGGGCCAGTACTACACTAGGCTTCTCACAAACTGAACCAGCCACTACAACAACTGGGGCTCAGTCGGGGAGAGAGAGAAAAATAGCACAGTTTTGGTTGTGTGTTAGGAGAAATGGTTTGCGCGGTTTAAATCTTTCCCGATAGCATCAAAATTTTATATACCGTACGACACACACTCTCCAAGTCTAACTGCCTCAACACATGAACATTCACACACCAGCATGGGACGGCATATCCACTTTTTCAACATCAATATATTAACTAGCTCATATCGATATAATTCTGCCTTTTTATTTGTCAGGAAGCGACACGCGAGCTTACATGAACGCCAACAGCGTTGTGTTGTTGACTATATTCAGTGACTCACTGATCTAGAAAACTATATTGTTAGTATTTCTAACAATGTATCTCCATTCCCTGGCAGCATCAACAGAAATAAAACACGTCAACATTAGGACACGACAGCAGTTTTCGCTCTTCTATCCTGCCCCTATTTTGCATGTACAGAAAATGATGTTGAAGACAAAGTTCTCTACAGAAAATAGAAAAATAAAAGCAGAAAATACGTCTCATAGTTGCAGGTTGTTGTTGTTGTTGTTGTTGTTTTACGCCCAACAGCAATAATCTATCTAGTCTCGGTAAAGAGTGACAGGAAAAGAAATGAAAATATGATTCTTATTTTAAACTACTCCTGCTTGACCCAACCGAAGAAAAAAAAAAAAAGTTGAACCTCTTGCTGGGACTAAACTTGTAATCTTCTCGCTCACTATCTACACAGTTTGCCACTGCGCCAGCGCCTAACACAGCTTTCAGTTCTTTTTTTTTAACTGAAATTTTAACCAGCAAAAAAAAACAACGAATCACTTCAGCAGTCCCTGCCCAGAAAGAAAGAAAACACGTGATTCTATCATTAGAAAATTCATTTTCCAAACAGAAAAATGAACAAATTAAAATCTCCTTAATCAGCCTTTGAAACAAGTGAAGCATTTCAAATAATTAACCAGCACATTATCATCCTCAGGAAAAATGGATGCCGAAGCTAAGAACAGATGCAGTAAAACAAACCAGATCACTGGGCAAATGATACTTTTACAGAAAAAAAACATCATAAATGAAACAAAAAAGAGCACTGCACAACACAATCTTCCTCCGAAATCTATGCTGTCAAATCTATGTTGTCTAACAGCCAAAACAAAAAAGAAAGTCATCACAACAGAGATGTTTAAGAACACTAAATGTAGAAAAAAAAAGAGACCAAATCAGAAATGACACCATCAAGGCAGGGGTTGGAATGACACCAGTATTACTTTACATTCAGGAAAAAGTCAAATCGTTAAGTCGTGTTACACAAGCACGAGCAGACGGTCTACCAAGGAAAACATTCACACTAAGAATTGTAGGAAACAAAGGAAGAGGTCGACCAGGCAAGAGAGGAATTTACAGAGACCTTATATATCCCTTACATAAAGCAAAAAGGCGAGCCTTATCAAAATGTCTGTCCCCTAAACCGAAATGTATATGAAGAAGCAGAAATACAACAACAACAACAACAAATTAACAAAGTTTGAAAACAAAATGTAAAGTAAAGCTTTTCTCTTCACCTAGCTCATCTATGAATACGCACAAACGGACATTATACAAAATTGCGACGGCGAGTCAAAAAGTGATAGTAAAACAAGGGACGCAACCGCTGAAAAACACCGTAAATGAGATGTCTCGTTGGCTAGTCATAAAGTCTTTTCACATATTTTTTAATGATTACATCTCTTAGTTTGCATTGATTTTCTGACTAGCTCTTGTGTACTGTAAGAAACGTTATCCCTATATTGTATAGTCTCTTCAAGTAACCATCGACCCTCGGCAGAGCCTCGTGATTTCCTCCGAGACAGATGCGGAGGTTCGTCCCTCTCTCGCTAAGTCAAGCTCAAACCCAGCGACCGCCTAGCTCTGGCCTCAGTTATTTTTAGACAAGCCTATCGCCCGTTCACTTTCCCTGTTTTGAACAAAGACTTGTACAGGCACTACAGTACGAGTTTCGTGTGAATAGACAACCACGGGAACTAAACACGCTGAACAAGGGAGAGAATACATGAAAATCAAGGTCGGAGAAAGGGGGAATTCCTCGGACTTGGTTGTTCGAGTGGAAATATTTATAGCGTTCTTGGGGATTCTCGGCTGCCATGTAAATAATGTAAACATTTCAAGGATATTTCTGGCTCTCGTCTTCCTCTGCTTGTTTCTTCTTCTCCTTTCCTCTTCACACAGGTCGACACACATCAAATAATGTCAGTAATAATAAACTAGTGATGGCACAGTTAACAATTCATTTAATGTTCGTTTATTGGACAGAAACCATTGTGTGTGTGTGAGAGAGAGAGAAGGGAGGGGGAAGGAAGGAGGGGGGAGCTTATCTGGAAGCTCTGCCTCCGTCCGTGAAAACAAGATAGACAAGGATTTCTTTTTCTTTAATGCTCAAAACTGAGAAATAAAAATATGAGCAACAGGATGATGGTTGTTTATAAGACATTTTTCACGTTTTACCACATTATCATCACACTACCACACTATCATCACACTACCACACTATCATCACACTACCACACTATCATCACACTACCACACTATCACCACACTATCATCACACTACCACACTATCATCACACTACCACACTATCATCACACTACCACACTACCACACTATCATCACACTACCACACTATCATCACACTACCACACTATCATCACACTACCACACTACCACACTATCATCACACTACCACACTACCACACTATCATCACACTACCACATTATCATCACACTACCACACTATCATCACACTACCACACTATCATCACACTACCACACTATCATCACACTACCACACTACCACACTATCATCACACTACCACACTACCACACTATCATCACACTACCACACTATCATCACACTACCACACTATCATCACACTACCACACTACCACACTATCATCACACTACCACACTACCACACTATCATCACACTACCACACTATCATCACACTACCACATTATCATCACACTACCACACTATCATCACACTACCACACTATCATCACACTACCACACTATCATCACACTATCATCACACTACCACACTATCATCACACTACCACACTATCATCACACTACCACACACTATTCACACAACAGAACATACACTAGCTGTCTCAGGTACAGGCAGACAAGCCAGCCATGTCCCGCTGTCCAAGTGGCAGATCTTTGAATAGATGATGTTCTCTGCAGATCGTGCTGGCGTACATCAATGGTTCTTAAAGTCTTGGGTACTACCCCCCCCCCCCCCCAAGGGGAAGGAGGGAGAGATAGGGCAATGACGAAAAGGGAGAGACGGGGGGGGGGGCATCACAAGCAAACATACGAAAAGAGTTTTGGGGTGCTAGGGGCGTGATATGAGAGTTTGGGGGGAGAGGAGAGATTGGAAGGGGGGGGGGCAGCCATAAAGTTTGGGAACCACCGGTTTATATCAACAAGCCAGCAACCAGGTGTATAAGTAGGCACACACTGTGAGGAGTTTTGTATGTTTTATATTAGACGCCTTGTTATCTTATCAGTAAAACTAAAGTTGCTGCCTGCTGGTCTATAAACAAACAAAATATGGTAATGTCTCTTGTAGTAGGCTATAGTTTGCTTGTCGTAAGTGGTCACAGGTTATCATCACTGCACATCGAACAAACCTATACTTGCACAGATAATCCCCCTGCAGCTGAAGATCTCAGCGCGGTGCGCCTACTCCGTAGTGCCAAAAAGAACTAAAGGGTGGGAAGTAGTGGCAGATTTCGATCGAAGTCCGAGAACAACCAAGAGTCAATGTTCCTATCGATTCCACCAGTCTCACCCCCCGGGGCGTACAGGGAGGGTCAACATCTGAGGAAGTTCGCGCTCGCGGAAAATCTGGAACAGAGAGGTCCTAATTCTGTTTTTACTGCTTGTTTGTTGAGGTCCTAGAAAACATGTTGCTACCACAAGACCGTGAACAGAGAGGTCCTAATACTGTTTTGACTGCTTGTTTGTTGGGGTCGTAGATGACATGTTGCTACCACAAGACTTGAAACAGAGATACTGTGGACGATGCACGCTCGGATCGAGGGGTGTAAGACCTTGACCGAAGCGTCATGGTTCACGTGATTTGGTAGCTGGTTTCTGTGATGGAATATATATTGAAACATTGGCTTGCATCAGATTAGATAGGGGGAACATGGCTGGCGATGTCGTGTCTTCATTATGCTTATATTATTGTGCGTGTTTAGTATATTCTGCCGAGCCCACCTCATGTGGTGTAGATTATGTAGTTGTGAATTAATCTGGCTGTGATGTAGGGGTCCTGTATTTACGTATCGATATAGAAATTCTGTGTATGATTTCAGTGTGATTTATCGGTATATTGGAAGAGCAACATGTATGATTCGTTTATTATGCTTTTCATGTAGACTGACCGTGTGCTGCAGAAGGTGTGTCATGGCAGCGATAGCTGCGGGGAATAAGTGCTACTGCACATTAGATTCGTAGTGCAGGCTACGTGGAGGGTCAAGAGAGCCCGGGACTATTTACCATCCATTTCATTGACAATGTTCGTCCAGTTGTTTCTCTATTACTGATGATTGCTTGAAGTATTTTGCATTGCATTGATCTTGTTCATCCAAATTGTTCGTCCATTATGACGACACACGTCTTGATGTCATGTTGATGTCAGTGTCATTTGTATGTGCTGTTGTGGCGTATAGTGAGATTAAAAATGCTGTATCCTTAATTCCAGACTTGGTGGCTTGTACTGCAATTCAGTATGTTGTGTACTGATTAAATGCTCAAGATTTATGCATAACTAGCTGATTACCCGGCGTTGCCCATGTATTTATCCAAAGTTCTATTCATTTCCACAACCTTCTAGAGGTTTTACAATGTTCTATTCATTTCCACAGCCTTCTAGAAGGGTCTACAGAGGTTTATTTAGTTCCACAATCTTCTATAAGGTTCTACAATGTTCTATTCATTTCCATAACCTTCTAGAAGGTTCTACAGAGTCTAGACAGTTCTACAGAGTTATATTCTTTATATTCGACTAAACGTGGGCTTAATTGTCATCAGGACTGTCACCAATCAGCTTATTGACCCCGAACACTTTGGATTCGACCCTGATCTCGATCAATCTGGACATTTTATTTTTCGCCACTTCTCACCCCCCCCCCCTTCCCCCCCCCCCCCCCCCCCCCATGCCGATGGGGGCTTAACTTGTGAGTGTCACTATTCATCTCAGCGACTCCGAAAACTATGGATTCGACACTAATATCGGCCTTTTGGTCGTTTTCGATTATTTTTACATGTCGCTCCCGTCCCACCTTCAACCCTACCCCCCCCCCCCCCGCACTTGGGAGCTGAACTTGAACTTTACACGGCATTAGAAGTGTCACTGTTCATCTCAGCGACCCCAAAAACTATGGATTCGACACTAATATCGATCGTTTTCGATTATTTTTACATGTCACCCCGACTCCTAGGGGTCATAGGGGTATCCTAGAGGTGATCTAACACCCCCCCCCCACAGTGCACTGTTCAGATTGTATGTCATATGTGTGCCAAGTTTGGTTGAAATTGATCCAGGCGTTCCAGAGTGATGCTCTAACATACATACACACACACACACGCACGCACGTTCATTTGTATGTATACAGATTAGCATTCAATATAGCAATGAGGGGAGAACCTGGTTGGCCGTCATGATGGGGGAGCCCTGGAGTATGTCAAGGGAAACGTTGGTCTGTAAACATCTTGAGAAAATATTCCTCCCACTAATTATAAATGTAAACTTACACCAAACAAGTTTGACAATATCTTAATACTATTTTCACTGCTTGTTTGTTGGGGTGCTATGTGACATGTTGCTAGCACAAGACCTGGAACAGGCAGTTAAAACCGATATCTCATGGGGAAAAAGTAAACAAAACAACCAAAGCTAATATCGTTAAGCAAGGTAAAAATAGATTAAATTGCTTCAGCGTGTTCCAGCTTCTGAAGACTTACGTTCATACTTTAGGTACGTATCCGTTTACGTGTGTTGTCTGTACTGCATGACCGTACAGACAGAGACGATGAGAAGCAAGAGAAATCCTGTTTGAAAGTCTCACCCAGACAAGATGAGAACACAGCAGCTACCAGCACCATAGCAAGGAAAACTGAAACAGGTAGTCTTATAAGGATATAAAGACATCTATGTGATATGTGGTTAGTGCTTGTATGTTCCCTCATATGACCTGCCAGACATCTATGTGATATGTGGTTAGAGCTTGTATGTTCCCTCATATGACCTGCCAGACATCTATGTGATATATGGTTAGAGCTTGTATATTCCCTCATATGACCTGCCACACATCTATGTGATATATGGTTAGAGCTTGTATATTCCCTCATATGACCTGCCAGACATCTATGTGATATGTGGTTAGTGCTTGTATGTTCCCTCATATGACCTGCCAGACATCTATGTGATATATGGTTAGAGCTTGTATATTCCCTCATATGACCTGCCAGACATCTATATGATATATGGTTAGAGCTTGTATATTCCCTCATATGACCTGCCAGACATCTATGTGATATGTGGTTAGAGCTTGTATATTCCCTCATATGACCTGCCAGACATCTATGTGATATGTGGTTAGTGCTTGTATGTTCCCTCATATGACCTGCCAGACATCTATTTGATACTAAGGGGATATGATATTCTCTTCACACTTTCTTTCACCAAACAGATAGCCTGTCTTCACTGGCTAGCAAAATAGGACTTAAAATTAACAAGGACAAAACAAAAATAATGAAACTTCCCATTAATCAAAATGGAAAAATACACATAGAAGGGGCAAATATTGAAGAAGTAGATCAATTTGCATATCTTGGCAGCTACATAGACCAGGATGGTGACACTAGAAAGGAAGTTAGAATCAGAATTGTAAAAGCAGCATTGATCTTCAAGAATCTTGAGAACATATGGCATTCAAAAGTTATAAGCACAAAAACCAAGTTAAGACTATTCAGTTAAATGTAATATCCATCCTCATTTATGCATGCGAGAGCTGGAAAACAACTAAAGAAATAGACAAGAAATTAGACTCTTTTGAAAGCAAATGCCTAAGGAAAATACTCGGCATCAAGTGGAACGAATTCAAGAACAATGCAGAGATAAGACAGATGACTGAACAACAACCAGTCTCATGGGTGATCAGAAAAAGGAGATGGACATATGTTGGTCACGTGATGAGAAAAAAACGATCAGAGAATCCCAAAACAAGCTATAAAGTGGAACACAACAGGCCAAAGAAAAAGAGGCAGACCACGTGAAACTCTGAAGAGGACATTATTAAGAGAGGCCAAATTAATTTGCATAAAATCCCATGATGAGGTTGAAAGACTCGCCGAACACAGGAAAAATTGGCAAACTACTTTGCTAGCCCTATGTGACGTTTAACGGCACGGGAAGGATATAAGATAAGATAAGATTTCCTTCATCTGTCCTGCTATATAGACACTAAGGGGATATGGTATTACTGTTCACAGTTTTCCTTCATCTGTCCTGCTGAGATTAAAAGAACGGGAATACACATTTTGGGAATCTGTGAACATCGATGGAAAGGATCAGGACACTTCAAGAGCGAGAATGATAATATCTTTATAAACTCTTGTGGAGAATTAGGAGGAAAGAATGGAGTGGCTTTTTACTTGGACAAATTAACTTCAAAAGCATTACTAGGTTACAATCCAGTAAGTGATAGAATCCTAACTATCAGACTTAAGGGCATTCCTAGAAATGTAACAATCATCCAGATATATGCACCTACATCAGCAGCAGAAGAAGAGGAAGTAGAAGACTTTTATAACACACTGCAAACGACGATAGACCAGGTACGGAAAAATGATATTGTATTAATAATGGGGGATTTTAATGCAAAGACTGGTACAGAAAGAGCAGAAGATGAAGGACATGTTGTAGGGGAAATTTAGCATAGGACATAGAAATGAGGCAGGTGACAATCTAATGGCGTTTTTGTATGGAAAATGAGCTAATGATTGCTAACACACTTTTTAAACAACATCCAAGAAGACTTTACACATGGACATCACCTGATGGGAAAGCCAAGATTCAAATAGGTTACATTTCAGTGCAAAAAAAGGTGGAGGTCAAGTACAACATCAGCAAAAACTTTACCAGGTGCTGATTGTGACATGGACCATGAGTTATTAATAGCAGACATGAAGATAAAGATAAAAAAGACAGTTACGGGATCAAGACCACTCCGCTTTGATCTTACAAAAGTACCAGAACAATATGGTATAGAAGTGAAGAACTGTTCTGAAATCCTGATGGCTGTACAGGAGGATATGACACCAGATGAATTGGCTACGCAGGCCAGAGATATTTTAATAACAACAGCTAAAGACATTCCAGTAAAGAGAACACAAAAGAATGGATGGATTACAGCAGGCACACTAGAACTGATAAAACAACGTATAGAAATGAAGACGCAATGGAAAGTGACAAACAACAACAAAGAGGAATATAAATCTTTAACAAAAGAAGTACGAAGAAACATAAGAAAAGACAAAAAAAAAAAAACAAAAAACAATACTTACAAGATTGTTGTGAAAGAATAGAAGAACATCAGAAGTGTGGAAGAGATAATGAAATGTTTAAAGAAATGAAGACATTGACGAGAAATGTCACACCTAGGCTAAATGTAATTTGTGACAAGATGGGGAATACCTTGACAGAGACAGAGGAAATTCTAGAAAGATGGAAGGAATATTGCAGGGGAATGTATGAAACAACTGACTGTGAAAGCAGAAATCAACAGTGTGAATTATTATTGGAGGAGAAAGAACCCGAACCCACAATAGAAGAAGTTTTATGGGCAATAAAGAATCTGAAAAATGGTAAATCACCAGGATGTGATGAGATAACAGTTGAGCTTATTAAAGCAGGAGGAAGGGAATGTGCAACAATATATCATGCACTATGTAAAAAGATATGGCATTCAGATATTTGGCCAAAAGAATAGAAAAGAACTGTATTCATACCACTACCACAAAAGGGTAACCTGAAATTATGCACAAACTACAGAACTATGGCCTTATTTAGTCATGCCAGTAAAATTCTGTTAAAAATCATAATTGTAGACTTCGTAAGAATTTAGAAGAAATCAATATGGTCCAAGCTGGTTTCACGCAAGGAAGAGGATCAAGAAATCATATATTCAATATAATATTAATTTCCCTCATTGAACTCCATTATTAGTTAGTAATGATCCAAGACATTCAAAACTCTCCACTTCTTCCAATTTTTCCTCCTTGATACATATTTCAACTGCCTTGTTTGTTTTGTCAGTTGTCATCAATTTAGTTTTCTTCGCATTAAGATAGAGGTTTTGCTCTTCACTGTTCTTACAGACTGATATAATTAGTTTTTCCATTCCTTTTTGTGTTGTGGACAGTAATACTGTGTCATCAGCATATCTAATCTCTGGTATTTCATAACCTCCAACTGTTATGGCATCGTAATATTCTTTGTCTACATCATCTCTAACATTCCTCATTATATTTTCAGTATTCAAGTTAAATAAGTAAGTATGCATCGCTGACGGACCCTTTGTTTTATGTCAAACCAAGTTGTTGTTTCACCATTTATTCTTACTGCTGCTTGTTGGTCTATATACAGCAGTGATGTTAATTGTATCAAGTGTATTGGAAATCATAATAATTTTTCCATTATTTCTCAAAGTTTCTGGTATTGTACACAATCAAATGCCTTTGAGTAGTCTATAAAGGATAAATATAGAGTCACACTAAACTCTCAACATTTCTCTATTATTAAAAGGAGGACATCTATCACTTTTCAGAAAGTAAAACAACTAAAGAAGCTGTGGAGAGGAACAGACAGAACTACAAAAATAAGATTTTTAAGGGCATGCATCTTTCCTATTGCAACATATGCCAGTGAGACTTGGACACTTAACAAAACAGTTGAGAAACACATAAATGCCTTTGAATGTAAATGCTACAGAAGAGTTCTTCAAATATCATAGACACAAAAAAGAACAAATATATCCATACTACAAGAACTTAATATTGAAGAAGACTGGCTAGTAAAGAGGATTAAACAAAGAAATCGGAAATATTTTGGACACATTAAACGTCATGATAATCTAGAGAAGATCGTCTTGGAAGGGTCATTCGTTTATTTTATTTGCATGTCCTTTGTGGAGCTTTGCCATTCTAACAGCACTCCTGTAGGCCTCTCGGTTGTGAGCAAGATGGCCTGCTGCTGATGCATCCATTTGCAGATCATCAACAATATATTGCAGCCATCTTCGCTTTGGTCTTTCTCTCTTTCTTTTTCCATTATGGGAAGGGTACATAATGGGAAAAAGAGGAAGACCAAGGCGAAGATGGCTGCAAGACATCGTTGATGATCTTCAGATGGATGCATAAGCAGCAGGGCATCTTGCTTACACCAGAGAGGCCAACAGGAGAGCTGTTATGGAGGCAAAGTTCCGCAAGGGACATGCAAACAAATGAAATGAATGTCCTGCTATATAGATACTAAGAGGATATGGTATTACTGTTCACAATTTTCCTTCACCTGTCCACACATTTGTCCACTCACCTGTCCACACATTTGTCCACTCACCTGTCCACACATTTGTCCACTCACCTGTCCACACATTTATCCACTCACCTGTCCACACATTTATCCACTCACCTGTCCACACATTTGTTCACTCACCTGTCCACACATTTATCCACTCACCTGTCCACACATTTGTTCACTCACCTGTCCACACATTTATCCACTCACCTGTCCACACATTTATCCACTCACCTGTCCACACATTCATCCACTCACCTGTCCACACATTTATCCACTCACCTGTCCACACATATATCCACTCACCTGCCCACACATATATCCACTCACCTGTCCACACATATATCCACTCACCTGTCCACACATATATCCACTCACCTGTCCACACATATATCCACTCACCTGTCGACACATATATCCACTCACCTGTCCACACATTCATCCACTCACCTGTCCACACATTTGTCCACTCACCTGTCCACACATTTGTCCACTCACCTGTCCACACATTTATCCACTCACCTGTCCACACATTTGTCCACTCACCTGTCCACACATTTGTCCACTCACCTGTCCACACATTTATCCACTCACCTGTCCACACATTTGTCCACTCACCTGTCCACACATTTATCCACTCACCTGCCCACACATTTATCCACTCACCTGTCCACACATTTATCCACTCACCTGTCCACACATATATCCACTCACCTGTCCACACATATATCCACTCACCTGTCGACACATATATCCACTCACCTGTCCACACATTTATCCACTCACCTGTCGACACATATATCCACTCACCTGTCCACACATATATCCACTCACCTGTCGACACATATATCCACTCACCTGTCCACACATGTGACAAGGGCAGACAAAACTAAGAGTCTCGCGTGGCTCTCTGACATATAAATCTGGACTCTCTAAAATGTTGACTTCTCTCCTCTCTCTCTCCCCCCCCCCCCCCCCCCCCCCAAACTATTAATATAAAAGATACATACAAATCTTCAAGCTTTATCATTTTTTATGGTCTATAAACTAAGAGTTCATTGGGTTAAAGTTCAAACTAAGAGTTCATTGGGTCAAAACTCAGACAGTAAATTTATTTAAGAATTTATGTCAATTTTAATGCTATATCTGAGTCAAAGATCACAGAAATGTTCGGCTCAGCCTGGATTACACAGGACTTATGCTGAAGAATATGTGACAGTACAAGCCAGAAGAAGAAGAAGAAGACAAATCATGGTTTCTGACGTTGAAATACCTGAACGAAGACCAGGTCAGGAACTAGCATCGAAGGGAAAAAAATGCTGTAAAACCTGTTGAACTGGGATCTACTCCATGGACAGAAAGGAAAACACACAAGGAACGACTCCAGCTGTTGAAAACAAAACAAAACAATTATCTGTGTCCACGAACTCTGCTGCTGGCCTTGAACAGCAGGTATCTACAACAGATGCTGACCTTGAACAATATGTATCTACAACAGATGCTGACCTTGAACAATATGTATCTACAACAGATGCTGACCTTGAACAATATGTATCTACAACAGATGCTGACCTTGAACAATATGTATCTACAACAGATGCTGCCAATGACTCATCCTGGTGTCTTTCAGCGCGAATAACTTGACACACTTTCTTGCTCTGACACAATCTAGGTCAAGCTGACGGTCTGCCCCACTTCTCCCCCCCCCCCCCCCCAGTCAGACAATATGAAGAGCTAGACTGTTTTGGTGAAATGAAAGAGGGGGGGGGGTGTCTGCGTCGGTAAGAATCCATTCAAGTGTTTAAAGAATGTTCCCAGGTCAAGGTCTATAAAACTAGAGAAATACCAGGCCACCTTGGCATTCTTGTTGCGCACCTGGAGCACGCTCACCTGGAGCACACTCACCTGGAGGTGAAAGCTTTGTTTAGACGGCACTCGGCACTGGTTAGCAGAGCGGAAGCCCTGGCCAAGTTTGGATGAGCGAGTGAAAGAGAGAAGAAGATCTGAGAGATCCTGGCCCTACAAATCCTCTCATTCGCAAGAAATGACTACGCGTACCCGAAACCTTATCTGCCAGCCTACGCCGACGTTTTTGTTTTTGTTTGTTTGTTTGTAAAGAGAGATAACCATGAAATAACAACACTGAATGTCCCCAACTGTATTATGAAAGAAAAGGTACTGATGCTTTTCATTACAACCTCGTGTACTTTATTTCACTCGTCTCTTCTTTTCCCAAGTTTCTGCAAAACAATTGTTATAGTATAACAAAGATTTCACAGTTTTAAGTAGCAACCAATATAAGCATTACATTGTATACCAAAAGTACCAGGCGCTGGGGTCCATCATCAACATAGGAAAATATAAATGGTTAAAAACTGCCAGGATGGGGAAAAATGTAACCAAACAATTACATGTACATGCTACAATCCAAGCAAACAACTACATGCTACAGTCCAAGCAAACAACTACATGCTACAGTCCAAGCAAACAACTACATGCTACAGTCCAAGCAAACAACTACATGCTACAGTCCAAGCAAACAACTACATGCTACAATCCAAGCAAACAACTACATGCTACAGTCCAAGCAAACAACTACATGCTACAATCCAAGCAAACAACTACATGCTACAGTCCAAGCAAACAACTACATGCTACAATCCAAGCAAACAACTACATGCTACAATCCAAGCAAACAACTACATGCTACAATCCAAGCAAACAACTACATGCTACAGTCCAAGCAAACAACTACATGCTACAGTCCAAGCAAACAACTACATGCTACAGTCCAAACAAACAACTACATGCTACAGTCCAAGCAAACAACTACATGCTACAGTCCAAGCAAACAACTACATGCTACAGTCCAAGCAAACAACTACATGCTACAGTAAAAGCAAACAACTACATGCTACAGTAAAAGCAAACAACTACATGCTACAGACCAAGTAAACAAGTACATGCTACAGTCCAAGCAAACAACTACATGCTACAGACCAAGTAAACAAGTACATGCTACAGTCCAAGTAAACAACTACATGCTACAGACCAAATAAACAAGTACATGCTACAGTCCAAGTAAACAAGTACATGCTACAGTCCAAGCAAACAAGTACATGCTACAGACCAAGCAAACAACTACATGCTACAGTCCAAGTAAACAAGTATATGCTACAGACCAAGTAAACAACTACATGCTACAGACCAAGCAAACAACTACATGCTACAGTCCAAGCAAACAAGTACATGCTACAGTACAAGCAAACAAGTATATACTACAGAAAAAGCAAACAAGTACATGCTACAGACCAAGCAAACAAGTACATGCTACAGACCAAGCAAACAAGTACATGCTACAATATAAGCAAACAAGTAAATGCTATAGTCCAAACAAACAAGTACATGCTACATACAAAGCAAACAAGTACATGCTACAGACCAAGCAAACAAGTACATGCTACAGTCCAAGCAAACAAGTACATGCTACAGACCAAGCAAACAAGTACATGCTACAGTCCAAGCAAACAGGTACATGCTACAGACCAAGCAAACAAGTACATGCTACAGACCAAGCAAACAATTACATGCTACAGACCAAGCAAACAAGTACATGCTACAATATAAGCAAACAAGTACAGTCCAAGCAAACAAGTACATGGAACAGTCCAAGCAAACATGTACGTGCTACAGTATACACAAACAAGTACATGCTTCAGCATAAGCAAACAAGTACATGGAACAGTCCCAGCAAACATGTACATGCTACAGTCCAAGCAAACAAGTACATGCTACACTCCAAACCAACAAGTACATACTACAGTAGAAGCAAACACGTATATGAATAGCCCAAGCAAACAAGTACATGGAACAGCCCAAATAAAACACGTACGTGAATAGCCCAAGCAAACAAGTACATTGAACAACCAAAGAAAACAAGTACATGGAACAGCCAAAGCAAACAAGTACATGGAACAGCCCAAGCAAACAAGTACATGGAACAGCCCAAGCAAACAAGTACATGGAACAGCCCAAGCAAACAAGTACATGGAACAGCCCAAATAAAATACGTACATGAATAGCCCAAGCAAACAAGTACATTGAACATCCCAAGCAAACAAGTACATGGAATAGCCAAAGCAAACAAGTACATGGAATAGCCAAAGCAAACAAGTACATAGAACAGCCAAAGCAAACAAGTACATGGAATAGTCCAAGGAAACAAGTACATGGAACAGTCCAAGTAAACAAGTACATGGAACAGTCCAAGCAAACAAGTACATGGAACAGTCCAAGCAAACAAGTGCATGGAACAGCCCAAATAAAACACGTACATGAATAGCCCAAGCAAACAAGTACATGAAACAGCCAAAGGAAACAAGTACATGAAACAGCCAAAGGAAACAAGTACATGAAACAGCCAAAGGAAACAAGTACATGGAACAGCCAAAGGAAACAAAGACGTGGAACAGCACAAACAAACAGGCACACGACACAGCCAAAGAAAACAAATAATAGAACAACACAAGCAAGCAAGTACATTTCAAATTTGACAGTATTGTCAAATACCTTGTGCAACGTGTCTGTTGTTATTTCTTGAATGATATTTCTGATTGCTTCTTTCAGGTCCTCAGTTGTTTGTAGATTATTTTTGTAAACATTTCCTTTCAAGAAACCCCATAGATAATAATCTAATGGATTTAGATCTGGAGAACGAGCAGGCCAAATTCCACAAGATATTATGTGATTTGCGAAATTTCTTCCAAAAAACCGTGTGTTGCTCTAACTGTGTGTGCAGTTGCACCATCTTGCTGGAACTACGCTTCTTCAATTTCACGTTCATTCAGCTGTTCTAAAAAAAGGCTCCAGAATGTCAATACGGTACCGATCGGCATTGATAGTGTTGCTGAAGAAAATTAGTCCAATTAAACGTTTTCTACTGATGGCACACCATACCCCAATTTTCGCATCGTGTAGCGGCGCTTCATGAAATGCATTGGGATTAACACTGCTCCAAACACGATGATTTTGGCTATCAACGTATCCAGATAGATGAAACCATGCCTCATCAGAGAAGAATGTTAAATCGAGAACTTACTCGTTTTCTTCAGCTAAAAATGCTTGAAACCTCGTGGAGTAGTTGACTCTGGATTGATTGTCACTCTTTTAGTTCAGACACAACAGAAATCTTGTATGGATGAAAATTAAACCAATGTTTAAGAATTTTGTGCACTGTGCTCAGTGATACGTTCACTTCTTGCGATATTTTCCTTAAGGACCTGCATGGACTTTTCAGGATTCTGTCTTGGATATGTAGACATTTTTCTTCAGACACAGCAGGCCTACCAGATCGCGGAGCATCTTCCACGATTCCCGTATCACGAAGCTTATTCAACAAATTTCTAACCGTAGTGCGATGAGGAGGTTGTTTATCAGGAAATTTTGCTATAAATCTTTGAACAACCATCCGTGGGTATCGACTACCATTTCAAAATACTTGTTCAACCAAAAAATTGTTCAATCAAAAAATTACTCCAGCAGATGGCAACCATTCACTGCATTTTTCTTCACGATTGACTGTGCAGCATATTTTTTATGACGTCATTTTCTTCATTTTTACATAGAAAGTGTAGTGAGACTTTACAAACACCCTGTTTTAAAAAAAACACATATTGTGCGTGTTTAGTACGTTCTTCCGAGCCCACCTCATGTGGTGTAGATTATGTAGTTGTGAATTAAGTTGTAATGTAGGGTTCTTATATTTACATATCGATAAGAAAATTCTGTGCATGATTTGAATGTGATTTATAGGTATACTGGATGGGCAACATGTATGATTCGTTTATCATGCTTGTCATGTAGACTGATCGTGTGCTGCATCAATAATATAAACACAGCGAAGATACGACATCGCCAGCCATAGCCTCGATCTCATCTGATGCAAATCAGTGTTTATGTATATATATATATCTCATATATATATATATATATATATAAATATAACAGCCCATATTGTATATATATATATTTTCGTACTAGCCATGCAAGTAATCCTGAGAGCAGTAGAAGGAGCAGCAGAAGGCCCAAGATTCAGAAATGGATGTCAGATGCCACCACTAAAAGCATTCATGGACGACACAACAGTAATAACAACCAGAGAAGCACAGGCACAAAAGATGTTAGAGCGTTTGGACAGCCTTATCATATGGTGTCGCATGAGCTTCAAGCCAAAGAAGTCAAGAAGCCTGTCACTCATGAAAGGGAAAGTGATAGAAAGATTGTACACAGTGGCAAATCAAATAATCCCGACTGTAGGGGAAGAGCCAGTGAAGAGCCTTGGCAGAATATATGATGCATCCATGAAGGAATCAGGTGCTGTGAAGCAGGTTATAGAAATGGTGCAGAATGGACTGAGCATCATAGACAAAAGCAGGCTACTGGGTAAGTTCAAAATATGGTGCCTCCAGTTCATGCTGATTCCAAAACTGATGTGGCCACTACTCATCTACGAAGTAAGTACCAGCACAGTAGAAGCAGTCGAAAGAAAGATAAATAAAGCCATAAGAAAGTGGTTGGGCGTATCACCAGGATTAACTGATGTAGCGCTGTACTGCAAGAAGAGCAAACTACAGCTGCCATTCAAATCTGTGGTCGAAGAATACAAGGTAGGAAAGACAAGGCTTGCAATGATGCTACCATTCAAATCTGTGGTCGAAGAATACAAGGTAGGAAAGACAAGGCTTGCAATGATGCTACAAGAATCTACAGATCCAGTAGTACGAGAAGTGCAGCCAACACTTAAAACTGGACGAAAATGGAAAGTAAGTGAGGAAGTGACCGCAGCCAGGGAAACGCAGGAGCTGAAAGAAGCAATAGGGTACACCCAGACCAACAGAAGGGGATTTGGTCATGGCGAATCAAATGGTGGTCAAAGGCCTCCTGCAAGGAAAGAAGGGATATGATCATCAGTGAAGTAAGGAATTCAGAAGATGACAAGCGGGTCCAGAAGGCAGTCCAACAGTCACAACAAGGGCAATGGACAACATGGGAGGAAGTCCTGCAGAGATCACTAACATGGAATGACATCTGGAAAATGCCACCCTTGAGGCTCAGCTTCATCATCAGAGCTACTTATGACCTTCTGTCTACAGGCTCCAACCTATACAAATGGGGTGTATCAGAAGATACAAAGTGCCCTCTCTACAACAGAAGGCAAACATTGGAACATGTGCTGTCAGCATGTAGAGTGTCTTTAGGGCAAGGACGGTACACCTGGCGGCACAACAGAGTGTTGCAGGAACTAGTAGCCATCATAGACAGGGCAAAAGATAAAACAAATAACAGCAAAAGAGTTGAGTCCCACCTAAATACTTCATAGGTGCTGGTAAAAGTAAAAAGTAAAGTAAAGGTGACCCTGTCATGCCTTAGAGGCACATAGGGACATGGTGTTAGTGCCCATATTTTCCTTGACCTGTCAGCACACTAGAGGGTGATATGGTCAGTATCACGCCTGGCTGCCTTTCCTTCCCCAACTCCAGAAGAAGTCGGGTACCCATTTCTACAGCTGGGTGACTGGGGTGCCACCGGCCGGATTCGAACCCCCGACCTTCGCCATGAGAGACCAGTGCATTAACCACTTCGCCACTCAGACACCATAGGTGCTGGTACGACATCAAATATTGAAATCAGGGACATTCCCTTACCATCACTGCTAGATGGTACAAATGACTGGGATGTGATAGCGGACCTTCCAGGAAGAAGAGAATACCCGACTGCCATCAAGAACACAGGAATGCGACCGGACATTGTAGTGTACTCCACAGAAAAACAGGAATTAATAATGATCGAGCTTACGGTCCCATACGAAACTAGAATAGAGGAACAGCATTTATTCAAATTGGAGAAGTGCAATGATCTGGTCAAGCAACTGAGGCAGGGGGCAGGAGTCAGGGCAAAAGTGATAGCTGTAGAAGTGGGAGCAAGAGGATTCGTAGCAACATCAGCATATGACCTATGTAAGCAACTGGGCATAAAGGGACAAGCAAGAGCAAGGGCATTGAGAAGTCTGAAAGGCAGAAAAGGCCTCATGCTGGCTGTGGAGTATGCGAAACAAGCATTGGGAGCATAAGTAATTTCATTTGCCACAACAAATACCAGTCCTCCGTAGCTAAATCGCTAAAGACGCACTTTAAAAAAGTTCAGTGGCAACTGGAAGGTCATGGGTTCAATCCCGGGACCGGGGAAAAAAAAAGCAACAACTCACAAGACCTCTGGGAGTCATGACCCAGAGGGGCCTACCCCCCTTAGAGTGTCAGGAGTTTAAAGGGCCGAAACACTTGTCTGAGGGGGGGGGGGTACTTCCTCTGATGATCTGAAGGAGTTGTGTTGTTGTTCCGCTCTCTACGGTAGAGAGTTTCCTGCATATAATTACCCCCCCCCCCCCCGAAGCAACTGCCAAATCAAGAGGACAGTTACCCTTAGGTCAAGGTTGTACGGCCCTCGATCCAAGCTTGTATCGTTCATAAATGTTCTGGGCGAAGAAGAAGAAGGCAGAAAGAATGCAGACCGGCCAAAGACAACTTGGTGAGGAAATGCTGAAGCTGAGGTGGATGAGTGGCCAAAAACAAAGAATGGCTGCAGACTGTGAGAAGTTGAAAGAAGTTGCTGTTGCTCTACCACCTGTGGTCCGTGGAGGCACAAAGGTAGGGAGTGTGCTCACAACGTACTGGACTGTGATTGTTTTTTCGATCACCGCATCCAAAGCAAGGAAGGATGGACGATAACTTTCTCGTGACAACAAAGCGCTTCGGTCCCTCCACGACTATCGTCCCATACTCATCTCACAATAAACTTAATTTGTAGCTGAAAGATCAGACAAAACAATGAACTAATTACACCACGCTCTCATCATAATAAGACAAACAAGTAATTCATATTTACTGGCTACTAATGGTTCTAAGGACTGTTATAGTCCAATGGCGCGCATCTCAAATAGCCTCTGACAGTCAAGTCCAGCTCCTGGCCTTCTCGTGGCAGAACTGTTCAAGCTGACAGAAGAAGGGGCGAAGGCGAATATCTGGCGCCTGAAAATCAGATGCTTCGGATAGTTGAGAGTCATGTTTGGTAGCTCATATATCGCTCCTGGCGAGATTCTTCAGCTGCCGTGCGTGGAGTGGGGCTCTTCCTGGCCAGTGAAGAAAGGTGCGAATGGGGTTGCCGCGCGGCACCATTGTGGAAAATGTGAAATAAAGGATTAAGCGAAGTAAACAGTAGTCAAATCACGGCACCTCTGGTCTGGAGGTCGGCCACGTCATATGTGCACTCATATCGGGCGAAATGCCTGAACCGGCTTAACCTAGAGGTTAAGACACTGCTGACGAGATTCTTCGGATGCCGCACATGGAGTGAAACTCCTCCCGGCTAATGAAGAAAATGAGAAAATGAAATTAAGGTTGCCGTGCGGCGCCGATGTGAAAAGGTGATGGAAAGGATAAAGTGAAGCTTAGTCGGTATGTCCAGTGGTCTCGCGGCAAGATCTACTCATATCATGGCACCTCTGCTCTAGAGGCCGGCCACGTCCGATATACACCCATACTGGTGAAATATGCCTAAACCGGCTTAAACCAGGTGTGAAACTTGATGGCTAATCATGTCACGTTACCTCCGCTCTAGAGTTCGTTCACGTCACAAACACGCCCATACTGGGATAATATGCCTAAACCGGCTTAACTCAGGGATGAAAGTCACTAGTAAGGATTCGTCCTCCTGGACAAAAGCTCTGTCCTGGTCACAACTAGGAAAGGTAGCGGCCACGACCACAAAATGCTGAAGTTGGAGACACTGGGCCAGTGCAGTCTAGACAGGCAACCACCTCTCACCCGGCGGGGATGTTTGCGTATCCTAATCACGCTGAGGTTTTCCGGTAAGAAAGTCCAACTCTGGACTGGATGGACAACCACTTCTCACCTGGCGGGGATACACAAGTATCCCAAAACATGTCGAGGTTTTCCGGTGAGAAAGTCCAACTCTAGATTAAACTGATGCAACGAAAACCACTGTGTCACGCAATCCCGCTTCTGAGACCCACCAAGAATACAGGCTCAAGCCCTGCGATACTCTGAACCTCTTGTGGTACTTTCGGGGACCACAGGAGACCAAGGGACCTATCGAGGACTACATGAGTAAATTCAGGAGGATCACGGGGCGGTCTTGATGGTAGAAGCTAAAGAAGAAGAAGAAGAAGACTGGCGATCTCAACGATTTCAAGAACTTTTCGCTGAAACTCCTCCATCGTCCGACAAGTGCCTGAGTTCTGCTTTGAACAGACGGCGTCTGTCATGACGGAAATGACCGCTGCGGCAAAACTGGTTCTAGCAAGAAAGGTAGGCCGGAGTGTATGGCTCCGTTTGACAAAAACGACGCAGGAAATGGAGAGAACAAGGAAATAAGGTGATAACGTATAAATAAAGAACATACAGCATCCAATATTTCGGCGTGAGTCTTTTTCAAGGATTATATACAAGTACAACACAATACATTAAAAATAAAATAAAATAAAAACTGGGTTTTTGGTCTCCTCCTGCTTTAAAAGGCGAGCATGAATGTGGCCCAGGTAAACGGAACTGTAGAGTGGGTTGAGGAATGACCTAAGATAACAACTTCAAAACTTCATCCAATCAGAAACCTTAGGCGGCTTGGATGGAAAGCGAGAGAACAATGTCTATCCCTGCTGACTGTGGAAGGGCCGCGATTTCCCTGCATGAACTCCTCGAAGGGCACAATTCGCCCTATGGTACTGTCATCACTTGGGGTAGTTTTCCTGGGACAATCAAATCTCTTTCTGCCGTGATCGCATTATGAACAGCAGTTACGCTAACATTCACCTTTCTGCTTATGTCACACGTTCAGAGTATCCTTCATGACATAAACTCGCTATGGCTGTTCTCTGACCTAAACTTAATTTTTCTTTTTTTTTACCTATTCTTAACTACAAATAAAATATATAGACAACCTCTCAGCATGAAAACCAGAAGCGGGCTGACGCCCGAATGCTTGCCCCTACTCTAGAATGTAATATGATGCAGCATCAACACTTGGGTTGTGCAGTATTAGGAAGATTGACTCATTTGGCTGAAATCTCACCAAAAAAAAAACAAAACAAAAAAAAACAAAAACGGGTGGTCTTGAACTTTTACAAATGACTATAGTCTGTGTCTAGTGACTTCAGAAGCACATACATCAATCTTATCATAAACACGGAGTACACATACCAACCTTATTATTAACATGAGGTATACATATCAACATTATCATTAACATCTTTTTGATGATTAAAACCAACAATTTACAACCATGGTCTTCAAGTTAGAAAAAAAAACATACTGGTCCTGTTTCCAAAGTTTTAAAATCCCATCCATAATAGCTGATTTAGAGTTGAGGAACAGATTGGAAATTTGTCACTGTCTGTCATGTAGCAAATATTAAACTGTGGCCTCATTTAACAAAATGTATTTGCTCATTGTAACACTCTCACCTTCACAGTAAAGCGAAGACAAACCTTTTTCTTAAATGAAAGTTCTGCTACTTTTACTTACTTTAAGAAAGTTGAATATAAAATTTGTTGGAATTTATCATTAGATTCTAACACAGTCTGGTATATCTTGCACTAACAGACCTTCCAACTTAGTAAAATACAAATATTTCGTTCATTCATTTCATTCATTCATTTGCATGTCCCTTACGGAACTTTGCCTCCCTAACAGCACTCCTGTAGGCCTCTTGGTTGTGAGCAAGATGGCCTGCTGCTGATGCATCCATATGCAGATCATCAACGATGTCTTGCAGCCATCTTCGCCTTGGTCTTTCTCTCTTTCTTTTTCCCATTATGTACCTTTCCAAGACGATTTTCTCTAGATTATCATGACGTTTAATGTGTCCAAAATATTTAAGTTTTCTTTGTTTAATCCTCTTTACTAGCCAGCCTTCTTCAATATTAAGTTCTTGTAGTATGGATATATTTGTTCTTTTTTGTGTCCATGATATTTGAAGAACTCTTCTGTAGCATTTACATTCAAAGGCATTTATGTGTTTCTCAGCTGTTTTGTTAAGTGTTCAGATCTCACAGGTATATGTTGCGATGGGAAAGATACATGCCCTTAAAAATCGTATTTTTTTAGTTCTGTCTGTTCCTCTCCACAGATTCTTTAGTTGTTTTACTTTCTGAAGAGTGATAGATGTCCTTTTAATTTCCCTCATTGTATCTCCATTATTAATTAGTGGTGATCCAAGATATTCAAAACTCTCCACTTCTTCCAGTTTTTCCTCATTGATACATATATCAACTGCCTTGTTTGTTTTATCAGTTTTCATGTTATTCTTTGCATTTAGATAGAGCTTTTGCTCGTCGCTGTTCTTACAGACTGACATAATTAGTTTTTCCATTCCTTTTTGTGTTGTGGACAGTAACACTGTGTCATCAGCATATCTAATCTTTGGTATTTCATAACCTCCAATTGTTATGGCATTGTAATATTCTTTGTCTACATCATCTCTAACATTCCTCATTATATTTTCAGTATTCAAGTTAAATAAGTAAGTATGCATCGCTGACGGACCCTTTGTTTTATGTCAAACCAAGTTGTTGTTTCACCATTTACTCTTATTGCTACCTGTTGGTTCTAAATACAGCAGTGATGTTAATTGTATCAAATGTGTTGGAAATCCCATTTTTTTCATTATTTCCCAAAGTTTCTATTGCTATACACAATCAAATGCCTTTGAGTAGTCTATAAAGGCTAAATACAGATTCACATTAAACTCTCTGACATTTCTCTATTATTAATCTTATACTGAATACATGATCTCTTGGTCCTCTTCCTTGCCTGAAACCAGCTTGGACCATATTGACTTCTATTTTCTTACGAAGTCTACCTGTTATGATTTTTAACAGAATTTTACTGGCATGACTAGCTGTTGGCGAGATTCTTCAGCTGCCGTGCGTGGAGCGGTGCTCCTCCCGGCCAATGAAGAAAGGTGCAAATGGGGTTGCCGCGCAGCATCACTGCGGAAAAGGTGGTAGAAAGGATAAAGCGAAGCAAACAATCAAATCACGGCACCTCTGGTCTGGAGGTCGGCCACGTCCTGAGTGCAGTCATATCGGGTGAAATGCATGAACCGGCTTGTCCCAGAGGTTAAGTCACTGCTGGCGAGACTCTTCGAATGCCTCGCGTGGAGTGAAGCTCCTCCCGGTCAAGGAAGAAAATGTGGAAAAGAAATAAAGGTTGCTGTGCGGCGCCGACGTGAAAAAGTGGTGGAAAGGATAAAGTGAAGTTTAATCGGTATGTCCAATAGTATCGCTGCGAGAGCTATACATACCACGGCACCTCTGCTCTAGAGGCCGGCCACGTCCGAAATACACCTACACTGGTGAAATATGCCTAAACCGGCACACACCAGGGGTGGAACTCGATGGCTAGACATGTCATGCCACCTCCGCTCTAGAGGTCAGTCACGCCTGATATACACCCATACTGGTGAATTTTGTCTAAACCGGCTCACACCAGAGGTGAATCTTGAAGGCTATGCATGCCACAGTACCTCTGCTCTAGAGGTCAGTCACGTCCCAAACACGCCCATACTGGGATAATATGCCTAAACCGGCTCAACCCAGGGGTGGAAGTCACTAGTGGCGAGGATTCGTCCTCCTGGACAAAAGCTCCATCCTGGGCACAACTAGGAAGGGTAGCGGCCACGACCACAAAATGCTGAAGTCGGAGACACTGGACCAGGGCAGTCTAGATAGGCAACCACCTCTCACCTGACGGGGATGTTTGCGTATCCTAATCACGCTGAGGTTTTCCGGTGAGAAAGTCCAACTCTGGACTGGATGGGCAACCACCTCTCACCCGGCGGTGATACACGGGTATCTCAAAACACGTCGAGGTTTTCCGGTGAGAAGGTCCAACTCTGACCTGGGTAGGCTACCGCCTCTCACCCAGCGGGGATGCACTGATATCCTAAACACGTCGAGGTCTTCCGGTGAGAAAGTCCAACTCTAGACTAAACTGGTGCAATGAAAACCACGGTGTCACGCAATCCGCTTCAGAGACCCACCAAGAATACAGGTTAAAGCACTGTGATACTCTGAACCCCTTATGGTCCTCTCGTGGATCTCGTGTGGTCCTTTCGGATACTTTTTGGGGACCACAGGAGACCACGGGACCAAACGAGGACCACAGGCGTAAATTCAGTAGGATCACAGTGCGGTTTTGGTGGTAGAAGCGAACGAAGAAGAAGAAGACTGGCATGACTAATCAGGGCAACAGTTCTGTAGTTTGTGCATAATTTCAGGTTACCCTTTTTTGGCAGTGGTATGAATATAGTTCTTTTCTATTCTTTTGGCCAAATACCTGAATGCCATATCTTTTTACATAGCGCATGATAGATTGTTGCACATTCCCTTCCTCCTGCTTTAATAAATTCAGCTGTTATCTCATCACATCCTGGTGATTTACCATTTTTCAGATTCTTTATTGCCCATAATTCTTCTTCTGTTGTCGGTTCGGGTTCTTTCTCTTCCAACAATAATTCACACTGTTGATTTCTGCTTTCACAGTCGGTTGTTTCATACATTCCTTTGCAATATTCCTTCCATCTTTCTAGAATTTCCTCTGTCTCTGTCAAGGTATTCCCCATCTTGTCACAAATTACATTTAGCTTAAGTGTGACATTTCTCGTCAATGTCTTCATTTCTTTAAACATTTCACTATCTCTTTAACATTTCTGATGTTCTTCTATTCTTTCACAACAATCTTGTATGTATTGTTTTTTTGCCTTTTCTTATGTTTCTTAGTACTTCTTTTGTTAAAGTTTTATATTCCTCTTTGTTGTTGTTTGTCACTTTCCATTGCGTCTTCATTTCTCTACGTTGTTTTATCAGTTCTAGTGTGCCTGCTGTAATCCATCCATTCTTTTGTGTTTTCTTTCCTGGAACCACGTCTTTAGCTGTTGTTATTAAGATATCTCTGGCCTGTGTAGCCAATTCATCTGGTGTCATCTCCTCCTGTACATCCATCAGGATTTCGAAACAGTTCTTCACTTCTATACCGTATTGTTCTGGTATTTTTGTAAGGTCAAAGCCGAGTGGTCTTGATCCCGTAACTGTCTTTTTTATCTTTATCTTCATGTCTGTTTAATAACTCATCATCCTTGTTACAATCAGCACCTGGTAAAGTTTTTGCTGATGTCATACTTGACCTCCACCTTCTTTGCACTAAAATGTAATCTATTTGATTCCTGGTTTTCCCATCAGGTGATGTCCACGTGTAAAGTCTTCTTGGATGTTATTTAAAAGGTGTGTTAGCAATCATTAGCTCATTTTCCATACAAAAAAGCCATTAGATTGTCACCTGCCTCATTTCTATGTCCTATGCTAAATTTCCCTACAACATGTCCTTCATCTTCTGGCTCTTTCTGTACCAATTTTTGCATTAAAATCCCCCATTATTAATACAATATCATTTTTCCATACCTGGTCTATCATCATTTGCAGTGTGTTATAAAAGTCTTCTACTTCCTCTTCTTCTGCTGCTGATGTAGGTGCATATATCTGGATGATTGTTACATTTCTAGGTGTGCCCTTAAGTCTGACTGTGAGAATTCTATTACTTATTGGTTTGCAGCCTAGTAATGCTTTTGATGCTGATTTGTCCAAGTAAAAAGTCACTCCATTCTTTCCTCCTAATTCTCCACCAGAGTATATAAAGATATCATTCTTGCTCTTGAAGTGTCCTGACCCTTTTCAACGATGTTCACAGATTCCCAAAATGTGTATCCTTATTCTTTTCATCTCTTTATGATTAATTTGTTGAAAACAGAACATCTTCCAGGGAAAGTGTCTGGGACAATCTATGATCACAACTACAAAGACAATGGAATAACTCTTTACTAGCTCAACAAGAGCTTATACATCAGCTGATCATTTACAGTGCTCTTGGATTCTTATATCCTTCCCGTGGCGTTAAACATCACATAGGGCTCGCATAGTTGTTTGCCAAGTTTTCCTGTTCTCTGCGAGTCTTTCAGCCTCATCAATAGATGTTATACTTGATCCTGATGCCCACTAAACTGGCTTCTCTTAACAATGTCCTCTTTAGAGTTTCACGTTGTCAACCTCTTTTTCTTTGGCCTGTTGTGCTTCATTTGATAGCTTGTTTCAGTATTCTCTGGTTGTTTCTTCTCATCACATGACCTACATATGTCCATCTTCTTTTTCTGATGACCCATGAGACAGGTTGTTGTTTGCTCATCTGCCTTATCTCTGCATTGTTCTTGAATGTGTTCCACTTTATACCGATTATTTTCCTTAAGCATTTGTTTTCAAAAGTTTCTAATTTCTTGTCTGTTTCTTTAGTTGATTTCCAGCTTTCGCATGCACAAATGAGAGTGGATGTCACATTTGAATTGAATAATCTTTACTTGGTTTTTGTGCTTATAAACTTTTTTATAACTTATAACTAATTCCATATGTTCTCAAGATTTTTAAAGGACAGTGCTGCTTTTGCAATTCTAACTTCCTTCCTGGTGTCACCATCCTGGTCTATGTAGCTATCAAGGTATGCAAATTGGTTTACTTCATCAACAGCTGTTCCTTCTACGTATATTTTTCTTTCTTGATTAATGAGAAGTTTCATTATTTTTGTTTTGTCTTTGCTAATTTCAAGACCTATTTTGCTAGCCAAGGAAGACAGGGAATCTGTTCTTTCCTGCATCAATTTCACCTTGTCACTGATAAGAGTTATGTCATCAGCAAAATCAAGATCTTCTATTTGGGTTCCATGTATCCAATCAATGCCAGTTTTACCTGCACAGCATCTTTTCATTATAAAGTCTATGACAATTCCAAAAAGCAAGGGAGATAATATACATCCTTGTTTCGCGCCTGTTTCAATCTGAAACCATTCGCTCATTCCTTCTTCTGTCTTGACTGCACAAACATATCCATTGTAGAGATCTCTAATGACGTTGACAATTTTAGATGGCATTCCATGTAGTCTTAAAATTCTCCACAATGAATCTCTGTGTATGCCATCAAATGCCTTTTTAAAATCTATGAATGTATAAAATTGGAAAAAAGTAGGAGCAGCTTTATTACTTAACGATTACAAAGTTGTGACGTTTCGGCGTGAACCTTAATCATACAAAAACATACAGGACGAAGAAATAGGGAGAGGAGATAAAGTATAGATTTACATGAATACTGTAAAAAAAAAAAAAAAGTACTTAGCTGTAAATTGCAAGGTGTGGCTTGTCTGTATTCTAGTATCACAGCTTTACTGCAGTGTTTAGTGTATAGTTGTATACTTATACACCAATTATTGTTTTAAAGTCTATGAAGTTCAGGATTAATGGTTTCTTCTTTTCAATATGTTCTTCAAGTATTATTCTTAGAATAAAGATCTGGTCGAGACAGCTTCTCCTTTTTCGAAATCCTGCTTGTTCTTCTCTCATTGCAGTATCCACTACATCCTTAATTCTATTCAGAATCACTTTACAAAACACCTTTGACACAACTGATAGTAAGGTTACACCCACTCCAGTTATTGCAGTCACTAAGGTTGCCCTTTTTTGGGTATTTTAACAATAATTCCCTTTTTCCATTCAGAAGGGACTTTTTCTTCTTTCCAAATTTTATTAAACATTCTCTGTAGTTGTCACTATTAATAGCTTTTAGCATTTCGGCTGTTATTTCATCTTCACCTGCAGCTTTGTTATTAGCCATTAGATTCTCTGCTGTTTCAATTTCAATAAGTTGACATTTAGTTGTGGAACTGGTAAATCGGTTTTAAGATTTATGAATTCATTTGGGTGTGGTCAATTGAATATTTCTTGGAAGTGTTTGGTCCATCTTTGTTTTTGGTCTTTACTTGATGTTAACAGGTTGTCTGTGTTGCTAAAGACTGGTCTTTCACTGGAGGCAATAGCACCTGTTAGCTTCTTCTGTATGTTATATAGAGTTTTGCTGTCTCCTGTTTTTGCTGCATTTTCTGCTTCTTTTACCATATTGTCCATATATTCTCTTTTGTCTCTCTAGCTGAACTTTTTACTTTATTGTCTAGTTCTTTGTATGTTGCTTTTACCAAAACTTTTCCAAGATCTGTCTTTACATTCAACATGGCTAATTTGGCTGCTCTTCTTTCATGTATGTATTTCTATGTGTTATCTGATATCCATGCTCTTGGATTACTGCACACAAAACCATGGTTATGATGCTAAAATACAAAGATGTAGGATAAAAAGAATAACAATTCTCTTGATGCAAACATCTTTATTGCAATGTTTTTGTATGCTTAACTAAAAACAAGCATCAAATATTGCTGTAGATTGTACTTGTGAAGATAAAAACAGCAGCGGAAACAAACTTTTTTTTTGCTGACAGACATACAGAATATATGAAGGTCCAGGATTTTACTCTCTAAAACATGGATTCTGTGAACCTTGTTAACAAACATACAGAATATATGAAAGTCCAGAATTTGGATTCTGTGAACCTTGTTTGCCAGATAACACTGCTGACATTATCCTAAGACTGTGTTATAATTCTTAACCTGCATGCTTTTAGTCAATTCACGGCAGAAAAAAGGAGGTCAGCCATATGGTACTACAGATCCATTAGTCTGTAGGCTCTTTCCTTTCTGTCTGAGTGCATTACTGAGGGTCAAAGACACTGATTTGGCAATCTGAGCATAAATGTTGGCATACCATATCTGAACAAGACCCTGTCCCACCTCTCTGTTGCTATCTACAGTAACCAGCCTAGGCTGGTGCTATATCTGAACAAGACCCTGTCCCACCTCTCTGCTGCTATCTACAGTAACCGGCCTAGGCTGGTGCTATATCTGAACAAGACCATGTCCCACCTCTCTGTTGGTATCTACAGTAACCGGCCTAGGCTGGTGCTATATCTGAACAAGACCATGTCCCACCTCTCTGTTGGTATCTACAGTAACCGGCCTAGGCTGGTGCTATATCTGAACAAGACCCTGTCCCACCTCTCTGTTGGTATCTACAGTAACCGGCCTAGGCTGGTGCTATATCTGAACAAGACCATGTCCCACCTCTCTGTTGGTATCTACAGTAACTGGCCTAGGCTGGTGCTATATCTGAACAAGACCATGTCCCACCTCTCTGTTGGTATCTACAGTAACCGGCCTAGGCTGGTGCTATATCTCAACATCTTCACTGCAAAGAACATCAGCCTGCAGTCTGATGGGGTTAGGGGAAGCAGAACTGACATGATAAAACAAGAGAAAAACAAACATCTAAGAAATGAGCAGTTAATTCACCGGAGGTATATATTTTCTTACCCAAGCTATTTCAGAAATTATATGAAAGCAAAATCCTTTCTCTCATTGTGTAAAATTTTGTCAGTAAAGAAATGATATAAATCTCCCAAAAATGTATTCAAAACAACACTTTATACAAGTAGCATACAAATCTAATAAATTCTGCTATAGAAAGGAATAACAGTATATATTATTTAAAAAAACTTCTACTGCAGCTGTCATGGCCTCACATGACTAGAGATAGCATAGTTAAGTAATGAACACAATGTACAACACAGAACAAGATCCACCTCCTTACATGGTTACCCACTGTTATAAAGAAACTGCTAACTTCTTTGCAGGTCTCTGTGCAGTGTGAGTCTGACAACACACACAACCAAGCACATGTCCAGTTATATCTGACTAAATATGGTGACTAGCACAACAATCTTACAGATGGCACAAACTATAACATTAAAACCAGCTAAAACAGTCACTTATATGGATAGTCTTAGTGACAACTAATATAACTCTAACAGATGGCATGCACTGTAATAACTTTTGTCACTTCCCACTGGAAGGGGGGGGGGGTCTACAGCTGTTCTCATGCTGGAATGGGGGGGGGGGTCTACAGCTGTTCTCATGCTGGAAAGGGGGGGGTCTACAGCTGTTCTCATGCTGGAATGGGGGGGAGGTCTACAGCTGTTCTCATGCTGGAATGGGGGGGGGGGTCTACAGCTGTTCTCATGCTGGAAAGGGGGGGGTCTACAGCTGTTCTCATGCTGGAATGGGGGGGAGGTCTACAGCTGTTCTCATGCTGGAATGGGGGGGGGGGTCTACAGCTGTTCTCATGCTGGAATGGGGGGGGTCTACAGCTGTTCTCATGCTGCAAGGAGGGTCTACAGCTGTTCTCATGCTGGAAGGAGGGTCTACAGCTGTTCTCATGCTGGAAAAGGGGGGGGGGGGTTTACAGCTGTTCTCATGCTGGAAGGAGGGTCTACAACTGTTCTCATACTGGAAGGGGGGTCTACATCTGTTCTCATGCTGCAAGGGGGGTCTGCGGCCAAGAAAAGATTAAGCACTGATCTAAGTTATATTTGTATTAATGAGTAAAGAAAACACCAGCTGAAACTGAAACAAGTCTGAATAATGGCAGGTAAAATCTTCACATAACATTTGTTGCAGGTTCTTCTTGTATGTAATAACCTGAAATTATTTGAACATAAGCAATGAGCTGGACTGAGAGCAGGCAACACTGGCCTGACTAACTCCCCAGACAGAACAATAACTGACTTCTGACTTGGCTACACCCCTATGAAGACTAAGTCAGAATTGCTTGCTACTTATTTTTCAGATATTATCATTTTCTATATCAAGCAAATGTCTGCAAGTTTCATTACGTGTCTGTATGGTTCCTTTTACAATTCTGTTTTAACGTTTCTGTTTCATCATCATCTGAGATGACACAGTTCACCATGGGGCCATTATGTGCTCTCAACATCTTTTATCAGATATGTTGTCTTTCCTGTGCTACTTGGTCAGATTATCCTAATAGAATTTTCTCCCAAGTCTCTCCTGTCTTCAATGTTCCAGTCAAGTTGACTCGTGACTTTTTCCATAATTTCTTTCACTAAGAATCCTCGAAGCATCAAACAGTTTAAGCAGGATAATGAATTTACTAGATACAAATAAAGTGATGAAACATTTATAAAACAATTTAGTAAAATAATGCTAAGATATATAATACTGAAAAATAAATGTACTTTTGTGGCATGCAAAACTGAAAACTCCCTACTACATAGGACTGCAGGCCTATGACAGCTGATAAAGTTGTTTGTATATGCAACAGTAGGCAGCTACAGATAGTATCATCAATATGTGCTGTAAGCTTTCATCATGAAAGTGTACAAATCTAGTCATGCAACAAAATCACATCTGTGATATACAAGTGTGCAAAAGTCACGTAACAAAATTACTAAAGTTTTAAATGAAGATTTAATTTCTCATTTGTCACTGTCCAGGTAGTTGGAATATTAAATCAGTCAGTCATTCATTTGCATGTCCCTTGCATAACTTTGCTGCCCTAACATCTCTCCTGCAGGCCTCTCGGTTGTGAGCAAGATGCCCTGCTGCTGATGCATCCATTTGTAGATTATCCATGATGTCTTGCAGCCATCTTCGCCTTTGTCTTCCTCTCTCTTTCTTTTTCCTATTATGTACCCTTCCAAGACAGTTCTCTCTAGATTATCATGACGTTTAAGGAATATTAAACATGCACAAAAAATTGTGTGCAAAAATATGATAGTCTACAAATTTATCAACAGAGTCATGATGCTCAAGAGATTTATGGACATAACCACAATGCTCAATAAAATCAAAGACATGGGCACAATGCTCATTTAAATCAAAGACACAGACATGACAGTCAGTTATATCAAAGACACAGACATGACAGTCAGTTAAATCAAAGACAAGACATGATGGTCAGTTAAATCAAAGACACAGACATGATGGTCAGTTAAATCAAAGACAAGACATGATGGTCAGTAAAATCAAAGACACAGACATGATGGTCAGTAAAATCACAGACAAAGGCATGATGGTCAGTAAAATCACAGACAAAGGCATGATGGTCAGTAAAATCACAGACAAAGGCATGATGGTCAGTTAAATCACAGACAAAGGCATGATGGTCAGTCAAATCAAAGACACAAGCATGGCCATCAGTTGAATCAATGACAAAGGCATGATGGTGAAGAGAATCCTACTGCTCACCTAAAGTCCTAAACTAAAAAAAAAATCATAGCAACAACACTAAGACAAATGCTAGGTAGATAAATGGTGAAATAGTTTATGTTAGAAAGTTAGCCAATGGATCATCCTCAATGCATATCAATTAGTTCATGAGCACTCCAATCCCATCTTCAATATTTCCACCAGTGTTTGTGGACTGATGCTGCCAGTTATGTGTTGATTAACCAGTCTTCTGCTGTTATTTTGTGTCAAAGTAATCACACCAGCCAAACTCTGACCAGCATCCCTGGCTACACCTTTACGCCAGCCATCACTTTTAAAACTAAAAGAAAATTATATGACAAAAATTTCTATGTTCCATATCATATGCGTGCCATAAGGGTATGAGGTGACAATGCCTTCATTTTTCTAGGCCACTACAGTATTTGAAGGCACTCTCCCTGTTGTCTTTGTTCTCCTAGGGAAACCCCCCACACACACATTTAGTGAGACTGGGTTAACTCCCTTGCCAGTTGGTCAGTAGAAAGTCAGCTCAAATTCAAGTCAGTCAAGAGATATTATAAAACATACAATGGAACATTTATTACCTTTTAAAGTAAGAGAGATAATATGGAACATTTATTAAAGTAAGAAAGATATTATAAAATGTACAACGGAACGTTTATTACTCTTTAAAGTAAGATAGATAATATGGAACATTTATTACTTTTTAAATCATGAGGTTATATTAAAGCATAAAAACTAGAGCACCTGTCACTTATCACATCATGAAATAATATAAAACAAACGAACAAACAAAATGAAGCATCTATTACTGTCGAAACCAACTCTCATAGTAAAATATCAGGAGAAAAACATAGATGAGGGAGTTAGATGAGTGCAGTCTGTAGAAAATAAACACGACGTCAAATAGAAAACAAAACTACATATAAATGTGAATGGACTCGCTGTTGTGTAGTTGTGGTAACTCAACTTTAAAAATATAAAAATAAAGGAGCAGCTTTTGTCTATAACTACAAAAAAAAAAACCCCAGAAAACTAGAGAAAATAGAGACAATAAGTTAGAAAAGAAAAAAATGCATACAAGTTACCAAGCACCTTGCTTGTCACATTTATTTACAGAAATTTCATTATTAAAATAAAAACTCAACTTTTTCTTTTCAACAAATTAAAAACAAAGACCATTTTATCTTCTTGGTGTAGATTCTGATAAGAAAGTAGGAATCTTCTGTGACAAGGACCATCATCATCCTGTGCCTTCTCCCCAAGACAGGCTGGCTTCAGATGGTCATCCAAGTTGTTCTTCATTTTAACAGTGCACCCTGCTAACCTCAGTCCAAGTTATTTTTGTTATGTTATTAACCAGTCTATGTCATTGTTATCCTCTTGCTCTTTTTCCTTCTATTTTTCCCTCTAGTATGGTTTTCATTATTGTATTATGTCTCTTATTAACATGATCAAAATATTGTAACTGTCTGGTTCTGATGTTCTTCACTATTTCTCTTTACAATATCAATTTATTTGGTATTTTCATGTTATTTTCTTTTATGTTCATGAAACACCCTCTATTCTTCTATCTGTTTTCTTTTATGTTCATGAAATATCCTCTATTCTTCTATTTGTTTTCTTTTATGTTCATGAAACACCCTCTATTCTTCTATTTGTTTTCTTTTATGTTCATGAAATATCCTCTATTCTTCTATTTGTTTTCTTTTATGTTCATGAAACACCATCTATTCTTCTATTTGTTTTCTTTTATGTTCATGAAACACCCTCTATTCTTCTATTTGTTTTCTTTTATGTTCATGAAACACCATATATTCTGTTATTTGTTTTCTTATGAAATGCCCTCTATTCTTGTTTTCTTTTATGTCCATGAGATGCCCTTTATTCTTCTATATATGCACATTTTAAGTTCCTCCATGTCATTTTATTTCATGTCCATGCCTCTACACCACAATGAATGAAAGGTTGGAGTAATGATAACAACATAACAGCAAGAAAAAAACTGATGTAGATAGCCACACAACATAAGTCAGCTACAGCAGCTAGTTAATAATGTCAAAAGACATATCTATATGGCTATAAAACCATGAGATTTCATAATAGATCTATGTGTAGAACAAAAAAAAAATGACAGCAGAAAGGTATAAAATAACCGATCACAGCAAATGACGCTGCTGTTTGTATAAATGCATAAAATGTAAATTAACAGCTGTTGCCAGCACTGCCCAGCGTGTTCATCTCCTTTCACACTTTTGATGGAGGAGGGTAATCCATGGCATATTCAGGCACGACCATTCCTTGCTCATTGTTGAGCATGGGCTGTTGAGGAGGCAGTAACACCATCCCACCAGTCGAGCTCTGATTTAAAGATAAAATGGTTGAACTCTTTTCATTAACAACATCGGATGACAAAGATGACTGTAATAACATTAGATAACAAACATAACTGCAGCAACATAAGATAACAAAAATCATTAACATTAGATGACTGCAATAACATTAGATAACAAAGATAACTGCTGCCCATATGGTCAAAAAGACACCAACTGCATCTCCCCTTAACACTTCACAGTACAAGAGGAAGAATAAAGTAAGGATAACTGCAGTAACATCAGATAACAAAGATAACTGCAGTAACATCAGATAACAAAGATAACTGCAGTAACATCAGATAACAAAGATAACTGCAGTAACATCAGATAACAAAGATAACTGCAGTAACATCAGATAACAAAGATAACTGCAGTAACATCAGATAACAAAGATAACTGCAGTAACATCAGATAACAAAGATAACTGCCATAACATTATATAAAAATGAGGACTTTATTAACATTACATAACAAAGATGACTGTGTTAACATTACACAGGAAAGATGACAGTGACACTACATAAAATGATGAGTGTGTTAACATTACATAAACATGATGACTCTGTTAACACTACACAAAAATGATGACTGTGTTAATAGCACATAAAAATGATGATTGTGTTAAAAGCACATAAAAATGATGACTGTGTTAACACTACATAAAAATGATGACTGTGTTAACATTACATAAGAAAGACGACTGTGTTAACACTACATAACAAAGATGACTGTGTTAACATTACATAACAAAGATGACTGTGCTAACACTACATAAAAATGATGACTGTGCTAATATTACACGAGAAAGATGACTGTTCTGAATGGACACTGCAGTGATCCAGAATCAGTCCAACCAAAAACAATCAAGATCTTTACTTACTCCTCCACACATTATTTCTGTTACTTTAGTCTGCTCAACACAGTAGGATGTCCACCAAGGTGGTGGAGTCTTCTTAGATGACACTGCCATGTCTCTGTTTCAAGATCTTCATCCTAACATTGACTGCAATGAACTCTAGATGGCATTCACGGTGAACAATTCTTGCACATTCATTTTCATATGCTCAATCATACAGACAATGGAGATGGGTTGTCTCCATGAACCCTACTGTTAGCATGAGTGCCCCCACTGTATTTTGATTCATGTTGCTTTCTGTGGTCAGATTTGGCTTTTCTCTGAGGAGAACATGTAATTACAGGATTGTCCTGTGTCTCAGCAATACATTTTTTTTTTCCAACCACAAATGTTCATGTCCCCAAAATTTTTGCTAACTCCAAGTTTTTCAGAATTAAAATCCAAAACCTGAGCACTGTTTCTGAAAAAAAAAAAAACGTAGCATAGATACTGCTGATTGACATTCAATGCATCCTACCTGAGAACGACAGGCAAAGTAACAGGCCAGGACAAACTCTACAATCATGGCCACCCAAGTAAGGATAATGAACAAAAGGACTGCCATGAAAAGGTTATAAAATGACTGGAATGACTGGCAGGTTCTGAAGACGGTGCGGGTGGGACTTGCAGAGTTTGGGTTCCTGAAATTGTAAGATCATTATGTAACTTCAGATATTATTTTTGGGAAATTCTACTAACAATCATAAATCAGAATCTTGCACCATCTCCTTAGACTATGTCTTTTTACATTGCCATCTCTTGTTTTCATTATTCTCCAAGGCAAGCTGATTGCTGTACATCTTTTCATGCTTATCTAGTCATCTATATCATCATCCCCAACCCAGCATGTCATAGGTGGTGGATGGTGAAAGTCCTCCAGATATGGAGGATCCCTGTGAATAAGGTTTTTTACCTAAATAACCAGGCATGGACCAAATGGCGGTAGTCTCAGAGAACGAGGTGGGGTAATAGGTGTCTCTACTACTCCTATAAAGTGCCTCATGTGCTCAGTGAAGGGAATACCAGGCAGGTAAGAGGCACCTTAAAACCTCTCGCTCCCGCTGCCTTGCAGGTAGGTCAGGGAGTCCAAAGGCTAGCGGAGAGTCCATACACAAACCAACAGAGGGCAACAGGAAACCACTGTTGTAGCTCCCAAGAATAGTTCTGCTTAAAATATCATCTTCATCCCGTTGCTGTTCTTTTCAAGTACTGTTTACTAGATGTCAACATGCCACTTAATTAGATCATAATCAATTTTTTAAATGTCTGAATCTTATTTTTTAAAAATTACTTCAATTTTTTTTCAACTTCAGTTATTCCACACATCTTCATTTCCTGTCCAAGAAATAAAATCCACTGTTTTGAATATCCATATTTCAAAGGTTTAAATGTTCTATTCTTTCATCATGCTGGATGTTCCACAGAACAATGTGGACTATGCACAATCCTCAACAAATCTTGTATTTTTCTCCTGACCACATTTCTAGTTCTCTCTCGCTCTCTCTCTCTCGTCTTACCATATGTCTATCTCTCTCTCTCCCCCTCTTCTGATCACATTTCTAGCTCTCTCTCTTCTTACCATATGTCTAGCTCTCTCTCCTCTTACCATATGTCTAGCTCTCTCTCCTCTTATCATATGTCCAGCTCTCTCTCTTCTTACCATATGTCTAGCTCTCTCTCCTCTTACCATATGTCTAGCTCTCTCTCCTCTTACCATATAGATTTCTCCCCTCTTACCATATGTCTAGCTCTCTGTGTTCTTGCCATATGTCTAGTTCTCTCTGTTCTTGCCATATGTCTAGCTCTCTCTCTTCTTACCATATGTCTAGCTCTCTCTCCTCTTACCATATGTCTAGCTCTCTCTCCTCTTACCATAAGTCTATCTCTCTCTCTTCTTACCGTATGTCTAGCTCTCTCTCCTCTTACCATATGTCTAGCTCTCTCTCCTCTTACCATATGTCTAGCTCTCTCTCCTCTTACCATATGTCTAGCTCTCTCTCCTCTTACCATATGTCTAGCTCTCTCTCTTCTTACCGTATGTCTAGCTCTCTCTCCTCTTACCATAAGTCTAGCTCTCTCTCCTCTTACTATATGTCTAGCTCTCTCTCCTCTTACCATATGTCTAGCTCTCTTCTTACCATGTCTTAGCTCTCTCTCTCTCTCTCTTCTTACCACACTTCTAACTTTATCTCTTGACCATGTTTCTAGCTTTCTCTCCTGACTACATTTCTACCTCTCTCTCTTCTGACTACATTTCTAACTCTCTCTCTCTCTCGTCACCACATTTCTCAGCTATCTACTTTTGTAAAAGTATATGAAACAGTTAAAGCTCACCTGCATGTGCAAGAATCACCTGTATCATAACAAAGTTCTGAAATTGAGCCAATTCCAAGGACCAAGATAAACAGAGCCATTCCACCAATTAAACAGAGAATGCCCATAATCAGAATGGACAACATCGAAATGACACATGTTGTTATATACTGAAAAAAACATACAAAATGCAGTTTGTCACAAACTGAAAACATGTAAATGGTATGTTCTCACATATGAAAACACATACAAAACTATCTGTCAGCAGCATCAAGCCATTCTCAGCTACTGCACTCTGTTGATTATTTCATTTTCATGTCTAATTTAGGTGTATTTAAAAAAAAACACCATATCCCCATGTAGTGTGCCATCAACTCAAGGAAAATATGGACACTAACACCATATCCCCATGTAGTGTGCCATCAACTCAAGGAAAATATGGACACTAACACCATATCCCCATGTAGTGTGCCATCAACTCAAGAAAAATATGGGCACTAACACCATATCCCCATGTAGTGTGCCATCAGCTCAAGGAAAATATGGGCACTAACACCATATCCCCATGTAGTGTGCCATCAGCTCAAGGAAAATATGGGCACTAACACCATATCCCCATGTAGTGTGCCATCAGCTCAAGGAAAATATGGGCACTAACACCATATCCCCATGTAGTGTGCCATCAACTCAAGGAAAATATGGGCACTAACATCATATCCCCATGTAGTGTGCCATCAGCTCAAGGAAAATATGGGCACTAACATCATATCCCCATGTAGTGTGCCATCAGCTCAAGGAAAATATGGGCACTAACACCATATCCCCATGTAGTGTGCCATCAGCTCAAGGAAAAAATGGGCACTAACACCATATCCCCATGTAGTGTGCCATCAGCTCAAGGAAAATATGGGCACTAACATCATATCCCCATGTAGTGTGCCATCAGCTCAAGGAAAATATGGGCACTAACATCATATCCCCATGTAGTGTGCCATCAGCTCAAGGAAAATATGGGCACTAACACCATATCCCCATGTAGTGTGCCATCAACTCAAGGAAAATATGGGCACTAACTCTATATTCCTAAATTTCTCTAAGGCATGACAAGACTCATGTTTTTTCGTTCTTACAAAATATTCTCTTTAGTTAGTGATTGTTCTGGTTAGCAGGGTAGGGGTATCTCCTATCAAAGGAGAAGTAAGGTGCCTCCTTACCTCCATCAGTCTATGGGACAACTTTGGGCAAGGTGGAGCACCTGTACAGCCTCACGATCAGGGTGACGTGAAGCCATGGGAGCAGGTGGTGGATGGAATGGGAGAGCAGCCGACAGATAATGTTGGTTATGGTCACCATTCTATGATGGTAGGCAGATGATCTCAATGTAGGGACAATGGCTACGATCACTGACTAGTACAGTCACTGCCTGGAAGGAAAGCAATGGTAAACTATCTTCTGAAAATATACCAAGAAACCCAACAGCAACATGGAAGGCTAGATAGGAAAAAAATCTGGTGGCGAGTCCCCAAGCAAGATTTTAACACTGAGGAAGAGTGTGAGACAGAGGTCAGTACTAGTAATTGTGATGACGGACAAAATCCTCACGGTGTTACTAAGGAAAACCCCTGCATCAAACTAAAAAGAAAGATAAGAGTAGGAACATGGAATGTAAGAAGTATGTATGAGGGAAAGTATCAAATAAAAAGTGATGAGATGAAAAGAACGGGGATACACGTTTTGGGAATCTGCAAACATCGATGGAAAGGATCAGGACACTTCAAGAGCGAGAATGAATATATCTTTATATACTCTGGTGGAGAATTAGGAGGAAAGAATGGTATGGCTTTTTACTTGGACAAATTAACATCAAAAGCATTACTAGGCTACAATCCAGTAAGTGACAGAATCCTCACAATCAGACTAAAGGGCACTCCTAGAAATGTAACAATTATCCAGATATATGCACCTACATCAGCAGCAGAAGAAGAGGAAGTAGAAGACTTTTATAACACACTGAAAATGACAATAGACCAGGTACGGAAAAATGATATTGTATTAATAATGGGGGATTTTAATGCAAAGATTGGTACAGAAAGAGCAGAAGACGAAGGCTATGTGATGTGGTTCCAGTAAAGAAAACACAAAAGAATGGATGGATTACAGCAGGCATACTAGAACTGATAAAACAACAAAGAGAAATGAAGACGCAATGGAAAGTGACTTCTTCTTCTTCTTCTTCGTTCACTTCTACCACCAAAAACCGCACTGTGAACCTACTGAATTCACGCATGTGGTCCTCGTTAGGTCCCGTGGTCCCCTGTGTGGTCCAAAATAGACCACACGAGTTCCACGAAAGGACCACAAGGGGTTCAGAGTATCACAGTGCTTTAGCCTGTATTCTTGGTGGGTCTCGGAAGCGGGATTGCGCGACACCGTGGTTTTCATTGCACCAGTTTGGTCTAGGGTTGGACTTTCTCACCGGAAGACCTCGACGTGTTTGGAATATCAGTGCATCCCCGCTGGGTGAGAGGCGTTAGCCCACCCAGGCCAGAGTTGGACTTTCTCACCGGAAAACCTCGACGTGTTTTGAGATACCCGTGTATCACCGCCGGGTGAGAGGTGGTTGCCCATCCAGTCCAGGGTTGGACTTTCTCACCGGAAAACCTCAGCGTGATTAGGATACGCAGACATCCCCGCCGGGTGAGAGGTGGTTGCCTATCTAGACTTCCCTGGTCCAGTGTCTCCGACTTCAGCATTTTGCGGTCGTGGCCGCTACCCTTCCTAGTTGTGACCAGGATGGAGCTTTTGTCCAGGAGGACGAATCCTCGCCATTAGTGACTTCTACCCCTGGGTTGAGCCGGTTTAGGCATTTCCCAGTATGGGCATGTTTGGGACGGGACCGACCTCTAGGGCAGAGGTACTGTGACATTCATAGCCTTCAAGATTCACCCCTGGTATGAGCCGGTTTAGGCAAAATTCACCAGTATGGGTGTTTATCAGGCGTTACCGACCTCTAGAGCGGAGGTGGCATGACATGTCTAGCCATCGAGTTCCACCCCTGGTGTGTGCCGGTTTAGGCATATTTCACCAGTGTAGGTGTATTTCGGACGTAGGCGGCCTCTAGAGCAGAGGTGCCGTGGTATAGCTCTCGTAGCGATACTACTGGACATACTTCACTTTCCACCACCTTTTCCCATTGGCGCCGCACAGCAACCTTTATTTCCGCATTTACTTCCTTAACCGGGAGGAGCTTCACTCCACGCGCGGCATTTGAAAAGTCAAGCCAGCAGTGACTTAACCTCTGGGACAAGCCGGTTCATGCATTTCACCCGATATGACTGCACTCAGGACGTGGCCGACCTCCAGACCAGAGGTGCCGTCATTTGACTATTTGCTTCGCTTTAATCTTTCAACCACCTTTTCCGCAGTGATACTGCGCGGCAACCTCATTTGCAAATTTCTTCATTGGCCGGGAAGAGCACCGCTCCACGCACGGCAGCTGAAGATCTCGCCAACAGCGGCAGATGAGCTACCAAACGTGACACTCATCTACCCTAAGTAACTGGTTTTCAGGCGCCAGATATTCGCCCTCGCCCCTTCTCCTGTCAGTTTAAACAGTTCTGCCACGGGAAGGCCAGGAGCTGGACTTGACTGCCAGAGGCTGTTTGTGGCGCGTTTGCAGTCCTTAGAACCAAGAAAAGTGACAAACAACAACAAAAAGGAATACAAATCTTTAACAAAAGAAGTACGAAGAAACACAAGAAAAGACAAAAAAACAATACATATAAGATTGTTGTGAAAGAATAGAAGAACATCAGAAGTGTGGAAGAGATAGTGAAATATTTCAATAAATGAAGACATTGACGAGAAATGTCATACATATGCTAAATGTAATTTGTGACGAGATGGGGAATACCTCGACAGAGACAGAGGAAATTCTAGAAAGATGGAAGGAATATTGCAAAGGAATGTATGAAACAACTGACTGTGAAAGCAGAATTCAACAGTGTGAATTATTATTGGAGGAGAAAGAACTCGAACCAACAATAGAAGAAGTTTTATGGGCAATAAAGAATCTGAAAAATGGTAAACCACCAGGATGTGATAACAGCTGAACTTACTAAAGAAGGAGGAAAGGAATGTGCAACAATCTATCATGCACTACGTAAAAAGATATGGCATTCAGGTATTTGGCCAAAAGAATAGAAAAGAACTGTATTCATACCACTGCCAAAAAGGGTAACCTGAAATTATGTACAAAATACAGAACTATTGCCCTGATTAGTCATGCCAGTAAAATTCTGTTAAAAATCATAATGGGCAGACTTCGTAAGAAAATAGAAGAAGTCAATATGGTCCAAGCTGGTTTCAGGCAAGGAAGACATCAAGAGATCATATATATTCAATATAAGATTAATAAAAGAGAAATGCAGAGAGTTTAATGTGAATCTGTATTTAACTTTTATAGACCATTCAAAGGCATTTAATTTTGTACAACAACAGAAATTTTGGGAAATAATGGAAAAAATGGTATTTCCAACACATTTGATACAATTAACATCACTGCTGTATCTAGACCAACAAGCAGCAGTAAGAATAAATGGTGAAACAACTTGGTTTGACATAAAACAAGGGGTCTGTCAGGGGTGCATATTGTCACCTTACTTATTTAACTTGTACACTGAAAATATAACGAGGAATGTTAGAGAAGATGTAGACAAAGAATATTACGATGCCATAACAACTGGAGGTTGTGAAATACCAGAGATTAGATATGCTGATCCCCCTGGGAACAACTGTGTTAAGTGCACACTTATCTTAACTTAGTCTTTGTGAGACAGGGAACAACTGTGTTAAGTGCACACTTATCTTAACTTAGTCTTTGTGAGACAGGGAACAACTGTGTTAAGTGCACACTTATCTTAACTTAGTCTTTGTGAGACAGGGAACAACTGTGTTAAGAGCACACTTATCTTAACTTAGTCTTTGTGAGACAGGGAACAACTGTGTTAAGAGTACACTTATCTTAACTTAGTCTTTGTGAGACAGGGAACAACTGTGTTAAGTGCACACTTATCTTAACTTAGTCTTTGTGAGACAGGGAACAACTGTGTTAAGTGCACACTTATCTTAACTTAGTCTTTGTGAGACAGGGAACAACTGTGTTAAGAGCACACTTATCTTAACTTAGTCTTTGTGAGACAGGGAACAACTGTGTTAAGTGCACACTTACCTTAACTTAGAGTCTTTGTGAGACAGGGAACAACTGTGTTAAGAGCACACTTATCTTAACTTAGTCTTTGTGAGACAGGGAACAACTGTGTTAAGAGTACACTTATCTTAACTTAGTCTTTGTGAGACAGGGAACAACTGTGTTAAGAGCACACTTATCTTAACTTAGTCTTTGTGAGACAGGGAACAACTGTGTTAAGTGCACACTTATCTTAACTTAGAGTCTTTGTGAGACAGGGAACAACTGTGTTAAGAGCACACTTATCTTAACTTAGTCTTTGTGAGACAGGGAACAACTGTGTTAAGTGCACACTTATCTTAACTTAGTCTTTGTGAGACAGGGAACAACTGTGTTAAGTGCACACTTATCTTAACTTAGTCTTTGTGAGACAGGGAACAACTGTGTTAAGTGCACACTTATCTTAACTTAGTCTTTGTGAGACAGGGAACATAAATCTGTTTGCTTAAAAATTCTGACCTACTTCTGTAGCCCAGAAACTTGTAGCAATCAACACTAATTGTAATTGTTATTTTTGTAAAATGTAATGTCAGGTCGGTGGATGGATGGGGACATGGAGATCTCTGGCAGGGATGAGGAAAGTCTGGTGTGAGACCAATGAATCCAGGACATGACAAGCCTATGGGTCTTTACAACAGTGGCTATCAGAATGATGTAAACAAAACAGAGCCAATAGACTATAGTTGGCGGGGAATGGATATTGTTGAAACACTCATCAGATTCCTCATCCCAAAGTCGGAGTGTCTTTGTGGAACTGTCTCAAAACCATATGACATGGAAAAGGGACTTAAGTACAGCCACCAGAGGCTGGAAAACGAAGTTTTGGCCAGGCCAGCCTACACCACTGTCTTCATGGCAGTCTGAGCAAGACCACAGTCTGCCCTAGCAAGGTAAGGTGCTGAAGTTGGAGGTACCCAGCCAAAAGGCGCATCGCAATAATCAGGGTAACACGCATTATTGCTAATGAAATGTCTCTATCTGCAGTTTTCAAACATGTGCTCGCCCTGTGAAGACTAACCAGGCAGGTGCAGTGCCGGGACCCCTGCCTCGAAAGGGTCCACCGAATGCTACTGGAGGTCCTCTCAGTTCATCTTGTGGTGCCAGAAGACATGAGAGTAGAGCTTTCATTCATTCATTTGCATGTCCTTTGCCTCCCTAACAGCACTCCTGTAGGCCTTTCGGTTGTTAGCAAGATGGCCTGCTGCTGATGCATCCATTTGCAGATCATCAACGATGTCTTACAGCCATCTTCGCCTTGGTCTTCCTTTCTTTCTTTTTCCCATTATGTACCCTTCCAAGACGGTCTTCTCTAGATTATCATGACGTTTAATGTGTCCAAAATATTTAAGTTTTCTCTCTTTAATCCTCTTTACTAGCCAGTCTTCTTCAATGTTAAGCTCTTGTAGTATAGATATATTTGTTCTTTTTTGTGTCCACGATATCTGAAGAACTCTTCTGTAGCATTTACATTCAAAAGTATTTATGTGTTTCTCAGCTGTTTTGTTAAGTGTCCAGGTCTCACCGGCATATGTTGCAATGGGAAAGATGCATGCCCTTAAAAATCTTATTTTTGTGGTTCTGTCTGCTCCTCTCCGCAGATTCTTTAGTTGTTTTACTTTCTGAAGAGCGATAGATGTCCTCCTTTTAATTTCCCTCATTGTATCTCCATTATTAGTTAGCAGTGATCCAAGATATTCAAAACTCTCCACTTCTTCCAGTTTTTCCTCATTGATACATATTTCAGCTGCCTTGTTTTTTTTTGTTAGTTGTCATCAATTTAGTTTTCTTTGCATTAAGATAGAGGTTTTGCTCTTCACTGTTCTTACGGACTGACATAATTAGTTTTTCCATTCCTTTTTGTGTTGTAGACAGTAATACTGAGAGCAGAGCTACTGGCCAAAAAATACAATGGAAGAAAACTGCCAAAAAGCAAGAACTTAAAATAATGCAGTGGAATGCTGAGAGTGTCAGCAGTGTTAGAGATGGCTATAGCAAAAAAGGTGGAACTAGAGAACATACTCTTTGCAGAGCAGGTAAGTATATGCTGCATACAGGAGACACACCTAACCAAAGATGCTGCCTTTAAAATCAGAGGCTACTAGTGTTTTAGATCAGACTGACAGGACAGAAGAAAAGGAGTAGTATTCACACTTGTTAAGAATAACAAGTCAGGTGGGAGTGTACATGGAAGGAGCCGAATACCAGATGATCCATCTAAAAACCAGTAATACAGACTTCCACCTCCTTAACTATTACTGTCTTAATGACCGCCCACTTGCTCTGGAAACAATCCCACACAAAGAGAGACTGATGGTCTGTGGTGATTTTAACAGCCATTCCCAGAGCTGGGGCTATGACCACATAGACAAGAGAGGAGAGGAAGTTGAGAGCTGGCAGGATGATAATGGGCTTCTCCTGATCAACCAGCCAGTGGATCCCCCAACATTTTACTCAAGGGCTTGGCATACAATCGCACCACCAGATCTGGCATTCCACTCTCCAGATCTAAGTGGAACATTACATGCAAAGTTGGAAAACAACTTGGAGGTAGCGACCATCGACCAGTCTTCCTGACAACAGAAAATGAACTCCTTAACCTTCTCCCCAGATGAAACTATAAAAAAGTAAACTGGACAATGTACAGACATCTTACAGGTATCCTAGTGGGACAACTGTCCATAGAAGGTAAGGATATTAACAGGAATTCAATGCTTGTATACTTCAGGCCACCCGTGAAACCATTCCCAGAGGAGCTCGTAGGGACTATAAACCATACTGGTCTAGTGAGCTGGATAAACTCCATGATGATGTGGAAACAGCTCGAAAGCAAGCAGAAAATAGACCATGCCAAGAACACCACAATAATTACCAACATTCTAAAGCCAAATTTCAGAGAGCCAAGCTGCAAGCCAGACAGGAAAGTTGGAGAGAGAAAACAGAGTCCCTAAACTTTGAAAAGGATGGAAGAAAACTGGAAACTAATCAAACAGTTAAACGATGAGAGTGCTGGAAGAATTACAAAGATTACACTAATAGAGGATGGGAAAACTCTTACAGGTTAGCAGGTAGCAGATCACTTTGCTCGCATGTTTACACAAGACTGCAACATTGATATCCATCCAGAGAAAGAGCATACAGTGCGCACTGACCCACAGAAAGAAGAGGAACAAGCCAGAAAAGTGGAGGTCATGGATGCACCAATCACAGGCAGTAAACTGAAACCAAGGAAATCAACAGGACCAGATGGAGTGTACAATGAAATGATCAAGAACCTTGGAATGGCAGCAATGGAAAAGCTGTTGGATATTTTCAATATGTGCTGGAGCACAGGTAAGTTAACACAAATTTGGAAGGAAGCAAGCATGGTACCACTGCTAAAGCCAGGGAAAAACAGTGATACGGCCACCAGCTGCAGGCCAATCAGTCTCACTAGCTGCCTCTGCAAAACGATGGAACGCATCATTGACCTGAGGCTAAAATGGTACCTAGAAAGGAAAACCTCATTCTACAGCAAGCAGGATTTAGGCAGTACTACAGTACAGAAGATCAAGTGACCTATCTCTCTCAAGAGACTGAGGATGCATTCCAAGAGAAAAACCTTGTACTAGCAGCGTGGATAGACCTGAAGAAAGCCTTTGATAAAGTATGGAAAAAAGGTCTGTTGTGGAAACTAAGAAATTACAATGTGAATGGAAGACTGTACAACTGGATAAAGTCCTATTTACACAATAGAAGAGCTAGAGTAGTAATGGATGGACACAAAAGCCAGAAAGTACTGCTGTGACACGGTGTACCACAAAGCGGAGTCCTTTCACCTACACTATTCCTGGTATTCATTAATGACCTGGTCAAGGAACTTCCCTATGGAATCAAAGCAGCACTGTATGCATATGATCTGGTCAAGTGGTGTGCAGATGATCTGGTCATGTGGTGTACAGATGAATATGCGACAGTTGCTACACAGAGACTCCAAAGAGCAGCAGACATCCTGACATCATGGACAAACAAATAATGTTTAAGTATCAACACAGAGAAATCAAGTACCACTCTGTTCACTCTCTCATCTAAACAGAAAGCAGGTAAGATCTTTGTAAATGAAATATCCTTAAGGATGGACAACCAACCCACTTACGTAGGAGTGACTCTTGACTCAAAACTGACCTGGAAGCAACACATCAACAGTGCTGAAGCAAAAGCCAGAAGAAAACTAGCCATATTAAGAAAACTGAGTGGAACCACATGTGGAGCTAGTGAAAGAATCAAGAATGTATATCAGCAAAGTATTCTACCACATTTAGAATATGGCTCAACATCTTGCTGCATAATCTAGACAAGGTACAAAATCAGTCACTATGGATTATCACAGGTGCCATGAGGTCCACACCAGTAGCAGAAATGCAGAAAATAGTTCGTGTTCAAGCGCTAAAGGAGCGTAGAGACACAAAGGTCATGACCTTGGCAGAGAAATTCCTCAGCTCTGTAAGTCATCCCCTGAAGGAGAGATTCAATAACTTGGCATTAAGACGGCTTAAAAGAAGCAGCTTCATTCATCAGGCCAAGCGTATGCATAAGCTGATACCTGACCTTCCAACTGTAGACGCTCCATTATCATCTGTACCAGAGCATACACCATGGAAAGAAGCAGATTATACACAAATAACTATTCAGACTGAAGTGAAAGGTGTGCAAAATGGTGAGATGCAGAGCAGTCTTGTAAGATCAACAGCCACACTTAGTGTTCTAGATGATAAATATCCATGTGACATCTGGATACGTGTGTATACAGATGGATCTGCACACAAAGCCATAAAGAATAGAGGGGCAGGAGCACATATTGAATATCCAAAGAACACCACTGACAAGATTTCCATACCCACTGGAAAATACTGCAACAACTATAATGCAGAAGTTAGGGCAATTATTGCTGCAGATGAAAAACTATCAGACTCCAGAACTGATACGTGCCCCGTAGTAATTCTCACAGATGCAAGATCAGTACTGGAAGCTCTTCAGTGCAACAAACTACCAGACCTTAAGGATGCCTTGTCAAAAATTGGCTTACAACAAAGAGTCACCTTGCAGTGGATTCTCTCCCACTGTGGGATACCAGGCAATGAGAAAGCTGACCATCTGGCCAAAGAGGGTACCGAAATGGAGCAACCAGACATACCAATCACCTATAATCAGAAGAAAAACATGATAAAAACCTACAGGAAGCCACAAACACCAACACATTATGACTATCACATGCTAAACAGAAAGGAACAAGTCATCATCTTCCGTCTCCAAACAGGACACAGCCGACTCCGAAGTCATATGTATACAAAGTTTAAGGTTGGTACTACTAATCTATGTACATGTGCCCCAAACTGTGGAACATATCCTCCAAAACTGCACCAGCTATGAGACACTGAGAAATAATTACTAGCCCAGTGAAACCACTCTAGAAGATAAGTTCTACAGTTCCATACATGAATTACAAAAAACAGTGAAATCTGTCCAAGAGACAGGACTGCAGATATAGACAGACAATGCGAATGAAGAGGAAGAAGAAGACAAAAAAGAAATGGAAAAACTAATTATGTCAGTCTGTATGAACAACGAAGAGCAAAACCTCTATCTTAATGCGAAGAAAACTAAATTGATGACAACTGACAAAACAAATAAGGCAGTTGATATATGTATCAATGAGGAAAAATTGGAAGAAGTTTTGAATATCTTACATCACTACTAACTAATAATGGAGATACAATGAGGGAAATTAAAAGGAGGACATCTATTGCTCTTCAAAAAAATAACTAATGAAGCTATGGAGAGGAACAGACAGAACTACAAAAATAAGATTTTTAAGGGCATGCATCTTTCTCAAAAAAAAATTTAAAAAAATGAATGCCCTTAAAAAATCTTACTTGCATCTTTCTCTAATCTAGAGAAAACCATCTTGAAAGGGTACATAACGGGAAAAAGAAAGAGAAGAAGACCAAGGTGAAGATGGCTGCAAGACATCATTGATGATCTGCATATGGATGCATCAGCAGCAGGCCATCTTGCTCACAACCAAGAGGCCTACAGGAGTGCTGTTAGGGAGGCAAAGTTCCACAAGGGACATGCAAATGAATGAATGAATCTTTCTCATCGCAACATATGCCTGCGAGACCTGGTCACTTAACAAAACAGCTGAGAAAGACATAAATGCCTTTGAATGTAAATGCTACAGAAGAGTTCTTCAAATATCATGGACACAAAAAAGAACAAATATATCCATACTACAAGAACTTAATATTGAAGAAGGCTGGCTAGTAAAGAGGATTAAACAAAGAAAACTTAAATATTTTGGACACATTAAACGTCATGATAATCTAGAGAAAATCGTCTTGGAAGGGTACATAATGGGAAAAAGAAAGAAAGGAAGATCAAGGCGAAGATGGCTGCAAGACATCATTGATGATCAGCAGCAGGCCATCTTGCTCACAACCGAGAGGCCTACAGGAGTGCTGTTAGGGAGGCAAAGTTCCGCAAGGGACATGCAAATGAATGAATAGCAATTGTTAAATGCTTCACTGTATTCCTGCCATGATTTTATCTTTGCTTCTTTTGTTAGTTTTATCTTTGCTTCTGTTGTTAGTTTTATCTTTGCTTCTTTTATTACTGTCTTAAAGAGTCTTCTTACAGTCTGATATTCAATGTCTTCTTGTTTCTGCTTACTTCTCATCCAATCTTTACATTTATGCTTCTTTTCTTTTACAGCCTCTTTCAGCTCATCATTCCACCATGTTGTTATTTTTATTTCTCTACCTCCTCTTTTCACAGTACCACTTGTTTCCTCTGCTGCTTACAAAATGCTTGGTTTTGAACAAGGCCCTTCCACTGATTTTGTTTCTGTTGGTAAGTTTAAGAAGAGTTCTCTTATTTTCTTCTCATATTTTTCTTTCACATTCTCTTCCTTGAGCTTGCTTAGTTTTACTGTTTGGCTTGTCTTCTTCCTGTGTGCTCTGATGACTGCCACTGCTGCTTTTATGTTCAGTACATGAGCTTTGGGCTGGGTGTTATTCTTGCATCTATGACTGACCTTTTCTTCTTCTTCCTTGCTGGTGTAAAATCAGTTTGGCTTGTGCTGATCAAATTGTTCCATATGTCATCATCATCATCATCATCATCATCTCTTCTGAGAGCACTGTCCATGGATAAAGGCTCTCCAGTCATCCCTGTTCTTGGAATTATTCTCTGCTTCCTTCCATGTGTATCCCTTATCTCTGAGCACTGTCATAATTCCTCTTCTCCAAGGTATTCCTCATTTTCTATTTCCTCAAGGACTCTTTGTCAGTGCCTGTCTTGCTACGCTGGTGTCAGGTTTCCTCGGAGTGTGGTCAATCCATTTCCTAGACATGATTTGTAGGGTCATATGTTCTTGTCCTGCTCTTTCCCAGACCTCCTCATTCGCTGCATATGTCAGGATAATTTGGACTTTATAGATCAGTCCAGCAAGTTATTACAATTTTTCTGTCATCGCCAATACCCAGAAAATGTCCTTCGTGAAGCCTTCAACCGTATCCAACTAGTGAGCCGCAAAGAAGTATTCAGAAAAAAGCCTGTTACCTCATCTGACAGAGTTAAGTTAGTACTGCCTTTCCACTCGCACAGTCAGATGGTTAAGAAAATTCTTTATCGTCATCTGCCACTACTCCAACTCAACCCCAACACTCGCGACATTTTCTCTGATCCACCCGTTAGCATACAAACATGAGCCAAACCCTAAGAACATCCTTGTCCACAGCCACTTGATGCAGAGCATTACATATGCTGGGACCAGAAAATGTAACCCCCCCTCACTGCGTTACCTGCCCAGTAGTCTGGGAAACAAAAATGATCACCTTTCCCAAAACTATCCTCACTCTTCATGAGGAATTCACATGCGAGTCCCGTAATGTGATATATGTCATCATTTGCAAAGATGCAGAATAATGTATATTGGCGAGACTGGCCTTAGATTAGGGAACCACATGCAAAAACATCTGTATAACATCGCCCAGAATGCTTCAAAACCTGTCCCAAATCAATTCAATGGCCCCAACCACAGAGGCAAATCTGATTTTCTAGTAACAGCCATCAAACAATGTCACGCAGAAGACAAAAGCCGCCTGGCGCTTGAGAACCACTGTATTCAAAATTATGTGATGCTGGAGCCACACAGGTTAAACTCACTGTTCAGCTACACTTAACACTCTCTTCAATCATCACAGTACCTCTACACAAAGCTCCAACCCCATCTTGTCACACACAGTTAAAAACCTTCTCACAGCATCACTTTGCAACCCCTCTTCCCTAATCATCTATTTCACCTTCTCCTGGCTAGGTCAACATTGTATCACTCCAGTTACAACCCATCGACCACATATCACAGGTCTCCATTTAAACAATCTCCACGTTCTACTAAATCCATTCCTGACACACACCGCCGAACAAGCCGCACCTTACAATTTACATCTAAGTACTCTATTTAATTTTTTTTTTTTAGTAGTATTCATGTGAATCTATACTTTATCTCTTCTCTCTATTTCTTCTTCCTGTATGTTTTTGTATGATTAAGGCTCACACCGAAATGTTACAACTTTGTAGTCGTTAAATAAAAAAGCTGCTCCTACTTTTTTTCCTAGTTTATACCTCCTCATTCCTGATCTTGTCCTGCCATTTAATGTTTAAAATCCTCCTCAAGCAGTAGTTCATGAACGTTTGTAACCTCTGTTGTACTGTCCTGTTTATAACCCATGTCTCCGAACCATATAGCAGGACAGTCTTTACGTCTGTATTGAAAAGCCTAAGTTTGGTTCTTGTTTTGATGTTCTTAGATGACCATATTTTGTTAAGTTGGATAAATGCTGTCCTGGCCTTGGTTATTCTAGCTTTAACATCCTTTATTCGTTCCCTGTATTTATCCACTATGCTGCCTAAATATGTGAAATACTCTACTTCCTCACTTGGCACTTCCTCAACTACCATGAGGCTATTGCTTGCACTTTTACTTTTCATTATCTTTGTTTTTTGACTGTTAATACATATTCCCAGTTTAGCTGAATTCTTGCTTAAGATCTGAAGTTTCTCTCGCATTTGTGTGTGGCTGTGTGCCAGAAGTGCCACATCATCTGCAAAGTCAAGATCTTCCACTTGGTTCCACAATGTCCATTGTATCCCATTTCTTTTCCCTACAACTACTACTTGTGTGGTAGTTTTCATGATCCAATCAATTGCTAGAAGAAACAGGAATGGTGATAGCTAACATCCCTGCCACATGCCTGTTTCCACTTTCAGTCTTTCTGTGAGAATTCCTCCATGCACGATCCTACAAATAGTCCCTTTATATATGGTCTTTATAAGCTTTGTTATCTTGGCAGGGATACCATTGTGTTCCTGTAGATTCTATAGCATTCTCTGATCCGAATTATCAAATGCCTTCTCATAATCAATGAGTGTAACTAACAGTAAAGAATTCCACTCCATTGACTGTTCTACTATTAGTCACACTGTAGCAATGTGGTCAGTAAAGGATTTTCCTTGCCTGAAACCTGCTTGCTCTTCTCTTAGTTTACCATCTACTGATGTTTTAATTCTATTTAGCAAAATCCTGCTGAAGACCTTGCTGGATACTGAGAGCAGGGAGATTCCTCTATAGTTCTTACATTCTAATAGATCTCCGTTCTTAGGGAGTTTTATAAGATGGGCCTCCTTCCAGTCCTCTGGGACCTTCTCTTCTTCCCAAATTCTGCTAAATAATAAGAGCAGTATTTCTGTTGTTATGTCTTTGTTCACCAAGAGCACTTCTGCTGCAATTCCATCTGGATCCGGTGCCTTATTTCTCTTCAACTCTGAGATAGCGAGTTCAATTTCGGGCTTGCTGGGTGGTTCTACATTGATGTCTAGAGTATTCTCTGCTGCTGGTATCTCCTCTGTTTCTGTCGGTTCTGGCCTATTTAGGATCCTGCTGAAGTATTCCACCCGTCTTTGCATCTGCTCTTCTTCTGATGTTACTACCTTACCTTCCTTGTTTTTTATGGGCTTTCCTACCCTACATGGTCTATTTGCTAACTTTTTGGTGATTTCATACAGAGCTCTCATATTGTTTTTACCAGCTGCCTCTTCTGCCTGTCCCGACATATCAAAATAAGCCTGTCTGTCTTTCTTCACGCTTTTCCTAACCTCTTTATGGGCCAAATTGTGTTCTATCTGAGCTGAGGCCTTTGCTGCTTTTGTTTTACTGTCATTTATTTTTGCTTTCATTTCTGTCCTTCTGTCTATCTTCTTCAGTGTTTCCAAAGTAATAAACTCCTTGTGCTGAGGTTTCTTAAATCCCACCGTCTCTTCACATGATTTGCTCCACATTTCTTTAGCACTATTCCACACAGTGTTCACATCTACTGTGTCTTATTTATATAACTCCTGCAGAACCTGAAATCTGTTACTTAGCTTCAGTTTAAAGTTCTTTGCGATACTAGGTCCTTCAACAGTACCATATTGTATCTTTTCCTTGCCATGTCTGTTTTGTGGTGCTTCTTCAGTTTCATACTCAATTTATTGATTGATTGACTGACTAATCTTTATTTCTAAAGGGTTAAGTTTAGCTATCAGTAGGTGGTGGTCAGATGCTACATCTGCACCTCGTTTCATTCTGACATTTTGCAGTGTTCTGCAAAAGCTTCTACTGATATAAATATGGTCTATCTGGTTCTCAGTGACATGATCTGGTGATACCCATGTGGCTTTGTGTATAGTTTTATGTGGAAATATACTTCCTCCAATGACAAGGTTGTTGAGCACGCATAGATCTGCTGGCCTTTCTCCATTTTCGTTCATTATTCCTAATCCATTCTGACCCATTACTTTCTCATAACCTGTGTTGATCTTACCTACCTTTGCATTGATGTCCCCCATTAGAACTGTTATGTGTTTGTTGCTCTGGTGGTCTAGGATTTCCTGCAATGCGCTGTAGAATTCATCCTTTACTACCTCTTCTGCATCGTTTGTTAGCTCGTATACCTGAATGACATTCAGCTTAATATTCTTTGTTGAGAAGCAGGCTATAATTATCCTTGAGCTAACTGCCTCTCAGCTCATCAATGGTGTCTGGGACTCTCCGGATAAGATTAGTGTCATGCCCTCTAGTGTGCTGATCTGGGTTTTGGTGATCTGAAAACAGGATTATCTCCCCGCTACCTGTTCCTGTCCAGTGTGTTTCGCTCAGCCCCACTATCTTTATATCTATTCATTTCTCTCGCTATCATGGCAGCCTTTCCACTTTCATACATCGTTCTAACATTCCAATATGCATTGGTAAAAGGTGTCCTGGTACTCAGTTGGGATGTCGGTTCTGCAGCTTCCTTTTGGTTTTGACTGCACAATGTCATGCGCTGTTATCAGAGTCCCTTCCTTTTCCAAGACAAAGTTTCTTGACTTTCATGTTTCTGTAATGCTCCAATTTTTTTTACAGGAAACAGGTTGTTGGCCTATCCCCCAACCTCAACATAATGTGGAAGGTGGCAGTGGTTCTACTCTTTTCTCCTCAGATCTAAGCTCCAGTAACCATATGGGCGGTTCCATCTGTACCAAGTACATATTTGGGACTATTTAAAAAATGTATCTGTAATGAACAGGTCATTCTGACTGTACAGTTCTAGGAATCTGCTACCATTTTCATTTCTAACCCACTGTTGGTCACCAAAGGCACCCAGGTGGTCTGCTACTTCTGTTCTACTTGTTCCCAGTCTTGCACTTAATTCCTCTATGATTACAATATTTATTTTCTTCTTTGCCTATATTGTTTAATGTATCATGGAGGTTGTCAAAACTCTTCACATTCTTCCTCCACATCTGTTGCATTGCAAGAGGCATATATCTGGACATTCTCTTTTGACAGCTATCACTCTTTCTGATATATATTTTGTTTCCAAGATTTTGTTAGCAGTGTCATAAAAATAATAGTTAATAATCTCAAAAAGCAGCAAGAGTTACAGTTCTTATATGTTGGTTCCATGATCACTCTGACACCCTGCTCTGCTCTTTCTTTCTGTCACTCCGGAGTATAAGAATATATCATTTTGATGTATTTGGTGTCGGTAAATTCCATTATGTTTCCTCTTTTTCATTCCTTCCACTAATTCCTCTGTTTTATCTTTATGCCGCATATGCTGATAGTACATACTTTAAAAATTGTTTTTCATGGTGAAAAGATGTGCTGAAAGAGGCTGTAAAAAAAAGAAAAGAAAAATAAATATAAAGAATGGAAGAGAATTAAGGAGGAGCAAGACTACACTGAATTGCAAGAAGAAAGCAATATAAAAGAAGCAAAGATAAAATCATGGCTGGAATACAGTGAAGAATTAAACAATGAGCACAAAGAAGCCGCGAAAATCTTTTATTAAAATGTCAGTGCAATCAGAGAGTAGAGCACTTTGATCCAACAAAGACTGAGAACAATGTAAATGATGATCTGATATGTGAAAACAGTGGGTGTACTAGAGATACTGAGACATTACTTTGACAAGCTACTCAGTATATCATCTAAGGCATATACCATACAAGCTGAAATCAGAGAAGCCATCAGAAAGGCCCCAAGGAACAAAGCTCCAGGGTGTGATGGACTTCTCAATGTTTTAATCAAATGTGTGAAAGAGGTTGCAATAGCTTGGCTTCATAGACTCTATATAACTTGGCATGGGAAAAATATGAAACATCACAAGAAACACCACAATTACTAGTTTTGAAGAAAAAAGGCAGTATAAGGGACTGCAACCAATGCAGAGCATCTCACTACTAAGCCATACTGGAAAAATATTCTGCAAGATTCTAGAGAACAGACAGGTCAATTACACAGTTAAAAGAAACTCAGATGGGATTTAGGAAAAACTGAAGCTGTACGGATGCCATCTTTCCCCAAGACAACTAATACAAACATCAGTCAAACGCAAATCGGATGCTGCAATATAGCTTTTGTAAATTAAGAAAATGTATTCAACAGAGTCATTCATTAGCATATCGCTTGCAGAACTTTGCCTCTCTAATGGCTCTTTTGAAGGCCTCTTGGTTGTAAGTATCATACCCTGCTGTTGCATCCATTCTCAAATCATCAGTGTCTTGTTGCCATCTTCATCTTGCTCTTCCCCATTATATATCCTTTCAAGATTATCTTCTCCAAACTCTCTTGTTGTTTAATATATCCAAATACTTAAGTTTTCTCTGTTTAATCTTTACTAGCCAACCTTCGTGGATATTAAATTCTTGTAGTATGGATATCTTAATGACCACTGCACAATTCTCTGTCCATCTCTCTCTCTCTCTGAACCTTAAGTGCCCAGGGCACATGGGGCTTCGCAAGGGTTTTCCACAAATGCCTGTCCTTCGCCTTTTTTTCTGCTCTTGCCCAGGTGAGCCCTCTACTGCTCAACATCCTTTCTGTTGTTCTTCTCCATGTCTCTTTTGGTCTACCCTTACTTCTGCTCCCCTGTGGTGTCCATCTTAGTGCTATTTTTGGTAGTGAGTTGTCAGTCATTCGGAGCACATGTCCCAACCATTGCCAGCGTCTTTCCTCAATAATTGTTGTCAGTGGTTTCATCTGCATTTCTGCCAATAAGATGTTATTTCTTATGGTGTTTGGCCAAAATATTTTTCTAATTCTTCGTAAACATTTAGTCTGGAAAGAATTCAACTTGTTTTCTATGGTTTTGGTGATTTTCCAGCATTCACTTCCATATAGTAGTACACTTAGAACATTACTCTTAAATATCCTGATTTTCATATTTATGCTTAGTTTTTTTTTATTTCCATATAGTCTTCAGCATTGCAAAAGCCTGGTTTGCTCTAGTAAGTCTGCTGTTGATGTCCTCTGTGCTGCCTCCATTTTCTACTACACTGCTGCCAAGGTATACAAATTCGTTGACCTCCTCCACTAACTTGCTATCTACTCTGAGTACATTTCTGTTGTTCACATTTTGCTTCACTAACTTTGTCTTTCCTATGTTGATCTTTAGTCCTATGTTGTTTGCATTCTGAGTTAGCTTGTTTATTTTATCTTGCATATCTTTGTGACTGCTTGATAATAGACGAATGTCGTCCGCAAAGTCAAGATCCTCCAGCACTGTGTCAAGGGTCCATTGTAATCCTCTGCGTTTGTCTGATGTTGCCTCCTTCATTAACCAGTCTACTGCCAAGATAAATAATGTTGGTGATAGTACACATCCCTGTTTCACTCCTGTTTGTACCCTAAAGCTGCTGGAGGTATGTTCTCCACAGATAACTTTGCACTGAAAACCCTTGTATAGGGCTTTGACTACATTAACTATTTTATGGGGGAGGCCATGCCATCTTAGGATTTTCCACAGTGCATCTCTGTTGACACTGTCAAAGGCTTTCTCAAAATCTATGAATAATGCATATGTTGTGCTATGCCACTCATTTGCCTGTTCTAATATTTGTCTAAGTACAAATATGTGGTCTATGCATGATCTTCCTTTCCTAAATCCTGCCTGCTCTTTCCGAAGTTTTTCCTCAAGTGTTGGTACAATTCTGTTGATGATTATTCTGCAAAATACTTTACTGGTGAGTGGCAGTAGGGTAATGCCTCTCCAGTTCCCGCAATCTCTGAGGTCACCCTTCTTTGGTAGTTTTACTATAAGCCCAGTTTTCCACTCCTCTGGGGCTTTTTCTAGATCCCAAATTTGTTGTAATATCCGGCAATGTTGTTTTGGTGTTTCTGTTTCTTCTGCTTTCAACATCTCAGCAGTCACTTCATCTTCACCTGGTGCCCTGTCTGATTTTAGCTTCTTTATCGCCTCCTTTACTTCACTTATTGTTATTGGTCCTGTATTGATGTTTAGTTCCGTTTTTGCTTCAGGTATGTCTACTATTTGTGCTGCTTGTGTTCTGTTTAGTAGGGTGTTAAAGTGTTCCCTCCATCTTTCAATTTTTTCTCTTTCTCCACTGACCAGTTGTCCATTTTGTGTTCTTACTGCACTTTCACATCTTGTGTTGAAGTTACCTGTCATCTGCTTTGTGATTTTATATATGGTTTTCATGTCATTTGTATATGCTGCTTTCTCTGCTGTTTCTGCTAAGTTGTCATAATATTGACGTTTATCTTGACGGCATGATTCCTTCACTTCTTTGTCTTTTTGTGCATAATTACTTAAAACTCGTTCTTTAAGCCGTTGTGATTTGGTGTTCAGTAATTTTTTCTTGATTTCTTTTCTTTGCTCGATCTTTTCCCATGTGGTCTCGCTTATCCATTCCTCTTTTCTCCGTTTCCGATATCCCAGCACCTCTTTTGCTGTTTCCTGTAGTGTTTTACTGAACTCTAATATGGACATTTCTGCTTCGTCTTGTAGGACACTGAAGTGGTTCTTAAGTACTATTGAGAATTCATTTCTTGTTTGCTGGTCTATCAGTTTTCTTGTATCAAAATGTATCTTTCTGTGTTCTCCAATTTTGGCTTTCTTTAATTTTAGTTTTATTTTTGCTACCAGAAGGTTGTGATCACTTCCTACATCTGCTCCTTTGCTTGCTCGCACATCTTGTAGTGACCGTTTCGACTTGTTGTTTATTAGTATGTGATCGATTTGTTTTTCTGTGGTTTTATCTGGTGTCCTCCAAGTCACCTTATGGATGTTTTTGTGTTGGAAAATTGTCCCTCCGATGGTCATCATGTTTTCTTCACAGAAACTGCATAGTCTTTCTCCATTTTCATTTATTTCTCCGATTCCTTCTCTTCCCATGATTCTTCTTCTTATCTTCATTTCCTTCACCTACTTTTGCATTGAAATCGCCCAAGATGAGTAGCATAACATGCTTGGGTATTGTTTCTACTGTTGCTTGGAGGCTGTTGTAAAAATCTTATTTTAATTCCTCTTCAGCTGCTTCTGTTGGTGCATAACAAACTATAATAGACAGCTTCGTGAATCTTGAGTTGAACCGTGCATATAATAATCTCTCATTTATTGGGGTCCATTTCAGCAATGCTCTTGATGCTTCTTTTGTTATAATCAATGCTACTCCTCCTTCATGAAGATGTTCTTTACCTGACCATATTATTGTATCTTCTGTGTGCTGTGTTGTTAATTTCCTTCTGCCTTGTCCTGTCCATCTTGCTTCTTGTATTCCTAGTATGTCTAGTTTGTATCTGTGCACTTCCTTGATGGTTTGTGCTAGTTTTCCAGTCTTGTTAAGTGTTCTTACATTCCAGCTGCCTATTTGCATCTTGTGTTTAGGTTCCAGGAGGTCTGCAGTCGGGCTGGGGACTTCCAGTGGCTGGCTTTCATCCACAACCTTCATGGGCTCAGTTTCCTGATTCGCATTTATCCTTCCACCTGCATTTGTTTTTTCCCTTGCTTCCGTTTCTGTAGCAGTCTGATAGTTTTTTTTACCAGGTAGGGTTGCTGGCCCTATGCCGAACCCTCTGTAGTCGCCTTTTACGATCATGCATGGTAGGGTACAGTGGTCCTATTCTTTGCAGATCCCGGGTACCACACGGGGGTCTCTGTCCATACAATGTTCTTTCTCAGGCCAAGTTTGAGCTGCTGAGTCTCTGTTCAGAGTACTGGTCTACAGTTTATGTACAGTGTGAGGTTTAGATAGTCTACAGTTTATGTACAGTGTGAGGTTTAGATAGTCTACAGTTTATGTACAGTGTGAGGTTTATATAGTCTACAGTTTGTGTACAGTGTGAGGTTTGGATAGTCTACAGTTTATGTACAGTGTGAGGTTTAGATAGTCTGCAGTTTATGTACAGTGTGAGGTTTAGATAGTCTGCAGGGTATGTACAGTGTGAGGTTTAGATAGTCTGCAGGGTATGTATAGTGTGAGGTTTAGATAGTCTGCAGGGTATGTATAGTGTGAGGTTTAGATAGTCTGCAGGGTATGTATAGTGTGAGGTTTAGATAGTCTGCAGGGTATGTATAGTGTGAGGTTTAGATAGTCTGCAGGGTATGTATAGTGTGAGGTTTAGATAGTCTGCAGGGTATGTATAGTGTGAGGTTTAGATAGTCTACAGTTTATGTACAGTGTGAGGTTTAGATAGTCTTCAGGGTATGTATAGTGTGAGGTTTAGATAGTCTACAGTTTATGTACAGTGTGAGGTTTAGATAGTCTACAGTTTATGTACAGTGTGAGGTTTAGATAGTTTACAGTTTATGTACAGTGTGAGGTTTAGATAGTCTGCAGGGTATGTATAGTGTGAGGTTTAGATAGTCTACAGTTTATGTACAGTGTGAGGTTTAGATAGTCTACAGTTTATGTACAGTGTGGGGTTTAGAGTCTACAGTTTATGTACAGTGTGAGGTTTAGATAGTCTGCAAGGTATGTATAGTGTGAGGTTTAGATAGTCTACAGTTTATGTACAGTGTGAGGTCTGGATAGTCTACAGTTTATGTACAGAGTGGGTTCTGGATAGTCTACAGTTTATGTACAGAGTAAGGTCTGGATAGTCTACAGTTTATATACAGAGTGAGGTCTGGATAGTCTACAGTTTATGTACAGAGTGGGTTCTGGATAGTCTACAGTTTATGTACAGAGTGGGGTCTGGATAGTCTACAGTTTATGTACAGAGTGGGGTCTGGATAGTCTACAGTTTATGTACAGAGTGGGTTCTGGATAGTCTACAGTTTATGTACAGAGTGGGGTCTGGAGAGTCTACAGTTTATGTACAGAATGGGTTCTGGATAGTCTACAGTTTATGTACAGAGTGGGGTCTGGATAGTCTACAGTTTATGTACAGAGTGGGGTCTGGATAGTCTACAGTTTATGTACAGAGTGGGGTCTGGATAGTCTATAGTTTATGTACATGGGCTTGTAATGTGAAATGTTTGTCTAGTGTTCTGTTGCATCCATACAAATAACATGAAGAATAACCTAAAGATCCAGGTGTCCCAACATATCTAGTGTCATGACATTCATGATACAGCACTACTAAAACTTGTCATTCTATTTGCAACCAACTACTATACTGCTATTGCTGCCTAAAAGATGAATGAAAAGAACTTACCAAGCATTTGTTCTGGGCAAAGGCGGCACATAAACCAAAGAGTCCAGGAACAATGTACTGAAACACACAGTAAAACATGTAGTTCTTTAACATTCTGTACAGCTGCTTCTTGCCCAGCTCTCTTTACCTACCATTCTCCAGGTTTTCCATTCCAAATTTTTAACATTCATATCAGATTTGTGCATCATTCTCCATGAGTGATTAACATTACAGAGTTCATCTTCCATTTTTCTAGGACTTAAGAATTAAGTTCTTAAGGTACTCTGTCAATGTTTGATACATAGCTCTCATATTCAATAGCACCAAGCTTTTTATGAAAAAAGAGGTCAACTATGTGAAACTCTAAAGAGGACATTGTTAAGAGAGGCCAGTTCAGTGGGCATAACATCCCTTGATGAGACTGAAAAACTCGGCGAAGACAGGAAATCTTGGTGAACTACCACGCTGGCCCTATGTGACGCTTAGCAGCACGGGAAGGATATAAGATATAAGAAGCTTCTTCTTCTTCTTCTTCGTTCGCACTGTCTGTCTATATCTGCAGTCCTGTCTCTTGGATAAATTTCACTGTTTTTTGTAACTCATGTATGGAACCGTAGAGCTTATCTTCTTTAGTGGTTTCACTGGGCCAGTAATTATTTCTCAGTGTCTCGTAGTTGATGCAGTTCTGGAGGATATGTTCCACGGTTTGGGGCACCTGGGCACATGTACATAGATTAGTAGTACCAACCTTAAACTTTGTATACATATGACTTCGGAGTCGGCTGTGTCCTGTTCGGAGACGGAAGATGGTGACTTGTTCCTTTCTGTTTAGCATGTGATAGTCATCATGTGGTGGTGTTTGTGGCTTCCTGTAGGTTTTTATCATGCTTTTCTTCTGATTATAGGTGACTGGTATGTCTGGTTGCTCCATTTCAGTGCCCTCTTTGGCCAGATGGTCAGCTTTCTCATTGCCTGGTATCCCACAGTGGGAGGGAATCCACTGCAAAGTGACTCCATGTTGTAAGCCAATTTTTGACAAGGCATCCTTAAGGTCTGGTAGTTTGTTGCACTGAAGAGCCTCCAGTACTGATCTTGCATCTGTGAGAATTACTACAGGACATGTATCAATTCTGGAGTCTGATAGTTTTTCAACTGCAGCAATAATTGCCCTAACTTCTGCATCAAAGTTGTTGCAGTATTTACCAGTGGGTATGGAAATCTTGTCAATGGTGTTGTTTGGATATTCAATATATGCTCCTGCCCCACCATTTTTTATGGCATTATGTGCAGATCCATCTGTATACACACGTATCCAGGTGTCACATGGATATTTGTCATCTAGAACACTAAGTGTGGCTACTGATCTTACAAGACTGCTCTGCATCTCACCATTCTGCACACCTTTCACTTCAGTCTGAATAGTTATTTGTGTATAATCTGCTTCTTTCCATGGTGTATGCTCTGGTACAGATGATAATGGAGTGACTACAGTTGGAAGGTCAGGTATCAGCTTACGCATACGCTTGGCCTGATGAATGAAGCTGCTTCTTTTAAGCCGTCCTAATGCCAAGTTATTGAATCTCTCCTTCAGGGGATGGCTTACAGAGCTAAGGAATTTTTCTCCCATGGTCATGACCTTTGTGTCTCTACGTTCCTTTAGCGGTTGAACACCAACTATTTTCTGCATTTCTACTATTGGTGTGGACCTCATGGCACCTGTGATAATCCGTAGTGACTGATTTTGAACCTTGTCTAGATTATGCAGCGTAGTGTTTGATGCTGTGCACCAAGATGTTGAGCCATATTCTAAATGTGGTAGAATACTTTGCTGATATACGTTCTTGAGGATTCTTTCACTAGCTCCCCATGTAGTCCCACTTAATTTTCTTAATATGGCTAGTTTTCTTCTGGCTTTTGCTTCTGCACTGTTGATGTGTTGCTTCCAAGTCAGTTTTGAGTCAAGAGTCACTCCTAAGTAAGTGGGTTGGTTGTCCATCCTTAAGGGTATTTCATTTACAAAGATCTTACCTGCTTTCTGTTTAGATGAGAGGGTGAACAGAGTGGTACTTGATTTTTCTGTGTTGATACTTACACACCATTTGTTTGTCCATGATGTCAAGATGTCTGCTGCTCTTTGGAGTCTCTGTGTAGCAACTGTCGCATATTCATCTGTACACCACATGACCAGATCATCTGCATACAGTGCTGCTTTGATTCCATAGGGAAGTTCCTTGACCAGGTCATTAATGAATACAAGGAATAGTGTAGGCGAAAGGACTCCTCCTTGTGGTACACCGTGTCGCAGAAGTACTTTCTGGCTTTTGTGTCCATCCATTACTACTCTAGCTCTTCTATTGTGTAAATAGGACTTTATCCAGTTGTACAGTCTTCCATTCACATTGCAGTTTCTTAGTTTCCACAACAGACCTTTTTTCCATACTTTATCAAAGGCTTTCTTCAGGTCTATCCACGCTGCTAGTACAAGGTTTTTCTCTTGGAATGCATCCTCAATCTCTTGAGAGAGATAGGTCACTTGATCTTCCGTACTGTAGTACTGCCTAAATCCTGCTTGTTGTGGAACGAGAAGGTTTTCACTTTCTAGGTACCATTTTAGCCTCAGGTCAATGATGCGTTCCATCGTTTTGCATAGGCAGCTAGTGAGACTGATTGGCCTGTAGCTGGAGGCAGTATCACTGTTTTTCCCTGGTTTTAGCAGTGGTACCATGCTTGCTTCCTTCCAGATTTGAGGTAACTTACCTGTGCTCCAGCACATATTGAAAATATCCAACAGCTTTCCCATTGCTGCCACTCCCAGGTTCTTGATCATTTCATTGGACACTCCATCTGGTCCTGGTGATTTCCTTGGTTTCAGTTTACTAACTGCTAGGTCTAACTCACTGCGTGTGATTGGTGCATCCATGACCTCCACTTTTCTGACTTGTTCCTCCTCTTTCTGTGGCTCGATGCGCACTGTACGCTCCTTCTCTGGATGGATATCAATGTTGCAGTCCTGTGCAAACATGCGAGCAAAGTGATCTGCTACCTGCTTACCTGTAAGAGTTTTCCCATCCTCTATTAGTGTAATCTTTGTACTTCTTCCAGTACTCTCATCATTTAACTGTTTGATTAGTTTCCACAGTTTCCTTCCATCCTTTTCAAAGTTTAGGGACTCTGTTTTCTCTCTCCAACTTTCCCGTCTGGCTTGCAGCTTTGCTCTCTGAAATTTGGCTTAGAATGTTGGTAATTATTGTGGTGTTCTTGGCATGGTCTATTTTCTGCTTGCTTTCGAGCTGCTTCCACGTCATCATGGAGTTTTCCCAGCTCACTAGACCAGTATGGTTTATAGTCCCTGCGAGCTCCTCTGGGAATGGTTTCACGAGCGGCCTGAAGGATACAAGCATTGAACTCCTTCACTATGCTGTTAATATCCTTACCTTCTATGGACAGCTGTCCCACCAGGATACCTGTACGATGTCTGTACATTGTCCAGTTTGCTTTTTTATAGTTCCATCTGGGGAGAGGGTTACTGGTGTTAAGGAGTTCATTTTCTATTGTCAGGAAGACTGGTCGATGGTCGCTACCTCCAAGTTGTTTTCCAACTTCACGTGTAATGTTCCACTTCAGATCTGGAGAGTGGAATGCCAGATCTGGTGTTGATTTTGTATGCCAAGCCCTTGAGTAAAATGTTGGGGCATCCATTGGCTGGTTGATCAGGAGAAGTCCATTATCATCCTGCCAGCTCTCAACTTCCTCTCCTCTCTTGTCTATGTGGTCATAGCCCCAGCTCTGGGAATGACTGTTAAAATCACCACAGACCATCAGTCTCTCTTTGTGTGGGATTGTTCCTAAAGCAAGTGGGCGGTCATTAGGACAGTAATAGTTAAGGAGGTGGAAATCTGTATTACTACTTTTTAGATGGATCATCTGGTACTCGGCTCCTTCCATGTACACTCCCACCTGACATGCGCTGATGTTATTCTTAACAAGTGTGAGTACTCCTCCTTTTCTTCTGTCCTGTCGGTCTGATCTAAAGCACTGGTAGCCTCTGATTTTAAAGGCGGCATCTTTGGTTAGGTGTGTCTCCTGTATGCAGCATATACTTACCTGCTCTGCGAAAAGTATGTTCTCTAGTTCAACCTTTTTGCTATAGCCATCTCTAACACTGCTGACACCCTCAGCATTCCACTGCATTATTTTAAGTTCTTGCTTTTTGGCTGTTTTCTTCTGTTGTATTTTTTGGCCAGTAGCTCTACTCTCATGTCTCCTGACTCCACAAGACGAACTGAGAGGACCTCCAGTAGCATTGGGTGGACCCTTTCGAGGCAGGGGGCCCGGCACTGCACCTGCCTGGTTAGTCTTCACAGGGCGAGCACCATGTTTGAAAACTGTAGATATAGACATTTCATTAGCGATAATGCGTGTTACCCTGATTTTTGCGATGCGCCTTTTGGCTGGGTAACTCCGACTTCAGCACCTTTCCTTGCTAGGGCAGACTGTGGTCTTGCTCGGACTGCCATGAAGACAGTGTGGCTGGCCTGGCCAAAACTCTGTTTTCCAGCCTCTGGTGGCTGTACTTAAACCCCTTCTCCATGTCAGATGGTTTGAGACAGTTCCACAAAGACACTCTGACTCTGAGATGAGGAAACTGATGAGTGCTTCAACGATATCCATTCCCCGCCACCTATAGTCTACTGGCTCTGTTTTGTTCACATCATTCTGATAGCCATTGTTGTAAAGACCCATAGGCTTGTCACGTCCTGGATTCATTGGTTTCACACCAGACTTCCCCCATCCCCGCCAGAGATCTCCATGTCCCCATCCGTCCACCAACCTGACATTACATTTTGCAAAAATAACAATTACAATTAGTGTTGATTGCTACAAGTTTCTGGGCTACAGAGGTAGGTCAGAGTTTTTAAGCAAACAGATCTATGTTCCCTGTCTCACAAACACTGTGTTAAGATAAGTGTGCTCTTAACACAGTTGTTCCCAGGGGACTGGAACAAGCAAAACTGAGAAAAGAAATATGAAACTTTTAGTATTTTGGACATGTAATAATGCATAAAAGTAGATACAGAAAATGTTACTGGCGGGAAAAACTTAAAAGTGCAAGAAGATAACAAAGATATATTTGAATGGAAAGCTGCATCAGAGTCCAAACAGCTTTTCTGTGTGTATAGTAGTGGTAAGAGAAAGAGTAAGTTTCAGCTCCACTGTGAACATAGCACTGTATGATGATGATGGTGATTCCTACAGTAAAATTTCTATCAATCCAATCCTGACATAACCTTTGCAAGATTTTTACACATGGCCACAATCTGTGCATTATCCATGAGTTCTGCAGCAGTAATTGCATTTGCCAAAGCAATGGTTTGAACATCATTGTGTGTATTCAGCCAAATCCTTCCATTCATACCAGCAGTGACCTCAAACTTAAATCTATTCCCAAGTGACTTCAGCAGAACACACTGAGGGTTTAAAAGCTTTCTGACTAAGTTCAGAGATGTGTGTATAAGGAATCCACCACTTCGTACAACACCCAACCCGCTGCTGCGTCCATGGCTGTCAATACAAACGAGCTCTGGTTCCATGTCTTTGTTAGCTACCAGAAGTTTGGCATAAAGAACATCACCCACCTTCACATCTGGACGGTTTCTTTTAGTGGCTCCTTCAAAAGAAAGGTAAGACAAACTTGCAAGTTCACTGCTGCCAATATCTACACGGAATGTGTCCCCAGTTTTATGTGTAACAATGCCCAAAACTGAATCTCCCTTGCTTGGAACATACCTCTTTTGGTGGCAGTCCAGCCAATAGACACCAGGATCTCGATACCTTAGGATTCCTGGTTTAGAGAATTTTATACAGCCATCATCTTCCACCAGACCTGGTCCCAATAATATCTTTTTATCTCCATCGAATAGCTTTGTGTCTCTTAACACATCTCCAGGCATGACCACATTTCCAATTTGGTCAGCCATGCCGCAAATACCATATAAGAAGCTTTTTTATGAAGAATTACAGTCAGTTTATATTCAGCTAATCACTGCTTTTCAATTGCTTCATAAAAACTTCTTGTTAAGTTTGCACTCATATTTGATGGAATTTATATTTTGTTTACATGTACTTGTTTTATTCATTATTCAATCTACATTTTATATTACAATGCCAACTTCATTCAACACACTCTGAGGAAACACAGAACCAGTTATAGCACAGACAGCCTTTAGGCCTCAATTTATTGTCCAGTCTCTTCAGATACTGTTGTTTTTATTTCATTTTAATGTAGGTCACTGAATGAAATGTGCCATTATGAGCACAGTTCTAAATCAAATGGCTCAGCATATAATGTTCTGCTATTGGCTCAACATACAATGTTCTGTTATTGGCTCAGCATACAATTAAATCCTGTCACTGGCTCAGTACACAATGTTCTGTTACTGGCTCATCATGCAACGTTCTGTCATGGCTCAGCATACAATACACTGTTAGCTGTACTTAAATTTTGTTACTAGTCCATGCACAAGTAGGGTGAATGCGAAGCTGACAAACACTGGCTGCCATATGAGACTGGTTGTCTGTACCCACAGCAGAGTGGGTTCCCTCTTACAACACAGTCTCATGTACAACAGTGAAAACTTGTCAAACTTCTAGGATTGTATTATATACTGAGCAACAACTGTATCTCAAACAACCTTTATAGTGTGCTTGAAAGTTTGGCTTACCATACTTTATTTTATATACTGAGCAACAACTGTATCTCAAGCAACCTTTATAGTGTGCTTGAAAGTTTGGCTTACCATACGTTATTTCAATCATTACACACACACACACATACATATCTCATACTTTTATGCATAACACACATGCACAGTTTTTTGCAACCCACAGACCCCCTGTACATTATATCTGTATGCAGGTTGTGCAAGTTTTTCTACAGACAACAGAGTTTTATGAGTAAAATATATGCAGTAGTTTGGCCCACATTCTTTCAATGAACAAGAACAGCAGAAAGAATTTATGCAAAAATCAAAACTAAAATAGAAAAAGAAGTTTTGAACATCTGGCTTACCTAATATAGAAAACGCAAACAGATAATAAGAAGAATGATAAGTGAAGTACCAGATAAATACAAATTAATTTTTTTTTTTTTGTGTTCAAAGCTGACCTGTCTATGGATGACCAAAACTAAAGTGTCTAATTTTTGGTGGAAGTCACTGTTAAAAGTACACTTGTTTGTACCAAAAGTGCCACAACAATTGAACTCCAAATGATCACAACTATAAAAAGTATGTGCATCAAAACTGCCATAAACAGTTTTTTGTTTGCAGTACAATGACCATAACTACCAACAACCTGCACTAAAGTGACCACAACTATAAACAGTACACATGTGAAAAATTACAACTTTAAACATTTTCTGTTTATGACACAGTTATCACAAATATAAACAGTTTATGTTTGTGACACAATGATCACAAATATAAACTAAGAACTATAAACAGTTTATGTCTGTGACACAATGATCACAAATATAAATAACTATAAACAGTTCATGTTTGTGGCAGTTACCACAACTATAAACTAACTATAAGCTAACAACTATAAACAGTTTATGTATGTGACTCAATGATCACAGAAATAAACTAAGAACTATAAATAGTTTATGTCTGTGACACAATGATCACAAATATAAACTAAGAACTATAAACAGTTTCTGTTGTGGTAAAATTACCACAATTATAAACAGTTTCTGTTGTGGTAAAATTACCACAATTATAAACAGTTTCTGTTGTGGTAAAATTACCACAATTATAAACAGTTTCTGTTGTGGTAAAATTACCACAATTATAAACAATCTCTGTTTGTGGTAAAACAACCATAACAGCATATCTTTCTATACTAACCATCAATCCAAACACCCAAACTGATGCTGATGAAACTGATCTGATACTGTTAAAATCTGCAGTATTTTCTCCGTCTTGCTCACTATATTCAACATTTTGTATCATCACTGTCAGCAGCACACTCATTATAACACCTGGTCAGTGAGGAGAGAAACCAGAACATTCATTATAAATACATGGTCAGTACAGAGGCAAAGCAGAGACCAGGTCAATGTTAGTTAGTTGATGGACCATCCTCATTGCACACTGGACTGTTAGTCCATAAGTGCTCTGATCACATCTTCAATATTTCCACCAGTGTTTGGCTGGCTGATGATAACCAGTTCTGTGTTGATTAACCAATCTTCTTTGCTTCCCAGTGTAGCGCTCTTGTCTGGCCAATCCATGTCTGACATTATGTTCCAGCAATATGTTCACGGCACGTTCAGAACTGTTGCTTGAATCAGTGGATCGACTAACTTCTCTGAGTGCATTCAGGATATCAGCCCAATCCATTGCTTGTTCACCCTTCACTGTAGCCATGGCAGCAAGTCTGTCCGCATGTTCATTACCTCTCACTCCCGCATGACCTGGCACACAAATGAAACAGACTTTTGTCAACCAGGTCAATGATGAGCTAAAGCAATGACATCATGACAAACAGCAAAAAAAATAAAACAAGTGCTTTCCCTTGAGACCCAGGACACAGACTAACCCAATACTCTCTCAGAAAGCCACCTGCCATAAAGTTTTTTTCTCACAATTTTTGTGACCTTGAATCTGTACTCAAAGCTTGTGCAAAATGTAAATAAGTAGCAGCTTAGTAACTGAGGGGGGAGGAGATCAGCTCAATAACTTCAAGTGTGAAAACAAGGGAATCAACCCCTCTTAAAATCTAACACCAGAGGAAACAACTGATGAAAATCTTAATTTGTTACTGAGGAGACAAGGCAAAGACCAGGTTAATGAGGAAAGAGAAACCAGAACACTCATTATAATTCTTGGTCAATGATCAGACAAGGCTGGAAACTCATTATAATGAGACATTTTGCTAAATGACTATGGTTCATCAAGCTATGTTTCTAAATATGTGAAATTCTATAGTAAACTCTTAAACTTTCATCAGTAACAATGTGAATTCGATGCAAGAAAAAACTGATACCCTGTCTTCACTGGCTAGCAAAATAGGACTTGAAATTAACAAGGACAAAACAAAAATAATGAAACTTCCCATTAATCAAGAAGGAAAAATATACATAGAAGGGACAGATATCCACCCTCATTTATGTATGCGAAAGCTGGAAAACAACTAAAGAAATAGAAAAGAAATTTGACTCTTTTGAAAACAAATGCCTAAGGAAAATACTCGGTATCAAGTGGAACAAAGTCAAGAACAATGTAGAGATAAGACAGATGACTGAACAACAACCAGTCTCATGGGTGATCAGGAAAAGGAGATGGACATATTTTGGTCATGTGATGAGAAGAAACAATCAGAGAATCCCAAAACAACCTATCAAGTGGAACACAACAGGCCAAAGAAGAAGAGGCAGACCACATAAAACTCTAAAGAGGACATTGTTAAGAGAGGCCAAATTAATAGGCATAAAATCCCTTGATGAGGTTGAAAAGCTCGCCGAGAAAATGTTTCCATTGATTGGCTGAGCACTTTAGTTCTAAAAATGGTATGACTATAAAAGTTCTTAAACTGGGTTCTTTAAAAAGTGAAACTGCTTCTGATATAAGCAAGTAATGTGTTAATGCATTAGAATAGAACAAAATTGATAAATGTGACCGCATTGAGCTCTGTGGTGACAGTACAAATATGAATTCTGGAGGAGTATGAACAATGTGTTCACAAAATTGAAGAGTGAACTAAGTGAAAACCTCTGTGTTTGGACGCTCTGCGCACATACTTCATAAAGCAGCAAAGGGAACTGTAGATGCAAAAACTATAATAATTAAACTGTTTAAATATTTCTCAATATATACCATATGCACGGAGCGTCTGACAGAATTTATGTGAATGTGTGGATGTAGAATATCACAAACTGCTGTCACATACAAAAACAAGGTGCTTATCTTTGTTTCCTGCAGTGGAAAGAGTACTACAACTTTACAAAGCACTAAAATCATTTTTCCTCTCATAATAAAAACCACCAAAAGTCTTGATCACCCTGTCTGAAAATCCCTAATCAAAACCTATCTTTGGTTTACCCAAAGCCAGATAAGTAAGCTTAATAGATGGGTACTTAAACTGGAGAAGGTGGATAGCAGCAGAAGTAGGTGTAATTTTAGAGGAAACCCTGACGCTGGTAAATCAGTGGAAAGAAGAAAGATGTCTTCCTCTAAAAGTGAAATCTATTGTGAAACAAGCAGAACATGAAGTAGGCCCATCAAATGTAGATATAAATAAATTTTATGTTGAGGTGGAAGAGTTTTATGAAACATGTCATGCTTATGTACAGAGCTCTGAATAAATTTTCCATCTGTAAGTGGATGCTGTTAGGCTCTGTACCAGAATGGTCTGAAGTGGAAGAGACTGTAAAGTTTCTGCAAGACAAGGGGCAGTCAACTGATGGTGACTGTTTGATCAATTCAAATATCTGAAGCACTGTAATAAAGCAGTACTCACAAAGAAGAAGAACAATTCAAACAGCAAATCCAGTCAAGAGAAGTGGACCTATTTCTTTGGAATGTCTTAATCTTTGGAGCAGTGCTCAGAGTTACTAAAACTGTGAATTTATCTTTAGTGTTCCTGGACATAACGCAGATGTGGAAAGGTTATTTTCTCTCATGAATGTGCCATGCACAGATGAACAAAATCACCTCCATGTCTCAACAGTTGAAGCAATAGTTAAATGTGCTTTTAATTATGAATGAGCTTCGCAGAATTCTGTGATTATGTCAGTCAGTTACAAGATCTTCTTTCCAGAACAGATACTGAGAGAAAGAAGCTGAACGGTGAGAAAATGCAGGACCTTGAAGGCAAATATCCAACAGTAAAATAAACTTGCACTCAGATAAACAATCTTCTACGCCCCAGGAATTAATATTGAGCTATTTTAATTTCAGAACTCATGCAACGTATAAAACATTAAACGTAGGTATTATAGAGACTAAAACTGAAAAGTCAACACAAGAAATCAATACACAGAAAGATAAACAGAAACAGCCTACAAGAAGAAACTACTAACAGTAATTTCAATCAGGAACTTGCCAATCATTCCACAACACTCAGTGAAGTAGAGGAGATAGTTATGGATGAATTATGGAATACTTACAGCACAGCCATAATCACAGCAGCAAAAGCAAGGACTGGACTGAAAAAAAATCAAGTATAAAAGCATGGATATCAGAAAACACATGGAAGTACATACATGAAAGACGAGCAGCCAAACTGGACATGTTGAATGTAAAGACAGATCTTGGAAAAGATCTGGCGAAAGCAACATACAAAAGAAATAGACAATAAAGTAAAAAAAGTTCAGCTAGAAGGGATAAAAGAGAATACATAGACAATATGGCACAAGAGGCAGAGAAAGCAGCAAAAACAGGAGACAGCAAAACTTTATATAACATACAAAAGAGGCTAACAGGTACTATTACATCTAAAGAAAGATCAATCCTTAGCAAAACTGGAACCCTATTAACATCAAGTAAAGACCAAAAGCAAAGATGGGCTGAACACTTCCTAGAAATACTTAATCGACCACACCCAAAAGAACTGACAAACTTTAAAACCGACTTACCAACCCCACAACTAAATGTCATCATCATCATCATTCATCTGCATGTCCCCTGCAGACTTTGCCTCCCAAACAGCACTCCTGTAGGCCTCTCGGTTGTGAGCAAGATGGCCTGCTGCTACTGCATCCATTTGCAGATCGTCAACAATGTCTTGCAGCCATCTTCGTTTTGGTCTTCCTCTTTTTCTTTTTCCCATTATGTATCCTTCCAATATGGTCTTCTCTAAATTATCATGACGTTTAATGTGTCCAAAATATTTAAGTTTTCTCTCTTTAATCCTCTTTACTAGCCAGCCTTCTTCAATATTAAGCTCTTGTATATATATTTGTTCTTTTTTGTGCCCACGATATTTGGAGAACTCTTCTGTAGCATTTACATTCAAAGGCATTTATGTGTTTCTCAGCTGTTTTGTTAACTAAATGTCAACCTAGATGAAATTACACTGCATGAAATTGAAACAGCAGTGAATCTAATGGCTAACAACAAAGCTGCAGGTGAAGATGAAATAACACCAGAAATGTTAAAAGCTATCAATAGTGACAACATGAGACAACTACAGAGAATGTTTAATAAGATTTGGAAAGAAGAAAAGGTCCCTTCTAAATGGAAAAAAGGAATCATTGTTAAAATACCAAAAAAAGTAACCTTAGTGATTGTAACAATTGGCGAGAAGTAACCTTAGTAACAGTTGTGTCAAAAGTATTTTGCAAGGTCATTTTGAATAGACTTAAAGATATAGTGGATACTGCAATGAGAGAAGAACAAGCAGGATTTTGAAAAGGGAGAAGCTGTCTCGACCAGATCTTTGCTCTAAGAATAATACTTGAAGAACATGAAAATACTTGAAAAGCAGAAACCATTAATCCTGAACTTATAGACTTTAAAAAGGCATTTTATAGCATACACATAGATTCACTGTGGAGAATTTTAAGCCTATATAGAATACCATATAAAACTGTCAACATCATTAATTCTTAAAAGACTAGAGATCCCTAAAAGGATCTTTGTGGTATGTCCTCTCCCACCCGAGAGCCCTATAAGGCTTCGGACTTTCTTTAATTGAAAACACAATGTTACTTTTCATTTAACCAGTTAGAACTCTTCTGAATCCAAAGTTAAACTAGTGTTTTAAGCATGGGGGAATAAAGAAGCCATATTGGAAATAAGATAGGGGGGTAAAATTCAAGTTTATTTCGAGATTGAGTGGTAGAATGGTCACATCGACCGACTAGACCTATCTTACTATATGTGTTTCTCATAGCTGTAGATCTGTTAGATTTATTGGGTGTCACAAACACCCATAAATATTGTGTTATATCTGTGTTGAAATTTGAATGACTATGTATTCTATATTGGATTATGACACAGTTAAGGTATGTATAAAGTAGGTTTTATTGCTCAGCCCTAAAATTTTTTTTAGCGCCAAAAAATCAATCCATCGTTTCATACCAGTTTTTTCTTTTCTTTGTTTTTTATGACAAACAACTTCATTTATGGAATCTTCATTCATTTCCACTTATTTTAATGTGTGAAACACACATGGTGATCATGGAATTAATCTGGTACAATAACTTTTACACAGGGACCCCCGTTCTCCAAAATGTCCACGTCGTTAGAAACTAAGGAGCAGTTTGGAAGTAACGCGTCTCGAAAGTGTTAAGGACCTCTACAATGGACATTTTTGTGCAGTCTAAACAGAAGGGATGAGCGAATGGTTCCAGACTGAAACAGGCATGGAACAAGGATGTATGCTATCTCCTTTGCTTTTTGGAATTACAATAGACTTCATAATGAAAAAATGCTGCACAGGTAACACAGGTATTGCCTGGGTACATGGGACCCAGCTAGAAGATCTAGATTTTGCTGATAACATAACCCTTATCAGTAACAATGTGAATTTGATGCAAGAAAAAACAGATACCCTGCCTTCACTGGCTAGCAAAATAGGACTTGAAACTAACAAGGACAAAACAAAAATAATGAAACTTCCCATTAATCAAAATGGAAAAATACACGTAGAAGGAACAGCTGTTGAATAAGTCAATCAATTTGCATACCTTGGCAGCTACATAGACCAGGATGGTGACACCAGAAAGGAAGTTAGAATTAGAACTGCAAAAGCAGCATCAATCTTCAAGAATCTTGAGAACACATGGCATTCAAAAGTTCTAAACACAAAAACCAAGTTAAGACTCTCTCTCTCTCTCTGAACATTAAGTGCCCAGGGCACATGGGGTTTCCGTGATGGTTTTCCACAAATGCCTGTCCTTTGTCTTTTTTTCTGCTCTTGCCCAGGTGAACCCTCTATTGCTCAACATCCTCTCTGTTATTCTTCTCCATGTCTCTTTTGGTCTACTCTTACTTCTGTTCCCCTGTGGTGTCCATCTTAGTGCTATTTTTGGTAGTGAGTTGTCAGTCATTCGGAGCACATGTCCCAACCATTGCCAGCGTCTTTCCTCAATAACTGCTGTCAGTGGCTTCATCTGCATTTCTGCCAACAAGATGTTACTTCTTACTGTGTTTGGCCAAAATATTTTTTCTAATTCTTCGTAAACATTTAGTCTAGAAAGAATTCAACTTGTTTTCTATGGTTTTGGTGATTTTCCAGCATTCACTTCCACAGAGTAGTACACTTAGAACATTACTCTTAAATATCCTGATTTTTGTATTCATGCTTAGTTTTTTAGATTTCCATATAGTCTGCAGCACTGCAAAAGCCTGGTTTGCTCTAGTAAGTCTGCTGTTGATGTCCTCTGTGCTGTCTCCATTTTCTACTACTCTGCTGCCAAGGTATACAAATTCATTGACCTCCTCCACTAACTTGCTATCTACTCTGAGTACATTTCTGTTGTTCACATTTTGCTTCATTAACTTTGTCTTTCCTATGTTGATCTTTAGCCCTATGTTGTTTGCATTCTGAGTTAGCTTGTTTATTTTATCTTGCATTTCTTTGTGGCTGCTTGATAGTAGACAAATGTCATCCGCAAAGTCAAGGTCCTCCAGCACTGTGTCAAGGGTCCATTGTAATCCTCTGCATTTGTCTGATGTTACCTCCTTCATTAACCAGTCTACTGCCAAGATAAATAATGCTGGTGATAGTACACATCCCTGTTTCACTCCTGTTTGTACCCTAAAGCTGCTGGAGGTATGTTCTCCACAGATCACTTTGCACTGAAAACCCTCGTATAGGGCTTTGATTACATTTACTATCTTATGGGGGAGGCCATGCCATCTTAAGATTTTTCCACAGTGCATCTCTGCTGACACTGTCAAAGGCTTTCTCAAAATCTATGAACAATGCATATGTTGTGCTATACCACTCATTTGCCTGTTCTAATATTTGTCTAAGTACAAATATGTGGTCTGTGCATGATCTTCCTTTCCTAAATCCTGCCTGCTCTTTCTGAAGTTTTCCCTCAAGTGCTGGTACAATTCTGTTGATGATTATTCTGCAAAATACTTTACTGGTAAGTAGCAGTAGGATAATGCCTCTCCAGTTCCTGAAATCTCTGAGGTCACCCTTCTTTGGTAGTTTTACTATAAGGCCAGTTTTCCACTCCTCTGGAGCTTTTTCTAGATCCCATATGTGTTGTAGCATCTGCCAGAGTTGTTTTGGTGTTTCTGTTTCTTCTGCTTTCAACATCTCAGCAGTCACTTCATCTTCACCTGGTGCCCTGTCTAATTTTAGCTTCTTTATTGCCTCCTTTACTTCACTTATTGTTATTGGTCCTGTACTGATGTGTGCATGTGTGCATAGGGAAAATAAAACTAAAATTGAAAAGTCAACACAAGAAATTAGTACACAGAAAGATAAACAGCCACAGCCTACAAGAAGAAAATACTTAAATTAATTTCAATCAGGAACTTGCCAATCATTCCAAAACACCCAGTGAAGTTGAGGAAATAGGTATAGATGAGTTATGGAATTCTTACAGCACAGCCATAATTACAGCAGCAAAAGTAAGCGCTGGATTGGAAAAACCAAATAGAAAAGCATGGATATCAGATAAAACATGAAAGTATATACATGAAAGACAAGCAGTCAAATTAGACATGTTGAATGCAAAAGCAGATCATGAAAGAGATTCAGCAAAAGCAAAATACAAGAAAGTAAAAAGTTCAGCTAGAAGGGATAAAAGAGAATACATAGACAATATGGTGAAAGAGGCAGAAAAAGCAGCAAAAACAGGAGACAGCAAAACTTTATATAACATACAAAAGAGGCTAACAAGTACTATTACATCTAAAGAAAGACCAATCCTTAGCAAAACTGGAACACTATTAACATAAAATAAAGACCAAAAGCAAAGATGGGCTGAACACTTCCAAGAAATACTCAATCGACCACACCCAAAAGAATTGTTAAACCTTGAAACTGACTTACCAGCCCCACAAATAAATGTCAACCTAGATGAAATTAAATTGCATGAAATTGAAACAGCAGTGAATTTAATGGCTAACAACAAAGCTGCAGGTGAAGATGAAATAACAGCCGAGATGCTAAAAGCTATCAATAGTGACAACATGAGACAACTACAGAGAATGTTTAACAAGATTTGGAAAGAAGAAAAGGTCCCTTCTAATTGGAAGAAAGGAATCATTGTTAAAATACCAAAAAAGGGCAACCTTAGTGACTGTAACAACTGGAGAGGAGTAACCTTAATATCAGTTGTGTCAAAAGTATTCTGCAAGGTCATTTTGAATAGACTCAAAGATATAGTGGATACTGCAATGAGAGAAGAACAAGCAGGATTTCGAAAAGGGAGAAGCTGTCTCGACCAGATCTTTACTCTCAGAATAATACTTGAAGAACATATTGAAAAGCAGAAACCATTAATACTGAACTTCATAGATTTTAAAAAGGCATTTGATAGCATACACAGAGATTCATTATGGAGAATTTTATGTCTATATGGAATACCATCTAAAATTGTCAACATCATTAAGGACTTATACAATGGATATGTTTGTGCAGTCAAGACAGAAGAAGGGATGAGTGAATGGTTCCAGATTGAAACAGGCGTGAAACAAGGATGTATACTGTCTCTTTTACTTTTTGGGATTACAATAGACTTCATAATGAAAAAATGCTGCAGAGATAAGACAGATGACTGAACAACAACCAGTCTCATGGGTGATCAAGAAAAGGAGATGGACATATGTTGGTCCCTTGATGAGAAGAAATGATCAGAGAATCCCAAAACAAGCTATCAAGTGGAACACAACAGGCCGAAGAAAAAGAGGCAGACCGCGTGAAACTCTGAAGAGGACATTATTAAGAGAGGCCAAATTAACAGGCATAAAATCCTTTGATGAGGTTGAAAGACATGCCGAAGACAGGAAAAATTGGCGAACTACTTTTGCGAGCCCTATGTGACGTTTAACGGCATGGGAAGGATATAAGATAAGATTGATGTTTAGTTCCATTTTTGCTTCAGGTATGTCTATTGTTTGTACTGCTTGTGTTCTGTTTAGCAGGGTGTTAAAGTGTTTCCTCCATCTTTCAATTTTTTTCTCTTTCTCCGCTGACCAGTTCCCCTATGTGTCCTTATTGCACTCTCACATCTTGTGCTGAAGTTACTTGTCATCTGCTTTGTGATTTTGTATATGTTTTCATGTCATTTGCATATGCTGCTTTCTCTGCTGTTTCTGCTAAGTTGTCACAGTATTGACGTTTAAATTGACGGCATGATTCCTTCACTTCTTTGTCATTTTGTGCATAATTACTTAAAACTTGTTCTTTTAGCCTTTGTGATTTGGTGTTCAGTAATTTTTTCTTGATTTCTTTTCTTTGCTCTATCTTTTCCCATGTGGTCTTGCTTATCCATTAGTCTTTTCTCCGTTTCCGATATCCCAGCACCTCTTTTGCTGTTTCCTGTAGTGTTTTATTGAACTCTAGTATGGACATTTCTGCTTCGTCTTGTAGGATACTGAAGCGGTTCTTAAGTACTATTAAGAATTCATTCCTTGTTTGCTGGTCTTTCAGTTTTCTTGTATCAAAACGTGTCTTTCTGTGTTCTCCAATTTTGGCTTGCCTTAATTTTAGTTTTATTTTTGCTACCAGAAGGTTGTGATCACTTCCTACATCTGCTCCTTTCCTTGCTCGCACATCTTGTAGTGACTGTTTCCACTTGTTGTTTATTAGTATGTGATCGATTTGGTTTTCAGTAGTTTTATCTGAGGACCTCCAAGTCACTTTATGGATGTTTTTATGTTGGAAAATTGTCTTTCCAATGGTCATCATGTTTTCTTCACAGAAACTGCACAGTCTTTCTCCATTTTCATTTATTTCTCCGATTCCTTCTCTTCCCATGATTCTTCTTCTATCTTCAATTCCCTCACCTACTTTTGCACTGAAGTTGCCCAAGATGAGTAGCATATCATGCTTGGGTATTGTTTCTACTGTGGCTTGGAGGCTGTTGTAAAAATCTTATTTTAATTCCTCTTCAGCTGCTTCTGTTGGTGCATAACAAACTATAATAGACAGCTTCATGAATCTTGAGTTGAAGCGTGCATATAATAATCTCTCATTTATAGGGGTCCATTTCAGCAATGCTCTTGATGCTTCTTTTGTTATAACCAATGCTACCCCTCTTTCATGATGATCTTCTTTACCTGACCATATTATTGTATCTTCTATGTGCTGTGTTGTTAATTTCCATCTGCCTTATATAAGCCTGTTACTCCATCTGACAGAGTTAAGTTAGTACTGCTTTTCCGCCCGCACGGTCAGATGGTTAAGAAAATTCTTCATCGTCATCTGCCGATAATCCAACTCGACTCCGACACTCGCGACATTTTTTCTGATCCACCCCTATTGGCATTCAAACGTGAGCCAAACCTTAAGGACATCCTCGTCCACAGCCACTTGAAGCAGAGCCTTGCATATGTTGGTACCAGAAAATGTAACCACCCCCACTGCGTTACCTGCCCTGTAGTCTGGGAAATGAAAACAATCACCTTTCCCAAAACTATCCTCACCCTTCATGAGGGATTCACATGCGAGTCCCGAAATGTGATATATGTCATCGTTTGCAAAAGATGCAGGATAACATATATTGGTGAGACTGGCCTCAGATTAGGGGACCACATGCAAAAACATCTGTACGATATCACCCAGCATGCTTCGAAACCAGTCCCAAATCATTTCAATGGCCCCAACCACAGAGGCAAATCTGATTTTCTGGTAACAGCCATTAAACAATGTCATGCAGATGACACAAGCCGCCTGGCACTTGAGAACAGCTGCATTCAAAATCATGGGATGCTGAAACCACATGGGTTAAACTCGCTGTTTAACTACATGTAACATTCTCTTCAATCATTAAATACCTCTCCACTAAGTCCACCCCTTCTTACTTTTCCAACTTCCTCACAGCACCACTCTACAACCCCTCTTCCCCAATCATCTGTTTCAACTTCTCCTAGCTAGGTCAATATTGCATCACACACTCTCTCTCCCCTCCCCGGTTCCCCATCCACCACCCCCAGTTACAACCCACCGACCACATGTCACAGGTCTCCATTTAAAGTCTCCACGTTCTACTAAATCCATTCCTGACACACACCGCCGGACAAGTCATACCTTACAATTTACAGCGAAGTACTCTTTAAAAAAAATTTTTTTAATAGCATTCATGTGAATCTATACTTTATCTCCTCTCTCTATTTGTCCTGTATGTTTTTGTATGTTTAAGGCTCACGCCCAACGTCACAACGTTGTAGTCGTTAAGTAATAAAGCTGCTCCTACTTTTTCCTATTTTATACATTCTATATAAGATGAAATAGTAATAATTTCTGTTCTTCTGAGCTGAACGTTAACATTAGCATGGCGTAACTTATATTCTTTCCTTAGATATGTTGTCTGAAAACAAAATTAGTAGACCTTAGTGCATGTCTGATATTATTTATCTGTCTGAGATACGTCCTGGTTGGCACCTCCATGCTTACCTCCAAGAATAACAAGCCCTGCTGTCACACCTAGAGTTAGAGCACGTTGCTTATTCATTATGTTATGGCTAGTCAAAGGAATCTGTGGTCTAAGAACTGAAATAGTTGTAGCTGTAAGAAAGAGAACCTCCGTCGATTTACAACGTCCCAGTCTCCTGTTTCTGGTAGTCTTAGCAGACGTGAAAGATGATAGCCAGGAACTAGCTCTCGGGTGCAAGTTAATTAACGTAGCTGTTACGCAAACCTGTAATTAACCATTCCAGCCTTACTTCATTGTATATAAATAAATTATATTGTTAAAATAAGGGATATTATATAATTTTGGTGTCGTTTATAAACCTTATAACATAAAAAATTAATATCTAAAGTAGCTACGATTTGTACAGGCCAATTTGGCAATAGCTTTTGAATTCGTGACGCACATTGTGACCTCCTAACCCTGCATATCTTAAGAATTGTTGTCAGTTACGCATATGGTCTGTGATAAGGAAGTAGGGGCCAGGATCCTGCTGCTGCGGATGCAGTTTTTCTCAGAAACAGGAAAACAGACACCCACATGAAAACTAGGTCAAACGGTGGGAGTGTATAGAGACAAGCGCAAAGAGACGCTGATTGTGTCATTGTGACTTATTATTGACTTATAAGCTAACATTAGTAAAGTCTGCAGTGAGAAGTGTTCGGCAAGATCTTTTTCTTCTTCTTGAAACCACAAGCTGATGTTCTTTGTAAACGATGTAGTGAGAACGTTGAGGTACAGGATCGTGTCGGATAAGGAGCGGGTTGTGGCTGTTTTTTTTTTTTCTTTCATCCCGGAGTGGAGATGACAAACAAGCGTTGTGCAATTCTTCTTTAAGCAGATTCCACAGCCATGAGGTCTATGGTAATCCATGTCCCGTTAGCTAGCCCTTTTACCTGGAGTACCACAGGAGAGGTGGGACAGGGTCTTGGTCAGCTATGGTTCGCCCAACCCTGATGCTAGCATGTCAGCTATGGTTCGCCAACCCTGACGCTAGCATGTCAGCTATGGTTCGTCAACCCTGACACTAGCATGTCAGCTATAGGTCGCTGATTGCCACATCGGACAGCGTCTTCCTTAGTGCTAGACAAACCCTACAACATATGCTCTACCGCTGATGCATCTGTTCGCAAACCATCATCAGTGTCTTGCAGCCATCTTGGCCGTGGTCTTCCCCTCTTCTGTTCTCCATTATGTACCCTTTCAAGACTGTCTTCTCCAAACTATCATGACGTTTAATATGTCTGAAATTTTTCTGTTTAATCTTCTTTACTACCCAATCTTCTCCAGTATTAAACACTTGTAGTATGGATCTTCTTCTTCTTCTTACGCTTCTAACTAGGAAGAAAGTAGGAACAGCTTTATTATTTAACGATAACAAACTTGTAACGTTTCTGGGCGAGCCTTTATCAAACAAAAACGTTACAAGTTTGTTGTCGTTAAATAATAAAGCTGTTCCTGCTTTCTTCCTAGTTTATACATTTTGGTATCACAGCTTTAATTTGCAGTGCTTTGTGCATAGTTGTATGACTATACACTAATTATTTGTATGTTACACAACAACTCATCATCATTGGAGGTTTACAGACTGGACAGTCACAAAGTGTAGTGGTCAGACAGTTTAATGTGGTTAGATGCCTTTGGAGACGATTTCAAGAAACTGGCTCAATTGCAGACCGGCCTCGTAGTGGAAGATCCATAGTCACAACTCCCGCCGAAGACAGCTTCCTACGGCTGCGTCACCGATTTGCATCTGCGTCCTCAACAGTCCAGTCAATGACAGCAGCTCGTTGAATTTCAGATCAAACTGTCAGGAACGGGCTGCACGACGCTGGTCTTTGGGCTAGAAGACCCTACAGAGGTCCTGTTCTTACGGACCGGCATCGCCAGAACCTAATGCAGTGGGCGAACCAGCATCGTCAAAGGACCGTTGCGAATGATTGGAAAAGAGTTTAGTTTAGTGATGAATCATTCTTTCTGCTCCAGCGACACGATAGACGGAGAAGAGTTTACCGCAGAGTCCACGAGCCCAGAACTGCATGGATGAGGCTCCTCCACATGAGGTGTATTGGTGTGGGGGACGATCAACTTCATTGGAAAAAGTGACCTGGTACAAAATGATGGACGCATGAATGTCCAACGATTCATTCATTCATTCCTTTGCATGTCCCTTGCGGAACTTTGCCTCCCAAACAGCACTCCTGTAGGCCTCTTGGTTGTGAGCAAGATGGCCTGCTGCTGCTGCATCCATTTCCAGATCATCAACGATGTCTTGCAGCCATCTTCGTTTCGGTCTTCCTCTTTTTCTTTTTCCCATTATGTATCCTTCCAATACGGTCTTCTCTAAATTATCATGACGTTTAATGTGTCCAAAATATTTAAGTTTTCTCTCTTTAATCCTCTTTACTAGCCAGCCTTCTTCAATATTAAGCTCTTGTAGTATAGATATATTTGTCCAACGATACGTTGCTGAAATTCTTCGTTCTCACGTCCTTCCACTTCTGACTGCACCAGGGTCGATTTTCCAGCAGGATAACGCTCGACTTCACTTGGCACACCTCACCACCCAGTTCCTCACTGAAAACAACGTCCAGACCATTCCGTGGCCATCCATGTCATCAGACATGAACCAAACAGAACACTTATGGGATGAACTCAACAGACAAATCCGCCAGCGAGATGTGACGCCAGTCAATCTCCGACAGTTGTCTCTTGCACTGCGGGAAGAGTGGGCAGGCATCCCGCAACAACAGATCCAATGGCTAATCAGATCCATGTCAAGATGTCGTTCTCTGATACAGGCCAGAGGAGGCTATACACCTTACTGAGACGGAGGCCTCAGTCGCAAAGAATAAAAGTGCATATTTAATTTACATCATTCCATTGTTAAACTCTTTAAGTTTCTTCATGCCAAGATTTAAACATTAATTCCGTAAAATAAAATTTTGATACAAGTTTGAAATTTGGTTTCCATTACGACTACCGTAGTGTTGGGGTTTTTTTTTTAACAGTATATAACATTTACATTCAACGGCTATTTTGTTAAGTGTACAGGTTTCACAGACATATGTTGCGATGAAGAAACTGCATCTCCTCAGAAACCCAATATTTGTAGCTGTGTCTGGCCCTCTCCACAACGCCTTTAGTTGCATTAGGTTCTGAAGAGTGATAGATGCTTTAATCTCCCTCATTGTGTCTTCATTGTTAGTTAGCAGTGCAAAGTTATGCATATCTTGGATCATTATATATTCATTCATTCATGTGCATGTCCCTTGCGGAACTTTGCCTCCCTAATAGCTCTCCTGTAGACCTCTCGGCTGTGAGCAAGATGGCCCGCTGCTGATGCATCCATTTGCAGATCATCAACGATGTCTTGCTGCCATCTTCACCTTGGTCTTCCTCTCTTTCTTTTCCCCATTATTTACCTTTCCAAGACGGTCTTCTCTAGATTACCATGACGTTTATTGTGTCCAAAATATTTAGGATTTCTCTCTTTAATCCTCTTTACTAGCCAACCTTCTTCAATATTAAGTTTTTGTATTATGGATATATTTGTTCTTTATATTGTATATACTGGGTGTTTGAGTGGCGAAGTGGTTAGTGCACTGGTCTCTCATGGCGAAGGTTGGGGGTTCGTTTCCGGCCGGAGGCACCCCAGTCACCCAGCTGTAGAAATGGGTACCTGACTTCTTCTGGAGTTGGGGAAGGAAAGGCGGCCAGGCATGATACTGACCATATCACCCTCTAGTGTGCTGACAGGTCAAGGAAAATATGGGTACTAACACCATATCCCTATGTGCTTCTAAGGCATGACAGGATTACCTTTACCTTTTTTTTTACCTTATATATATATATATATATATATATATATATATATATATACTAGCTGATTACCCCGCGTTGCCCATGTATTTATTTATCCCAATCTTCTATTAGACAGAAAAAGGAATGAATTCTGTCTATAGTGTAATATCGAAGTAATTTTATTTACAAGTCTTCTTCTTCTTCTTCTTCTTCTTCGTTCCCTTCTACCACCAGAATCGCCCCGGGATCCTACTGAATTTACTCCTACGGTCCCTTTGTGGTCCCTGAGTGGACCACAAGTGATCCCCGAGAGAACCACAAGAGGTCCAGAGTATCGTGGGGCTTGGGCCCGTATTCTCGGTGGGTCTCAGAAGCGGGATTGCGTGACACCGTGGTTTTCGTTGCACCAGTTTAATCTAGAGTTGGACTTTCTCACCGGAAAACTTCGACGTGGTTTGGATATCACTTTATCCCCGCCGGGTGAGAGGTGGTTGCCCATCCATTCCAGCGTTGGACTTTCTCACTGGAAAACCTCAGCGTGAATAGGTTACGCATATATCCATGTCGAGTGACATGCCTATCTAGACTGGACTGGTCCAGTGTCTCTGACTTCAGCATTTTGTGGTCGTGGCCGCTACCCTTTCTAGTTGTGACCAGGATGGAGCTTTTGTCCAGGGGGATGAATCCTCGCCACTATTAAGTTTCACCCCTGGGTTATGAATAATCTTTATTTTTAAAAGGTAAAGAATTGGGCACGCAGGCCTGTCTTACAATCTGCCTTCATCACTCCATCTTTCATTCTTCCCACACACCCGATTTAATACAAATATACCAATTAAATTAGGAAAAAACATATCAAAAGAATGTAAGATTTAACTATTACATTCAAAGTAAAAGAGAAGAAGTAACTAACCTAATAAAATAGCTCTCACACACATACATATACATAAACAAAAATACATTGTAAATACAGATCTTCTAACATATGTTTTTTTTAAACAAACATTAAAATAATTTCTAACCATATCTAAGAAGTTACTTTTCGAACTATGTCATTTTAGTACTTGATGGTTGGCGAGTCATGTGTTGAGAGAGTGCTGGTTATTCTATGGAGGCATATAATTACAAGCAAGTAAATAATGAAAAAGGTTTGAGTTAAAGGATGAAGTATTACCAATGGATTTTAAATGGTAGGGGAGGGTGTTCCGGAGCTGTACTGCAGAGTATGCAAGGCTTTTCTTGTACAGATCAGTCCTGGGTTTAGGAAGAAGACAGTTTTTTTAAACGCTGACTATGTTTAGTGTTATACGTAAACAGTAACCACAAGTAAGACGGAGCATTGTGCGACAGAATTCTGTGAAGAAACTTAACTTTGTTAAAAATGATTCTATTTTTGAGGGGTAGAATTTTGAGATTGTTTGTGTTGATCTACAGTCTGTACTGGGTGTTTGCCACAAATCAGATTTAATGCTCGCTTGTGAAGTGAGTGGAGCCTTTTTGTGTTTGAGACTGAGCATCCATCCCAGATTGTGGAACAGTAATCTAAGTGTGTTTGTATGTGTGATATGTAGTATATCTTTCTTGTGTCTCTGTCGATAAAGTGTTTAATTTTGGCTAATTGGTAAACTTTCTGTCCAATCAAGTGTGTTAGGTTATGTACGTGAGAATTCCAAGTTAAATGCTGATCAATGATGAGTCATAGAGTTTTATGTTCATGAACATTTTCTATTGCCTTAGTCCCAGCACAAAGCTGTAGTGAAGTTTTTGTTGCATTCTGCAGTTTCTGTCTTGTAGTGATGAGCATGGATTTTGTTTTGTTGGTGTTTATCAACATACCGTTTTTATTACTCCATTTAATCAAACTGTTTATATCATTTTGGAGCGTTGTCTGTAGTTTATTAATGTCATAGTCACTACTGTAAACAATACAGTCGTCAGCAAAAATCACATGAAGAGTGCTTTAAATGTAGTGGTAAGTCGTTAATATAGGTAGCAAAGAGAAGAGGACCAAGAATGGAGCCTTGAGGAATACCAGTATCAACCACAGATGAGCCAGATATTGTTTTCTACCTGAGAGAAAAGATGTAATAAATTTTGTTAGGTCAGGGTGTAATCTATAACCTTCCAGCTTTTTCCCAAGAATTTCATGATCAATGATATCGAAGGCTTTCTTGAAATCAACAAAGACAGCACCACACAATTTGTCATCATTTATATTAGACAGCCAGCTTTCTGTCATTTTAGTTAATGCTGTGTAGCAGGAGTAATTTGGTCTAAAACCTGACTGACTGTCTATTAGTAGATTGTTTTCTTGCATGTGGAGCAATGTTAACTTTTGTATATGTTTTTCAAGAGGTTTAGATAGTGATGACAGAATGGATATGGGTCTATAGTTTGAGAGGTCACTAGTCTGTCCAGATTTAAAAAAGAGGAAAAACTTTGGCGAGTTTAAAAGCGTCAGGGAAATAATGTTTGTCAATGCACATTGTACTTTCACAGGACATGCAATGAGAAGAGGGGGCATTGAAAATATTATAACAACAGGAAAAATAGAAGGAAGAAGATCAAGAGGAAGACCAAGAGAAATGATACTGGACAGTCTGACGGGATGGTGTGAGAGGAGATCACCAACTGAACTGATGGCCTGCATGAAGGATCGGGTACTCTGGAGAAGCATAATAGCCAACGCTAGTCGGCACGACACCTGATGATGATGAATGCACAAATTGTTTAATTATGTTAGTGTGTCTGTGATAACTGGTGCAGCGCAGCGTAGTATCTTGTTACTAATGTCATTACATCCTGCTGAGTTATTGTTCTTTAAGGACCGGATGTAGTTATAAACCTCATCGACTGTGAGGAGAGGAATATTAATTTGTTTTAGCTTTACACATTTACTGTCACTGAAAGTTTTCAACACGCTCAGGTCGCAATTTGGGGTCGGTAATGAAGATTTTAGAATACTAATTTCTTCCCTAAAATGTTCACTGAAGTTAGTGCAAGTATGTTCACCATTAAGTGTTTGTGGGTCAGATTGCTTTCTTTTATTTACAAGATTATTAATCGCTTTCCAAATTGATTTATTGTCATTTTTATCTTTCACTAAATTTCTGAAGTAATTTTTCTTTTCCTGCCTAATTAAATACTGCACCTTATTCCTAAGTGAACGATAGCTACTGAAATTTCTGCTTTTGTGAGCTTTATCCCGTTTCCTCATGAGTTGCAATATATCGGGAGTTATCCATGGGGATTTTGTTACGTGTTGTACTCTCATTTCTTTGATGGGGACATGCTTGTCAAAAAATATTTCGAAATATCTTGATCCAGTATTCGATAGCCTCATCTGGATTTGTTAACTGGAAAACGTACGTAAGAGGCGAAGCTTTTAGATCAGTTAAAACTAATTCCAAGTTAAAGTTTTTAAAGTTTCTATATTTGATGCTGGTATTTTTGTGTTTAGGCGTTTTATACCCTTATGTGACCACGTACAGCAGACCGGGTAGTGATCACTCAGCGACACATGAGGGACAGTACATTCAGTAATGTTTCCTGGATCAGCTACATAAATATGATCTATTAGTGTTGATGATGATTCAGTTACTCTAGTAGGTTCGTTAACAATTTGGGAGAGGTTGTAGAATGTTAAAATGTTCTTCCATGTAGGATTTGGCTGATTAAGATCTATACTGAAGTCGCCTAGAATGATCATGTCCTTGAATTTATAAGTTAGAACATCATCCATCATGGTCGCAAAGTGATCATACCACTCGGCTGAAGCATTTGGATTTCGGTGTATAAAACTAATTAGAATTGGACTAAGACTTGATATTTTGATTTCTAACATGATACATTCAACCTCTGATGTTTCCAGGTCTTCTCTTCTACAAAATTTAATTGTGTTAGAAATGTAAACGACTAAACCTGTCTCTAGCTTCCTAGCTGGGTCGTGCCTGATCAAATTAAAACCAAATTAATTCGTATATCATTGTCTGTGATGTTTTTATGTCATCTGCTTTCAGAGAAACCAAAAATATGAAAATGTTGTTGAAGTATATGTGTAACCTCAGGGAGTTTTCCTAACAAATGATAAACATTTAATTGGCCAACACGTAGGCCATAGTGTCGCAGCCACTCCTTCGCTTTCTGAGTCATTTTCTAACAATGTGAGAAATATTATTACAAAAATCAACAATGCAATGAACGTTATGCAAGTGTAAATTGTGAAAGACTTGTTGACATTATTAGCTGTAAGCTAGCACTAAGAAATGTCTGTTCTGCTGTAAGAAGTTCTGTGGTTTTTGTTTTGTTTTGTTTTGTTTTGTTTTTGTTCAGTTAAATTTATCTACAGAAGTTAAAAAGTGCTGGAAGTTTCAAGCTATCTAGTATCTGTATGTGGGTGTTGAGTGTTGATTGTGTAGTAGGGACATCATATACGCGTGGCTCAGAGCTGCAGGACTAAACTGCATTAGATATTGTAGCTGAAAGTTCCACGGATAATGATTCGAGGTTCTTGTGTTTGTGTCCTGTACAGTTGTTGTGGTATTCCTAAGTGGTGATTATGCAGGAGTCTCCATGTTGTTCGCTGTACTAACTGTTGGTATAATTTGTTGAGCTTGCCGTGTAGGCAGGGGCGGGAACATGGAATCGTATAGTGGGCCAGAAGCCGGATTAGGCGTATTATACCAGTATGGGGGTGTTTAGGACGTGACCGACCTCTAGAGCGAAAGTACTGTGATATGAGTAGTCATCAAGTTTCACCCCTGGGTTAAGCCGATTTAGGCATATTTCACCAGTATGGGTGTATATCGTGATTTGAGTAGTTCTGACCTCGAGACTACTGGTTACTTCACTTAATCCGTTCACTCACCTTTTCCACGGCGAAGATGCGCGGCAACCATAATCGCATTTTTCTTCATTGGCCGGGAGGAGTTTCACCCCACTCGCAGCAGCCGAAGAATCTCGCCAGCAGTCTTAGTTTAACCACTGGGTTAAGCCGGTTTAGGCAATCTGCCCCAGTATGGGTGTATATAGGACGTGGCCGGCCTCCAGAGCAGAGGTGCCGTGATTTGTATCGTTCTGACCTAGAGACTACTAGTTATTTCACTTGATCCTTTCTTTCACCTTTTCCACGGCGGCACTGTGCGAAATCCTAATCGCATTTTTCTTCATTGGCCTGGAGGAGTTTCACCCCACGCACGGCAGCTGAAGAATCTCGCCAGCAGAACGTTTTGAACTAATTAAAGGGCTCTTTCCACGAATTTCGGAGCTTGGTAAGCATGTATTAGATCTAGGATTGCCACATTTATCCAAGCAGGATTGTGTCATCTAAGGAACCTTGACTGATTTAATGAGCCATTCGTGGTTTCACCGTGAGACAGTATCAACCACATAGCTTTCTTCACCGAACCTTAGTCGCATATCTGCCGACAGACCGACGCGGGGCAAGGGAGACAGCGCTCTGCTCAGAGCGGATCCCTTTCGATGCCGGCGGCGTTTCATTTCTTTTAACCGGCGGTGGCCGGCTTTCTCTGCTCTAACGAACGAGAAGAAAGCGCGGCACCGATAACCAACGCACGTTACATACTGCAGACCCGATACTCTTTTCGAGAGATGGGCCAATTTCGAGACCATCGGTCGACAACACTGTAGTACACCACCGACGCGTTAGCACGAACATGGCTGGCTAGCCGTTTATAAGCTTCGCTCGACGGACAAACCACTCGCTTCTACATCGAAACACCTTAACTCTCGCCGTCCGGGAAGGGAGGGAAAACCTTTCTCCCCACGCACGGAACTCGAGGGCGCTTTTTCGCCAAAAGAACGATAGGCCTGCGCAACAGCAGCCCGCGCTGTGCAGCTCGGCGCGGCTGACTTATTTACATGTATTTAAAAGTATACTTTTACAAATTCACTATAATATTAATTTAATTCAAAACTTGATTATAAGCAACATTTTTAGTTTCACCTCCAGGAGCAAGAATAAATAAATTCTTTGGTGAATCCACCCTTGAGCAAGCAACATAACGTTGTGCGTGGGAGAAACATGGCGATCTCAGATTTATCTCTCTCTCTCTCTCTCTGTTTCTATCTCTCTCTCTCTCTCTCTGTTTCTATCTCTCTCTCTCTCTAACTCTAACCCTCTTTCTCCCTCTCTCTACCTCCCCCTCTCTATCTACCTCCACCTCTCCCTCTATCTCTCTCTCTTTCTCTCTCTCTCCTCTCTCCCTCCCTCTCTGCCCCTCTCTCTGTGTCCCTCTCTCTCTTCCTGTTCCTCTCCCTCTGTCCCTTTCCCTCTCTGTCCCTCTTTCCCTCTTTTTCCCCTCTCTCTCTCTCCCCAATTTGAAAAGCTAATTTGGAAAATCAAGAAAAAGGCACATTGCAACTGAGCAATGGAATCCACTGTAGATTACAATAAAAAGATAATCTGAATATAAGGGAAAAAAAACAGTTAAAATTTATTTTTACAAATATAATCAAAACAAAAAGAGACCATAAAGATTATTTGGACTTGCAACGGGAGGCAAAAAATGTTGCTCTTAGACCAGCACAGCTGTATTTCATAATTATCTCCCTTAGACCATTTTAAAAAATTCCTCCTTGAATTTAGTAGGTGGTATGTCACCCCTTTCCCACCTCAACCCTAGAGGAGTTAGGTGCGCCTTACCCCCACATTATACATTTCCAGATTGTACGACAAATATGTACCAAGTTTGGTTGAAATTAGTTTCCGAAATTATATAGTTTCCGAAATTAGTTTCTGATAATTAGTTTCCCCATTCTTTTGTGTTGTAGTACAGTAATACTGTGTCATCAGCATATCTAATCTCTGGTATAATTTAGCCTCCTATATTTATGACATCATAATGGCCTTTGTCTGCATTTTCTCTGACATTCCTCGTTATATTTTTGGTGTACAAGTTAAATAAGTAAGGTGACAGTATGTAGGGAGGTTATCAGAAGGGTATACACTTGTATTTTGATTTTTTAAAAATCTCCTCAGTCAAATCTCAATCTGTTTAATTCACTCCAGTATCGAACACAAAACATTCAAGAGAGCACACTGTCCTAGCTCCCCCAGTCTTCACAGGTTCTACTAATCAGCCCAAACAACTCACACTGCAGATAATCTTGATTCCCTTCAACAGTCAGTAAATCAAATCGTGTATGGTGCAGGCCTCCCGTGTTAAACTAAAACTCCCGACTTAAAGACACACAACTGACTGTCTACCGCGACTCTCCCTACCTTGGACTGCCTGTCGCCATCTTTGTTCCAATTAAATGTATTGCAATTTCACCAAATTATTAGATTATGCCGTATCAGCAGCAGCAGCTGCAGCAGCCTGGCTCTTATGTTTTGGTCACTGCAACTTCGTTATAGAGCACCTGCATAACAAGAAATTATTACAAAATATTTACCTAAGCGTTGGGAGCAGTTAGGTTAATGTCTGCAGCAAACTTTCCACAGCGCGTTCTCTTCTTGCTGATGCAGGCGCTGGTGATGTCATCATTGGAGTAAGGTCTTGGTCTGCTCACCCTGTCCAATGCACAGCTGAACAGACTAGAGCGTGCACAGAGCAAGGTAATGAGAGTGGTCTTGGGTTGCACCAGGGATACTCCGGTGACGGCCATGACCTTTCTGCTTGATATGCTGAGTGTAAGGTCTAAACACACGCTCAGGTAAAGGCATACATCAGGGTTGCTGGTATGAAGGATCATCCTTTCCACAAGAAGCTGGGGTTTATAAAGGGAAGACGCATCAAACGGGGCAGATCTTGGATGCCTAATGCGGAGGATACAATAAAGTCAATGTGTAGTCTAGATGAGGCGCCTAAAGGTGACGACTGGTTACGGGTACAGAAGCGACCTTAGCTAACAAAGGTTATTATACAGAGGGCTGCGAATGTAGAGACTGGGCACAGAGAGCAGTTGAACTTTAGGTTCAAGATCTCATCCAGCCTCACTGTGGGTCTTCCGACATGGTAATATATACAGATGGCTCAGTGACTCGGAACAGCAGAAGTGGTTGGGGTTTTGTTGTTTACCGAAATAGAAGAGTCACAGGGTTCGGGAACCTTTTTTTAAATAGCTTTTTGACATTTGTAAGTCCACCATCTCATCATCTCATCTCACGGGCAGTCTTATCCAGTTCACATCATTTCAACGTAGTTGTTTATTTATTTCCAGCTTTCAGGACACATCCTGTTTGAGATAGCTCGCAGTTACCTGTCCTGTTCGCAGTTACCTGTCCAGGGTGTTTAATGAGGAATTATTGTTTGGTTTTATGAGAAGATAATGTTTTGAGAAGGGGATCATTGCGTTATAAGGAGAAGATAACCCTATTTTAGAAGAAGAGATCACAGATCATTGCGTTATATGGAGAAGATAATCCTATTTTAGAAGAAGAGATCACAGATCATTGCGTTATAAGGAGAAGATAACCCTATTTTAGAAGAAGCGATTACCGTGTTTTGTTATGATGAGGAAATAATCTACGTTTGTTAAAGAAGAGATAACCCTATTTAGGTTAGAAATAATACAGAATGATGAAAATTAGTCTGCCGTGTTTCACCGAGAGTTCTGGCTATATTGGGGGCAAGTCTGTACGTAAAATCACATTAAAACCTGTTGCTTCTGACAGCGAACCTATGTATATCACTTCATTGTTTATTATTTGTATGGTGGACCACATGGGATGAACGAGCCGGCTTGGGGCTACGACGAGGGCAGGAACAAGGTTAGACTCCCGAGTTCCACTTGTTAGGGTTAGACAACAGACGCAACAATAGGTCAAAATCGTCAGCTTGTAGAAGACGTTACAAGTCGTCAGTCCGTGTCCGGCTATTTGCATGTCTACAGAGCCCCACAGCCACAACTACTCATCGCCATCACGACAACGACAACCACGTATTGCATCAGCACATCAACCAACATCATCATCTCATCTTTTCCCGGGTTCTTAACCCCTCCCACCCCACCCCCAAACCCGCGACGTAAAGCACCACTTTTTAAAACTCTCTTTATCTTTTAAACACTCATTTCTGCTTTATGTTCTTCTTGTTTATTTATGCCGCAATATTCGCCATGATTTACACTAAAACAAATCCAGCAACAACAGCGAGTCTGGCGACTGCCGACTGTGCGAACAAAAAGCTACTCAGAGCTGAAACCAAAAACTGGAGAATTGGCCAAAAGCCAGGGCTAGAAAGTCAATCAGAAGGTTGGCAACTTGCGCGGGACACCACAAGACGCTGATGTTCTCTGTCGCAAAATCAGGTTGAGGTTTAGTTTTACACATGCTCTTGTCTGTGAGATACGAAGCAGATATATGCCATTTATTTTTTCCTTCTACGGTTTCCTGCACAAAGAAGAGGAAAAACAAAAACGGTTAAAAAAAAAGCAAATTATCCGTATCGACAGCATATTTTTTAAAGCAATGAATACCGAAAATAAAACATCGATACTGAAAGAAAAATCTGCCGATCACGTATTGTTCATTATAACGACGTTTGTATCGATATTGAAATAAAATCTACCGATCATGTTTTTGTTCGGTTAAACGATCCATGTAACTAATAATTTACCTACAATGTACGACCCCCGTGTGGTTACCCCTGGGAAGAAAAGAATAGGACCACTGCCACCTTCCACGTTATGTTGTAAGAGGCGACTAAGGAGATTGGTGGATAGGCCAACAACCTGTTCCCTGTGTAAAAAAAAAAAAAATGGAGGATTACAGAAGCAGGAAAGCCATGAAACTTTGTCTTGGAAAAGGAAGGGACTCTGATAACAGCGCATGACATTGTGCAGTCAAAGCCGAAAGGAAGCTGCAGAACCGACATCTCAACTGAGTACCAGGACACCTTTTACCATTGCATATTGGAATGTTAGAACGATGTATGAAAGTGGAAAGGCTGCCATGATAGCGAGAGAAATGAATAGATATAAAGATAGTGGGGCTGAGCGAAACACACTGGACAGGAACAGGTAGCGGGGAGATAATCCTGTTTTCAGATCACCAAAACCCAGATGCAGCACACTCAAAGGGCGTGGCACTAATGCTATTCAGAGAGTCCCAGAGAGCATTGATGAGCTGGGAGGCAGTTAGCTCAAGGATAATTATAGCCTGCTTCTCAACAAAGAAGAAGGATATTAAGTTAAATGTCATCCAGGTATACGAGCTAACACACGATGCAGAAGAGGCAGTAAAGGATGAATTCTACAGCGCATTGCAGGAAATCCTAGATCAACAAGGCAACAAACACTTAACAGTTCTAATGGGGGACATCAATGCAGAGGTAGGTAAGATCAACACAGGTTATGAGAAAGCAATGGGTCAAAATGGATTAGGAATAATGAATGAAAATGGAGAAAGGCCAGCAGATCTATGCGTGCTCAACAACCTTGTCATTGGAGGAAGTATATTTCCACATAAAACTATACACAAAGCCACATGGGTATCACCAAATCATATCACTGAGAACCAGATATACCATATTTGTATCACTAGAAGCTTTCGCAGAACATTATAAGATGTCAGAATGAAATCAGGTGCAGATGTAGCATCTGACCACCACCTACTGATAGCTAAACTGAGAATGAAACTGAAAAAGCACCACAAAACAAACATGTCAAGGAAAAGATACAATATGGTACTGTTGGAAGACCCAGAAATTGCAAAGAACTTTAAACTGAAGCTAAGTAACAGATTTCAGGTTCTGCAGGAGTTATATAAATAAGACACAGTAGATGTGAACACTGTGTGGAATAGTGCTAAAGAAATGTGGAGCAAATCATGTGAAGAGACGGTGGGATTTAAGAAACCTCAACACAAGGAGTTTATTACTTTGGAAACACTGAAGAAGATAGACAGAAGGACAGAAATGAACGGAAAAATAAATGACAGTAAGACAAGAGCTGCAAAGGCCTCAGCTCAGATAGAACACAATTTGGCCTATAAAGAGGTTAGGAAAAGTGTAGAGAAAGACAGACAGGCTTATTTTGATATGTCGGGACAGGCAGAAGAGGCAGCTGGTAAAAACAATATGAGAGCTCTGTATGAAATCACCAAGAAGTTAGCAAATAGACCATGTAGGGTAGGAAAGCCCATAAAAAACAAGGAAGGTAAGGTAGTAACATCAGAAGAAGAGCAGATGCAAAGACGGGTGGAATACTTCAGCAGAATCCTAAATAGGCCAGAACCGACAGAAACAGAGGAGATACCAGCAGCAGAGAATACTCTAGACATCAGTGTAGAACCACACAGCAGATACCAGCAGCAGAGAGTACTCTAGACATCAGTGTAGAACCACACAGCAGATACCAGCAGCAGAGAGTACTCTAGACATCAATGTAGAACCACCCAGCAGATACCAGCAGCAGAGAATACTCTAGACATCAATGTAGAACCACCCAGCAGATACCAGCAGCAGAGAATACTCTAGACATCAATGTAGAACCACCCAGCAGATACCAGCAGCAGAGAATACTCTAGACATCAATGTAGAACCACCCAGCAGATACCAGCAGCAGAGAATACACTAGACATCAATGTAGAACCACCCAGCAGATACCAGCAGCAGAGAATACTCTAGACATCAATGTAGAACCACCCAGCAGATACCAGCAGCAGAGAATACTCTAGACATCAGTGTAGAACCACCCAGCAAGCCTGAAATTGAACACACTATCTCAGAGTTGAAGAGAAATAAGGCACCGGGTCCAGATGGAATTGCAACAGAAGTGCTCTTGGTGAACAAAGACATAACAACAGAAATACTGCTCTTATTATTTAGCAGGATTTGGGAAGAAGAGAAGGTCCCAGAGGACTGGAAGGAGGCCCATCTTATAAAACTCCCTAAGAAAGGAGATCTATTAGAATGTAAGAACTATAGAGGAATCTCCCTGCTCTCAGTATCCAGCAAGGTCTTCAGCAGGATTTTGCTAAATAGAATTAAAACGTCAGTAGATGGTAAACTAAGAGAAGAGCAAGCAGGTTTCAGGCAAGGAAAATCCTGTACTGACCACATTGCTACAGTGTGACTAATAGTAGAACAGTCAATGGAGTGGAATTCTTTACTGTTAGTTACACTCATTGATTATGAGAAGGCATTTGATAATTCGGATCAGAGAATGCTATAGAATCTACAGGAACACAATGGTATCCCTGCCAAGATAACAAAGCTTATAAAGACCATATATAAAGGGACTATTTGTAGGATCGTGCATGGAGGAATTCTCACAGAAAGACTGAAAGTGGAAACAGGCATGTGGCAGGGATGTTAGCTATCACCATTCCTGTTTCTTCTAGCAATTGATTGGATCATGAAAACTACCACACAAGTAGTAGTTGTAGGGAAAAGAAATGGGATACAATGGACATTGTGGAACCAAGTGGAAGATCTTGACTTTGCAGATGATGTGGCACTTCTGGCACACAGCCACACACAAATGCGAGAGAAACTTCAGATCTTAAGCAAGAATTCAGCTAAACTGGGACTATATATTAACAGACAAAAAAAACAAAGATAATGAAAAGTAAAAGTGCAAGCACTAGCCTCATGGTAGTTGAGGAAGTGCCAAGTGAGGAAGTAGAGTATTTCACATATTTAGGCAGCATAGTGGATAAATACAGGGAACGAATAAAGGATGTTAAAGCTAGAATAACCAAGGCTAGGACAGCATTTATCCAACTTAACAAAATATGGTCATCTAAGAACATCAAAACAAGAACCAAACTTAGGCTTTTCAATACAGACGTAAAGACTGTCCTGCTATATGGTTCGGAGACATGGGTTATAAACAGGACAGTACAACAGAGGTTACAAACGTTCATGAACTACTGCTTGAGGAGGATTTTAAACATTAAATGGCAGGACAAGATCAGGAACAAGGAGGTATGGGAAAGGGCAGGACAAGAACCTATGAACCTACAAATCATGTTTAGGAAGTGGAGATGGATTGGCCACATTCTGAGGAAACCCGACACCAGCATGGCAAGACAGGCACTGACATGGAATCCTCAAAGAAATAGAAAACGAGGAAGGCATAGACTTAGAGAAATTATGACAATGCTCAGAGACAAGGGATATACATGGAAGGAATAGGGATGACTGGAGAGCATTTATCAGTGGCCTATGCTCTCAAGGAAGTGAAAGACGATGATGATGATGATGATGATGATGATGATGATGATTAATGCACGAACAATACGAGAAATATCAGTTGAATGTCTACTCACAAATTATGAAATACAGTGATTTTCTCATTTTCAGCGACTCGGCTTATTTTATTTTAAAATTCCTGTTTTAATTGTGGCGTAAGAAGCCACGTGCGTATCGATTCAGCCTATTTTGTCTTCAGATCTTAACTTTTCTCACTAAACCTGTGTTAACATCAGTAAAAGCACTTTTCTCACTAAACCTGTGTTAAAATCAATAAACATACTTTTCCTACTAAACCTGTGTAAACACACTTTTCTCACTAAACCTGTGTTGACATCAATAAACACATTATTCTCACTAAACCTGTGTTGACATCAGTAAACACACTTTTCTCACTAAACCTGTGTTGACATCAGTAAACACACTATTCTCACTAAACCTGTGTTAACATCAATAAACATACTATTCTCACTAAACCTGTGTTGACATCAGTAAACACACTATTCTCACTAAACCTGTGTTAACATCAGCAAATACTCTTTTCTCACGAGGAAAAGTAGTACCCGATACAGAGAAATAAAACATTACTTTCGAAGAAATAAAGTACTCGATTAACTGTATATCGCTCTAGTAAGTTAAAAGAAATCATGACAATCTAACAAAATAACATTTAAACGAAACCCTAACATCAAATTAAGCATTGTTGCTAAACAACTATATAGTCTTGTTGCTGGACAGCAGTATAACGTTTTGCAGGACAACTATATAGCCTTCTTTCTGGACAACCATATAGCCTTGTTGCTGGGCAACTATATAGCTTTGTCGCTGGGCAACTATATAGCCTCGTCACTGGAGAACTATTTAAAAAGTGCTACTCAGCTGGAAAGCTACTGTCTAGAAATAAAAAGATGAAAAAAGTCATCTTTCACTTGCAGTGCTGAAAGTTAAGTTTAGAGGAACTGTTCACTCTGTCAGCGAAGCCATATTGTCTTTCATTGACAAACTTAAGACCTCGTTAACCGAATCGGCATTTTATTTTCTCAGCAGAGATCCAGTTTCAGATAGCGACATTTTCAATTTACGTAAGTTCCTAGAGAAGCCGTCCAGTTTCATGAACAATTTTTTTTCCATTTCTGGACAGTGGAGAGAAATGTTGCTGTTGTTGTTTTCGTTGTTGCTTTTTTGTTGGTGTTTTTATTGTTGTTGTTTTTTGTTTATCTTCTTCTTCTTCTTCTGCTTCTTCTTCTTTCAGTTTTATATGCTCAGCCATCTAGACAAGGAAATGGTTCTCCTCCACAAACCCTATCATCAGTAGGAGTTCGTGTATCGTGGGTTTTCATTTAGTTTTTTTTTCTGCTGCCAGATTTGTCCACTTAAGGCTCTGTAGACAATATAGGCATGTTCATTCATTCATTCATTCATTACCATATTCCTTGCGGAACTTTGCCTCCATAACAGCTCTCAAGAGCTTATTGTCGGATGTAACCAAAATGGCCTGCTGCTGTTGCATCTGTTCACAGATCACCAACGATGTCCTGTAGCCATCTTCATCTTGGTCTTTCTTTCTTTCTTTTTCCCCCATTTTCTATCTTTCAAAGATTGTCTTCTCCAAACTCTCATGTTTAATATGTCCGAAATAATTAAGTTTCTTCTTTACTAACCAACCTTCTTCAATATTAAGTTCTTGTAGTATGGATATTTGTTCTTTTTTGTGTCCATGATAGTTGAAGAACTCTTCTGTACCATTTACACTCAAAGACACTTATGTGTTTCTCAGCTGTTTTGTTAAGTGTCCAGGTCTCACAGGCATATGTTGCGACGGGAAAGATGCATGCCCTTAAAAATCTTATTTTTGTAGTTCTGTCTGTTCCTCTCCACAGCTTCTTTGGTTGTTTTACTTTCTGAAGGGCGATAGATGTCCTATTTTAAATCTCCCCCCTAATGTATCTCCATTATTAGTTAATAATGATCCAAGATATTCAAAACTCTCCACTTTTTCCAGTCTATCCTCATTGATATACTTGATATACTTCACCTGCCTTATTCATTTTGTTAGATGTCATAAATTTAGTTTTTTTTTTTTTTTGGTATTAAGATAAAGGTTTTGCTCTTCTCTATTCTTACGGACTGATATAATTTGTTTCTCCATTCCTTTTTTGTGTTGTGAAACAGTCATACTGTGTCATCAACATATCTAATCTCTGGTATTTCATGACATCCAATTTTTATAGCATATTAATGGTCTTTGTCTACATCTTCTCTAACATTCCTAATTATATTTTCTGTCTAGAAATAAAAAGATGAAAAAAGTCATCTTTCACTTGCAGTGCTGAAAGTTAAGTTTAGAGGAACTGTTCACTCTGTCAGCGAAGCCATATTGTCTTTCATTGACAAACTTAAGACCTCGTTAACCGAATCGGCATTTTATTTTCTCAGCAGAGATCCAGTTTCAGATAGCGACATTTTCAATTTACGTAAGTTCCTAGAGAAGCCGTCCAGTTTCATGAACAATTTTTTTTCCATTTCTGGACAGTGGAGAGAAATGTTGCTGTTGTTGTTTTCGTTGTTGCTTTTTTGTTGGTGTTTTTATTGTTGTTGTTTTTTGTTTATCTTCTTCTTCTTCTTCTGCTTCTTCTTCTTTCAGTTTTATATGCTCAGCCATCTAGACAAGGAAATGGTTCTCCTCCACAAACCCTATCATCAGTAGGAGTTCGTGTATCGTGGGTTTTCATTTAGTTTTTTTTTCTGCTGCCAGATTTGTCCACTTAAGGCTCTGTAGACAATATAGGCATGTTCATTCATTCATTCATTCATTACCATATTCCTTGCGGAACTTTGCCTCCATAACAGCTCTCAAGAGCTTATTGTCGGATGTAACCAAAATGGCCTGCTGCTGTTGCATCTGTTCACAGATCACCAACGATGTCCTGTAGCCATCTTCATCTTGGTCTTTCTTTCTTTCTTTTTCCCCCATTTTCTATCTTTCAAAGATTGTCTTCTCCAAACTCTCATGTTTAATATGTCCGAAATAATTAAGTTTCTTCTTTACTAACCAACCTTCTTCAATATTAAGTTCTTGTAGTATGGATATTTGTTCTTTTTTGTGTCCATGATAGTTGAAGAACTCTTCTGTACCATTTACACTCAAAGACACTTATGTGTTTCTCAGCTGTTTTGTTAAGTGTCCAGGTCTCACAGGCATATGTTGCGACGGGAAAGATGCATGCCCTTAAAAATCTTATTTTTGTAGTTCTGTCTGTTCCTCTCCACAGCTTCTTTGGTTGTTTTACTTTCTGAAGGGCGATAGATGTCCTATTTTAAATCTCCCCCCTAATGTATCTCCATTATTAGTTAATAATGATCCAAGATATTCAAAACTCTCCACTTTTTCCAGTCTATCCTCATTGATATACTTGATATACTTCACCTGCCTTATTCATTTTGTTAGATGTCATAAATTTAGTTTTTTTTTTTTTTTGGTATTAAGATAAAGGTTTTGCTCTTCTCTATTCTTACGGACTGATATAATTTGTTTCTCCATTCCTTTTTTGTGTTGTGAAACAGTCATACTGTGTCATCAACATATCTAATCTCTGGTATTTCATGACATCCAATTTTTATAGCATATTAATGGTCTTTGTCTACATCTTCTCTAACATTCCTAATTATATTTTCTGTATAGAAGTTAAATAAGAAAAATGACAATCATCATCACAAATACTAGTACTGACCTCTGTCTCACATTCTTCCCAAGTTTAAACACTATCTGACCTGGGGGACTCGCCACCAGATCTTATTTCTATCTGATCTTCTTTTGTTGCTGTCGGGGTGTCTTGGTATCTTTCTAGAAGATAGTTTACCATTTCTTTCTTTCCGGGCAGAGATTGTACCTGCCGGTGATCGCAGCCACTTTCCCTACAGACAGGTGCGCTTTGATATTTAGACTTTACAATGCCGTGAGAGTGATGGTACAGTCTGTGGTCATCCTTGGGCAATCAGGTCATTTTACTCTACGCATCAACGCCTCACTATCGGTCACTCTACGCATCACTGTCCCACTATCGGCCACTCTATGCATCACTGTCCCACTATCGGTCACTCTACGCATCACTGTCCCATTATCGGCCACTCTATGCATCACTGTCCCATTATCGGTCACTCTATGCATCAGCTTCATATTAGCGGTCACTCTAAGCATCAGCTTCATATTAGCGGTCACTCTAAGCATCAGCTTCATATTAGCAGTCACTCTAAGCATCAGCTTCATATTAGCGGTCACTCTAAGCATCAGCTTCATATTAGCGGTCACTCTAAGCATCAGCTTCATATTAGCGGTTACTCTAAGCATCAGCTTCATATTAGCGGTTACTCTAAGTATCAGCTCTATATTAGCAGTCACTCTAAGTATCAGCTCTATATTAGCAGTCACTCTAAGTATCAGCTCTATATTAGCAGTTACTCTAAGTATCAGCTCTATATTAGCGGTTACTCTAAGTATCAGCTCTATATTAGCGGTTACTCTAAGTATCAGCTCTATATTAGCAGTTACTCTAAGTATCAGCTCTATATTAGCAGTTACTCTAAGTATCAGCTCTATATTAGCAGTTACTCTAAGTATCAGCTCTATATTAGCAGTTACTCTAAGTATCAGCTCTATATTAGCGGTCACTCTAAGTATCAGCTCTATATTAGCAGTCACTCTAAGTATCAGCTCTATATTAGCAGTCACTCTAAGTATCAGCTCTATATTAGCGGTCACTCTAAGTATCAGCTCTATATTAGCGGTCACTCCACGCATCAGCTTCATATTAGCGGTCATTCTATGCATCAGCTTCATATTAGCAGTCATTCTACGCATCAGCTCCATATTAGCAGTCATTCTACGCATCAGCTCCATATTAGCAGTCATTCTACGCATCAGCTCCATATTAGCAGTCATTCTACGCATCTGCTTCATATTAGCAGTCATCTACGCATCAGCTTCATATTAGCGGTCACTACACGCATCAGCTTCATATTAGCAGTCATTCTACGCATCAGCGCCCCACTAGCAGTCATTCTACGCATCAGCTCCATATTAGCAGTCATTCTACGCATCAGCGCCCCACTAGCAGTCATTCTACGCATCAGCTCCATATTAGCAGTCATTCTACGCATCAGCTCCATATTAGCAGTCATTCTACGCATCAGCTCCATATTAGCAGTCATTCTACGCATCAGCGCCCCACTAGCAGTCATTCTACGCATCAGCTCCATATTAGCGGTCATTCTACGCATCAGCGCCCCACTAGCAGTCATTCTACGCATCAGCTCCATATTAGCGGTCATTCTACGCATCAGCGCCCCACTAGCAGTCATTCTACGCATCAGCTCCATATTAGCGCTCACTCAGCATGATTATTAATGCGTATGAACAAAAGCTGAATGACTGTGACTAAGTGAAAGTTGTATGATGAAGGGCAGAATGTTAGACGGGCCTGCGTGCCCAATTCTTAACCCTTTGAAAATAAGATATGTTCGTTCGTTCGTTCTTTCAGCTCCATATTAACGATCACACTTGGCATCAGCGCCCCACTAGCGATCACACTTGGCATCAGCGCCCCACTAGCGATCACACTTGGCATCAGCGCCCCACTAGCGATCACACTTGGCATCAGCGCCCCACTAGCGATCACACTTGGCATCAGCGCCCCACTAGCGATCACACTTGGCATCAGCGCCCCACTAGCGATCACACTTGGCATCAGCGCCCCACTAGCGATCACACTACAGGTACTAATCGACAAAAAAATTACTGCTCGCAACTGTAACAGAACTTGGAGAAGAGAAAAGAATCTTCTGGAAACTTAATGAAGGCATCTCTGCCCACGCCCCAACATGAAACAATCGGAGAACCGCAAACGGAAAATCCAGGCAACCGTTGGAGTACATTCCAGATGCAACGAAGCGCAAACACAGGACGCGGGTGACCTAGACTGATTGATAATCAATAGAGGTACACTACGGCTTCTAGTGTAGAAACATTCTTCAGGGGAACTCAGGCTCCTGGGCTAAGGAAAAAAAAAACAAAACTGCGTAATCCTACATGGAAGAGAAAAAAAAGAAATGTCCCTCATTAAATAACATAAGATATCTGGTAGAGAAAAACTGGAAGAAGTGGACAGTTTTGAATATCTTGGATCACTACTAATTAATAATGGAGATACAATGACGGAAGTTAAAAGAAGGACATCTATCGCTCTTCAGAAAGTAAAACAACTAAAGAATCTGTGGAGAGGAGCAGACGAACTACAAAAATAAGATTTTTAAGGGCATGCATCTTTCCCATCGCAACATATGCCTGTGAGACCTGGACACTTAACAAAACAGCTGAGAAACAATGCCTTTGAATGTAAATGTTACAGAAGAGTTCTGTAAATATTCTGGACACATTAAACATAATCTAGACAAAACCGTCTTGGAAGGGTACATAATGGGAAAAAGAAGAGAGGAAGACCAAAGCGAAGATGGCTGCAACACATCGTTGATGATCTGCAAATGGATACATCAGCAGCAAGCCATCTTGCTCACAACCGAGAGGCCTACAGGAGAGCTGTTAGAGAGGCAAAGTTGCACAAGGGACATGCACATGAATGATCTGGTAGAGCACACAACTTGGAAAGACTGCGGGAGAAAATGAAGAGAGGGAAGCAGTCACTCTAAGTATCAGCTCTATATTAGCGGTCACTACACGCATCAGCTTCATATTAGCGGTCACTCCACGCATCAGCTTCATATTAGCAGTCACTCTAAGTATCAGCTCTATATTAGCAGTTACTCTAAGTATCAGCTCTATATTAGCGGTTACTCTAAGTATCAGCTCTATATTAGCGGTTACTCTAAGTATCAGCTCTATATTAGCAGTTACTCTAAGTATCAGCTCTATATTAGCAGTTACTCTAAGTATCAGCTCTATATTAGCAGTTACTCTAAGTATCAGCTCTATATTAGCAGTTACTCTAAGTATCAGCTCTATATTAGCAGTTACTCTAAGTATCAGCTCTATATTAGCAGTTACTCTAAGTATCAGCTCTATATTAGCAGTTACTCTAAGTATCAGCTCTATATTAGCGGTTACTCTAAGTATCAGCTCTATATTAGCGGTCACTCCACGCATCAGCTTCATATTAGCGGTCATTCTATGCATCAGCTTCATATTAGCAGTCATTCTACGCATCAGCTCCATATTAGCAGTCATTCTACGCATCAGCTCCATATTAGCAGTCATTCTACGCATCAGCTCCATATTAGCAGTCATTCTACGCATCTGCTTCATATTAGCAGTCATTCTACGCATCAGCTTCATATTAGCAGTCATTCTACGCATCAGCTTCATATTAGCAGTCATTCTACGCATCAGCGCCCCACTAGCAGTCATTCTACGCATCAGCTCCATATTAGCAGTCATTCTACGCATCAGCGCCCCACTAGCAGTCATTCTACGCATCAGCTCCATATTAGCAGTCATTCTACGCATCAGCTCCATATTAGCAGTCATTCTACGCATCAGCTCCATATTAGCAGTCATTCTACGCATCAGCGCCCCACTAGCAGTCATTCTACGCATCAGCTCCATATTAGCGGTCATTCTACGCATCAGCGCCCCACTAGCAGTCATTCTACGCATCAGCTCCATATTAGCGGTCATTCTACGCATCAGCGCCCCACTAGCAGTCATTCTACGCATCAGCTCCATATTAGCGCTCACTCAGCATGATTATTAATGCGTATGAACAAAAGCTGAATGACTGTGACTAAGTGAAAGTTGTATGATGAAGGGCAGAATGTTAGACGGGCCTGCGTGCCCAATTCTTAACCCTTTGAAAATAAGATATGTTCGTTCGTTCGTTCTTTCAGCTCCATATTAACGATCACACTTGGCATCAGCGCCCCACTAGCGATCACACTTGGCATCAGCGCCCCACTAGCGATCACACTTGGCATCAGCGCCCCACTAGCGATCACACTTGGCATCAGCGCCCCACTAGCGATCACACTTGGCATCAGCGCCCCACTAGCGGTCACACTTCGCATGAGCGCCCGACTAGCGATCACACTTGGCATCAGCGCCCCACTAGCGATCACACTACAGGTACTAATCGACAAAAAAATTACTGCTCGCAACTGTAACAGAACTTGGAGAAGAGAAAAGAATCTTCTGGAAACTTAATGAAGGCATCTCTGCCCACGCCCCAACATGAAACAATCGGAGAACCGCAAACGGAAAATCCAGGCAACCGTTGGAGTACATTCCAGATGCAACGAAGCGCAAACACAGGACGCGGGTGACCTAGACTGATTGATAATCAATAGAGGTACACTACGGCTTCTAGTGTAGAAACATTCTTCAGGGGAACTCAGGCTCCTGGGCTAAGGAAAAAAAAAAACAAAACTGCGTAATCCTACATGGAAGAGAAAAGAAAAGAAATGTCCCTCATTAAATAACATAAGATATCTGGTAGAGAAAAACTGGAAGAAGTGGACAGTTTTGAATATCTTGGATCACTACTAATTAATAATGGAGATACAATGACGGAAGTTAAAAGAAGGACATCTATCGCTCTTCAGAAAGTAAAACAACTAAAGAATCTGTGGAGAGGAGCAGACAGAACTACAAAAATAAGATTTTTAAGGGCATGCATCTTTCCCATCGCAACATATGCCTGTGAGACCTGGACACTTAACAAAACAGCTGAGAAACAATGCCTTTGAATGTAAATGTTACAGAAGAGTTCTGTAAATATTCTGGACACATTAAACATAATCTAGACAAAACCGTCTTGGAAGGGTACATAATGGGAAAAAGAAAGAGAGGAAGACCAAAGCGAAGATGGCTGCAACACATCGTTGATGATCTGCAAATGGATACATCAGCAGCAAGCCATCTTGCTCACAACCGAGAGGCCTACAGGAGAGCTGTTAGAGAGGCAAAGTTGCACAAGGGACATGCACATGAATGATCTGGTAGAGCACACAACTTGGAAAGACTGCGGGAGAAAATGAAGAGAGGGAATGGAAAGAACAATGTAGTTGTGAAGCGACTGCTGGAGTTAGGACAAATGTAAGTGCCGGTAGGAAATCTGAACTGTGTGACAGAAAAAGCACCGTAAAGAACTAACACTTGATGGGAACTATTAGCAACCATATTCTCGGATGGATGCTGAGGAATGCGGCGGGGCATATACGGGACTGTCCTGAATGCAGTGAAGCCGGAGTCTGATTTTGAAGATTTGAAGACAATTTGGCAAGCTGATGAGACACTCGTGATATCAGTGATCTACTGAATCTGGACTCGAGTAGACAGACAAACAAGGTATAATCTAATCTGCAAAGATAAGCCTAAAGTTATGAAGGAGAAAACAACCTAGACCAAGAAACTGTTAAAACAAAGAAACGAAGCTGTAAAGAAGTAGGGAGGTAGATGTGGCAGTATCTGCAGCTGTTTACTTCCATCCAGGATGCACAGAAAATCTTAGCAAAAACAGGGAAACAAGATGAAAGCTTGTGCAGAAACCTACTGGCAACTATTTGAACGAATCAGATTTAGACAGATGATCAAAAACCTTTAGATGAGCATTTGCGCAATACGTACCCTGACTACCAACAGAGTGTATTATAAGTATCAGGGTACATGCCTTGACTAACATCAGAGTGTATTATAAGTATTAGGGTACATGCCTTTACAACCATCAGAGTGTATTATAAGTATCAGGGTACATACTCTGACTACCATCAGAGTGTATTATAAGTATCAGGGTACATACCTTGACTACCATCAGAGTGTATTATAAGTATCAGGGTACATACCTTGACTAACATCAGAGTGTATTATAAGTATCAGGGTACATACCTTGACTAACATCAGAGTGTATTATAAGTATCAGGGTACATGCCTTGACTAACATCAGAGTGTATTACAAGTATCAGGGTACATGCCTTGACTAACATCAGAGTGTATTATAAGTATCAGGGTACATGCCTTGACTAACATCAGAGTGTATTATAAGTATCAGGGTACATGCCTTGACAACCATCAGAGTGTATTATAAGTATCAGGGTACAATCCTTGACAACCATCAGAGTGTATTATAAGTATCAGGGTACATGCCTTGACTACCATCAGAGTGTATTATACGTATCAGGGTACATGACTTGACAACCATCAGAGTGTATTATAAGTATCAGGGTACATGCCTTGACAGCCATCAGAGTGTATTTTAAGTATCAGGGTACATGCATTAAAAACCATCAGAGTGTATTATAAGTATCAGGGTACATGTCTTGACAACAATCAGAGTGTATTATAAGTATCAGGGTACATACCCTGACTACCATCAGAGTGTATTATAAGTATCAGGGTACATGCCTTGACAACCATCAGAGTGTATTATAAGTATCAGGGTACAATCCTTGACAACCATCAGAGTGTATTATAAGTATCATGGTACAATCCTTGACAACCATCAGAGTGTATTATAAGTATCAGGGTACATACCCTGACTACCATCAGAGTGTATTATAAGTATCAGGGTACATACCCTGACTACCATCAGAGTGTATTATAAGTATCAGGGTACATGCCTTGACAACCATCAGAGTGTATTATAAGTATCAGGGTACATGCCTTGACAACCATCAGAGTGTATTATAAGTATCAGGGTACATAACTTGACAAACATCAGAGTGTATTATAAGTATCAGGGTACATGACTTGACTACCATCAGAGTGTATTATAAGTATCAGGGTACATGACTTGACTACCATCGCAACATATGCCTGTGAGACCTGGACACTTAACAAAACAGCTGAGAAACAATGCCTTTGAATGTAAATGTTACAGAAGAGTTCTGTAAATATTCTGGACACATTAAACATAATCTAGACAAAACCGTCTTGGAAGGGTACATAATGGGAAAAAGAAAGAGAGGAAGACCAAAGCGAAGATGGCTGCAACACATCGTTGATGATCTGCAAATGGATACATCAGCAGCAAGCCATCTTGCTCACAACCGAGAGGCCTACAGGAGAGCTGTTAGAGAGGCAAAGTTGCACAAGGGACATGCACATGAATGATCTGGTAGAGCACACAACTTGGAAAGACTGCGGGAGAAAATGAAGAGAGGGAATGGAAAGAACAATGTAGTTGTGAAGCGACTGCTGGAGTTAGGACAAATGTAAGTGCCGGTAGGAAATCTGAACTGTGTGACAGAAAAAGCACCGTAAAGAACTAACACTTGATGGGAACTATTAGCAACCATATTCTCGGATGGATGCTGAGGAATGCGGCGGGGCATATACGGGACTGTCCTGAATGCAGTGAAGCCGGAGTCTGATTTTGAAGATTTGAAGACAATTTGGCAAGCTGATGAGACACTCGTGATATCAGTGATCTACTGAATCTGGACTCGAGTAGACAGACAAACAAGGTATAATCTAATCTGCAAAGATAAGCCTAAAGTTATGAAGGAGAAAACAACCTAGACCAAGAAACTGTTAAAACAAAGAAACGAAGCTGTAAAGAAGTAGGGAGGTAGATGTGGCAGTATCTGCAGCTGTTTACTTCCATCCAGGATGCACAGAAAATCTTAGCAAAAACAGGGAAACAAGATGAAAGCTTGTGCAGAAACCTACTGGCAACTATTTGAACGAATCAGATTTAGACAGATGATCAAAACCTTTAGATGAGCATTTGCGCAATACGTACCCTGACTACCAACAGAGTGTATTATAAGTATCAGGGTACATGCCTTGACTAACATCAGAGTGTATTATAAGTATTAGGGTACATGCCTTTACAACCATCAGAGTGTATTATAAGTATCAGGGTACATACTCTGACTACCATCAGAGTGTATTATAAGTATCAGGGTACATACCTTGACTACCATCAGAGTGTATTTTAAGTATCAGGGTACATACCTTGACTAACATCAGAGTGTATTATAAGTATCAGGGTACATACCTTGACTAACATCAGAGTGTATTATAAGTATCAGGGTACATGCCTTGACTAACATCAGAGTGTATTACAAGTATCAGGGTACATGCCTTGACTAACATCAGAGTGTATTATAAGTATCAGGGTACATGCCTTGACTAACATCAGAGTGTATTTTAAGTATCAGGGTACATGCCTTGACAACCATCAGAGTGTATTATAAGTATCAGGGTACAATCCTTGACAACCATCAGAGTGTATTATAATTATCAGGGTACATGCCTTGACTACCATCAGAGTGTATTATAATTATCAGGGTACATGCCTTGACTACCATCAGAGTGTATTATAATTATCAGGGTACATGACTTGACAACCATCAGAGTGTATTATAATTATCAGGGTACATGCCTTGACTACCATCAGAGTGTATTATAATTATCAGGGTACATGCCTTGACTACCATCAGAGTGTATTATAATTATCAGGGTACATGCCTTGACAACCATCAGAGTGTATTATAATTATCAGGGTACATGCCTTGACTACCATCAGAGTGTATTATAAGTATCAGGGTACATGCCTTGACTACCATCAGAGTGTATTATAAGTATCAGGGTACATGACTTGACTACCATCAGAGTGTATTATAAGTATCAGGGTACATGCCTTGACTACCATCAGAGTGTATTATAAGTATCAGGGTAAATGCCTTGACAACCATCAGAGTGTATTATAAGTATCAGGGTACATGACTTGACTACCATCAGAGTGTATTATAAGTATCAGGGTACATGACTTGACTACCATCAGAGTGTATTATAAGTATCAGGGTACATGACTTGACAACCATCAGAGTGTATTATAAGTATCAGGGTACATGCCTTGACTACCATCAGAGTGTATTATAAGTATCAGGGTACATGACTTGACTACCATCAGAGTGTATTATAAGTATCAGGGTACATGCCTTGACTACCATCAGAGTGTATTATAAGTATCAGGGTACATGACTTGACTACCATCAGAGTGTATTATAAGTATCAGGGTACATGACTTGACTACCATCAGAGTGTATTATAAGTATCAGGGTACATGCCTTGACTACCATCAGAGTGTATTATAAGTATCAGGGTACATGCCTTGACAGCCATCAGAGTGTATTATAAGTATCAGGGTACATGCCTTGACAGCCATCAGAGTGTATTATAAGTATCAGGGTACATGACGTGACTACCATCAGAGTGTATTAATCAGGGTACATGACTTGACAGCCATCAGAGTGTATTATAAGTATCAGGGTACATGACTTGACTACCATCAGAGTGTATTAATCAGGGTACATGACTTGACAGCCATCAGAGTGTAACAGGGTATACGCCTTGACTACCATCAGAGTGTATTATAAGTATCAGGGTACATGACTTGACTACCATCAGAGTGTATTAATCAGGGTACATGACTTGACAGCCATCAGAGTGTAACAGGGTACATGCCTTGACTACCATCAGAGTGTATTATAAGTATCAGGGTACATTCCTTGACAACCATCAGAGTGTATTATAAGTATCAGGGTACATACCTTGACTAACATCAGAGTGTATTATAAGTATCAGGGTACATACCTTGACTAACATCAGAGTGTATTATAAGTATCAGGGTACATACCTTGACTAACATCAGAGTGTATATAAGTATCAGGGTACATACCTTGACTAACATCAGAGTGTATTATAAGTATCAGGGTACATACCTTGACTAACATCAGAGTGTATTATAAGTATCAGGGTACATACCTTGACTAACATCAGAGTGTATTATAAGTATCAGGGTACATACCTTGACTAACATCAGAGTGTATTATAAGTATCAGGGTACATACCTTGACTAACATCAGAGTGTATTATAAGTATCAGGGTACATACCTTGACTAACATCAGAGTGTATTATAAGTATCAGGGTACATGCCTTGACAACCGTCAGAGTGTATTATAAGTAATGGGGTACATGGCTTGACAGTCATCAGAGTGTATTATAAGAATCAGGGTCATACCCTGACAACCATCAGAGTGTATTATAAGTATCAGGGTACATACCTTGACTAACATCAGAGTGTATTATAAGTATCAGGGTACATACCTTGACTAACATCAGAGTGTATTATAAGTATCAGGGTACATACCTTGACTAACATCAGAGTGTATTATAAGTATCAGGGTACATACCTTGACTAACATCAGAGTGTATTATAAGTATCAGGGTACATACCTTGACTAACATCAGAGTGTATTATAAGTATCAGGGTACATGCCTTGACAACCGTCAGAGTGTATTATAAGTAATGGGGTACATGGCTTGACAGTCATCAGAGTGTATTATAAGAATCAGGGTCATACCCTGACAACCATCAGAGTGTATTATAAGTATCAGGGTACATGCCCTGACTACCATCAGAGAGTATTATAAGTATCAGGGTACATACCTTGACTAACATCAGAGTGTATTATAAGTATCAGGGTACATACCTTGACTAACATCAGAGTGTATTATAAGTATCAGGGTACATACCTTGACTAACATCAGAGTGTATTATAAGTATCAGGGTACATACCTTGACTAACATCAGAGTGTATTATAAGTATCAGGGTACATGCCTTGACAACCGTCAGAGTGTATTATAAGTAATGGGGTACATGGCTTGACAGTCATCAGAGTGTATTATAAGAATCAGGGTCATACCCTGACAACCATCAGAGTGTATTATAAGTATCAGGGTACATGCCCTGACTACCATCAGAGAGTATTATAAGTATCAGGGTACATGCCCTGACTACCATCAGAGTGTATTATAAGTATCAGGGTATATACCCTGACTACCATCAGAGAGTATTATAAGTATCAGGGTACATGCCCTGACTACCATCAGAGTGTATTATAAATACCAGGGTACATACCCTGACTACCATCAGAGTGTATTATAAGTATCAGGGTACATGACTTGACAACCATCAGAGTGTATTATAAGTATCAGGGTACATGCCTTGACTACCATCAGAGTGTATTATAAGTATCAGGGTACATGCCTTGACAACCATCAGAGTGTATTATAAGTATCAGGGTACATGACTTGACAGCCATCAGAGTGTATCAGGGTACATGCCTTGACAACCATCAGAGTGTATTATAAGTATCAGGGTACATGACTTGACAACCATCAGAGTGTATTATAAGTATCAGGGTACATGCCTTGACTACCATCAGAGTGTATTATAAGTATCAGGGTACATGACTTGACAACCATCAGAGTGTATTATAAGTATCAGGGTACATGCCTTGACAACCATCAGAGTGTATTATAAGTATCAGGGTACATGCCTTGACTACCATCAGAGTGTATTATAAGTATCAGGGTACATGCCTTGACAGCCATCAGAGTGTATTATAAGTATCAGGCTATATACCCTGACTACCATCAGAGTGTATTATAAGTATCAGTGTACATACTCTGACTACCATCAGAGAGTATTATAAGTATCAGGGTACATGCCCTGACAGCCATCAGAGTGTATTATAAATATCAGGGTAATGAAAAAAAGCAGAAAAGGCAGATTATTTGGCCTGCTCAACTATTACAGAGGAAGGGCAGGGAATAGATCGAGTCACTACCACCAGTGCTGTAAGAGAAACTGGTCCAAGCTCCAGATGAATCAGTACAGGTTGTAATCATCATCTCAAGTAATATATATGACTTAACAACAATCAGTACAGGTCGTAATCATTATCTCAAGTAATATATATGACCTGACAACAATCAGTACAGGTCGTAATCATTATCTCAAGTAATATATATGACTTGACAACAATCAGTACAGGTCGTAATCACTATCTCAAGTAATATATATGACTTGACAACAATCAGTACAGGTCGTAATCATTATCTCAAGTAATATATATGACCTGACAACAATCAGTACAGGTCGTAATCATTATCTCAAGTAATATATATGACCTGACAACAATCAGTACAGGTCGTAAGCATTATCTCAAGTAATATATATGACTTGACAACAATCAGTACAGGTCGTAATCATTATCTCAAGTAATATATATGACCTGACAACAATCAGTACAGGTCGTAATCATTATCTCAAGTAATATATATGACTTGACAACAATCAGTACAGGTCGTAATCATTATCTCAAGTAATATATATGACCTGACAACAATCAGTACAGGTCGTAATCATTATCTCAAGTAATATATATGACCTGACAACAATCAGTACAGGTCGTAATCAAATCTCAGGTAATATATATATGACCCGAAAATAATCAAATGTTCTACGATGTAGGAGATACTGAACAGTAGTTGGCAGCACCCATGGATGTGCCGGCACGCATGAATGACGGGCCTTTCGAACTAACTCAACAACCAGCTAACTAACCAACTAACTGATTGACTGAATGAGATTTTAAGTGATTATGTAACTGACTGAAGGACTGATTGACTGACTAAATGATTAACTGAGTGACTGATTAACTGATCAGCTGACTAACTAATTAACTAACTTATTAACTGAATGATTAACTGACTAATTTTCTGACTGACCGACTGATTAAGTTACTGACTGATTTGCCAACTTTCTGATCAACTACCTGACTGACTGACTTGCCAAGTTTCTGATAAGCTACCTGACTGACTGACTTGCCAAGTTTCTGATAAGCTACCTGACTGATTGACTTGCCAAGTTTCTGATAAGCTACCTGACTGACTGACTTGCCAAGTTTCTGATAAGCTACCTGACTGACTGACTTGCCAAGTTTCTGATAAGCTACCTGACTGATTGACTTGCCAAGTTTCTGATAAGCTACCTGACTGACTGACTTGCCAACTTTCTGATAAGCTACCTGACTGACTGACTTGCCAAGTTTCTGATAAGCTACCTGACTGATTGACTTGCCAAGTTTCTGATAAGCTACCTGACTGACTGACTTGCCAACTTTCTGATAAGCTACCTGACTGACTGACTTGCCAACTTTCTGATAAGCTACCTGACTGACTGACTTGCCAACTTTCTGATAAGCTACCTGACTGACTGACTTGCCAACTTTCTGATAAGCTACCTGACTGACTGACTTGCCAACTTTCTGATAAGCTACCTGACTGACTGACTTGCCAACTTTCTGATAAGCTACCTGACTGATTGACTTGCCAACTTTCTGATAAGCTACCTGACTGACTGACTTGCCAACTTTCTGATAAGCTACCTGACTGACTGACTTGCCAACTTTCTGATAAGCTACCTGACTGATTGACTTGCCAACTTTCTGATAAGCTACCTGACTGATTGACTTGCCAACTTTCTGATAAGCTACCTGACTGATTGACTTGCCAACTTTCTGATAAGCTACCTGACTGACTGACTTGCCAACTTTCTGATAAGCTACCTGACTGATTGACCGACTAATTAATTAAAAGCGCGCTATCAGAAGCTGTCAGTTGAGATAAACCAAGCGGCTACCAAATATTCGTAAGTTCCCAGATACTTTGCTTGTTTTAGTCCTTCGGAGAATTGCTTGTTTTAGTCCTTCGGAGAGTTGCTTGTTTTAGTCCTTCGGAGAGCTGCTTGTTTTAGTCCTTCGGAGAGGTGCTTGTTTTAGTCCTTCGGAGAGGTGCTTGTTTTAGTCCTTCGGAGAGGTGCTTGTTTTAGTCCTTCGGAGAGGTGCTTGTTTTAGTCCTTCGGAGAGCTGCTTGTTTTAGTCCTTCGGAGAGCTGCTTGTTTTAGTCCTTCGGAGAGGTGCTTGTTTTAGTCCTTCGGAGAGCTGCTTGTTTTAGTCCTTCGGAGAGCTGCTTGTTTTAGTCCTTCGGAGAGGTGCTTGTTTTAGTCCTTCGGAGAGGTGCTTGTTTTAGTCCTTCGGAGAGCTGCTTGTTTTAGTCCTTCGGAGAGCTGCTTGTTTTAGTCCTTCGGAGAGGTGCTTGTTTTAGTCCTTCGGAGAGGTGCTTGTTTTAGTCCTTCGGAGAGGTGCTTGTTTTAGTCCTTCGGAGAGCTGCTTGTTTTAGTCCTTCGGAGAGCTGCTTGTTTTAGTCCTTCGGAGAGCTGCTTGTTTTAGTCCTTCGGAGAGGTGCTTGTTTTAGTCCTTCGGAGAGGTGCTTGTTTTAGTCCTTCGGAGAGCTGCTTGTTTTAGTCCTTCGGAGAGCTGCTTGTTTTAGGCAGCAGGCATCAAAGAATGTGTCATGGGATTTTCAGTAGTCGTGATCAATGTTCCCTCTAAGGGTTTGCGGTCTGTGTGCAAAATGTTCAGCTCATGAGCAAAAAAAAAATATTGTGTGTGCAAATGTGCGTGTACACACACACACACGCACGCACAGACATACACACGTACACTGCAAAGGCCTGTACATTTAATAACAGGATAAACCAGCTGTATATTTCAGTTACTGGTATTTAGTAAATTGCAATGATGATTTATTTGTTTACTTATTCAGTTATTCTGCTACAGTACTACCGAAACTACGAGATAAAAGACCAGATGAAACATCCGATCCGAAAGTCACCTCTCAACAAGAAAGAAACAGCAAAAGAAAAGCATGTACTGTCATTGTAGTTTTCTTGATGGCAATTACAGCACGGAGTAACATCTGGAAACTGGAAAATACAAATTAACAGTTTCTTTTTTCTTTTTGCGCGGCTTTAAAAATGTTGTGCACGGTTTGACTTTTTTTTTCCTGTGTGCGGCCGCGCAGCTTAGAGGGAACATTGGTCGTGATCACTTTGAATGAGTGCTTTTTTTTCCAGGTCATGCAGAATATCCCGAGAGAGCCGGTGTTGATTATCTTTGAAAATGGTAAATTTTAACTGGGAAAAGGCACCGTTACAATTTGAAGTTGTAAAAAAATAAGGTATCCCCCCTCCCACCCCCCACCCCCGTCATTTGTGGCATGCGTCGAGCTCACTCATAGCGTATAACGCAGTGCACTTATTCTCTCGGAGTTGATAACCCTAGAAGAATGCCCCCCCCCTTTCCAAGCAAGATTGCGCAATTGCCTGAAATAGTTGCCGTAGAGGGCAGATATCGACGTTTCATGTGCAAGTTTCCGGATGCTTACTACATTATTCACCTGATTAACAAGAGCATCATTATTTATTTGTTGGTGATGGCTGTGGCTGGCCTTCTGTTACGCTGCAGCAAGAGAATACTTGACATTTGTATGTTGTGCATACAGTAAACATTTTCTTATGAGGGTAAAAATTTCATGAACAATTTGATGTAAGTAGTCCGTCTGTATGCGACGTGAGGTTCACGTAGACCTTGTCTCTCCACCTCTTGGGATTGTAGATGTCAGCCCAGCAAGGAGAAACATCCCATGGTAAGGGCCTGTCAGTAACAAGTGGTAGCGGCTCGTGAGTTGCTGCACGTGAAGTACTGCAGTATGAAGAAGGGACGTAACTGTAAGCTACGGAAGTAGAAGTTACGAACATTTTGAGCATCTACATAATACGGTGGAATGGAGAAAATTATAACGAAGGTGATGATACGTGTTCTTTCAAGTTTCCTCTTAGAATTCTCTCCTCCCCCTCAAACCATTTAACATTTAATGTGTTTATAAGCAATACCTCAGGATAAAAGGACCAAATAAATGTTTTCTTTCAGTTTCTTCCATTGATGTCACTAGTAACCGCATCACATTCTCATGATTATTTCCCTTGGCATAATAGGTTATTTCCCCATTTCTGTGTTACCTTCCCCTTTCAGCAACTGTTTTTACTTTTTCCATGTTTACATTACTGTCTTTATTCTCTCTCTCTCTCTCTCTCTCCATCACACACACACACACAACCGTACGCTTCTTTTTATCACAGCTCACTTTCCAACATTTATTCTTTCACACTCCCTCCCTCTCAATACATTTTATACGTCGTGCAAATCCACCCACCCACGCCTCCGGCCTGGCAGGTATCAATCAATCAAAGTGTACATCGCTAGAGTTGTCTGCTCCTTGGATGTGTTCCACGAGGCAAGTCAAGAACTTCTAGCCTCTCTATACAGAGACACAGACTATAAGTTACTCCTTAGATATGTTCCACGAGGCAAGTCAAGAACTTCTAGCCTCTCTATACAGAGACCCAGACTATAAGTTACTCCTTAGATATGTTCCACGAGGCAAGTCCACCAACTGTCAAGAACCTCTAGCCTCTCTATACAGACACCCAGACTATAAGTTACTCCTTAGATATGTTCCACGAGGCAAGTCAAGAATGTTCAGCTCATGAGCAAAAAAAAATATTGTGTGTGCAAATGTGCGTGTACACACACACACACGCACGCACAGACATACACACGTACACTGCAAAGGCCTGTACATTTAATAACAGGATAAACCAGCTGTATATTTCAGTTACTGGTATTTAGTAAATTGCAATGATGATTTATTTGTTTACTTATTCAGTTATTCTGCTACAGTACTACCGAAACTACGAGATAAAAGACCAGATGAAACATCCGATCCGAAAGTCACCTCTCAACAAGAAAGAAACAGCAAAAGAAAAGCATGTACTGTCATTGTAGTTTTCTTGATGGCAATTACAGCACGGAGTAACATCTGGAAACTGGAAAATACAAATTAACAGTTTCTTTTTTCTTTTTGCGCGGCTTTAAAAATGTTGTGCACGGTTTGACTTTTTTTTTCCTGTGTGCGGCCGCGCAGCTTAGAGGGAACATTGGTCGTGATCACTTTGAATGAGTGCTTTTTTTTCCAGGTCATGCAGAATATCCCGAGAGAGCCGGTGTTGATTATCTTTGAAAATGGTAAATTTTAACTGGGAAAAGGCACCGTTACAATTTGAAGTTGTAAAAAAATAAGGTATCCCCCCTCCCACCCCCCACCCCCGTCATTTGTGGCATGCGTCGAGCTCACTCATAGCGTATAACGCAGTGCACTTATTCTCTCGGAGTTGATAACCCTAGAAGAATGCCCCCCCCCTTTCCAAGCAAGATTGCGCAATTGCCTGAAATAGTTGCCGTAGAGGGCAGATATCGACGTTTCATGTGCAAGTTTCCGGATGCTTACTACATTATTCACCTGATTAACAAGAGCATCATTATTTATTTGTTGGTGATGGCTGTGGCTGGCCTTCTGTTACGCTGCAGCAAGAGAATACTTGACATTTGTATGTTGTGCATACAGTAAACATTTTCTTATGAGGGTAAAAATTTCATGAACAATTTGATGTAAGTAGTCCGTCTGTATGCGACGTGAGGTTCACGTAGACCTTGTCTCTCCACCTCTTGGGATTGTAGATGTCAGCCCAGCAAGGAGAAACATCCCATGGTAAGGGCCTGTCAGTAACAAGTGGTAGCGGCTCGTGAGTTGCTGCACGTGAAGTACTGCAGTATGAAGAAGGGACGTAACTGTAAGCTACGGAAGTAGAAGTTACGAACATTTTGAGCATCTACATAATACGGTGGAATGGAGAAAATTATAACGAAGGTGATGATACGTGTTCTTTCAAGTTTCCTCTTAGAATTCTCTCCTCCCCCTCAAACCATTTAACATTTAATGTGTTTATAAGCAATACCTCAGGATAAAAGGACCAAATAAATGTTTTCTTTCAGTTTCTTCCATTGATGTCACTAGTAACCGCATCACATTCTCATGATTATTTCCCTTGGCATAATAGGTTATTTCCCCATTTCTGTGTTACCTTCCCCTTTCAGCAACTGTTTTTACTTTTTCCATGTTTACATTACTGTCTTTATTCTCTCTCTCTCTCTCTCTCTCCATCACACACACACACACAACCGTACGCTTCTTTTTATCACAGCTCACTTTCCAACATTTATTCTTTCACACTCCCTCCCTCTCAATACATTTTATACGTCGTGCAAATCCACCCACCCACGCCTCCGGCCTGGCAGGTATCAATCAATCAAAGTGTACATCGCTAGAGTTGTCTGCTCCTTGGATGTGTTCCACGAGGCAAGTCAAGAACTTCTAGCCTCTCTATACAGAGACACAGACTATAAGTTACTCCTTAGATATGTTCCACGAGGCAAGTCAAGAACTTCTAGCCTCTCTATACAGAGACCCAGACTATAAGTTACTCCTTAGATATGTTCCACGAGGCAAGTCCACCAACTGTCAAGAACCTCTAGCCTCTCTATACAGACACCTAGACTATAAGTTACTCCTTAGATATGTTCCACGAGGAAAGTCAAGAACTTCTAGCCTATCTATACAGAGACCTAGACTATTAATTACTCCTTAAGATATGTTCCACGCGGGAAGTCAAGAACTTCTAGCCTCTCTATACAGACACCCAGACTATAAGTTACTCCTTAGACATGTTCCATGAGGCAAGTCAAGAACTTTTAGCCTCTCTATACAGAGACACAGACTATAAGTTACTCCTTAGATATGTTCCAGGTGGCAAGAAAAGAACTTCTAGACTCTCTATACAGACACCCAGACTATAAGTTACTCCTTAGATATGTTCCACGAGGCAAGTCAAGAACTTCAAGCCTCTCTATACAGACACCCAGACTATATGTTACTCCTTAGATATGTTCCACGAGGCAAGTCAAGAACTTCTAGCCTCTCTATACAGAGACACAGACTATAAGTTACTCCTTAGATATGCTCCACGAGGCAAGTCCACCAACTGTCAAGAACTTCTAGCCTCTCTATAGAGAGATCCAGACTATAAGTTACTCTTTAGATATGTTCCAGGAGGAAAGTCCACAAACTGTCAAGAACCTCTAGCCTCTCTATACAGACACCAAGACTATAAGTTACTCCTTAGATATGTTCCACGAGGCAAGTCAAGAACTTCTAGCCTCTCTATACAGAGACACAAACTATAAGTTACTCCTTAGATATGTTCCACGAGGCAAGTCAAGAACTTCTAGCATCTCTATACAGAGACCCAGACTATAAGTTACTCCTTAGATATGTTCCACGAGGAAAGTCCACCAACTGTCAAGAACTTCTAGACTCTCTATACAGAGACCCAGACTATAAGTTACTCCTTAGATATGTTCCACGAGGCAAGTCAAGAACTTCTAGCCTCTCTATACAGACACCCAGACTATAAGTTACTCCTTAGATATGTTCCACGAGGCAAGTTAAGAACTTCTAGCCTCTCTATACAGACACCCAGACTATAAGTTACTCCTTAGATATGTTCCAGGAGGCAAGTCAAGAACTTCTAGCATCTCTATACAGAGACCCAGACTATAAGTTACTCCTTAGATATGTTCCACGAGGCAAGTCCACCAACTGTAAAGAACTTCTAGCCTCTCTATACAGAGACCAAGACTATAAGTTACTCCTTAGATATGTTCCAGGAAGCAAGTCCACCAACTTTCAAGAACCTCTAGCCTCTATATACAGACACCCAGACTATAAGTTACTCCTTAGATATGTTTCACGAGGTAAGTCAAGAACTTCTAGCCTCTCTATACAGAGACACAGACTATAAGTTACTCCTTAGATATGTTCCACGAGGCAAGTCCACCAACCGTCAAGAACTTCTAGCCTCTCTATAGAGAGATCCAGACTATAAGTTACTCTTTAGATATGTTCCAGGAGGAAAGTCCACAAACTGTCAAGAACCTTTAGCCTCTCTATACAGACACGCAGACTATAAGTTACTCCTTAGATATGTTAAACGAGGCAAGTCAAGAACTTCTAGCCTCTCTATACAGAGACACAGACTATAAGTTACTCCTTAGATATGTTCCACGAGGCAAGTCAAGAACTTCTAGCCTCTCTATACAGAGACCCAGACTATAAGTTACTCCTTAGATATGTTCCACGAGGCAAGTCCACCAACTGTCAAGAACTTCTAGACTCTCTATACAGAGACACAGACTATAAGTTACTCCTTAGATATGTTCCACGAGGCAAGTCCACAAACTGTCAAGAACCTCTAGCCTCTCTATACAGACACCCAGACTATAAGTTACTCCTTAGATATGTTCCAGGAGGCAAGTCAACCAACTGTCAAGAACCTCTAGCCTCTCTATACAGAGACCAAGACTATAAGTTACTCCTTAGATATATTTCAGGAAGCAAGTCCACCAACTTTCAAGAATCTCTAACCTCTCTATACAGACACCCAGACTATAAGTTACTCCTTAGATATGTTCCACGAGGCAAGTCAAGAACTTCTAGCCTCTCTATACAGAGACCCAGACTATAAGTTATTCCTTAGATATGTTCCACGAGGCAAGTCCACCAACTGTCAAGAACCTCTAGCCTCTCTATACAGACACCCAGACTATAAGTTACTCCTTAGATATGTTCCACGAGGCAAGTCAAGAACTTCTAGCCTCTCTATACAGAGACCAAATCTATAAGTTACTCCTTAGATATGTTCCACGAGGCAAGTCAGGAACTTCTAGCCTCTCTATACAGAGACCTAGACTATTAGTTACTCCTTAGATATGTTCCACGAGGCAAGTCAAGAACTTCTAGCCTCTCTATACAGACACCCAGACTATAAGTTACTCCTTAGATATGTTCCACGAGGCAAGTCAAGAACTTCTAGCCTCTCTATACAGAGACCAAATCTATAAGTTACTCCTTAGATATGTTCCACGAGGCAAGTCAAGAACTTCTAGCCTCTCTATACAGACACCCAGACTATAAGTTACTCCTTAGATATGTTCCACGAGGCAATTCAAGAACTTCTAGCCTCTCTATACAGACACCCAGACTATAAGTTACTCCTTAGATATGTTCCACGAGGCAAGTCAAGAACTTCTAGCCTCTCTATACAGACACCCAGACTATAAGTTACTCCTTAGATATGTTCCACGAGGCAAGTCAAGAACTTCTAGCCTCTTTATACAGACACCCAGACTATAAGTTACTCCTTAGATATGTTCCACGAGGCAAGTCAAGAACTTCTAGCCTCTCTATACAGAGACCTAGACTATAAGTTACTCTTTAGATATGTTCCACGAGGCAAGTCAAGAACTTCTAGCCTCTCTATACAGAGACCCAGACTATAAGTTACTCCTTAGATATGTTCCACGAGGCAAGTCCACCAACTGTCAAGAACTTCTAGCCTCTCTATACAGATACCCAGACTATAAGTTACTCCTTAGATATGTTCCAGGAGGCAAGTCAAGAACTTCTAGCCTCTCTATACAGACACCCAGACTATAAGTTACTCCTTAGATATGTTCCAGGAAGCAAGTCCACCAACTGTCAAGAACTTTTAGCCTCTCTATACAGAGACCCAGACTATAAGGTGCTCTTTCAAACCGGGATAACTGGCTCTCCAAAAGTGGCAGAGCCTATCACGATGTCTAGCTCTCTTGTTCATCCCATGACATCAACCAACATGTCTATCTTCATGACCAAAAGTGGGGTTGTGAACACTTTAGATTTTAATTACTACTATTCCTTGTTTTTACTGCTGTTCCTTGTTTTTACTGGTGTTCTTCAATATCCCCCCCCCCCCCAACACACACACAGTTTTCTTGCAGTTTGGAGGTCTAAATCAAGCACTACCAACATCACATCATCATTTCTTGCAACACTACAGCAACATGCAGCAAAATAATATTAATGTGATTAAAGCACCGATGTATTTTACCACAATTTCAACCCACTCATCAGCTGCTTCCACAAAAAACACCACCAACAATCTATAAATGCATAATAAAACTACCCCCACATCTAACAGACTCCAAAAATGTATAACACAAATTTCAGTGAACAAAATGTGAACAAGAAATACCTTTATTTACATGGAAATGAACATACAAGCCGTAACAGTCGCCATATTTGATATGATTGCTCGCAAGATCCGAGGACAAGACGAGCTCACAAAATAACAAGAGCTAGATTGTGTAGTAATAAAACTGGTTATGTGAAGCTTTACTCAAGGCAAATTAAGTCAGTTATCACTCTTCACATTAAACAAGAACATCTAATTAATATTGTGGTAATTTAACTTGTACATGTGTCTATCACAAATAGGCTGGTATAAAAGATGAAACAAAATTTGAAATGGGGGCAAATATGTGAAATGAGAGGAGAGGGGAAATGATGTGAAATGAAGAAAAATGAAACGTTTAAATGTGCAACGGAATGGAAGCAAGACAGAGGAGATAAAAAAACTACAAGCTAGAATCAACATACAAGATAAAACTGATGCAATGATCACTTTCATGGATGCCCTAATAATAACTACTCCAATCCCAGCTCTTGAAGTGCCATTTTTCAATATGCGCTCATGTGAACAACGATCTTTTTCTGGTTTGAAGACTTGGATCTGTTGTGTGGTAACAAGTCAGTGTAGCAAAGGTACATTACTGTTAGAGGCCACTACTAATCCAATCTTTGATCATGATAAACTATAGAAATCATGATTTGCCATTTCTCAGTCTTCAATTCTTTGACATACAATATTTGTATTCAATATATCACACTCACTATTCAACATACAACATTCAATACTTAACATATTACACACACTAGTCAAGAACTTCTAGCCTCTTTATACAGACACCCAGACTATAAGTTACTCCTTAGATATGTTCCACGAGGCAAGTCAAGAACTTCTAGCCTCTCTATACAGAGACCTAGACTATAAGTTACTCTTTAGATATGTTCCACGAGGCAAGTCAAGAACTTCTAGCCTCTCTATACAGAGACCCAGACTATAAGTTACTCCTTAGATATGTTCCACGAGGCAAGTCCACCAACTGTCAAGAACTTCTAGCCTCTCTATACAGATACCCAGACTATAAGTTACTCCTTAGATATGTTCCAGGAGGCAAGTCAAGAACTTCTAGCCTCTCTATACAGACACCCAGACTATAAGTTACTCCTTAGATATGTTCCAGGAAGCAAGTCCACCAACTGTCAAGAACTTTTAGCCTCTCTATACAGAGACCCAGACTATAAGGTGCTCTTTCAAACCGGGATAACTGGCTCTCCAAAAGTGGCAGAGCCTATCACGATGTCTAGCTCTCTTGTTCATCCCATGACATCAACCAACATGTCTATCTTCATGACCAAAAGTGGGGTTGTGAACACTTTAGATTTTAATTACTACTATTCCTTGTTTTTACTGCTGTTCCTTGTTTTTACTGGTGTTCTTCAATATCCCCCCCCCCCCCAACACACACACAGTTTTCTTGCAGTTTGGAGGTCTAAATCAAGCACTACCAACATCACATCATCATTTCTTGCAACACTACAGCAACATGCAGCAAAATAATATTAATGTGATTAAAGCACCGATGTATTTTACCACAATTTCAACCCACTCATCAGCTGCTTCCACAAAAAACACCACCAACAATCTATAAATGCATAATAAAACTACCCCCACATCTAACAGACTCCAAAAATGTATAACACAAATTTCAGTGAACAAAATGTGAACAAGAAATACCTTTATTTACATGGAAATGAACATACAAGCCGTAACAGTCGCCATATTTGATATGATTGCTCGCAAGATCCGAGGACAAGACGAGCTCACAAAATAACAAGAGCTAGATTGTGTAGTAATAAAACTGGTTATGTGAAGCTTTACTCAAGGCAAATTAAGTCAGTTATCACTCTTCACATTAAACAAGAACATCTAATTAATATTGTGGTAATTTAACTTGTACATGTGTCTATCACAAATAGGCTGGTATAAAAGATGAAACAAAATTTGAAATGGGGGCAAATATGTGAAATGAGAGGAGAGGGGAAATGATGTGAAATGAAGAAAAATGAAACGTTTAAATGTGCAACGGAATGGAAGCAAGACAGAGGAGATAAAAAAACTACAAGCTAGAATCAACATACAAGATAAAACTGATGCAATGATCACTTTCATGGATGCCCTAATAATAACTACTCCAATCCCAGCTCTTGAAGTGCCATTTTTCAATATGCGCTCATGTGAACAACGATCTTTTTCTGGTTTGAAGACTTGGATCTGTTGTGTGGTAACAAGTCAGTGTAGCAAAGGTACATTACTGTTAGAGGCCACTACTAATCCAATCTTTGATCATGATAAACTATAGAAATCATGATTTGCCATTTCTCAGTCTTCAATTCTTTGACATACAATATTTGTATTCAATATATCACACTCACTATTCAACATACAACATTCAATACTTAACATATTACACACACTATTCAACATACAACATTCAGTATTCAACATATAACACTCACTATTCAACATACATTATTCAATCATGAATAACATTAACATATCATGCTTACTATTCCAATATACAGCACTCAGTACTTTTCACTATTCAATATACAACACTCAGTACTTAATATATCATACTATTCAATATATAACATTCAATATCTGACATTAGATTCACTTATTCAATATACAACATTCAGTACTTAACATATCACACTCACTATTCAACATACAACATTCAGTATTCAACATATAACACTCACTATTCAACATACAACATTCAACATATCATACTTACTATTCAATATACAACATTCAGTATTCAACATATCGTATTAACTATTCAAAATTAGTATTCAAGGTATTGTACTCACTACTCAATATCTGACATCCTTCCTGTGCCGTTACACGTCACATAGGGCTGGCAGGGTAGTTACCAAGTTTTCCTGTTTTCTGTTAGTTTTTCCTCATCAAGGGATTTTATGCCTACTAATTTTACTATTCAATATAAAACATAGTTTTCAATATATCACATTTGCTATTCAAGAAACATCATTCAGTATTCAACAAACACTCAATATTCAACGTATCACAACCTATGTACAACATACTATCATATTACATGATAAAAAAAATAAAACCCTGAAACTCCAAGAGTTTACACACATCCACGCATTAAGACATATCCACAAGGAGCAAGCCAGAGTAAATATGACAGCAGCATCAGCACCTGGAGAAAATATGTCAAACTATGACAACAGAGTCAGCACCTGGAGAAAACAGGTCAAACTATGACAACAGTGCCAGAACTGGAGAAAACATGTCAAACTATGACAACAGTGCCAGCACCTGGAGAAAACAGGTCAAACTATGACAACAGCGCCAGCACCTGGAGAAAACAGGTCAAACTATGACAACAGTGCCAGAACTGGAGAAAACATGTCAAATTATGACAACAGTGTCAGCACCTGGAGAAAACATGTCAAACTATGACAACAGTGCCAGCACCTGGAGAAAACATGTCAAACTATGACAACAGTGCCAGCACCTGGGGAAAAACAGGTCAAACTATGACAACAGTGCCAGAACTGGAGAAAACTATGACAATAGTGCCAGAACCTGGACAAAACAGGTCAAACTATGACAACAGTGCCAGAACTGGACAAAACATGTCAAATTATGACAACAGTGCCAGCACGTGGAGAAAACATGTCAAACTATGACAACAGTGCCAGCACCTGGGGAAAACAGGTCAAACTATGACAACAATGCCATCACCTGGGGAAAACAGGTCAAACTATGACAACAGTGCCAGCACCTGGAGAAAACATGTCAAACTATGACAACAGTGCCAGCACCTGGAGAAAACAGGTCAAACTATGACAACAGTGCCAGAACTGGAGAAAACAGGTCAAACTATGACGACAATGCCAGAACTGGAGAAAACATGTCAAACTATGACAACAGTGCCAGAACTGGAGAAAACAGGTCAAACTATGACAACAGTGCCAGAACTGGAGAAAACAGGTCAAACTATGACAACAGTGCCAGCACCTGGAGAAAACAGGTCAAACTATGACAACAATGCCAGAACCTGGAGAAATCAGCTAATCTGGGTGTGCTGATTGCACTCTACAGATTTAGTCTCTTCCCATAAGTTGGAAGTGAGAAGAAAATGTATGCAGGACAGACTACATAACTATCAGATCGCATGAACTAAACCAATGAAAGTTTCAGCATATGGAGAAAACTTCTGCTAACTAAAAAAAAAACAAACAAACAAATTGTAAAACTAAAAAAAAAACAAAAAAAACAAATTATCACAGCTCCACTTTCATGAATTTCTGAAAACAATTCTGAACATTATACATTTCACCTGTCACATTCTAGTACTACTAAATATCTTTTTTTGAAGAAGTTTATATTTTTACTTTGATTCTATCACCAGTCTCATAACTTCAGTCTCATACTAAGACCAGATGACCACATCTCAGATTATAAGACAAGCTGACCAGGCCTTGTATTAAGACTAGCTGATCAAGTTTAACTACACAAAAAGATCTGCATTTTTTTTTGGTGTAACATATGTTTATCACCTCAATTTTTCAACTGACACTTCAACAAAAATACATGAAAGATGACAGATTTAGCCATCATCATCACACACAACAACAAAAATTTCCTGAGGAAACTACCCCACAAACAACGTGGCTCCTCAAATAAAACTGGTTAAAATCAACAGTTCGTGGTTAACTAATTTCATAACAATGATAAACAAGGAATAATAAATGTTAAAAAATGATGCAGACACAGCTGCAATGGCACTTCTGTTAAGAAAGAAATAATTCCTGCAGAAACATTCCACATAATTATGGGCTAACAATAGCAGCTAGGCCACTTCCTGAGTAAAACTAACTTTTTTTTTTTTTAGAAAACCAAGGCAAAATGTTTAACCAGTCACCTTCTAGCTTTTTTTTTTTTGGTGTGTGTGTGTGTGCGTGTGTCGAGTCACTCATCTAGCAACCAAATGGTCGAGGGTTCCAATCCCCAGCTGAGTGGGATTTTTTCCCCCAACCAATACGGCCCAGCCTCATAAAATAGGTGCCAGAGAAAATCTGGGAAGGAAAGGCGGCGAGGAAAGGAACTGGCCACCCTACCTCATACCCTGATGGTCCAGCATAATGAGGGACGGCACTTGCTATGGGACTACCTATCTTTACCTGTTGAATCAGACAGAACTCATACACAACACTTCTCAAACATCCTCCAGACAACACAAGACAACCACTAAAATTGTATTCTCACATCAGAAAGCAATCTTATAAAGATTCAAGTAACAAACAAAACAATATGAAAACATTTTGCTTGCATAAAATAAAAAAAATAATACAAAAATCAACCCAACTTTGTTTAAGAAACAAAACATAACCACTGTTATTTGTAACTCATGACAAATGTGAAAAAAGTGCTTCTTCCCTGGTATATCTCATGTTACCAATGCCAAATCAGGATATTAACTTATCATGACAAATGTGAAAAAAGTGCTTCTTCCCTGGTATATCTCATGTTACCAATGCCAAATCAGGATATTAACTTATCATGACAAATGTGAAAAAAGTGCTTCTTCCCTGGTATATATCATGTTACCAATGCCAAATCAGGATATTAACTTATCATGACAAATGTGAAAAAAGTGCTTCTTCCCTGGTATATCTCATGTTACCAATGCCAAATCAGGATATTAACTTATCATGACAAATGTGAAAAAAGTGCTTCTTCCCTGGTATATATCATGTTACCAATGCCAAATCAGGATATTAACTTATCATGACAAACGTGAAAAAAGTGCTTCTTCCCTGGTATATCTCATGTTACCAATGCCAAATCAGGATATTAACTTATCATGACAAACATAAAAAAGTGCTTCTTCCCTGGTATATATCATGTTACCAATGCCAAATCAGGATATTAACTTATCATGACAAACATAAAAAAGTGCTTCTTCCCTGGTATATATCATGTTACCAATGCCAAACCGGGATATTATTAACCAAAAAAAAAATATTAATAGAGCTTCATCAAGGGTTACCATTGTAGTATTTTTGCCAATCTCTTCATTACAGTTCTCATTGAAAGTGGGGAAAACAGAGACTGGCTGCAAGGTGAGCCACACCAGAGCACACTAAGCTCTCTCTTGAAAGGACCTGAACAAAGAACCTCTCACGTACAGACAGTTTACAAACACAAGAAAAGTCACCAACAACATCAACACCACTGCAATATAAAATTATGACCAATATTAACTTTTACCATAATTTCTCATGTGACATCCATGTCTGTCTTCACTAGATAGTCCCTGGAAGAACTTCCAACAAACCATTACTATACTTCTCTACACCAATTACTCATACAAATTAATACAAGTTACCACTCAATGCCTGCATATACATTACTTTTTTTTCTTTTTGATTGCTCACTTTGTATTTTTTTTTTTGTTTGTGTGCATGCTAATTTCAAACTGCTTATACAAGCAGGAATTCTCACTTGAAATGTTTTTTTTTTCTTTCCTTACTACACTGACATGTATACAGAATGGTCTGTAGGTAGATAAGACATAATCCTCCTATTACAGAACGGTTTGTAGATAGATAAGACATAATCCTCCTATTACAGAACGGTTTGTAGGTAGATAAGACATAATCCTCCTATTACAGAACGGTTTGTAGATAGATAAGACATAATCCTCCTCTTACAGAACGGTTTGTAGATAGATAAGACATAATCCTCCTCTTACAGAACGGTTTGTAGATAGATAAGACATAATCCTCCTATTACAGAACGGTTTGTAGATAGATAAGACATAATCCTCCTCTTACAGAACGGTTTGTAGATAGATAAGACATAATCCTCCTCTTACAGAACGGTTTGTAGGTAGATAAGACATAATCCTCCTCTTACAGAATGGTTTGTAGGTAGATAAGACATAATCCTCCTCTTACAGAATGGTTTGTAGGTAGATAAGACATAATCCTCCTCTTACAGAATGGTTTGTAGGTAGATAAGACATAATCCTCCTCTTACAGAATGGTTTGTAGGTAGATAAGACATAATCCTCCTCTTACAGAATGGTTTGTAGATAGATAAGACATAATCCTCCTCTTACAGAATGGTTTGTAGATAGATAAGACATAATCCTCCTCTTACAGAATGGTTTGTAGATAGATAAGACATAATCCTCCTATTACAGAACGGTTTGTAGACAGATAAGACATAATCCTCCTCTTACAGAATGGTTTGTAGATAGATAAGACAATCCTCCTCTTACAGAATGGTTTGTAGATAGATAAGACATAATCCTCCTCTTACAGAACGGTTTGTAGACAGATAAGACATAATCCTCCTCTTACAGAACGGTTTGTAGACAGATAAGACATAATCCTCCTCTTACAGAATGGTTTGTAGGTAGACAGACACATAACCTCCTATGTCAGACACTGTTCTATGATATCTGACCAAATAAGATGACAATGTGCAAGTATCTCAAGTTAACATTATTACAGCATTATTCAGTTCCAGATCAGAACATGGCTTCTAGCAGGCTGGTCAATACTGACCTGTCATCTCACCTGCATGACTGCAGATTTTTTAAAGCCCCCTGCTGGCTCTCCATAAGCTGGCCCAGCTACAGAAATGTGTACATTCTGAGACCTACATTGGCTCCCCTAAGCTTATCTTTCACTGCCTCACACAAGCTGGCCCAGCTACAGAAATGTGTACATTCTGAGACCTACATTGGCTCCCCTAAGCTTATCTTTCACTGTCTCACACAAGCTGGCCCAGCTATAGGAATGTGTACATTCTGAGACCTACACTGGCTCCCCTAAGCTTATCTTTCACTGTCTCACACAAGCTGATCCATCTACAGAAATGTGTACATTCTGAGACCTACACTAGCTCCCCTAAGCTTATCCAGTTTTGTAAATTGGTAGCCTGTTATCAGTGCCACACTGTGTTTATGCTGAGAAGATATTAAAAACTGAACAGAATAAACCACATGACAGAACTTTTTCTAGAACCGCATGTCAAACATGACAGGTCTCATAGGTAAAATACTATTGACAAAATGGTGAGATACTACTCCGGGACTGAATAACAGCCCCCAGTTTTTGGGATCCTTTGTGATAACTTACTGTGCTGGTTCAGCTATCACACCAAGTTTTCTAGTATTACATGCTGTTAAAAAATATCTACCGTATAAAAGATTATTCAGTAATCCCACCATTAGAAAAATAAGAAAACATCTGTTCTCAAGACTACTAGCATGTGGTACAGTCAGGGATTCCAGATCTTCTTCTTGACATGTCTGGAGTGTGTATGCTGCAGGAAATATCTTACTAGTGCTACACAAAACAAGTAACATTTTGTGTGAGGAATGTGGAGTTGATGATAGCATGTATGAAGGAGCTATATAGTATATACAAGAAAATGCTTAACAGATGTAGAGCAGGTAGACCTAGCTGACTTCATCTCTCCACACACTGCTGCTGTTAAATGTTTGTGTGTGTGTGTGCATGTGGGGGGAGAGGGGTACAGCTTACACTGCTGTACCAGATCTGGGGCACTAGACAATGATACTCCATGTCTCTACAGGCTCCTCATCATCTAGCCATCTCTTTGCTTGCTACCTTGATCTGACACAATATATTTTGCTGTTGAAAGCCTGGGATCCTAACTGGATATATTTTGCTGTTGAAAGCTTGTGATCCTAACTGGATATATTTTGTTGTTGAAAGCCTGGGATCCTAACTGGATATATTTTGCTGTTGAAAGCCTGGGATCCTAACTGGATATATTTTGCTGTTGAAAGCCTGGGATCCTAACTGGATATATTTTGCTGTTGAAAGCTTGCAATCCTAACTGGATATATTTTGCTGTTGAAAGCTTGCAATCCTAACTGGATATATTTTGCTGTTGAAAGCCTGGGATCCTAACTGGATATATTTTGCTGTTGAAAGCCTGCAATCACAACTAGATATCTTTTGCTGTTGAAAGCCTGTGATCCTAACTAGATATCTTTTGCTGTTGAAAGCCTGTGATCCTAACTGGATATCTTTTGCTGTTGAAAGCCTGTGATCCTAACTGGATATCTTTTGCTGTTGAAAGCCTGGAATCCTAACTGGATATCTTTTGCTGTTGAAAGCCTGTGATCCTAACTGGATATCTTTTGCTGTTGAAAGCTTGCAATCCTAACTGGATATATTTTGCTGTTGAAAGCCTGTGATCCTAACTGGATATATTTTGCTGTTGAAAGCCTGTGATCCTAACTAGATATCTTTTGCTGTTGAAAGCCTGTGATCCTAACTAGATATCTTTTGCTGTTGAAAGCCTGCAATCACAACTAGTTGCACTGCATTCTGACGAGGTGACTGTAATGCCTAATCATGCACTTCTTGGCATGTCTGCTGCATGCTGTGGTAACATTTTTCTGACGTCATCATTTCTTGTACAATGATAATGCCAGGTCTTCCAAGACATCTCATCAAGCTGACATTTATGTGTGTCTGATTCTAACAGCCTGACATATGTAATACAGAGTTGCTGCTCTACCTCCGTAGATATACCAGACATATGTAATACACTTGCTGGTCTAACTTAGTGAAGATATCAAATGCTATGTTACTACACTGACTATCTGGCATCTTGTTTTTAATTTCCCTATCTACTTCACCATCTTCTGCAAACATGCTACCTGCATACAGATTCTCCTCAACCTATAACAGGATTACACTTCAATGAACCCATCACATGTTGAAAATATCACAAGTCAAATACAAATATGACAGGACAAATAAATAAACACATGTCTGGCAGCCATCACAGGCCAAAATGTCAAATTATTAATCAATGGGGGTATATAAAACTTGTCCAAATCTTGCTATCTGACTGGTTCCTACAGGAGACATTTAAAATTATGGCTATCACTATCCTGGGAACAGATCAAAATTTAAGTCTGATAACACCTGCATGTGCATCACCAGTGCACTATCATATGCTGTTGAAATCATTACAAGTGAAAAAATCATCTGTATGATTGAAACATGTTTTAACAATGAATTGTTGACATGGACAGTTTTTTGGGGGCTCCTGTTCTGGTTTCTCACATCACCATCATCATGTTGTTATTTCTTGCATGGTGATCTGAGCGTGATAATGTGATCTTGTAGCCCGGCTACACTGGCATGAGAAATGCAAGTTCACTGATTGATTCTGTACTAATCATCCTTTTTCAGACCAATTCAGCTTCAATGCCTACTCCTATATCTTGCATCTGAGGGATTTCTAGAGAGCTACAAAGATACAAAAACTGGTCAATGAACGCACAATTTTGTTGTTTCTATTTAATGGCTTATCTCCCCTATGTCAAAGTGTAAACAAGGCATTAGTGCATCATCTGCCTTCCCTAAAACCACACTGAGCACTGAAGACAACAGAAATGAAAGAGCTAAGCACTGAAGATAACAGAAATGAAAGAGCTAAGCACTGAACCCGAAAGAAATGAAAGAGCTAAGCACTGAAGCCAACAGAAATGAAAGAGCAAAGCACTGAAGCCAACAGAAATGAAAGAGCTAAGCACTGAAGATAACAGAAATGAAAGAGCTAAGCACTGAACCCGAAAGAAATGAAAGAGCCAAGCACTGAAGATAACAGAAATGAAAGAGCTACAGTTGTGAAGTACAAACAGCAAAACTGGAGCTGAAGGTTTGGCAGCCAACCTGACTTACTGATACACAAAGGTTTACCTGACTTTTACTGATACACAAAGGTTTACCTACAGCTCACCTGACTTTTACTGATATACAAAGGTCCTACAGCTCACCTGTCTTTTACTGATACACAGCCACACATCTTTCTAACAATAATAAATTTTTGCCTACCATTCAACCCATCCAAGTCCTTGGTTGGCAACTGGTTAATCAATCACCGTCCAGTACACCCTGTGGTGTCTTGAAGGGTGAAATAAATTCTCTCCACCTCTCACTGTCTGCAGCCAGCTCTCGTATTGTGTTCTAGCTGTAATACATGCTGCTCATTTCCACTTCCTACAGTTCTCTGCCAGCCAGCCTTGGGTAGTCCTCTCTTTTTTCCCTGGGATGTCCATCTCACGACTGTTTTAGCGATATAGCTGGGGTCTCTTCAAAGCACACGACTAATCCACTTCTAATCCATTTCCAGCATTTTTATTTTTTACTTTTTTAAAAAATCCTTTCATTACATCCTTTTTATTTTTAAGTTGGAATGAACATGATGTTGAAACTAAATAGCCTTGAAAATAACAGAACATTTTCAGCTTTCCTGTTAGAACGTAAATTCCTCAAACTCTAAATACAGAAGACACCTCACAAAATATAATGATTACCTTCTACGTAGAGAAGACACTTTACAAAACAACTTTCTACACTGAGAAAAAGTTAAAACAAAAGTTCATCTTCAACTACTGTGAGGAAAATAAAAACTGGAGACAAACATCATCCACCACTATCAGAACTAATGGGCAATTAAAGAAACTCGCAGACAGAGTAAGATACTGCTTGTCTACATATAAATCTACATATAATCCAAGTCCAAAACTGGATCTGAATTAACATACAACAATTACATAGCATCAATATGTCTAGGTCTTCTGTCTGAAACACAAAAAAAGCAAAAACATATTCCAGGTAAGGGAAACATCTATGGCCGAGTCCAGTTTTGAAGTAACTAAACATAAAAAAAATAATCAAGTAATACACATACGAAATATAACAAGAGTAACTGATCACATGGTACTTGAAACAAAGAACAATGTGCTCCACATAAGCCAATGTTCTTATAGCTACAAATGTAGTAATAAAAGAAAGCTTACAAATGAAGGTTACAAGCTGAAAACAAAAACAAAAAACAAAAAAAGATTTTTTTGTTTTTAAATGTAAACAAAGCTTGCAGCAACAGCTTCGCGCTGGATGTGGCAAAAAGACTAGGAATCACAGTGGTTTTTGCCTAGCACTGTCCACATATAGACTCCTTGATGCTGAAAGTGTCATCCAGGGACCGGATGAAATGGTAATCATTTGCCTTACAGTAAGGACATATAATCATTTGGCTGTACTGGCTATAATAGTTCAGGCCTATGGACACATCCACGACAGCCCTGCGGCAGTGCTTGCAGGTGAGCCTCTTCTGGCAGCAAGGCATGGCGGCAAAGATGTCGTAGGTGTACATGGTGCCGATGACGAAAGACGTCCCGTCCCACGAAGCTTTGCAGGCTGAGCACTTGGCCTCGGATGCTCCTTCCAGGCAGCTGATGCAGACGGCGTTGAGGAACTGAATTCTCCCTTCCCAGATCACTTGGACAACAAACTGGTCGTAGGCTTGAGGGGACAGGAACATTGTACCATCAACAAGAGGGAATCGATCAAACACCGGCAGCTGAGTTTTACACAGCACACAACGTAAAGCAGCCATACGTTTGTTGGTGAGGTTGCTCAGGACGAAGTTACGAGTATCCACATCTTCCTGAGCATCTTCTATGTGGATGTTGTATGGGTTCTGCTTGCTTCGGGGCAAAGCACTAAATGCCGAGAGGTCCTGGCGATGAAGAAACAAGCTGAACTGATTAGTTTCCAAATTCTCAGTTTTCTTGCTCTTCAAAAATATGTTTCCATTTACAGGAGAGCTGGATAATGGTGACAGAGAACCAGCCGAACTTGGTATACTTCCATTGCTACTTGCTTGGCTGCCAACACTTCCTGTGCTGCTCACGCTATTGGTACGCAAACGAAGGCACCCACTCGGAAGCATGGTGGGATTGCTAGTGTAAGCAACTATACCCACACCAGCATAAAGACTATTATCCAGTATTTCCTTATCCATGTTATCATTCTGATTAGTACTATTATTTCTGCTCCTGACTGCTAAAATGCCAGGAGCTGTGGATGACTTGAGGGAAGGGTTGTTATTGTTGATGGTGTTGTCGCTTCCCCGACGTTTTGTGTTGCTGGATGCGACCAAGGTGTGGTTTGCCACCTCCTTCTTTTGCGCTTTAGTACCATTGTCCACCTGCTGTTGATGGTGGATATGGTTGTCCACTGGGTGGTTATTCAGCTGTCGCTGGCCTGCCCCGGTGTTATGACCCGGGGTAGCGTTGCTCTGGCCCGCCTTGTGGTTTGTGCTTACAACAGGCATTGGTTTGTCATTCTTCTTTTTGTTCTTGCGAACTTTTCTCGCATTATCATTGACTGGAGGTGGTATATAATCCAAGTCCTTGCGCAAATGTCCTCGACCGCACTTACAGTCGCAGGCCTTGTAGGCCAAGTCGTAGCCTTTCTTCGTCCACAGATTCTGCAGTCGCTGCTTCTCGCTCCAGCTTCTGGCACGACCACAAGATCGCAGGAAGGAGAGAACCGACTGTTCCCAGCCCACGAAACATCCCTTGTGCATCCAGTTCCCCTCTGTACATGCATCATTGTTGCATACGACCCGTACAGCATCGTATGGATCTGTCAGATCGATTGGGTCATCACTGCAACCAGTGGGCACACAACATTGCTGAAACCGTGCACCGTTCTCAGCATCATGGTGGTGGTCGTGATTGTTTACATGGCGGTCGACGTTTACATCATCGTTATCAACCGCCTCCTGCACGAAGCGCGGGTTCTTATGATTCTTCATGTTAGGCATTGCTAGCGAGATAATGAAAATATACTTGCTGTGCTGGAGTTTGACGCCTTGGAAGAGTGTGGATCCAACAAATTACTCGAACAACATGACGCCGGTCTCTCCGAGCTGAACTAGCAGAAGTTGTTTGTGGTTGGGGGGGGGGAGGTGTGTCCATCGCGGGCTTGTATTGCGAGATGAAAACATGGCCGCGATTGGATGTTCCAGTCACGTGACAACCGGCAGAACACTTCATTGGTGCATTGATTCGACCTTGTAAGGTTTATGCTAATGAAGTAGCTGTTTACAACTTTCAGGTTTTTAGGTCGAGGCCTTTTTCAGCCTTTCCGGTCGCTCGACTAAAATTTAAAAAAAAAAAAAAAACATACACGCACACATACACACACACTCACACCCACATACAAGCACCCCCCCTCCCACCAAGCTGGGGGGGGGGGGAACTGGTGCAGGGAGAGTTTGTTGTAATCTCGTGTCTTTCCTACAGACAGAGACAATTCTTATAGTGTACAAGCTTTCTATATATACATACAAACAACAGATCAAATAGCACGCCCCAACAAACATGCCGTGTTTAGCACAGTAGAAACATGTGCTTCCAGCAAACTCGGAACACGTTTCAAGAACTTGTACGAGGTAGTTTAGAATAAAAATAAACGAAGGCATATGCAAACTGCTGCAGGAATGTGACAGCAAACCTCCAGCGTAAGGTGAGAGGAGGAAGATTATATTATATACATTTTCAGAAATTAGTTGACTATTATGCTGTGGGGTGAAGGGAGCATCACAATCTTTGACTCGAGGTGGGGCATGATCCAAAAAAAGGTTGGGATAGACTGTTCTAGAGCGATGTTGTAAAGCTATAGGGGACATCGAAACCTGCCAAGACCCAATCTCAGTACTTCGTCAATCAATCAATCAATCAAGTGCCGGGCCGTGTGGCGTAGGCGATCATTTCTCTCCACAATTCCCTGTCTTTAGACTTGATTATGAAATCTACCGGTGACTTTCTTCCTAGCCACACTGACAGCCCATCCAGTAACTTCTTTCTCTGTCTTCCTCTGTCTCTTCTTCTCTCAATTTTTTCCAGTTGCCACAATGTGTTCCAATTTTCCTCTTCTCAGAAAATGTCCTACAAATCTCGCTTGTCTGCCTCTGATCTTTGATGTAATTTGTCTTTTAACTCCGGCCTCTCTTAAGACTTCTTCGTTGGTTTTCTTGGCTGTCCATGGTACCTTCAACATCCTTCTCATAAACCACATTTCCATGGCCTCCATTTCTTGCTGTACTCTCTTATTCATGGACCATTCTTCACGCCCATAAAACAAAATTGGCTCGATATAACATTTAATTACTCTGAATCTTGTTTCCATTGATATGGATCTGTTGCACAAGATGTGTCTCGTTTTCTGGAATGCTGACCTGGCCTGAGCACGTCTGCTTTTTATTTCGTTGTGACATTTCCCATCAGCTGTTATGATTGTTCCTAAGTACTTGAATCTGTCAACCTATTTCGGTTCTATGCCATCGATGGTAATGCTACATTTTGGTGGTATTCTTTTCTTTGAGATGATCATCACTTCAGTCTTCTTTTTATTCAGACTGAGACCTTTATTTTTACTTTCACGAACCACGATGTCCAGAAGAGCCTCTAGCTCCCTTTCACTTTTAGCAATCAGAACTGTGTCGTCTGCATATCTTAAGTTGTTAAGGTTGTACCCGCAAGTTCTCTATAGTTCTCATTATGTTTTCGCTGTACAAGGAGAAGAGGTCAGGAGATAGAACACATCCTTGTCTCACTCCCAGTTTCATGCCTTGGAGCGCTCATATCTGGTTCTCAACCCTCATTGCTGCTGATTGCTGCCAGTATATGTTTTTGATGAGTTTCAGATCTTTCCCATCTATGTTGATGTCTTCCAGCACTTAGCAGCACGTGTATAACAAGCTGCCATGCATATTCAGCCAAGTTTTCGAGGGTCGGGCTAGCCATGGTCCATATAGTAGTGGAGATTGCCAAGCAGGTAGTTTCTTCCATATATACTGCGGTTTCCACATCGATATATCCTGCGGTTTCCATATCGATATATCCTGCGATTTCCATATCGATATATATACTGCGGTTTCCATATCAATATATATACTGCGGTTTCCATGCAAGCCACAGCAATGCACTCTATATGCGCCCAACTCCAGAAAGTTCCAGCAAGATCTGAACAAGTAAATGATGAGATCACAGATGAAACAGAAGATAAACGCTGTTCAAGAAATGTCAGTTAACCAGTATCTCTCACAAGAGACTTGAAATGATGGCAACATAAAGGGATGTAAACATGAACAACAGAAACTCAAAATCTTAGCTTATTTCTAGGGGAGTAAGGAAGGGCATGTTCCTTGTGGTGTGGATGTCAAATGACCGTCAAAGGTCATCTGTAGGAAGTTACAGAATTCCATCCTAGTCCACTCGTTATCGATAGTGAAGCTTCTCGTTTTTGCTATTATTTAGATCTTATTAACAGAACTGGCCATAAAAACTCTCGACTCAGCAAGACGCGAAATAAGGGAAGCCAAGTATTTAAAAAAAATTGGATCAGTGAGAAGTTGGCCAAGAAAATCCAGCGTGGCAATTGCTAATTAGAAACGCTAGTTAAGACAAAGTGCAGTCTGTTTACAGCGAGTTAAATGATAGCCTAATTGTTTTCAAAGAGATAAATGACATTTTGAGAGTTTGAAAAGATCAGATGACAGTCTTCGTATTTCCAAAGACGAGCTTTCAAAGACATCATTTCTTTCAGCGAAATTGCTGATGTCGTAGCTGGGCTAAGGACAGCGATTTGTGCTAAACTCAGCACGAGCTACTGTCCTAGTAACCTGTCACCATCTATCTATCTATCTATCTATCTATCTATCTATCTATCTATCTATCTATCTATCTATCTATCTATCTATCTATCTATCTATCTATCTATCTGTCTGTCTGTCTGTCTGTGTGTCTGTTTGTCTGTCTGTCCCTATCTCTGCCTCATCTATCTATCTATCTATCTATCTATCTATCTATCTATCTATCTATCTATCTATCTATCTGTCTGTCTGTCTGTCTGTCTGTCTGTCTCTATCTCTGCCTCCTCTATATCTATCTATCTATCTATATATATCTATCTATCTATCTATCTATCTATCTATCTATCTATCTATCTATCTATCTATCTATCTATCTATCTGTCTGTCTGTCTGTCTGTCTGTCTGTCCCTATCTCTGCCTCCTATCTATCTATCTATCTATCTATCTATCTATCTATCTATCTATCTATCTATCTATCTATCTATCTATCTATCTATCTATCTATGCCTCCTCTCTCTCTCTCTCTCTCTCTCTCTCTCTCTCTCATCTCGTTCACATATAAACGCAAGCACGTGACTGTATTGATCGGCTGTCATAACTGTCATAATTTCATGAAAATGTTTCACTCTCATGTCACGTGACTCAAGTTCTGTTTCTTCTGTTTATTTCTGATACAAATAAAAGTGGGCGGGGAAGAAGCAGAGAAAGGAATTAAGGGAACCTGGCTCACCACTCCTACCCACCGTCACTTTGTATGTGATAGACAGCTTGGGCAACTAGAACAGAGGCTCTCAAAACAGACTATAAAATATGACCAATTATGCTTTGTTTCTGTTGCCCGTTGAAGTATATACTCACACTTGTATCGTGTACACTGGCAGGACAACCATACCAGAGATGGAGGCATGGACATGTATGTATATTCAATATGCAAATATACACAGAATTTCACATCTCATGTTCGCTGGTTCTCTGGCCACACCAACTATCACTTCTCTTATAGAAGCTAGTTACTGTCACAGCTCAGATTTACAATCACATTGTCTTCCTAGCCGACATTTCTTCTTCTTCTTCTTCGTACGCTTCACTGGCGATAATGCGTGGTACCTTGATTTTTGCGATGCGCCTTTTGGCTGGGTACCTCCGACTTCAGCACCTTTCCTTGCTAGGGCAGACTGTGGTCTTGCTCGGAGTGCCATGAAGACAGTGGTGTAGGCTGACCTGGCCAAAACTTTGTTTTCCAGCCTCTGGTGGCTGTACTTAAGCCCCTCCTCCACGTCAGATTCAGCGTGCAACACTGGTTGCCCAGATGGCTTTGAGACAGTTCCACAGAGACACTCCGACTTTGGGATGAGGAATCCGATGAGTTCTTCAACGATATCCATTCCCCGCCACTTATAATCTACTGGCTCTGTTTTGTTTACCTCTTTCTGATAGCCATTGTTATAAAGATCCATAGGCTTGTCATGTCCTGGATTCATTGGTTTCACCTCAGATTATCCTCATCCCTGCCAGCGATCTCCATGTTTCCATCCGTCCACCATTTTGACATTACATTTTACAAAAATAACAGTTATAATCAGTGTTGATTGCTACAGGTTTCTGGGCTACAGAAGTAGGTCAGAGTTGTTAGGCAACCAGATCTATGTTCCCCTGTCTCACAAAGACTATGTTAAGATAAGTGTGCTCTTAATATTGTTGTTCCCAGGGTTCTTGCCGACAGCAAGTCTGTCATACAAAGTCTGCTGTCACTCAAAGGAAGGCTAGAAGGAAACACAATTGTAAATGTTGTGCGCATTCTCACAGGAAAAAGTGGTCCTGATTCAATGGAAGCACCATGGTCTGTTGGGAAACGAAGAAGCTGGCAGCAGGCAACCACAGCAACATTCTGTGTCATATATCAAATTCAAAACAACAATCAAGCATCAAAACAAGAAGCTGTGGACTAACCAGCACACCCCACAATCTAGGGATCAGGTGCCGCAGCCCTCCTGTCAATCATCATCTTCAGACCACGTACGGGACGCTGCCGATCACGAGCACACCTGTATCCCCAGTCTGTCACACGTCCTTGACCCCACACCCCAGACAGTGATCCAGACTCCAGAGCACATTCTGCAGCTTTGCCTCCTCTACCAAAAAAAAAAAAGGCCCAGCCTAGATCAGACTAACGAGAGCTACACCGGAAGACAAAATTTAGGGCACAAAGTATACACATTTTAGTGGGCGGGGAAGAAGCAGAGAAAGGAATTAAGGGAACCTGGCTCACCACTCCTACCCACCGTCACTTTGTATGTGATAGACAGCTTGGGCAACTAGAACAGAGGCTCTCAAAACAGACTATAAAATATGACCAATTATGCTTTGTTTCTGTTGCCCGTTGAAGTATATACTCACACTTGTATCGTGTACACTGGCAGGACAACCATACCAGAGATGGAGGCATGGACATGTATGTATATTCAATATGCAAATATACACAGAATTTCACATCTCATGTTCGCTGGTTCTCTGGCCACACCAACTATCACTTCTCTTATAGAAGCTAGTTACTGTCACAGCTCAGATTTACAATCACATTGTCTTCCTAGCCGACATTTCTTCTTCTTCTTCTTCGTACGCTTCACTGGCGATAATGCGTGGTACCTTGATTTTTGCGATGCGCCTTTTGGCTGGGTACCTCCGACTTCAGCACCTTTCCTTGCTAGGGCAGACTGTGGTCTTGCTCGGAGTGCCATGAAGACAGTGGTGTAGGCTGACCTGGCCAAAACTTTGTTTTCCAGCCTCTGGTGGCTGTACTTAAGCCCCTCCTCCACGTCAGATTCAGCGTGCAACACTGGTTGCCCAGATGGCTTTGAGACAGTTCCACAGAGACACTCCGACTTTGGGATGAGGAATCCGATGAGTTCTTCAACGATATCCATTCCCCGCCACTTATAATCTACTGGCTCTGTTTTGTTTACCTCTTTCTGATAGCCATTGTTATAAAGATCCATAGGCTTGTCATGTCCTGGATTCATTGGTTTCACCTCAGATTATCCTCATCCCTGCCAGCGATCTCCATGTTTCCATCCGTCCACCATTTTGACATTACATTTTACAAAAATAACAGTTATAATCAGTGTTGATTGCTACAGGTTTCTGGGCTACAGAAGTAGGTCAGAGTTGTTAGGCAACCAGATCTATGTTCCCCTGTCTCACAAAGACTATGTTAAGATAAGTGTGCTCTTAATATTGTTGTTCCCAGGGTTCTTGCCGACAGCAAGTCTGTCATACAAAGTCTGCTGTCACTCAAAGGAAGGCTAGAAGGAAACACAATTGTAAATGTTGTGCGCATTCTCACAGGAAAAAGTGGTCCTGATTCAATGGAAGCACCATGGTCTGTTGGGAAACGAAGAAGCTGGCAGCAGGCAACCACAGCAACATTCTGTGTCATATATCAAATTCAAAACAACAATCAAGCATCAAAACAAGAAGCTGTGGACTAACCAGCACACCCCACAATCTAGGGATCAGGTGCCGCAGCCCTCCTGTCAATCATCATCTTCAGACCACGTACGGGACGCTGCCGATCACGAGCACACCTGTATCCCCAGTCTGTCACACGTCCTTGACCCCACACCCCAGACAGTGATCCAGACTCCAGAGCACATTCTGCAGCTTTGCCTCCTCTACCAAAAAAAAAAAAGGCCCAGCCTAGATCAGACTAACGAGAGCTACACCGGAAGACAAAATTTAGGGCACAAAGTATACACATTTTACTGGGCCATCTTGGGAAGAGCAGCAGAGCACAGAAGAAGAGATCACAGGGGAGATAACGCGAACTCCGGCATAACACAAATGGGTTAAAATGTTTGAAAAATTGTTAAATAAACTTTGTTCTTTCTGTAATAATGGGGAAAAGTTTATTTAGCATTCTTTGAAACATTAAAAATGTTATCCCGAATGCTGGAGCTTGTATTACCCCTCTCTTGTGCTTGTATTACCCCCCTCTGGTGCTTGTGTTACCCCCTCTCTGGTGCTTGTGTTACCCTCTCTCTGGTGCTTGTGTTACCCCCTCTCTGGTGCTTGTGTTACTCCCTCTCTGGTGCTTGTGTTACCCCTCTCTGGTGTTACCCCCCTCTGGTGCTTGTGTTACCTCCCTCTGGTGCTTGTGTTACCCCCTCTCTGGAGCTTGTGTTACCTCCCTCTGGTGCTTGTGTTCTGGTGCTTGTGTTACCCCCTCTCTGATGTTACCTCCCTCTGGTGCTTGTGTTACCTCCTCTCTGGAGTTTGTGTTACTCCCTCTCTGGTGCTTGTGTTACCCCCTCTCTGATGTTACCTCCCTCTGGTGCTTGTGTACCTCCCTCTCTGGTGTTACCTCCCTCTGGTGCTTGTGTTACCCCCTCTCTAGTGTTACCTCCCTCTGGTGCTTGTGTTACCTCCCTCTCTGGTGCTTGTGTTACCACCCTCTGGAGATTGTGTTACCCCCTCTGGAACTTGTGTTACCCCCTCTCTGGTGTTACCCCCTCTGGTGCTTGTGTTACCTCCCTCTGGTGTTGCATTACCCCCTCTCTGGTGTTACCCCCTTTCTGGTGTTACCCCCTCTCTGGTGTTACCCCTCTCTGGTGTTACCCCCTCTCTGGTGCTTGTGTTACCCCCTCTCTGGTGTTACCCCCTCTCTGGTGTTACCCCTTCTCTGGTGCTTGTGTTACCCCCTCTGTCTCTGGTGTTACCCCTTCTCTGGTGCTTGTGTTACCCCCTCTGGTGTGTGTTACCCCCTCTCTGGTGTTACCTCCCTCTGGTGCTTGTGTTACCCCTCTCTGGTGTTACCTCCCTCTGGTGCTTGTGTTACCCCCTCTCTGATGTTACCTCCCTCTGGTGCTTGTGTTACCCCCTCTCTGGTGTTACCTCCCTCTGGTGCTTGTGTTACCTCCCTCTGGAGCTTCTGTTACCCCCTCTCTGGAGCTTGTGTTACCTCCCTCAGGTGCTTGTGTTACCCCCTCTCTGGTGTTACCTCCCTCTGGTGCTTGTGTTACCTCCCTCTGGAGCTTCTGTTACCCCCTCTCTGGAGCTTCTGTTACCCCCTCTCTGCAACTTGTGTTACCCTCTTCTGGAGCTTGTGTTACCTCCTTCTGGAGCTTGTGTTACCTCCCTCTGGTGCTTGTGTTACCTCCCTCTGGTGCTTGTGTTACCCCCTTCTGGAGCTTATGTTACCTCCTTCTAGAGCTTGTGTTACCTCCTTCTGGAGCTTGTGTTACCTCCCTCTGGTGCTTGTGTTACCTCCTTCTGGAGCTTGTGTTACCTCCCTCTAGTGCTTGTGTTACCTCCCTCTGGAGCTTGTGTTACCTCCTTCTGATGCTTGTGTTACCCCCTTCTGGAGCTTGTGTTACCTCCTTCTGGAGCTTGTGTTACCTCCTTCTTGAGCTTGTGTTACCCCTTCTGTTGCTTGTGTTACCCCCTTCTGGAGCTTGTATTACCTCCTTCTTGAGCTTGTGTTACTTCCTTCTGCAGCTTGTGTTACCCCCTTCTGGAGCTTGTGATACCCCCTTCTGGAGCTTGTGTTACCTGCTTCTGGTGCTTGTGTTACCCCCTTCTGGAGCTTGTGTTAGCTCATTCTGGAGCTTGTGTTACCCCCTTCTGGAGCTTGTGTTACTCCCTTCTGGAGCTTGTGTTACCTCCCTCTAGTGCTTGTGTTACCCCCTTCTGGAGCTTGTGTTACCTCCCTCTAGTGCTTGTGTTACCCCCTTCTGGTGCTTGTGTTAGCCCCTCTCCACTAGTGCTTGTGTTACCCCTTCTGGTGCTTGTGTTACCTCCCTCTGGAGCTTGTGTTAACCCCCACTAGTCCTTGTGTTACCTCCTTCTGGAGCTTGTGTTACCTTCCTCTGGTGCTTGTGTTACTTCCTTCTGGAGCTTATGTTACCTCTTTCTGGTGCTTGTGTTACCCCTTCTGGTGCTTGTGTTACCCTCTTCTGGAGCTTGTGTTACCTCTCTCTGGAGCTTGTGTTACCCCCTTCTGGTGCTTGTGTTACCCCTTCTGGTGCTTGTGTTACCCCCTTCTGGAGCTTGTGTTACCCCCTTCTGGAGCTTGTGTTACCTCCTTCTGGTGCTTGTTTTACCCCCTTCTGGAGCTTGTGTCACCTCATTCTGGAGCTTGTGTTACCCCCTTCTGGAGCTTGTGTTACCTCCTTCTGGAGCTTGTGTTACCTCCTTCTGGTGCTTGTGTTACCCCCCTTCTGGAGCTTGTGTTACACCCTTCTGGAGCTTGTGTTACCCTCTTCTGGAACTTGTGTTACTTCCTTCTGGAGCTTGTGGAGCTTGTTTTACCTTCCTCTAGTGCTTGTTACCTCCCTCTAGTGCTTGTGTTACTCCCTTCTGGAGCTTGTGTTACCTCCCTCTAGTGCTTGTGTTACCCCCTTCTGGAGCTTGTGTTACCCCCCACTAGTCCTTGTGTTACCCCCTTCTGGTGCTTGTGTTACCTCCCTCTGGTGCTTGTGTTACCTCCCTCTGGTGCTTGTGTTACCTCCCTCTGGTGCTTGTGTTACCTCCCTTTGGTGCTTGTGTTACCTCCCTCTGGTGTTTGTGTTACCTCCCTCTGGTGCTTGTGCTACTTCCCTCTGGTGCTTGTGTTACCTCCCTCTGGTGCTTGTGTTACCCCCCACTAGTGCTTGTGTTACCCCCCACTAGTGCTTGTGTTACCCCCTTCTGATGCTTGTGTTACCCCCTTCTGGTGCTTGTGTTACCCCCTTCTGGAGCTTGTGTTACCCCCTTCTGGAGCTTATGTTACCCCCTTTTAGAGCTTGTGTTACCTCCCTCTGGTGCTTGTGTTAACTCTTTCTGTGTCGTTTTGTCAGCCTCATTAGTTGTGTTCGCTCTGGCAGGAAAAGGAATTACACTAAGATCTACATAGTCTGGCAGGAGAAGGAAGTAAACAAAGATCTACATAGCCTGGCAGGAGAAGGAAGTACACAATGATCTACATAGTCTGGCATGAGAAGGAAGTACACAATGATCTACATAGTCTGGCAGGAGAAGGAAGTACACAAGGATCTACATAGTCTGGCAGGAGAAGGAAGTACACAAGGATCTACATAGTCTTGGAGGAGCAGGAAGTACACAATGATCTACATAGTCTGGCATGAGAAGGAAGTACACAATGATCTACATAGTCTGGCAGGGGCAGGAAGTACACAAAGATTAACATAGAAAGGCAGGCGCGGGAAGTATACAAAGATCGACATAGTCTAGCAAGCGCAGAAGTACACAAAGATCAACACAGAAAGGCAGGCATGGGAAGTGCAAAAAGATCGACATAGAAAGGCAGGCGCAGGAAGTGCACAAAGATCGACATAGTCTGGCAGGCGCAGAAGTACACAAAGATCAACACAGAAAGGCAGGCATGGGAAGTGCAAAAAGATCGACATAGAAAGGCAGGCGCAGGAAGTGCACAAAGATCGACATAGTCTGGCAGGCGCAGGAAGTACACAAAGATCGACATAGTCTGGCAGGCGCAGGAAGTACACAAAGATCGACATAGTCTGGCAGGCACAGGAAGTGCACAAAGATCAACATAGTCTGGCAGGCGCAGGAAGTGCACAAAGATCGACATAGTCTGGCAGGCGCAGGAAGTGCACAAAGATCGACATAGTCTGGCAGGCGCAGGAAGTACACAAAGATCGACATAGTCTGGCAGGCCCAGGAAGTGCACAAAGATCAACATAGTCCCTGTGGAGGCTGGGTATGCCGCAGAAGCTCTGCGAGTTTTCTTGATTTTTAGTTCCACCCTTCAAAAATAGCAACCCACTCCGCATCCAGCACGAAAGTGTGGATCAAGTGGAAATTGAACAATGTTGAATAAACACAGACTTATAAAGTACAGAGTTATAAAGACAGATGTATAAAGTACAGACTTATAAACACTGACCTATAAAGTACACAGACTTACAAAGTACAGACTTATAAACACTGACTTATAAACATAGACTTACAAAGTACAGACTTATAAACACTGACTTATAAAGTACACAGACTTACAAAGTACAGACTTATAAACACTGACTTATAAACATAGACTTACAAAGTACAGACTTATAAAGCACATACTTATAAAGTGCAGACTTACAAAAACAGACTGTATAAATACAGACTTACATGTTTAGAGCGCTGAAAGTGAACGAGAAATAAAACAAGAAGAAGAAACACACACCAGAGGGACAAGAAACACACACCGGAGGGAAGGACAAGAAACACACACCAGAGGGAGGGACAAGAAACACACACCAGAGGGAAGGACAAGAAACACACACCAGAGGGAGGGACAAGAAACACACACCAGACGGAAGGACAAGAAACACACACCAGAGGGACAAGAAATACACACCGGAGGGAGGGACAAGAAACACACACCAGAGGGAAGGACAAGAAACACACACCAGAGGGACAAGAAACACACACCAGAGGGAAGGACAAGAAACACACACCAGAGGGAAGGACAAGAAACACACACCAGAGGGAAGGACAAGAAACACAAACCGGAGGGAAGGACAAGAAACACACACCAGAGGGAAAGACAAGAAACACACACCAGAGGGAAGGACAAGAAACACACACCAGAGGGAAGGACAAGAAACACACACCAGAGAGAAGGACAAGAAACACACACCAGAGGGAAGGACAAGAAACACACACCAGAGAAGGACAAGAAACACACACCAGAGGGAAGGACAAGAAACACACACCGGAGGGAAGGACAAGAAACACACACCAGAGGGAAGGACAAGAAACACACACCAGATGGATAAGAAACACACAATGGAGGGAAGGACAAGAAACACACACCAGAGGGAAGGACAAGAAACACACCGGAGGGAAGGACAAGAAACACACACCAGAGGGAAGGACAAGAAACACACACCAGAGGGAAGGACAAGAAACACACACCAGAGGGAAGGACAAGAAACACACACCAGAGGGACAAGAAACACACACCGGAGGGAGGGAGAAGAAACACACACTAGAGGGAAGGACAAGAAACACATACAAGAGAGAAGGACAAGAAACACACACCAGAGGTAAGGACAAGAAACACACACCAGATGGAAGGACAAGAAACACACACCAGAGGGAAGGACAAGAAACACACACCAGAGGGAAGGACAAGAAACACACACCAGAGGGAAGGAAAAGAAACACACACCAGAGGGAAGGACAAGAAACACACACCGGAGGGAAGGACAAGAAACACACACCAGAGGGAAAGACAAGAAACACACACCAGAGGGAAGGACAAGAAACACACACTAGAGGGAAGGACAAGAAACACACACCAGAGGGAAAGACAAGAAACACATACCAGAGGGAGGGACAAGAAACACACACCAGAGGGAAAAACAAGAAACACACACCAGAGGGAAGGACAAGAAATACACACCAGAGGGACAAGAAACACACACCGGAGGAAGGGACAAGAAACACACACCAGAGGGACAAGAAACACACACCAGAGGGACAAGAAACACACACCGGAGGGAGGGACAAGAAACACACACCAGAGGGAAGGACAAGAAACACACACCGGAGGGAGGGACAAGAAACACACACCAGAGGGAAGGACAAGAAACACACACCGGAGGGAAGGACAAGAAACACACACCAGAGGGAAGGACAAGAAACACACACCGGAGGGAAAGACAAGAAACACACACCAGAGAGGAAGAAAAGAAACACACACCAGAGGGAAAGACAAGAAACACACACCAGAGGTAAAGACAAAAAACACACACCAGAGGGAAAGACAAGAAACACACACCAGAGGGACAAGTAACACACACCGGAGGGAGGGACAAGAAACACACACCAGAGGGAAGGACAAGAAACACACACCAGAGGGAAGGACAAGAAACACACACCAGAGAGAAAGACAAGAAACACACACCAGAGGGAAGGACAAGAAACACACACCAGAGGGAAGGACAAGAAACACACACCGGAAGGAAGCACAATAAACACACACCAGAGGGACAAGAAACATACACTGAGGGACAAGAAACACACACCAGAGGGAAGGACAAGAAACACACACCAGAGGGACAAGAAACACACACCAAAGGGACAAGAAACACACACCGGAGGAAGGGACAAGAAACACACACCAGAGGGACAAGAAACACACACCGGAGGGAGGGACAGAAACACACACCAGAGGGAAGGACAAGAAACACACACCGGAGGAGGGACAAGAAACCACACCAGAGGGAAGGACAAGAAACACACACCGGAGTGAAGGACAAGAAACACACACCAGAGGGAAGGACAAGAAACACACACCGGAGGGAAAGACAAGAAACACACACCAGAGAGAAAGAAAAGAAACACACACCAGAGGGAAAGACAAGAAACACACACAGAGGGAAAGACAAAAAACACACACCAGAGGGAAAGAGAAGAAACACACACCAGAGGGACAAGAAACACACACCGGAGGAGGGACAAGAACACACACCAGAGTGAAGGACAAGAAACACACACCAGAGGGAAAAACAAGAAACACACACCAAGAGAAAGACAAGACACACACCAGAGGAAGGACAAGAAACACACCAGAGGGAAGGACAAGAAACACACACCAGAAGGAAGGACAATAAACACACACCAGAGGGACAAGAAACACACACTGAGGGACAAGAAACACACACCGGAGGGAAGGACAAGAAACACACACCAGAGGGACAAGAAACACACACCAGAGGGACAAGAAACACACACCGGAGGGAAAGACAAGAAAAACACACCAGAGGGAAGGACAAGAAACACACACCAGAGGGAAGGACAAGAAACACACACCAGAGGGAAGGACAAGAAACACACACCAGAGGGACAAGAAACACACACCGGAGGGAAAGACAAGAAACACACACCAGAGTGAAGGACAAGAAACACACACCGGAGGGACAAGAAACACACACTGAGGGACAACAGAGATAAACATTTCGCACAAGCTGATCTCGAACGTTACGTGTCGCGCAGTCCGTACTGTTTGTCGTAAACAAGTTGTTATGACCAGGTCAATGCGTAAATTTTGTCAGTTCTCCAGAAACTGGCGTGCCCTGATTGTTCTTTACTTGCCTGAGCACTGGTGCTAAAATGGCCTATCTTAACAAAGGCTAATGATGTTTGACATCTACTGATGTAGCCAGACCTGTGAGGTCAGCACGGTCAGTCTCTTGACCTGGCCGTCTCCTCAGTTTATTTACAGATGAAATAATCTTTTAACTGCGAATCAGGCTCATCTACTTTTTTTTCTTTTCTTTTTAACTTGTCCGATCATCATCATCATCATCATCATCATCATTCTTTCTTTCTTTCTTTGTCTTTCTTTCTCTCATTCTCCTTTTTCTTCCTATAATTCTCCCGGTTCTCCTCCTCCTCCTTCTTCTTCTTCTCCTCCTCTTCCTCCTCCTCCTTCTTCTTCTTCTCCTCCTCCTCCTCTTCCTCCTTCTTCTTCTTCTCTGATTTTTATATCAGAGCCTCCAAAAGGAATATTTATATCAGAGCCTCCAAAAGGAATATTTATATCAGAGCCTCCAAAAGGAATATTTATATCAGAGCCTCCAAAAGGAAAGGAATATTTATATCAGAGCCTCCAAAAGGAAAGGAATATTTATATCAGAGCCTCCAAAAGGAATATTTATATCACAGCCTCCAAGAGGAAATTTTTATATCAGAGCCTCCAAGAGGAAATTTTATATCAGAGCCTCCAAGAGGAAATTTTATATCAGAGCCTCCAAGAGAAAATTTTATATCAGAGCCTCCAAGAGAAAATTTTATAACAGAGCGTTCAAGACGAATATTTATATCAGAGCCTCCAAGAGGAACTTATATATCATAGCCTCCAGGAGAAATATTTATATCAGAGCCTTCAAAAGAATTTTTACATATCAGAGCCTCCAAGAGGAATATTTATATCAGAGCCTCGAAGAGGAAATTTTTTATATCAGAGCCTCGAAGAGGAATTTTTATATCACAGCCTCCAAGAGAAATATTTATATCAGAGCCTCCATTAGGAATATTTATATCAGAGCCTCCAAAAGGAATTTTTATATACCAGAGCCTCCAGGAGAAATATTTATATCACAGCCTCCAATAGAAATATTTAAATCAGAGCCTCTAAGAGGACATTTTTATATCCGATCCTCCAAGAGAAATTTTTATATATCAAAGCTTCTAAGAGTAATATTTATATCAGAGCCTCCAAGAGAAATTTTTATATATCAAAGCTTCTAAGAGTAATATTTATATCAGAGCCTCCAAGAGAAATTTTTATATATCAAAGCTTCTAAGAGTAATATTTATATCAGAGCCTTCAAGAGGAATTTTGTAAGGTGGTGCAAAACTATTCCTCCCCTGTTCACTTACTATTGATTAACTATTCTGTTTTTATCCACTAACCTTCCCCTTCCATTTACTCTGTTGATTAACTATATCTACTTACCTCCCCCTTCCATTTACTCTGTTGATTAACTATATCTACTTACCCCCCCCCCCTTCATTTACTCTGTTGATTAACTATATCTACTTACCTCCCCCTTCCATTTACTCTGTTGATTGACTATATCTACTTACCTCCACCCTCCATTTACTCTGTTGATTAACTACATCTACTTACCTCCCCCTTCCATTTACTCTGTTAATTAACTACATCTACTTACCTCCCCCTTCCATTTACTCTGTTGATTGACTACATCTACTTACCTCCCCCTTCCATTTACTCTGTTGATTGACTATATCTACTTACCTCCCCCTTCCATTTACTCTGTTGATTGACTATATCTACTTACCTCCCCCTTCCACTTACTCTGTTGATTGACTATATCTACTTACCTCCCCCTTCCACTTACTCTGTTGATTGACTACATATACTTACCTCCCCCTTCCACTTACTCTGTTGATGATCTACAACCTTCATCCTACCTCCTTCTCCCTCTTCAAAGTAAGGGGAAGTCATCCAGGTCCCAGAGTTATGCACCAGTTGGACACACCTTCCCCCACCTCCTCTCCCAGCCCCCCCCCCCCACTCCCGACTGTACCTGTGTGGTATAACATATAACATGGTGAAGACCAGGATCAGAATTCTTGGCCGGAGATAAGTCTTCAGATTTGGCAGCAGTTGTGGTGGTGGTGAACATGATGGTGATGGCAGATCTCCTATGGTTGCGAGCTGAACAATTTTGGACACAAACGCGTAGTGAATAACGTAGTCATTTTTCCTGCCTTGAAATACTTGCAAGTCTTCTTCTTCTTCTTCTTCTTCTACTACTACTACTACTACTACTACTACTACTACTACTACTACTACTACTACTACTACTACTACTACTACTACTACTACTACTACTACTACTACTACTACTACTACTACTACTACGACTACTACTACTACTCTCTAATATATGATGAGAAGTATAACAGCTTTCAATCATAAGCACGGAGTGAGGCACGGCTCTCTCTTAGATGAACACATATATAAAAGTATTGGGTACTCCGTGTAATAATTGATGTCATTCATTTCTTTCTAAATCTATTTATCTGAGAGAACGAAAATGTAAGAGAAACTGAATTATTTTGTTAAATTTATTTTTACCGGATTTGGGAAGGAGGGGTAGGGTTTGGGGTGGGGATCCAGCACTATGACTGAGGACTGGAAGATTGTAGCACCCCAGGATTTTGTGTTGTCTGTAGTAAATTTTATTTTTAAAAATATTAATGATGCGTCTATGTGCAAAAACAAAAAAAAAGTTGATGAGCACGGCCAAAGATGATATATTTAGAAAAGTCTTGGGCGTGTTAATATTTTGACTGAATTTTGTCCATCCTTTTATAAATTTTCCCTTGATTTATCTAAGTTCATCAGTGACGTAAAAAACTGCGCGCCCTGCACGTCATGGTTGTCAATGCTTGCTTGTTACTCGACATCAGGGATTGCCAGCTGTGAGAGAAAACCTAGGCCCAGTCTACAACACTGAAATAAGGCAAAGCTGTGAAAGAAAAGTTGCCTTACGCTCAAGAACAAACATCGTGTTTTACAGGCATCAGGGCTGTTTTAGTCTGGAAAGTGGACAAGTTTTTTGGTTTTACAAAAAGCAGTTCAGCGAAAGCTGGGTATTATTTATTTAAAAAAAAACAAAAGCAAAAACCCAACGTCTGTTGATATAGTTGAACTCTTAAAGTTTCCTCATCCCAAGATTGAAACATTAATTCCGTAAAATACAATTTTGATACAAGTTTGAAATTTGGTGTCCATTACGACTACAGTAGTGTTGCGTTTTTTTTTTTGAACAACATATAATCAGTTCCATGAGCGCAAGATGGTACAGAACAAGTGCACACTGCCTTTTCATGAGTGTGCATTGTGTTGAAGACCAGTTCGTATATGCCTTTAGGTCAGTCCATGAGTTAGCAGGTAAGTCCATGAGTTACTAGGTAAGTCCAGGAGTTAGCAGGTCAGTCCAGGAGTTACTAGGTAAGTCCAGGAGTTACTAGGTAAGTCCAGGAGTTAGCAGGTCAGTCCGGGAGTTACTAGGTAAGTCCAGGAGTTACTAGGTAAGTCCATGGGTTAGCAGGTAAGTCCAGGAGTTACTAGGTAAGTCCAGGAGTTACTAGGTAAGTCCATGAGTTAGCACGTAAGTCCAGGAATTAGTAGGTAAGTCCATGAGTTAGCAGGTAAGTCCAGGAGTTACTAGGTAAGTCCAGGAGTTAACAGGTAAGTCCAGGAGTTACTAGGTAAGTCCAGGAGTTAACAGGTAAGTCCAGGAGTTACTAGGTAAGTCCAGGAGTTACTAGGTAAGTCCAGGAGTTAACAGGTAAGTCCAGGAGTTAACAGGTAAGTCCAGGGGTTAACAGGTAAGTCCAGGAGTTAGCAGGTAAGTCCACGAGTTACTAGGTAAGTCCAGGAGTTACTAGGTAAGTCCAGGAGTTACTAGGTAAGTCCAGGAGTTACTAGGTAAGTCCAGGAGTTAGCAGGTAAGTCCAGGAGTTAGCAGGTAAGTCCAGGAGTTACTAGGTAAGTCCATGAGTTAACAGGTAAGTCCAGGAGTTACTAGGTAAGTCCATGAGTTAGCAGGTAAGTCCAGGAGTTACTAGGTAAGTCCATGAGTTAACAGGTAAGTCCAGGAGTTACTAGGTAAGTCCAGGAGTTAGCAGGTAAGTCCAGGAGTTAGCAGGTAAGTCTAGGAGTTAGCAGGTCAGTCCAGGAGTTAGATCAAACACGTGATGCTTTCTTGTTGAGAAACAGCTTCTAACATCAGAGACTGACTGACTGCCGGCAAAGGGAGGAGCAGTAGAATACAACGCAGACGCGGTTGTCAGTTGAGGCAGGAATTAACAGATTAGTTAGAGAAGATTATGGTCAGAGCTAAGGTTCCATCACTGATAACAACAATAAGCAGCAGAAGAATGAGAAGGCTGGAACACGTGACAAGAATGAATGGCAGCCATATTGTCAAGTAGGTTTTGTATGGCGAATTTATGGCGGGAAGGAGGTCACGTGGTACGCTTAAAATGAGATATAAAGAGATTTTTAAATCATCGCCGCGGGATTTCTCTGTCAACCACAAAGTCTAGGTAAAAGGTAAAGGTAAAATTCCCCATTAAGGGGAATACGGTGTTAGGCCCGTATTTTCCATGACCTTCGGTACATGAAAGTCTGATGTGGTCAGTATCACGCCTGGCCGCTTTACCTTCCCAGATTTCTCTGATACCCAATTTTAGAGGCTGGGTCAACCCCGGGGCCAAAAAAAAAAAAAAACCCACAGCTGGGACTGAACCCGGTACCACCAGATTAGTAAGCTGAGCGCCTAACCACTCGGCCAACCAGACCGAGTCTAGGAGAAACATGAAAATAAAACTAAGTCACGTGACAAGCAGCTCTGCGTGAGAGCACATCATCATCTGAGGAGGAAACGAGGGCCAAACTTGAAGTTAAAAGACGCAAGGGCAAGAAAGAGCACTTTGCAAGACAAATATTGCTTGTTGTTAACGTGGCCGTTTCTGCAAGTCCAACATTGGTAGAGTCAGCCATGAGAGAAACTGCACGGCAAGATAATGCCCGGCCCATACCCACAGCAGTTGATATCTGCCCGCTTCAGATCCGTATCCTTAGACGAAAAAATGCCAAAATACAGACAATATAGGACAGAAATACCAGCCATTAAAAAAAAAAACCTGTTGATTGTGTCAAATGTTTTCACTGGTCAGAACAAAAATTATGACGAAAGTAAACAGAGAAACGTGCACAGAATGGAAGCTATTTGAAAAGTAAACATACAAAGACCTTTACAAACACTCTGTAATTTCAGTCTATTAACACTCTCTCTCTCCCTCGCTCTCTCTCTCCCTCGCTCTCTCTCTCTCACTCTCTCTCTCCCTAGCTCTCTCTCCCTCACTCTCTCTCCCTCGCTCTCTCTCTCCCTCGCTCTCTCTCCCTCGCTCTCTCTCCCTCGCTCTCTCTCCCTCGCTCTCTCTCTCACTCGCTCTCTCTCCCTCGCTCTCTCTCTCACTCGCTCTCTCTCCCTCGCTCTCTCTCGCCCCCTCGCTCTCTCTCTCTCGCTCTCTCTCTCCCTCGCTCTCTCTCTCTCTCTCTCTCTCTCTCTCTCTCCCTCGCTCGTTCTCTCTCCAATATTTATGTATACATCTGATTTCCACCAGTATTGGTAACTCTGACAAAAAGTATTTAGAGTAGAAAATATGAAACACCATTTCACCCAGTTATTTTCTTCATGCACTGCCCGGCACAGAAGAAGAAGAAGAAGGTAGAACGCTGAGCGGGAATACGCTAACTGTTGTTATCAATATGTTATAAACACACACACATAAACATAAAATGTAGTCTGTATGTCCAGGCTAGAACAAGGATGGGGAGGGACGGGGTTGAGATGGGTCACACGAGATGGATCTACGATTGTGTGAACATGAATGTACTGTTGTAGTTATTGTTTCTGATTGCAGGTTAGGATAAGACCTACATTCCCCATGTGGCGGAGCTTACAACCCGCTGTGTACTGGCCTGTGTTCGCGCCTTCATTTACAGGCAAAACAAAGCAATAAAGATATGTCTCAGTCATTGCTCTGCCCCGCCAACGATGTATGTACGTATGTATGTATGTATGTATGTATATATGTATATATGTATGTATGTATGTATGTATGTATGTATTTATGTATGTATGTATATATGTATGTATGTATGTATATATGTATGTATGTATATATGTATGTATATATGTATGTATGTATGTATATATATGTATGTATGTATATATGTATGTATGTATATATGTATGTATGTATGTATGTTTATGTATGTATGTATGTATGTATATATGTATGTATGTATGTATATAGGTATGTATGTATATAGGTATGTATGTATTTAGGTATGTATGTATGTATGTATGTATGTATGTATAGTAACAGATGTTTCTTATCTCACGCCTGCTCAACAGACATAGTTTTGTAGGATGTCATATGTCACTAAAACCAGCTTTAGACCACAAAGATTAACCGTTGTTTGTGCATGTTCGTGGAAGACTTCGGTTAAAATCTGGCATTTCTAAAACTCTTAACAACCTCGCACGAGACATTTAAATGGGTTTAAAAAATAAATATTCATAAAGTTTCGTTTTGTGGCTGGGAGTTCAGAATTTTAAATTACCACATTCTAAAAATAGGCAATGTGTAATTGGCCAGTAAAACTTTGCTATGGTAATTTTATTTTAGTTAAAAAAAATGTTCTTGTGTTTTGGATGTCAGTAGGTTAAACGTTAAGGATACAAACTGTTTTTAATGGTTTATTATTTGTTAAAAGTTGTTTTGTTTTTTTTTTAAACATCGGGTTTTGACAAGTTCTTTTATGACTTTTAATCATAAGCATTTAATGCTATTTTTAGATTTTGTGATCATAAAAAATGTTCTTATATCTGGCGGCAGCTGTCACAGCATGAAAGCTTAGAGGGGAAGTCAAAGATCTGTGTACACTCTGAGACACGTCATGTCACTGGGTTATTTTACCATGAAAGCTTAGAGGGGAAGTCAAAAATTTGTCACGTTGTCACGTGGTTGTACATCTACAAAGTTGTACATCCACTGGCACATTGGGTCACCTGTTCTGCCAACCACTGGCACATTGGGTCACCTGTTCTGCCAACCACTGGCACTTTGTGTCACCTGTTCTGCCAACCACTGGCACTTTGGGTCACGTGTTCTACCAACAACTGGCACTTTGGGTCACCTGTTCTACCAACCACTGGCACTTTGGGTCACCTGTTCTACCAACAACTGGCACATTGGGTCACCTGTTCTACCAACCACTGGCACTTTGGGTCACCTGTTCTACCAACCACTGGCACTTTGGGTCACCTGTTCTACCAACCACTGGCACTTTGGGTCACCTGTTCTACCAACCACTGGCACTTTGGGTCACCTGTTCTACCAACAACTGGCACTTTGGGTCACCTGTTCTACCAACCACTGGCACTTTGGGTCACCTGTTCTACCAACCACTGGCACTTTGGGTCACCTGTTCTACCAACCACTGGCACTTTGGGTCACCTGTTCTACCAACAACTGGCACTTTGGGTCACCTGTTCTACCAACAACTGGCACTTTGGGTCACCTGTTCTACCAAGCACTGACGACTTTTACCAGTGATGTGGTCAGCATCACAACAGGGCACCTTTCCCTCCCCTTCTCCACATTAAGCTATAAACCCATTTCTACAGTTAGGTGACTTCCGGCCCTGGACGTCCCGTGAGATACGAGTGCTTTTAAATTCTGTCATAGGCCAGAATTTTCATTTTCTTGATTCAGTCCTAAATGAGCAGTAGGGGAGCCAAGTAAGAAAATGTTTCAAACTGACGACTGCCAGGTCTAGAAGAATGATACATGCAGGTCAAAGTTCATCTTACATACATGATCCAGCAAACAAACATCAGTGAACGTTGGCGAGCTGGCGGACACGAACATCCAAGCGGTGTCCTTGGCTTCGTGAGAAGATGACAAGCCAACAACTCACATGCTTGTAGGAGGCATGGTCCAGAGGGGCCCCAGGGTGACAGGAGTTATAAGGGCCCAAATCTTTTCCTGAGAAAGGGAGGGGGAGGTGGAAAGAAAGAGGCTGAGAAGTTTAGTTTCTCCCTCTAGAACAGAGAGTTTCACACTCGGTTATCTTATCTTATACCTTATATCCTTCCCGTGCCGTTAAACGTCACACAGGGCTCGCAAGGTAGTTCGTCAACACTCGGTTAACACTAAACTATATCATAAACATTTCATAAATAATGTTATCAGTGGGGTTTTTGTTGTTGAAAGGAACATTTTCCGCTCAAGAAAGTTGTCCCGCGTGACACACACACATACACATACACACGCGTACACACAGAGAACCTCTGATCTGAAGGTACCTGAAAATAAAACAAAGCCCAAAGGGCATTTCCGCAATAGCTAAACATTAAAAGCTGGTGATAAACCTGGACTGTGATGTATGTATGTATGTATGTATGTATGTATGTGGGTGAATGTATTTTAAAATATTCACTTCATCTTTATAGCTACAGCCTTTCAAATATATTACATCTTCTTCTTCTTTTAGCTGCTCCGCTTTTCTAACGGGGTGGGCCTCGCTTCGATCCTCGTGGTGGTGTTCCCACTCCAAGCCTTATACGATGCTGCTGCTCCCACTCCAAGCCTTATACGATGCTGGTGCTCCCACTCCAAGCCTTATACGATGCTGTTGTTTCTACTCCCTGGCCTATATGATGCTGGTATTTCTACTCCCAGCCCTATATGATGCTGGTATTTCTACTCCCAGCCCTATATGATGCTGGTGTTTCTACTCCCAGCCCTATATGATGCTGGTATTTCTACTCCCAGCCCTATATGATGCTGGTATTTCTACTCCCAGCCCTATATGATGCTGTTGTTTCTACTCCCTGGCCTATATGATGCTGGTATTTCTACTCCCAGCCCTATATGATGCTGGTATTTCTACTCCCAGCCCTATATGATGCTGGTATTTCTACTCCCAGCCCTATATGATGCTGGTATTTCTACTCCCAGCCCTATATGATGCTGGTGTTTCTACTCCCAGCCCTATATGATGCTGGTGTTTCTACTCCCAGCCCTATATGATAGTGGTGTTTCTACTCCCAGCCCTATATGATAGTGGTGTTTCTACTCCCAGCCCTATATGATGCTGGTGTTTCTACTCCCAGCCCTATATGATGCTGGTGTTTCTACTCCCAGCCCTATATGATGTTGGTGTTTCTACTCCCAGCCCTATATGATGCTGGTGTTTCTACTCCCAGCCCTATATGATGCTGGTGTTTCTACCCCCAGGCCTATATGATGCTGGTGTTTCTACTCCCAGCCCTATACGATGTTGGTGTTTCTACCCCCAGCCCTATATGATAGTGGTGTTTCTACTCCCAGCCCTATACGATGTTGGTGTTTCTACTCCCAGCCCTATACGATGCTGGAGTTTCTACTCACAGCCCTATAGAATACTGGTGTCCCCACTCCCAGCCCTATCAGATGCTGGTGTCCCCATTCCCAGCTGTATACTGCGCCTTCGTCCCAACATCTTTACAACAGCAGCTATTAAGAACATCCTTCTCTCAGTTCCTAAGAGTCGGTGCAGTAAACCCCAGACAGAAAACCCCAGACAGAAAACACCAGACAGTAAATCCCAGACAGAAAACCCCAGACGGAAAACCCCAGACAGAAAACCCCAGACAGTAAATCCCAGACAGAAAATCCCAAAAAGAAAACCCCAGACAGTAAATCCCAGACAGAAAACCCCAGAAAGAAAACCCCAGACAGTAAACCCCAGACAGAAACCCCTAGTTATATTTAAACATCTGAACTCTCCCCTACTCCCATAAATAAATCCTTTCATCTCTGAGAACACAATGTTTATTTATGTAGTGCTGAGCTGACGCCTTTAATCTTCAAACAAATCTTTGGTCAAATCTTTGAACAAATCTTTGGTCTAGTCTAAGATAAAACGATTAGCACATACATTTATTTTGTCTTCAACGTCAGACGAGGGCGCACACCACATAGGCAGATTTTAATCACAACAACGTTCAAACATAAAAATAGAGTTAAAAAGCAACCTAAAAAGAATCCAACCTGGCCCAAAAATATTCATCTGGCTGCAAAAGATTGCACATCCGATTACATTTTGAAATGAATATTTTAAAACAAACTCTTCCAAACAGACAGTTCGTGCGAACATGAGGTACAAGACATCTCGTTCATATCTGGGCGTGCTGACCTTTTTTTTTTTTTGGATATCTTCATCCGTCATACAACTACCATCAACAAACACTGCCACGGTCTGATGGTAGTTTTTTTTTATCAGCATGGATTCCGCGTGAAGTTTGTCACGTTTTCTATGAGAAATCACTTTTTCATTTGCCCCTGAAGTGGGAACAACGTACGGGACACTGACAAGGCTTGAGAAAAGTCAGTCAGTCATTTGCATGTCCCTTGCGGAACTTTGCCTCCCTAACAGCACTCCTGTAGGCCTCTCGGTTGTGAGCAAGATGGCCTGCTGCTGATGCATCCATTAGCAGATCATCAACGATGTCTTGCAGCCATCTTTGCCTTGGTCTTCCTCCCTTTATTTTTCTCATTGTGTACCCTTCCAAGACGTCTACTCTAAATTATCATGACGTTTAATGTGTCCAAAATATTTAAGTTTTCTCTGTTTAATCCTCTTTACTAGTCAGCCTTCTTCAATATTAAGTTCTTGTAGTATGAATACATCACCCTCGATCAGGGTGACGTGAAGCCATGGGAGCAGGTGGTGGATGGAATGAGAGAGTAGTCGACAGATAATGTTGGTTATGGTCACCATTCTATGATGGTAGGCAGATGATCTCAATGTAGAGACAATGGCTACGATCACTGACTAGTACAGTCACTGCCCGGAAGGAAAGCCATAGTAAACTATCTTCCGGAAATATACCAAGAAACCCCAACAGCAACATGGCGGACAATATCCTGACGGTGTTACCAAGGAAAACCTCTGCATCAAACTAAAAAGGCAAAATAAGAGTAGGCTTGGAAAAGAGGCAGAAAAACAGTCATTATGATTGGTGAAGTAAATACTAACCATGTACCTGCTGCCGTGATTGGTAGAACGGCTACTAACCATGAAACAGCTGAATTGATTGGAGGAGCAACTATTAATTGTAAAACAGCTGTCATGATTGGTAGATAAGTTTTTTTCTTTTAAATTTGTAATTTTTACACGCCAGTTTTATTTGTAAAAATCACATCTTTGCACCAGAATACATCGCAAGCAGATATATATTTACAATACACTGCATAATAGCTTGTATAATAGACTGTACAACAGACTATATAACAGATTGTATAACATAATGTATAATAGATTGTATAATATAAAGTATAATATATTGTATAATAGACTGTATAATAGACTGTTTAAAAGATTGTATAATAGACCGTATAATAACTTGTATAATAGATTGTGTAATAGTCTGTATAACAGATTGTACAACAGAGTGTATATTAGATTTATAATATAATGTATAATAGATTGTATAACAGATTGTATATTAGATTATGTAAGTATGCAGGAAACTCTGTTGTAGAGAGCGAAACAACAACACAACTCCTTCATATCATCAGAGGAAATACCCCCCCCCCCTCAGACAAGTGTTTTGGCCCTATTAAATTCCTGACACTCTGGGGGGGGGGGGGGTGGGCCCCTCTGGGTCATGACTCCCAGAGGTCTTGTGAGTTGTTGCTTTTTTTCGTCCCGGAATTGAGTTGGCACTGCACTTTTGAAATGCATCTTTACCGATTTAGCTAATTTAGTATAATATACTGTATATTAGATTATATAATAGAATGTGTAATAGATTGTAGGAGATCACTGTCCAGTTTCAGAGAGATGGACGAGAACATAAGGAAAGAAAAACTCCGTCCCCTCAGTTCGTGACATGTGACCTTCGCCCTACTTAAATTAAAAACCAATTCCTTTATTTAATGCAGAGAATATGAAAGGTCAAAAATGCCTGTCTGATCACGTGGTAAAGAACTTGCACCAGTCATGTGGAAACTATTTTGTGAGTGTTTGTGTGTGTGTGTAAATAATCTTGTATCAAAATTTCTTACCTACTTGCTGCAGTCGAATGGAAACTTATTTGATTGAAATAATCTTGTATCAAAGTTTATCATTTACGCCTGCCACTATTTCGCAACAAAAATCAATTCAACTTTTGGTATCTCTGTTTTTTAAACAACCGATAAAGAACATGGAAAAAGAAGTCATTGCTAGAAATGAACGTAAGTTGTAAATGAGCTGGGGCTGCCGCTATCAAGCTTCGTAGCGTGTTCATGATTTTACAGCGCCAGACCATCAGCAGTCAGGGGTTTGGGCTTAAGCTAAACAATCTACAACCAAGGCCTCACAACCCGCAATGCCTCACAACACACAAGGCCTCACAACATACAAGACCTCACAACATACAAGGCCTCACAACCCGCAAGGCCTCACAACATACAAAGCCTCACAACATACAAGATCTCACAACCCGCAAGGCCTCACAACACACAAGGCCTCACAACATACAAGATCTCTCAACCCACAAGGCCTCACAACCCACAAGGCCTCACAACTCCCAAGGCCTCACAACCCACAAGGCCTCACAACACACAAGGCCTCACAATCCACAAGGCTTCACGACCCGCAAAGCCTCACAACCCGCAAAGCTTCACAACACACAAGGCCTCACAACCTGCACGGCCTCACAACATACAAGGCCTCACAACACAGAAGGCCTCACAACACACAAGGCCTCACAACCTGCAAAACCTCACAACACAAAAGGCCTCACAACACACAAGGCTTCACGACCCGCAAGGCCTCACAACCCCCAAGGCCTCACAAAACACAAGGCCCATCACAACCCGCAAGGCCTCACAACACACAAGGCCTCACAACCTGCAAGGCCTCACAACACACAAGGGCTCACACCACGCAAGGCCTCACAACCTGCAAGGCCTCACAACCCCCAAGGCCTCACAACACAGAAGTCTTCACGACCCGCAAGGCCTCACAACCCCCAAGGCCTCACAACACACAAGGCCTCACAACACGCAAGGTCGCATAAAATTTTGTTAGGGCCCCAAGCTTTATATTGCTGAGGATTTCACCAAGTCCAAATCTGACACAGCAACCAGAGCATGACAGTTTGAGAAGCATTGCTTCAGATAGACAATGCTAACCGATATGCCTTGAATGGTCTGCAGGTGTGTCGAAATTAAACTATTTCAGATGGTTTTAAATGATCTCTCTTTAAAGACACTACATGTGTCTAGGCATTTTTATCATCTAGTTCAGTTTGTGCCGTGAGTTCTAGTTCAGTTTGTGCCGTGAGTTTTGTTCAGTTTGTGCCGTGAGTTCTAGTTCAGTTTGTGCCGTGAGTTCTAGTTCAGTTTGTGCCGTGAGTTCTAGTTCAGTTTGTGCTGTGAGTTGAAAACAAACAGTTGGCGATGTCTGATGTAAGGTTTCTGTTAGCGATGTCTGATGTAAGGTTTCTGTTAGCGATGTCTGATGTAAGGTTTCTGTTAGAGTTGGCGATGTCTGATGTAAGGTTTCTGTTAGAGTTGGCGATGTCTGATGTAAGGTTTCTGTTAGAGTTGGCGATGTCTGATGTAAGGTTTCTGTTAGAGTTGGCGATGTCTGATGTAAGGTTTCTGTTAGAGCTGGCGATGTCTGATGTAAGGTTTCTGTTAGAGCTGGCGATGTCTGATGTAAGGTTTCTGTTAGAGTTGGCGATGTCTGATGTAAGGTTTCTGTTAGAGTTGGACTGGGTCTTCGCATTATAAGAATGCTAATCAAGACACTAACAGAGGAACTAATACAAGCAGTAATACAGTCAGTAATACAAGAACTAATACATGCACTAATACAGGCACTAATACAGGATCTAATACAGGAACTAATACAGGCTCAAATACAGGCACTAATATTAGAAAATGGTACAGATGACATATCTTTGAAGCAAGCAAACGATCTGTTGTAGTTATGCTCATGTTGTCCCCGATCTGTCGGCATCCCACACATTGCTCAGGTTAGCATCGCTAGGCCATCGTTTCTTTTCCAGATCCAGGTACCAATTTCTACACCTGAGGTACAGATCTAGGCTAACCGGGTAACTAACTACAGATCTAGGCTAGCAGTGTAACTAACTACAGATCTAGGCTAGCGGAGTAACTAACTGCAGATCTAGGCTAGCAGAGTAACTAAATGCAGATCTAAGCTAGCAGAGTAACTAACTGCAGATCTAGGCTAGCGGAGTAACTAACTGCAGATCTAGGCTAGCGGAGTAACTAACTGACCTTTCAGGCGCTGACACAGCACAAGAGAGGATAATATATTAAAAAAACAAAAAACTTCCAGATAATAATCTCTTGTTAACGTCCAATAAACATTAAACTGAGGACCAATAGATGCTGCCATGAAAAACTATAGCACTGAGTTCCGCCCATAAACAGGTGAGCTAACAGGGTTAACTAGCATGAAATTTAACATTCTCACTGCTTGATAAATTACTGCCTCGGCCATTAGGCTGAATTATTAGATTAAACCTGGGCACTTAGCCGAAGGTTATAAATGTGACATTTAAGAAAATATTGACTTGTCATGATATCTTTATCTTCGAAATATAGATCCTCTCTCTCTCTCTCTCTCTCTCTGGAGCTCGCTTCTTGGAAAGACAATGCTGTCTTATAGATCCTCTCTCTCTCTCTCTCCACTCTCTCCCTCTCCTTCTCTCTCGACCTCTCTTTTTTCTCTCTCTCCCTCTTTCTCTCTCCCTCCCCCTCTCTCTCTCTCTTCCTCTCTTTCTCCCTTCCTCTCTCCCCCTCTCTCTCTCGTTCCCTCTTTCTCTCTCTCTCCCTCCCCTCTCTCCTTCTCTCTCTTCCTCTCTCCCTCCCCTTCCCCCTCTCTCTCTCCCTCTCAGCCGTCTTCATGACTGTTGTAACGCACACACAGAACTGGCTTGTCTGATGGCCGGAATGTAAATGTCACGACGGCCTGACCCAATCAGGATCTGCTTTCTGCAGTCAGAGCCTGGTGTTCTATCAACCTAAAACATTACTTGACACCTTCCTTTCTCTCTCTCTCTCTCTCTCTCTCTCTCTCCTATGCTGGGATGTGTATTAAACGTTGTTTAGTACTAGCAGGGCGTGGTTTTTTTTGGTCTTATTTCGCTGGCAGATTTCTCCCGCGTCTGCTAATTGGCCGGCCTTTGTTCCGGGGGATTCTTGCACCGTGAGTGACGTGTGTCCATTGTGTCACAGCGTTTCTTAAGGCCCGAGACAGCTTTATTATCCAGTGTTTTAGCTTACAGAGTTCTGTAGTTCTTTTGCAGATATCACGGACTGAACGAAAATGCTCAGAACTGTGTATGCGACTTTCATAAATATACTCGTATGTCGGTCATGTGGAGCCAGACAGTTCTTCTTCTTCTTCTTCTTCGTTTAACATTGAAAGGTTCTTTATATTAATACATCACATGTCGAAGTTTCACATAAATTACAATAGATCAACCCTGATGAAAAGTTCACTGGAATCGTTTATTTTGACAAGAATTATCCAGACTTATTACTGATAACATCACTTGGAATACATTTCGTTGTTTTCATCTTTGTAGCACACAATCTCAAAATATCACAATATCAAACTTTCTCATATTCTAAATGCAGTATTTCAGCAATATTCTCAACTTCACAATAATCAATATTCCATACAAGAATACTCATTACTACATCAGATCTGCAACTCGTTGTCTACTAATTCCTCAACTAAATCTCCGTGCTCGAAGTCTCGAGGTAACGAAACTGCAAAATCACGTGATACACAGCTTCAGTCTAACACTACTTCTCTTTCTCTTTCCTGTTCCTCTACTAGCCTGCTTGTGTTCTCCTTACGGGTTCTCCTGGTGCTCTACTGTCTTCCTTCTCTCGCTATCTCTATCTCGCTATCATATCTATGAATCTCTCTCTATCTATTTCTGAATCTCTGAATCTCTCTCTCTCCTCAGCCCACTTCCCTGACTTATATGTCGTAAGTTAACTGTCCAATAGACCACGCCTCCAAATATTGGATTGGTCGTTGGATCTTCCTTTGTTTCCAAAACCAATCGCAAATAGCGTCCTAAAATTAGCAACAACCTATACGTGTTAGTCGCTTCAAATCCGTCTATCCAGTAGTTAGTTTTAATTAAGTCCACCATCTCTTTCATGGCGTCTGCTTCAGAAATTAGTCCGTTCTCTATTCTGTTGCTAACAACAGTAAGACCTTTGGCCGTAACTACATCAGTCAAGTGTCAACGTCTATTGTTCCATCTCGGCTACGTGTTCTCGGGTGGTTTTCAAGTCATCGTGTTGTTAGTACTGGACTAATTTACTATCTCTCGGCGTCGCCGTGCCTGTCTTTTGCCTCCTCTGTTTACCTTTGATCAGCAATTTGCATTTCTAAGTATCTGCTCTTCGGAGCGTCCCGTCTTAATATTATGTCGCGGGAGTTCACCTCTCCCATCTTTGTCAGCGTTTTTCCTTTCTAATTATCTACATTTCTGTTGCTGTTTGATTTTACTATTTTGCCTCCAATACATTCTTAATTATATTCATAATCATGTCCTAATAATAATAATATTAACAACTATAATCATTACTTACAAGGCTATGCTACATTCGTCTTATACTTCTTCTCCTTCTTCTGTTTCTCTTCTTCTTCTTCTTCCTCTTTCCTCCTCCTCCTTCTTCTTCTTCTTCTTCTTCCTCCTCCTCCTCTTCTTCTTCTCCTCTTCCTCCTCCTCCTTCTTCTTCTTCTTCCTTCTTCTTCTTCTTCTTCTCTTTCCTCCTCCTCCTTCTTCTTCCTCCTCCTCCTCTTCTTCTTCTTCTTCTCCTCTTTCCTCTTCTTCCTCCTCCTCTTCTTCTTCTTCTTCGTCTATCTCACTGGAATTGAGAGCTGGTGTTTTTTGCAGCTGATGCAGTGAAGGTGGTGGTGCACAGCATCGTGTCGGCATGGAAGCAAGTTATGGCGGTCATTTTTTCAGTCCCTGAATGCAGGTAAAAAGCAAAGGGTGTGCAATACTTCTTTAGCAGATTCCACCACCGTATAGACAGTGGCGATCCGTGTCCCTTTACCCAGGCCAGACCTGTTACTAGGAGCATCAACGGAGAGAGAGGACATGTTCTTGGTCAGCTATGTTCTTGGTCAGCTATGTTTAGCCAACCCTGGTGCTGACATGTCAGATATAGGTCACTCATCGTTAACCTTCACTGCGGCAACTCTTAAGAAGGTAATGTGATCTTCTTCTTCTTCTTTTTCTTCTTCTTCTTCTACTACTACTTCTTCTTCTTCTTCTTCATCTTCTTCTTCTTCTTCTTCATTTTCTTCTTCTTCTTCTTCATCTTCTTCTTCTTCTTCTTCGTTCTAAATAGGGTGTTGGTTGAGGTGTGTACCCGTTATCTGCTGTACAAGATCCGATCCGACACATCCAACTCCAGCGTTTTGGGAGCTGGTTAGCCTGCCCACTGCAATCCCTGTTTACTTGGCCAGACTATTGTCTTCTCACTTGGCCAGACTATTGTCTGGTCACTTGGCCAGACTATTGTCTGTTCACTTGGCCAGACTATTGTCTGTTTACATGGCCAGACTATTGTCTGTTTACATGGCAAGACTATTGTCTGTTTCCTAGTACACCACTGGGAGGTAGAACAATGTTCGAGGCTGGCTATGGTTGGCTGAACTGAAGCAGGCAGTCAGTGACGGATGATTGAACACCGTCCTAGTCAGCTTTAATATCCTGCATCTTCGCCTCCTGCAGGTGAATCGAATTCACCGCTTACATTGGTGTAAGCTCGCTGCTTACATCAGGGTGGGCTCACTGGCCGCCTACATCAGTGTATACTCACTGGCTGCTTACATCAGTGTGGACTGACTCCTTATTTCAGTATGGACTCACTGGCTCCTTTTATCAGTATATACTCACTGACTGCTTACATCAGTGTGGACTCACTGGCTGCTCACATCAGTAAGACTTCACTGGCTGTTTACACTTGTTATTGTTTCACTTCCCACATTCACGCTGGCTAACTTCTTACATATAAAATCACCGCCCACATTTATAGTGGCTCACTGCTTACATACACAAGCTCTGCCCAGATTTATAGTGGCTCACTGCTTAAATACACAAGCTCCGCCCACACCCACGCTGGCTAACTTCTTACATACACAAGCACCGCCTACTTTCACGCTGGCTAACCGATTACATACAAGCCCATTAAGACGTTAGACAAGAAGAACAGAGCAAGAAAGACTGACAAACATCCATTAGAATGCTGCGGGCAGACGAACGTTACCTCCGCTAACATCGGTCACCTCCCAGCTCTTCCTTTGTCTCTGTCCTGACGTCATCCTCCCAGATGTCAGAAACATCAACAATGTCACTCACAAATTTCTCCCGTGTGGAAGAGCCAGGTAACAGCCACTCCGCTGCACATTTCCTGTTTTCAGTTCTCAGGCTACAAAGAGTATGATGTATCATGTGGAAAACGTTGGAAAATATGGCGGAAATAGGAAAATAAAGGAAAACATAAATAATATGGGAAACTATAGGAAGGAAATAACGGAAACAAGACTTTTCTTCCAAATATTTTTTTTTTCAGTAGCTTTGACCGAAGTAAAGTCTTATATTCACGGGCTTTAGTCTTGCAAGACAATCCACTCTCTCTTTGTCTCCTGACAGCAGTGTTTAAACCCAGTTTTCCTCGCCCTGCAGACTGACATTCTCAAACATAAAGTGCCAAAATACCATTTTTCACGGATGAGTAAACTGGAGCACAACCCACTGCCTTCAGTCCTAGAAATCGCGTCGCCATAGACTGCCCCACTCACAGCCTCACAAAGACTCACTCTAAGAACTTTCACAAGAAAGAGAACATGAGACTGAAGCCAGGGTTGCGTGGAACAAAACGAGAGATATAATAACAAAATGCAAGATGTTTGCAGTCTCCTCCGCCATTACAGAAGAAAAAGTCTGCAGGGTTAAACAGGTCTGCCGCCGAGCGTCTGCACGACGAGGCAAGGGGTTGTAGGTTCAAACCCTGTCAAGTCCTTCCCTACTAATCCTTGCTATCACGTATTCTTCTCACTTCCTGTTTAGTTGCCTGGCAAGAGAAAGGTGATTATCTGGAACAGCAGCAAGGCGTGGCACACCACGCACGCTGCAGTCCAGCATCGACATGGCTGTCAGAATATTTATGGAAAACTAGATGTGAAAAAAAAAAACCCAAACAAACCCACACCAAAACAAAGGTCAGGCATAGAAAATACCTGGATGGAATGGCGTAAGCAGGATTCAGAACAAACACTGTGCTCGGCTGTTTGAAAAACAAAACTAAAGCAGTAACATAAAACACCAAAACAGGCGAAATTATAACACACAACAAAGCTATTACACCACAAGCAGGGGGGGGGGGGGATTGGGGAAGAGGAGAAGAACATTAACGTGCTGCCAAATTGGAGGAAAGTAACATCAAAATACAGTAGATTGCAGAAAGCATAAATGATAGTAAAGGTTGGCTGTTCCCACCTTCATAAATATGAATAGGTTCTGGTGCAGCAGAACTTATTTGGAATGCAAATTTAGCGTCAAGTTTTCTTCAGCGAAAAGAGAACAAGCCAAGTCAAGAAGTCTACACTGATGAAAGAACAAGTAAAGATTGTTCTAACGATGCAATAACAAATAAAAAGCTATCTGACGGTCGAAGAACAGGTAAAGAACCATCTAACGGTGGAAGAACACGTAAAGAAATATCTAACAGTGGAAGAACAAGTAAAGAAATATCTAACGGTGGAAGAACAAGTAAAGAAATATCTAACGATGGAAGAACAAGTAAAGAACTATCTAACAATGGAAGAACAAGTAAAGAACAATCAAACGATGGAAGAATAAATAAAGAACTATCTAACGATGGAGGAACAAATAAAGAACTATCTAACGATGCAATAACAAGTAAAGAACTATCTAACGGTAGAAGAACAGGTAAAGAAATATCTAACGGTGGAAGAACAAGTAAATAAATATCTAACGGTGGAAGAACAAGTAAAGAACAATTAAACGATGGAAGAACAAATAAAGAGCTATCTAACGATGGAAGAACAAGTAAAGAACTATCTAACGATGGAAGAACAAGTAAAGAAATATCTAATGATGGAAGAACAAGTAAAGAAATATCTAACGGTGAAAGAACAAGTAAAGAAATATCTAACGGTGGAAGAACAAGTTAATAAACAACAAGTGGAAACGGTCACTACAAGATGTGCGAGCAAGGAAAGGAGTAGATGTAGGAAGTGATCACAACCTTCTGGTAGCAAAAATAAAACTAAAATTAAGGAAAGCCAAAATCGGAGAACACAGAAAGATACGTTTTGATACAAGAAAACTGAAAGACCAACAAATAAGAAATGAATTCTCAATAGTACTTAAGAACCGATTCAGCGTCCTACAAGATGAAGCAGAAATGTCTATACTAGAGTTCAATAAAACGCTACAGGAAACAGCAAAAGAGGTGCTGGGATATCGGAAACGGAGAAAAGAGGAATGGATAAGCAAGACCACATGGGAAAAGATAGAGCAAAGAAAAGAAATCAAGAAAAAATTACTGAACACCAAATCACAACGTCTTAAAGAACAAGTTTTAAGTAATTATGCACAAAAAGACAAAGAAGTGAAGGAATCATGCCGTCAGGATAAACGTCAATACTATGACAACTTAGCAGAAACAGCAGAGAAAGCAGCATATACAAATGACATGAAAACCATATATAAAATCACAAAGCAGATGACAGGTAAGTTCAACACAAGATGTGAAAGTGCAGTAAGGACACAAAATGGACAACTGGTCAGTGGAGAAAGAGAAAAAATTGAAAGATTGAGGGAACACTTTAACACCCTACTAAACAGAACACAAGCAGCACAAACAATAGACATACCTGAAGCAAAAACGGAACTAAACTTCAATACAGGACCAATAACAATAAATGAAGTAAAGGAGGCGATAAAGAAGCTAAAATCAGACAGGGCACCAGGTGAAGATGAAGTGACTGCTGAAATGTTAAAAGCAGAAGAAACAGAAACACCAAAACAACTTTGCCGGATATTACAACAAATTTGGGATCTAGAAAAAGCCCCAGAGGAGTGGAAAACTGGTCTTATAGTAAAACTACCAAAGAAGGGTGACTTCAGAGATTGCGAGAACTGGAGAGGCATTACCCTACTGGCACTCACCAGTAAAGTATTTTGCAGAATAATCATCAACAGAATTGTACCAACACTTGAGGAAAAACTTCGGAAAGAGCAGGCAGGATTTAGGAAAGGAAGATAATGCATAGACCACATATTTGTACTTAGACAAATATTAGAACAGGCAAATGAGTGGCATAGCACAACATATGCATTATTCATAGATTTTGAGAAAGCCTTTGACAGTGTCAATAGAGATGCACTGTGGAAAATCCTAAGATGGCATGGCCTCCCCCATAAGATAGTAAATGTAATCAAAGCCCTATATGAGGGTTTTCAGTGCAAAGTGATCTGTGGAGAACATACCTCCAGCAGCTTTAGGGTACAAACAGGAGCGAAACAGGGATGTGTACTATCACCAACAATATTTATCTTGGCAGTAGACTGGTTAATGAAGGAGGTAACATCAGACAAACGCAGAGGATTACAATGGACCCTTGACACAGTGCTGGAGGACCTTGACTTTGCGGACGACATTTGTCTACTATCAAGCAGTCACAAAGATATGCAAGATAAAATAAACAAGCTAACTCAGAATGCAAACAACATAGGACTAAAGATCAAAGTAGGAAAGACAAAGTTAATGAAGCAAAATGTGAAAAACAGAAATGTACTCAGAGTAGATAGCAAGTTAGTGGAGGAGGTCAACGAATTTGTATACCTTGGCAGCAGAGTAGTAGAAAATGGAGACAGCACAGAGGACATCAACAGCAGACTTACTAGAGCAAACCAGGCTTTTGCAATGCTGCAGACTATATGGAAATTAAAAAAAAACTAAGGATAAATATGAAAATCAGGATATTTAAGAGTAATGTTCTAAGTGTACTACTCTATGGAAGTGAATGCTGGAAAATCACCAAAACCATAGAAAACAAGTTGAATTCTTTCCAGACTAAATGTTTACGAAGAATTAGAAAAATATTTTGGCCAAACACCATAAGAAATAACATCTTATTGGCAGAAATGCAGATGAAGCCACTGACAACAATTATTGAGGAAAGACGCTGGCGATGGTTGGGACATGTGCTCCAAATGACTGACAACTCACTACCAAAAATAGCACTAAGATAGACACCACAGGGGAGCATAAGTAAGGGTAGACCAAAAGAGACATGGAGAAGAACAACAGAAAGGATGTTGAGCAATAGAGGGCTCACCTGGGCAAGAGCAGAAAAAAAGGCGAAGGACAGGCATTTGTGGAAAACCCTTGCGGAAGCCCCATGTGCCCTGGGCACTTAATGTTCAGAGAGAGAGAGAGAGAGAGAGAGAGAGAGAGAGAGAAAGAACAAGTAAAGAAATATCGAACGGTGGAAGAACAAGTAAAGAAATATCTAACAGTGGAAGAACAAGTAAAGAACTATCTAACAGTGGAAGAACAAGTAAAGAAATATCTAACGATGGAAGAACAAGTAAAGAACTATCTATGGATGGAAGAACAAGTAAAGAACTATCTAACGATGCAATAACAAGTAAAGAACTATCTAAAGTTGCAAGAACAAGTAAAGAACTCTCTAACGATGGCAAAACAAGTAAAGAACTGTCAAAAGATGCAAGAACAAACAAAGAACTATTTAACGATTGAAGAACAAATAAAGAAGTATCTAACGATGGAAGAACAAATAAAGAACTATCTAACAGTGGAAGAACAAGTAAAGAACTATCGAACGGTGGAAGAACAAGTAAAGAACTATCTAACGGTGGAAGAACTGGTAAAGAACTATCTAACGATGAAAGAACAGATAAAGATTGTTGTAGTGAAAAAAAAAGAGTAACAAGCAGGAGACAGAGAAGGGGATACTAAAACACATCTCATTCATTCATTTGCATGTCCCTTGCGGAACTTTGCCTCCCTAACAGCTCTCCTGAAGGCCTCTCTGTTGTGAGCAAGATGGCCTGCTGCTGATACATCCATATGCAGATCATCATCCATGTCTTGCAGCCAAAACACATCTAGAGGACAGAAATAGATACTAAAACACAATTACAGGATAGAAATAGATACTAAAACACAATTAAAGGACAGAAATAGATACTAAAACACAATTAAAGGATAGAAATAGATACTAAAACACAATTAAAGGATAGAAATAGACACTAAAACACAATTAGAGGACAGAAACAGATACTCAAACACAATTAGAAGACAGAAATAGATACTAAAGCAAGACATAACAGTAGAACAATAAAAAAAATTACCAGCAGATCCATCATAGCTATAACAAAACTTTACCAGAGAAAACATCATAGCTATAGCATATCTTTACCAGAAAAAAAACATCAAAGCTATAGCAAAACTACCAGAGAAAACATCATAGCTATAGCAAAACTTAATTAGATATAACATTATAGCTAGAGCAAAACTTTACCAGAGAAAACATCATATCTAAAACAAAGGTTTACCAAAGAAAACATAGCTCGAGTTGCAATGTCATAAACTCTCCAAAAAAAAAAAAACTTCACAAACAAAGAGAAACAAAACAAAAGACAACCCAAGAAAAACAAACTTGTGTTGACAAATGCCAACGCCCCGATGGACACAAAAACACGGAGTGATCCAAAATGTCAGCTCACAACAACAGCTCGCTTAGCTGCAGAAAAACAATGAGAGAGAGAGAGAGAGAGAGAGAGAGAGAGAGAGAGAGACAAAACAAGACTAGACAGCACTGTCAGCGTTTTGAAGAGAAAGTACAGTCTAAAATAGAAAGTGTCGGTGAGAGTACCTCCAAGTTGATGGTTTCAAATGAAGCAATGATCATGAAATGAATTATACAGCACAAGAAAGGGCAGGAAAATAAAATGGATTTAATCAGAAATGGGAAAAAAGGAAACTCAGCATTTGAAACACTCATTAGCAAAACATCATAGAATGAGAACAGAGATATTGTATACCACATGACGAGGAAAAAAAATCAAGAAACCGGGTGTTTACATAGAAATCAAAATACGCAGCTCACAAAAGTGCGTAGATCACAAAAGTGCGTAGATCACAAAAGTGCGTAGATAACAAAAGTGCGAGTGTCTTGGCAAGAGTAAGTTGACAGGGTTATTACTTCAAGTGTAAAATATGTTCGGATAAAACACATTGTACGCCGTGCTCCGTGATGGGAACCTTGTTTCTCTAGGTAGCAGCCGCTGCAACTCAAGCATTTGTATAGGACACGATTTTTCATGCCTTTCTCGAAAAATGTGATATCCTGGACATAGAGCCACAGTGACATCACTCTGATGTCCTGGACATAGAGTTACCGTGTCATTGCTCTGATGTCCTGGACATAGAGCCACCGTGACATCGCTCTGATGTCCTGGACATAAAGCCACCGTGACATCGCTCTGATGTCCTGGACATAGAGCCACCGTGACATCGCTCTGATGTCCTGGACATAGAGCCACCGTGACATTGCTCTGATGTCCTGGACATAGAGCCACCGTGACATCGCTCTGATGTCCTGGACATAAAGCCACCGTGACATCGCTCTGATGTCCTGGACATAGAGCCACCGTGACATCGCTCTGATGTCCTGGACATAGAGCCACCGTGATATCGCTCTGATGTCCTGGACATAGAGCCACCGTGACATTGCTCTGATGTCCTGGACATAGAGCCACCGTGTCATCGCTCTGATGTCCTGGACATAGAGCCACCGTGTCACCACTGTGATGTCCTGGACATAGAGCCACCGTGTCACCACTGTGATGTCCTGGACATAGAGCCACCGTGTCACCGCTGTGGTGCCATGGACATAGAGCCACCGTGTCACCGCTGTTTCTACATCCTCGACACTCTGAAAGCCATGGCCACCAAGACACTGCTTGAGAGCTGAGAGCCACTTGTCGCCAGATCTGGACTGTAAGGCTGATAGTCCAGATTCTCCCACCGGAAATTTTGCAAGATTTCCAGAATCCATACTATTGCGTGTGGAGATTATCTTGGAGGAGCACCATATCTTTTTTCAACAGCGCAGGACGACGATGTCTGATGGCAGCTCGTAAAAGTTTCAGTGTTGCACTTTACACAGCTGCATAAATTGTAGCTCTTCTTTCTAAGAAATCGACCAAAAATACGCTTTCTGATCCTAAAACACGGTAGCCATCACTTTGCCAACAGACGGCACGACCTTGAATTCTCTTGTTCGTGGGGAGCCTGGATTCCAAGCTAACACGTTTCTGTTCTGGTGTTTCGTCACTGGTGACAATGCGTTCCAGAAAATCTTGGCAGTGAATGGCATATTTTTGCTGGAATGACAGGGCATATGCCATTTTCTTTGCCTTGTGATCCTCGGAAGGGACTGGCGAGATCTATCGTGCACACGCCTTATGAAATCCAAACCAGACAGCCGTTCTGGATACCGTTCATCGTGACAGACTCAAGTCATGCGTCATTTAATTCATTCACTCGTCTGTTCTCCAATGTCACAAGTTCGACGAGCGCTTAGTTCGCTGCCGCACCTGCTGTTGAAGGTCTGCCATTCCGCGGTACGTCACTGGCTGTCACTAGCCCGTTTCGATATTCTGCACACCATTTTGCCACACGTTGTCGACTCATCAGACTGCGTCCATAGACTTCCACCAAGTAGTGATGAATTTCGGCAAATGTCACTTGTTTCGTGTTCAGAAACCATATCACAGCACGGACCTCCTGTTTGGACCGCTGCTTCAGTCGACCCTCCATCTGTAACTGACGGATGCCGCCTAGATGGGGCTGAACAGTGCTGCCACACCTGGCATGGCGTTACCAAATGATGAATGTGAACAATTCTGCAACCGTGTTCATTAGCTCGACATCACTTTTATGGACGTTATATGCCTGCAAACTTATTTTGGGGCAACACTCGCACGCTGCTCACAAAAGTAAGTTGCTCACAAAAGTAAGTTGCTCACAAAAGTAAGCTGCTCACAAAAGTAAGTTGCTCACTAAAAACGATGCTCAGTTTTGTTGGCTACAGTAGAAATATAAAAGTTGAAAGAAAAAAAAGAACAATATATCCCCCACTCCCAATCCAAATTCTGAAGCAACATTCACCTTTCACCTCTTCATTTCCTGCTCCTCATCTGGCATTTTAGAGTGAGCATGAAGACAAAGGTTTCCAAACAAGCAAAAACAAAGCAGGTAACATATGCTTTCATGAATGCTGTGGTCATTTGTGCCAAACTGGGTTTGTGAAGATCTTTCTAGGTATATTGGTTTGTAGATATTTCTAGGTGTATTTCCAAATGTCATTGAAGCTATTTCTAAACTTTTTTTTTAATTCGTGACCTTCTAAGACAAAGGATAATCCGCTACCTCCCTTCCCCCCCCCCCCCACCCTCAGACTATCTTCGCCATCTGGTACTAAGTTAAAAATATCCACATATTTACATTATTCCAAGCAATCAAGACTTGTTTTGTCAACCCCACACCCACACACACACACATGGCCCCAGGTCGAGAACCGCTGAAGCATAACAGGAGTTGCCAGAGTTACTTACTGCATTTATTTAATGCCAAACTTTGCCCTTTTTGTCTTGAATGAACATGAAACTTTCTTAGTGTGAAAATAAGAATTTCCTGAGAGTTTTGAAGTATGAAATTTGTCCATTTTGGCACGCCTGAAAACGTGCACGCGTGCCATGGCTTCCTCAGACTTCTTCCAGGAAAAGCATTTTTAAAAAGAAATGTAAATGAAATTCTATATTTAGAGAAATCTGGTAAAAAGTCCAAAAGAAGGAGACTGAAGGAGGCAACTAAAAGGAGCGAAAACCATCTTTGATAAGTTGATCACGCATGAAAACCATCTTTGATAAGTTGATCACGCATGAAAACCATCTTTGATAAGTTGATCACGCATGAAAACCATCTTTGGTAAGTTGATCACGCATGAAAACTATCTTTGGTAAGTTGATCACGCATGAAAACTATCTTTGGTAAGTTGATCACGCATGAAAACTATCTTTGGTAAGTTGATCACGCATGAAAACCATCTTTGGTAAGTTGATCACGCATGAAAACTATCTTTGGTAAGTTGATCACGCATGAAAACTATCTTTGATAAGTTGATCACGCATGAAAACCATCTTTAGTAAGTTGATCACGCATGAAAACTATCTTTGATACGTTGATCACGAGTGAAAGCCATCTTTGTTATCTTACGAAGCATACTCTGATAATCCGTCACAATGACAGCATTAACCACATCATGGGCAACTAACCATTCCACTGCCGCCGACACTGTCTCAGTTTCCTTTGGCACGCTTGATGTGGCGACTTCAAAGGCTCCAGAACCCGGTGCCACGGCTCTTCCATTCCAGTAGACAACAAAAACCCCAACCACTTTTGCTGTTCAGAGTCATTGAGCCATCTGTATATAACACCGTGTAGAAAGACCCACAGTGATGCTGGGTGAGATCTTGAACCCAAAGTTCAACTGCTCCATGTGCCCAGTCTATATTCATGGCCCTTTTGTATAATAACCTTTGTTAAGGTCGGTCCTGTACCCCGTAACCAGTCATCACTTTTAGGCGCCTCATCTAGATCGCAAGTTGACTTTATTGTATCCTCCGCCTTAGGCATCCAAGATCTGCCTCGTTTGATGCGTCTTCCCTTTATCAACCCCAACTCCTTCATGCCAGCAACCCTGATGTATGCCAGCAACCCTGATGTATGCCAGCAACCCTGATGTATGCCAGCAACCTGAGCATGCTTGTGTTTAGACCTCACACTCAGTAAATCAAGCAGAAAGGTCATGGCCGCCACCGGAGTATCCCTGGTGCAACCCAAGACCACTCTCATTGCCTCGTTCTGTACACGCTCTAGTCTGTTCAACTGTGCACTGGACAAGGTGGGCAGGCCAAGACCATGCTCCAATGATGACAGTATCAGCGCCTGGATCAGCAAGAAGAGAGTGAGCTGTGGAAAGCTGGCTGCGATCATTAACCCAACTGCTCCAACGCTTTCCTGGTCTTTTGTATTGCGCTGTCAACATTGTGTGCAAAGGACAAGGATCGATCAAATGTGATTCCTAGATACCTCATGAAGTGTTATTCTCTTAATATATTGGCCTTGACAACTCATAATCGGAACTACAGATCTTACAGTTCTCTTATTTAATGAGCACCACAGGAAGCTAGCTTTTTCAAGGTTATCCTCACACCAGCCTGTTATCCTCACACCAGCTTGTTATCCTCACACTAGCTTGTTATCCTCACACCAGCTTGTTATCCTCACACCAGCTGGTTATCCTCACACTAGCTTGTTATCCTCACACTAGCTTGTTATCCTCACACCAGCCTGTTATCCTCACACTAGCTTGTTATCCTCACACCAGCTTGTTATCCTCACACTAACTTGTTATCCTCACACCAGCTTGTTATCCTCACACCAGCCTGTTATCCTCACACCAGCTTGTTATCCTCACACTAGCTTGTTATCCTCACACCAGCTTGTTATCCTCACACTAACTTGTTATCCTCACACTAGCTTGTTATCCTCACACCAGCTTGTACCCTTGACGCTAGTTCCTCTCTACACCTCCCATGTTCAAATGTTTTAATATATCATCAGCGTAGGTCAGCGTTCGTCCCAAGCTTTTCCCAAACAACAGCGCAGTGCCAGTAGAACATACATTGAATAGCCCAGGAGACAAGGGAGACCTCCTGATGCAGCCCTGTTGCAATGTTTCTGGGCTCTGAGATCAATCTTCTGTATCTTAAGGCAACCGATCGCCTCAACAACATTGAAGCTATCCATCGAACCAATCTTGCATCTGCCCCAGACTCCATCAGAAGTGTCAACAGCACTGTATAATCCACTCTGTTGTATCCATCCGCAAGATCAAGTGCCAAAATTACGGTTTCGTCTTTTCTCTGAAATCCCTCATGTACATCATATACCAGGATCGCAGCGTTGTTGGTTGTATCTCTTCCTGAGCGACGACTTCCTATCGTATTCGGTAGCAGCCCGCTGGTCTCTAGAACGCCTGAAAGTCGCCCAGCTATAATCCTCTCAAGTACCTTGCCATATATTTGTTTTGAACGTAAGAATTTGCTGTCCTCTCAGTTTTGTATTGTCTTCCTATGTTTGGAGAAGGAACCAAGTTAACTGTGTAGTCACCGAGTTTTATTTCTTTCTTTATTAAAAGTTAGCCTATAGTAAACTGTTTCTTATCCATCCTTCTGTCCTTGGCCATTGATCGACTAATCAGTCACCTGTCCGTCTTGTACGCTCCAGTTCTCACGGTCTTCGGCCAGCCTTTATATTTTTACCAGCTTGAAACTCTTATTTATGTCACCTTGTCCAGGTCTCTGCTTGTTAGATGTCACCTTGTCCAGGTCTCTGTTTGGTAGATGTCACATTGTAGAGATCTATGTCTGGTAGATGTCACCTTGTCCAGGTCTCTGTCTGGTAGATGTCACCTTGTCCAGGTCTCAGTTTGGTAGATGTCACATTGTCCCGATCTCTGTCTGGTAGATGTCACCTTGTCCAGGTCTCTGCTTCATAGATGTCACCTTGTCCAGGTCTCTGCTTCATAGATGTCACCTTGTCCAGGCCTCTGCTTCATAGATGTCACCTTGTCCAGGCCTCTGCTTCATAGATGTCACCTTGTCCAGGTCTCTGCTTCATAGATGTCACTTTGTCCAGGTCTCTGCTTCATAGATGTCACTTTGTCCAGGTCTCTGCTTCATAGATGTCACTTTGTCCAGGTCTCTGCTTCATAGATGTCACCTTGTCCAGGTCTCTGCTTCATAGATGTCACCTTGTCCAGGTCTCTGCTTCATAGATGTCACCTTGTCCAGGTCTCTGCTTCATAGATGTCACTTTGTCCAGGTCTCTGCTTCATAGATGTCACCTTGTCCAGGTCTCTGCTTCATAGATGTCACTTTGTCCAGGTCTCTGCTTCATAGATGTCACCTTGTCCAGGTCTCTGCTTCATAGATGTCACCTTGTCCAGGCCTCTGCTTGGTGGATGTTACCTTGTCCAGGCCTCTGCTTCATAGATGTCACCTTGTCCAGGTCTCTGCTTCATAGATGTCACCTTGTCCAGGCCTCTGCTTGGTAGATGTTACCTTGTCCAGGCCTCTGCTTGGTAGATGTTACCTTGTCCAGGCCTCTGCTTGGTAGATGTTACCTTGTCCAGGTCTCTGCTTGGTAGATGCCACCTTGTCCAGGTCTCTACTTGGTAGATGTCACCTTGTTCAGGCCTCTGTCTGTTAAATGTCACCTTGTCCAGGTCTCTGTTTGGTAGATGTCACATTGTCCAGATCTCTGTCTGGTAGATGTCACCTTGTCCAGGCCTCTGCTTGGTAGATGTCACCTTGTCCAGGTCTCTGTGTGGTAGATGTCACTTTGTGCAGATATCTGTCTAGTAGATGTCACCCTTGTCCACGCCTCTGTTTGGTATATCTCACCTTGTCCAGGTCTCTGTTTGGTAGATGTCACTTTGTCCAGATATTTGTCTGGTAGATGTCATCTTGTCTAGATCTCTGTCTGGTAGATCTCAACGTCTCTGTCTGATAGATGTCAGACTGTCCAGATCTTTGTCTGGTAGATGTCAGATTGTCCAAGTCTCTGTCTGGTAGATGTCAGATTGTCCAGATCTTTGTCTGGTGGATTTCAGATTGTCCAGATCTTTGTCTGGTGGATGTCAGATTGTCCAGATCTTTGTCTGGTAAATGTCAGATTGTCCAGGTCTCTGTCTGGTAGATTTCACCTTGTCCGAACCTCTGTCTTGTAGATGTCACTTTGCCCAGATCTTTGTCTGGTAGATGTCACCTTGTTAGATCTCTGTCTCGTAGATCTCAACGTCTCTGTCTGGTAGATGTCATACTGTCCAGATCTTTGTCTGGTAGATGTCACGCATGGCTATCAGATTAACTCTGCATGTACGGCTATTATATTAACCTTGCACGCAAAATTATCATATTAACCATGCACACAAGACTAACATATTAACTCTGCAGGCACGGCTATCATATTAACTCTGCACGCACGGCTATCATATTAACTCTGCACGCACGGCTATCATATTAATTCTGCATGCACGGCTATCATATTAACCCTGCACGCACGGCTATCATATTAACTCTGCACGCACGGCTATCATATTAACCCTGCACGCACGGCTATCATATTAACTCTGCAGGCACGGCTATCATATTAACTCTGCAGGCACGGCTTTCTGTGCAGGAAAGGAAAATACCACATCACGTGCAACTCAAACCGGTATTAGGCCAGACTGCCACACAAAAACACAAAATTGTACAACAAACCTGATGAAAAACAACATGATAAAGTCACCAGGGATTTAAGCTAAAAAACAAAACAAAAAAAAACAAATCCCGGTATAAGAAGACGAGACTGACGGAGATATAATTAAAACTGTCAGTTGATCAATCTTTCCAAAGATTCTTGTTCTGCTAGTAACGGAGGCCGGTAACACTGATTCTAGCTGAGGATTAACATCGGCTAAACAGCTCTGGAAAATTCTGGAGAAAAATTCTTGGGGGGAAAAACAGGATTATGTTTCTCGTTTCTCTGCCAAAGATTAATTATTTTTCCGCGAAGTAAAACTTGCACTTCTATCCGATTTACTTTTCCTTGTACTCCAGTTTTCGCTGCTCATGTCGATGTCACATAACTCGCAGCTATCAACAGTCAGGTCTTTCTTCTTCGTCGAAATCTGTAACACTCAGTATCCTCTGTTCTGGCATATTTTAATAATAACACCACTTTGTGAGGAATTTCTCCATTACTTAAAAAAAAAAAATCTATTCATCGCTTGCTGTTCACGTAAACAAGATAGATTCCAGACGGAACAATGAACAAATCTCCCTTCTTCCACTTGTTTACTTCTCGCTGAGCAGGTAGGACGTCTGCTGGGCCACGAACGAGTTCGTAAGTCGAGTTTGTACGTAAATCGGAAGAGTTAGGTACAGTTTTGCATCTAACGTCAGTTAGTAAAGTGTTTATTTTAGTATATAGTTTACCTCCCTTAGTATATAGTTTACCTCCTTCATAAAAACAAAGAACCCTGTAGGCCCGCAATGTTCTGATGAGCCCCGTAAAGAAGTGCCCATCTGCTTAATGAACTATTGTATGCAACTCGAATCAGGAGGTTTACGGAAGCCGTTTGTAAGTACGGGTTGTACGTAAGTCGATTTTCGCAATTCGGGGACTATCAGTACTCTTCATTCCAATTTAAAGATAACGGAATAGAACCCTCGACTTACGCATTTCGGAATCCACGAAAGGTTGTAGGGAAGTAGGTAAATGTTAGAAACGTGTTACAAATTATTCATTTAAAAAAAATTACTTTATTTCTGTTAAAGGAGCCAACTTTTCATCCCTCTTTCCCACCTCCACCCCAACTCCCGAACCACATTTCCAGGTGGGAAAACAAAATGCATGTTTAGTTTGTTGTCTAAATCCAAATGTTGAGTGCGGGCTCTATTGATGGGGCCTTGTAAGAGGATTTTTGTAAGGTGGTGTAAAACTTTTCGGGCCCTTAACCTACTGATGGGGCCTTTAACCTACTGATCAGCCATTTTTTTTCAATCACCACTACTCGCCTCCCCTCTAAAAAAAAAGTGGGAGTGGATTGGGTCATGGAGGAATAGACATGACTGCACTCCTCTCTCTCTCCCACCCAAAATTCCCCTGGGTGTCTGAATCCAATTACTGAAAGGGGAGGTGGGGAGGGGCAGTATGAAAGGGGGATTTGGAATGTCGTATCAGGCTACTACACTAAACTCCTCAGACATGGGAGCTAACATTCTAAACTCCTCAGACCTAGGAGCTAACATTCTAAACTCCTAAGACTTAGGAGCTAACACTCTAAACTCCTCAGACCTAGGAGCTAACACTCTAAACTCTTCAGACCTAGGAGCTAACACTCTAAACTCCTAAGACTTAGGAGCTAACACTTTAAACTCTCAGACATAGGAGCTAACACTCTAAACTCCTCAGACATAGGAGCTAACACTCTAAACTCCTCAGACATAGGAGCTAACACTTTAAACTCTCAGACATAGGAGCTAACACTCTAAACTCCTCAGACATAGGAGCTAACACTCTAAACTCCTCAGACATAGGAGCTAACACTCTAAACTCCTCAGACATAGGAGCTAACATTCTAAACTCCTCTGATATTGCGGCTAACACTTTAAACTCCGCAGACATGGGAGCTAACACTCTAAACTCCTCATACCTAGGAGTTAACACTCTAAACTCCTCATACCTAGGAGTTAACACTCTAAACTCCGCAGATGTGGGAGACTCTCGTCCTGAAGTTTTCAGGAGCAGGTGCTCCTGCTTTCATTCCTGCAGGTCTGAGGCCCTCCGCCCCACTACTTAAGCAGGTCTGAGGCCCTCCGCCCCCTACTCGTGCAGGTCTGAAGGCCCTCCGCCCCATTACTTATGCAGGTCTGAAGGCCCTCCACCCCCTGCTTATGCATGTCTGAAGGTCCTCCGCCCCACTACTTATGCAGGTCTGAAGGTCCTCCGCCCAACTACTTATGCAGGTCTGAAGGTCCTCCACCCCCTACTTGTGCAGGTCTGAAGGTCCTTCACCCCCTCTTATGCAGGTCTGAAGGCCCTCCACCCCCTACTTGTGCAGGTCTGAAGGTCCTCCAGCCCCTCTTATGCAGGTCTGAAGGCCCTCCACCCCCTCTTATGCAGGTCTGAAGGCCCTCCACCCCCTACTTGTGCAGGTCTGAAGGCCCTCCACCCCCTACTTGTGCAGGTCTGAAGGCCCTCCACCCCCTCTTATGTAGGTCTGAAGGCCCTCCACCCCCTACTTGTGCAGGTCTGAAGGTCCTGCTCTGAACTTTGTACGTCCATGATCCCGAACTCTGTAGGTCTAAGATACCCACGTCCAGCTCCATCGACCTAGAGATTGTCCTGTCTTGTCTTGTCTTGTCTTGTCTTGTCTTGACTTGACTTGTCTTGTCTTGTCTTGACTTGTCTTGTCTTGTCTTGTCTTCACTTGTCTTGTCTTGTCTTGTCTTGACTTGTCCTGTCTTGTCTTGTCTTGACTTGTCTTGTCTTGACTTGTCCTGTCTTGTCTTGTCTTGTCTTGACTTGACTTGTCTTGTCTTGTCTTGTCTTGACCTGTCTTGTCTTGACTTGTCCTGTCCTGTCTTGTCTTGTCTTGACTTGTCTTGTCTGGTCTTGTCTTGACTTGTCTTGTCTTGTCTTGACTTGTCCTGTCTTGTCTTGTCCTGTCTTGTCTTGTCTTGACTTGTCTTGTCTTGTCTTGACTTGTCTTGTCTTGACTTGTCTTGACTTGACTTGTCTTGACTTGTCTTGTCTTGTCTTGACTTGTCTTGTCTTGACTTGTCTTGACTTGTCTTGTCTTGACTTGTCTTGACTTGTCCTGTCTTGTCTTGACTTGTCTTGTCTTGTCTTGTCTTGACTTGTCTTGTCTTGTCTTGTCTTGACTTGACTTGTCTTGACTTGTCTTGTCTTGTCTTGTCTTGTCCTGTCTTGTCTTGACTTGTCCTGTCTTGTCTTGTCTTGACTTGTCCTGTATTGTCTTGTCTTGACTTGTCCTGTCTTGTCTTGACTTGTCCTGTCTTGTCTTGACTTGTCTTGTCTTGACTTGTCCTGTCTTGTCTTGTCTTGACTTGTCTTGTCTTCCATCCCTCTAAAACTACAACCTGGTGTTCCCTGCAGCCGATGCTGTGGAGATGTTGAAGCACACTACTGTGTCGGTTATGGCCTCTATTTTCTGTTCAGTCCCTGGCGGACCTAAAAACCAAGGTATCGTGCATGCTTCTTTAGCAGACTCCACCACCACGGGGCCACGGGGGGGGGCTATGGCGATCACTGGTCCGTTAGCCAGGCTAGGCCTGTTATAAATGAAAAACAAACAGCATGTCAGCCACTGTCTTCTAGAACTAAACCTGTGTACACAGATAATAACCACTGTCTCCTAGAACTAAACCTGTGTACACAGATAATAACCACTGTCTCCTAGAACTAAACCTGTGTACACAGATAATAACCACTGTCTCCTAGAACTAAACCTGTGTACACAGATAATAACCACTGTCTCCTAGAACTAAACCTGTGTACACAGATAATAACCACTGTCTCCTAGAACTAAAGCTGTGTACACAGATAATAACCACTGTCTCCTAGAACTAAAGCTGTGTACACAGATAATAACCACTGTCTCCTAGAACTAAAGCTGTGTACACAGATAATAACCACTGTCTCCTAGAACTAAACCTGTGTACACAAATAATAACCACTGTCTCCTAGAACTAAACCTGTGTACACAGATAATAACCACTGTCTCCTAGAACTAAACCTGTGTACACAGATAATAACCACTGTCTCCTAGAACTAAACCTGTGTACACAGATAATAACCACTGTCTCCTAGAACTAAACCTGTGTACACAGATAATAACCACTGTCTCCTAGAACTAAACCTGTGTACACAGATGATAAACACTGACTTTTAGAACTAAACCTGTGTACACAGATGATAAACACTGACTTCTAGAACTAAACCTGTGTACACAGATGATAACCACTGACTTCTAGAACTAAACCTGTGCACACAGATGATAACCACTGAATTTTAGAACTAAACCTGCGTCCACAGATGATAATCACTGACTTCTAGAACTAAACCTGTGTCAAATACTGACTTCTAGAACTAAACCTGTTTACACAGATAATAACTATTGTCTTCTAGAACTAAACCTGTGTACACAGATGATAACCACTGAATTTTACAACTAAACCTGTGTCCACAGATGATAACCACTGACTTCTAGAACTAAACCTGTGTACACAGATGATAACCACTGACTTCTAGAACTAAACCTGTTTACACAGATAATAAAAACCTTATCTTGAGTAGGGCTGTGAAAATAAAAACGATCCAACGTACTGGCCACACATAGCTTATCACACAAACAAGGTGTTGCTTTGCACTCTAACCTTTTCGTTCTTTGGTTTTTTTTTGTTTTTGTCAAATGTAAAAGCGTTGCCGATGTTTAACTCTTTAACTTCAAAACATTCGCTTGCTGGACGAGTACTCTAACCACTGCTCTAGCCGGTCCCGCGGGATTTTTTTCCCGACCAGTGCGCCCCCTAGGTCTACCCACCCTCGTAAAATGGGTACCAGAGAAAATCTGGAAAGGAAAGGCAGTGAGGAAAGGAACTGGCCACCCTACCTCATACACTGATGGCCCAGCATAATGAGGTCTCTAACGCTTCATCCCCTACGGCATTTGCTATGGGACTAGCTTTACCTTCTTCAAAACAACACTGGCAAGTTTGATAGATCTTATATGCCAAAACAACACTGGCAAGTTTGATAGATCTTACATGCCAAAACAACACTGGCAAGTTTGATAGATCTTACATGCCAAAACAACACTGGCAAGTTTGATAGATCTTATATGCCAAAACAACACTGGCAAAGTTGGTAGATCTTACATATAAAAAAAAACAACTCTGGCAAGGTTGGTAGATCTTACATATCAGTGCAAATCAATATTCAGAAGCGGTATATAGGCAAATTAAATTTTAAAAACAAAAAAGCAGTACTTTTCTAACAGAAGGCATATTTTTAAACGGTGGAGTTAACTCCCTTTCAGTTTCTTTCTACCAAAAAGAGAGAAAATCGTAATTCAGGATTGAACGAGTTAACTCCCTTCTAGACAAGCAAGACACAGTTAACTTCAGTCTGGTTGTTAACATTTATGTCTCTCCCTTCTAGACAAGCAAGGCAGATATAACTTCAGTCTGGTTGTTAACATTTATGTCTCTCCCTTCTAGACAAGCAAGGCAGATTTAACTTCAGTCTGGTTGTTAACATTTATGTCTCTCCCTTCTAGACAAGCAAGGCAGATTTAACTTCAATCTGGTTGTTAACATTTATGCCTCTCCCTTCTAGACAAGCAAGGCAGATTTAATTTCAATCTGGTTGTTAACATTTATGCCTCTCCCTTCTAGACAAGCAAGGCAGATTTAACTTCAGTCTGGTTGTTAACATTTATGTCTCTCCTCACTCAGATATTTCTTTAGTTTTATTTAACATCTACAAAATAATTTTAACATTTACAGGCGCCGTCTTTCATCTGCACAATATTACCTGGGTGTTTGTAAGTGTCTGTGGGTGGAAAGGTTTTTACTGAAGCAGCACATTCTTCGTGTTCACTTCTCTCAGTTCAGGCCAGGCAAGCAGGACATGGATGTTCACCTGAACTTCTTGGCGTGTCTCTCATGCACTGACTGTTCACGTATTCTCTGTATCATAGTGTGCCTTGCTTTGCAGGTACCCAGGCATTCTCCGCTTTCATGGGCAGCTTTTACTCAACACACACCGGGTCATGTAGCCATTTTTCCTACCTGGGTCAGCGCTGGAAAGAGGTTGGTGGGGGGGGGGGGGACACTGCAAGGGGACTGAGCTGAATCTATCTGCTGACTTCGCATGACAGGGAGTTCACTATCGATTCAAGTACCCCTCCGGAAAATATGTTTAAAACATAAAAATAACGAAAGCAAAATCAGATTTTGTGGCTCAGGAATATAAACAATTCTCTACAGCCAGTTCAGGAAAAGATCAGCCAAACAAACTGCTCTGTAATCCAAAAAACGTGGGTAAAAGAAATGCAAATTCTAAACCCTGCTAGTTTAAAAGGTAAAAGTAAAGGTAATCCTGTCATGCCTTAGAGGCACATAGGCCTGCTAGTTTAGGGTTTAAAAAAATGCAAGCAGTCACAAGGACGCCTGATTGGAGGTGGTTAGCGCATTGGGCCCTCACTCTGAGGTTGGCGTTTCGGATACTACTGCAGGGGCCCCATGCAACCAAGGTGTACCCGGCTTCTCATGGGAGATGTTGGCCCAGGCTGTCATGCTGGCCACAACAGCCTCTATTGTGCCAACAGGTTAAGAAAATATAGACACTAACATCATATCCTCCAGGTGTCCCTGAGGTATAACAGGGCCCTTACCTTGATATGGGTGTCTGAGTGGCGAAGTGGTTAGTGCACTGGTCTCTCATGGCGAAGGTCGGGGGTTCGATTCCGGCCGGCGGCACCCCAGTCACCCAGCTGTAGAAATGGGTACCCGACTTCTTCTGGAGTTGGGGAAGGAAAAGGCGGCCAGGCGTGATACTGACCATATCACCCTCTAGTGTGCTGACAGGTCAAGGAAAATATGGGCACTAACACCATATCCCTATGTGCCTCTAAGGCATGACAGGGTCACATTTACTTGCTTTTTACCTTGATATACAGGTGTAGGCACAGTAAACTCTCATCACAAATTCTCACACTTCACGTGACAGAACATGTACAGAAACCTCTCATCACAAATTCTCATACTTCACGTGACAGAACATGTATAGAAACCTCTCATCACAAATTCTCACACTTCACGTGACAGAACATGTATAGAAACCTCTCATCACAAATTCTCACACTTCACGTGACAGAACATGTATAGAAACCTCTCATCACAAATTCTCACACTTCACGTGACAGAACATGTATAGAAACCTCTCATCACAAATTCTCACACACCGTCACGTGGCACAACAAGGAACCTGTTATCTCCCAGTCTACTAAGTCACTGACAGCATGTATATCAATACACTGGGCTAACAAGCTCTCATTACCAAAAAAAAAAAAATCGCTTCCCAGTTTTAAAAATCCCTAACAGAGCCCCAGGAATCCGTATATTACTGACCTGTGGAACTTTAATTACTTACTTATCCAGATATTCAGGTCTAAGCAAATGTCAGGCACTTTCCTACTTCTTTTTTTTTTCCATGAAAAGTGAGGACAGAGATAAAAGAAAATGCTGCAAGATATTGAGGAGTGGGTGTTTAACGATCAGCACGGCCTTGGCCTAGCTTCGACCTTGACGCTCCATGATAATAATGGAAGTATTTTGCATAATAATCACTATTATCACAGCCCGAAGGTTCTTTGTGAAAAGTATAGCAATTTTTTTTTTTACGAAAAATGTATAAACTAGGGACAAGGTAGGAACAGCTTTATTACTTAGCCAGTCCACGGTTGTGACGTTTCGGCGTGAACCTTAGTCAACTTTTTAAAGACACTCCTCTGTTGTACAAGGAGACGGCAGGTCGTAGTCTCGGGAACAACGACCTGGTCTCTGGTTTGAATCGTGGGTTTTTAACCTGGCCTGGCCACACTCCTCCAGGGCATGAATGCCTGATCTTCAAACTGTTAAAACAAACTGTGTTGTTGTTGTTGTTGTTGTTGTTGTTGTATCATAGTTTTTTTCTTCAGCCGTTCTGTTCTTCGCTGTTTATATGTACAGTAAGACCAAGCTTTATTTTGAAGTATACGGGAACCATAATTCGACCGATGATGATGATGATGATGATGATGATGATTTCGACAGCCCTGGGAATAAGGCAAGGGGACAGAATTGAGGAGTCTTCATGGAGTCTGTCATTGTAAACAGATTAAAATCTCTTAAATCTCTTATTTAAATAAATAATTTTTCCCCTCCTCCAAGAAAATGTGTGTTTTTAAATTTTTTTACTGAAATATCAGAGGTAAACTTGTAACAGAAATGTAACATTTAATAAAAGTTCAGTAACTATGTGGTTTAAAAGAATGAAGGTCTAAAGAGTTCACAAAAGAAAAGAAAGATTATGTCAGAAAACAAGATTTTTTTTGTGTGTGCAAAAGTTAAAGCTCTGGTCTTAAAACGTGAAGTTTCCTTTTATTATTTATTTTTACTTTATTTTTTTCTATTTTTTAAAATGTGATTTACCTCTAACTTCTGCATTAAATCCACTCCCTTACGTAAGTCTAGCCGTCCTTTAATTCAGGCAGTATTATCGTAAAACAACATGGAAGAAAATATATAAAGGACATTATGTACACAGGGCCAGGATAAAAAGAGAAGGCAGTTAAATCTTACACGCGAGTCAAATCAGAGCAAGATCATAATCACATGTACTAGAACTTAGCGGCCGACATTCTGAAGGAAATAAAAGATAAAAGTTATATTTGACAGAACCTTCACCCATGCAGATAATACCAAGATAACGACAGCAACAAAATATATCTCACTAAACCAAGGCCTGGTTAGGTTAGCTAAGTCGACCTTGACTGTCGGCAATTACTTCCACGAAGCGAGCAGCCTGTCTCTAGCTAACAGCCTGTTGTTAAGATACATCTACAGAAAGCAAACCGGTCGTTATCTGGAGGGTTTTAAATGTTTTTGTTTTTGTTCGCCCGTTTCTCTCCCAGCTCGTAAAAGTGCAAGAATTCCCTGGCAGACGCTCGGTGATAAAATTAGGTTTTACCCTGCATAGTTTTATCTGTTGCAATTTTTGTCAATCTGAGCGGAAAGTAAAATCTGACCTGCATCTTTATTCTCGTCATTATCGTCGCCGCTGTCGCTAACTGCTCTTTGATTCTTGGTAAGATGTTTCTTCCTGAACGAGGGCAGGTCACATACCGGCCCTAACTTTTCTCATCTAAATCAAGCAGTGGACAGCTGCAGCGACAGATATGTTATGCCTTCACTGTCTATGTGTCGGCCATTTTTGAAACTATGACATCAGCAGACCAGGTCACAGATTACTGCTCCCTTCAGTGCATGCACGAGATAAGAGAAGCGAACTGTTGTGTAGTGAAGTTACCTGCAGATGCTTGTCGCAGAAAGAAGAGGCAGTTTGGGGACGTGTGTGTGAGAGAGAGAGAGAGAGAGAGAGAGAGAGTGAGTGAGAGAGGGAGGCTGAGAGAGAGAGGGAGGCTGAGAGAGAGAGGGAGGGAGAGAGAGACAGAAAGAGACTCAGCAGATATGTGAATAGGACAGGAAGTGTAAAAGTGCCGTGCCAAATGTGACGGATGCAGTTCGCCCAGGCCCGCCTCACACTGCGAATGGGCCTAACGCTGCAGCTGAAATGGAACAAATGATACGGGGAAAATCGACGATGTGGCTGAAGAACTGAAGATTAGTCATGACTTGGCGCAGGACATCATTCACGAAGTGTTGCAGTACTGAAGAGTCTTCGCCAGGTGACTACCAAAATAACTCACCCATCATCTCAAAATAAAAAATAAAAAAACAACCAAAAAAAAAAAACATCGCGAGGTTGCCTGCTAAATTCTTTGACAACGAACAGACGAATGATGAGTACGTTACTTCTAGTCAGAGACAAAGCAAGCCAGTCAGGAGTGCCAGCATTCTCTTCTTCGTCGAAACTAAAAAAGTTCCGTACAACTCCGCCGGCTGAAAACTGTTGCTCGCGCTCGTCTAGGACTTCCATCCTGGAGCATGACATGCACAGAAGAACCACTATCAACAGAGAAGCACAGCCATCTGCTTTGAGAACCACTTGAAACTTGGTCAAAACATCGGGGGCTGCTCATTTCTGGTGTGTTGTTACAGCATGATAATTTGCGGGCCTAACACAGCACGTGCAACAGCTGAACACATTACGAATCTGCATTTGAAGTGTCTTCACATCTTACATATTCACCCGACCTCGCACCACGTGATTACACATGTCTGACGACAAAGGAGGCGCAAAGTGGAAATAATTTTAGCAGAGACGAAGAGATTAAGCAGGCCCTAGATAGCTGGCTACAAGATCAGTCTGAAGATCCAGCCTCCCCCTCCCGGGAATCCAGACATTAATGAGGCGGTGACAGACCTACACTGAACATGGATTTGGGGGGGGGGAATATGTTGAAAAGTGATAAGGAGTTTTTAGTCACTTTGTAAATTTTATTCAAATTAAGGGGAAAAACCCAAATATTGAGGTTACTTTTTGACTCACCTTCATATTTCTTGTCTTTTTTTTCCTGATTTATTTGGAGACATGAAATACTCCTCGCAGCTGATGCCGTGCACACCATGCCTGTCCCAGAGTCTTTTCCCCTGGCCTTTTTTTTTAAAGATCCGAACTACGGCCAAGAAAGAAATCTCTTGACAGGCTTCATCACATTAGACAGATGTCAAGCTAACTGACAGACAGATAGAGATGGCATAGACAGACAGACACGGCATAGATAGACGAAAGATACGACATAGACAGGCACGACATGAACGGACAGACAGAAGATACGACATAGACAGACATACACGACATAGACAGACAGAAATACGACACAGACAGACAGACATGACATAGACAGACAGACAGAAATACGACACACACAGACAGACATACACGACACAGACAGACAGACATGACATAGACAGACAGACACGACATAGACAGACAAACAGAAGATACGACATAGGCAGACAGAAAGACAGAAGATACGACATAGGCAGACAGACAGCAGAGATGACACAGATAGACAGCAGAGACAAGATATATAGATAGACAGACGGTTAGACGGACAGACGGTCTGGTCACCAAGTCATAAATCATAGACCTGTTATCTGGGATTTAGAATGTTAAGATACTGTAACTTTAACCAGACCAAAACATGAAAGCACTTTTAAAACAACAAACAAGTCCCTGGTAATTTGATGTAAAACATGGGGACGTGTCGCACATGTCAAGGACAAGTTTGGATGTGATAATGTAGGGAACACTACAACATCAAAGAAACCAAAGTAAACTATAGCTTCCCTTCCCCCTCCCCCCCTTCCTTCATTGGATGACAGCTCAACATTTGATGAAAGAGGGAAGGAGAGAGAGAGAGAGGGGGGGGAGAGGATGTAACCAGAACAGAAAATGTGAAAACAGGGCGCCTGAATGTTTGAACACTAGCCTCTAGTGGCGGAGGTAGGCAGTTCGAATCCTGGCAGAGGCGCTCCTTCACCAGCTGTAAAAGTGGGCGGCGGCAGTTGAAGAGTTGGAGAAGGAAAGGTGACCAAGCGTGACGCAGGTCATATCAGTCTCTAAGGGTTGGTGATCAGGAGTGACGCAGGTCATATCATTCTCTAAGGGTTGGTGATTAGGCGTGACGCAGGTCATATCATTCTCTAAGGGTTGGTGATCAGGTGTGACGCAGGTCATATCATTCTCTAAGGGTTGGTGATTAGGCGTGACGCAGGTCATATCATTCTCTAAGGGTTGGTGATCAGGCGTGACGCAGGTCATATCATTCTCTAAGGGTTGGTGATCAGGCGTGACGCAGGTCATATCATTCTCTAAGGGTTGATGATCAGGCGTGACGCAGGCCATAGCAACACTGTTGAACTTGGACATGTATTGAGAAGACAGAAGTTAGAGAACTTGGACATGTCTTGAAAAGACAGAAGTTAGAGAACTTGGACATGTATTGAGAAGACAGAAGTTAGAGAACTTGGACATCTATTGAGAAGACAGAAGTTAGAGAACTTGAACATGTATTGAGAAGATAGAAGTTAGAGAACTTGGACATGTATTGAAAAGACAGAAGTTAGAGAACTTGGGCATGTATTGAAAAGACAGAAGTTAGAGAACTTGGACATCTATTGAGAAGGCAGAAGTTGGAGAACCTAATAAGAAATGGAAAATTCGTGGGAAAAAAGTAAGATAGGAAGGCCAAAAGAAAAATATCTCAGTGGACGGACTGACCAAGTGGCACAGACAAAGAAAAGCATCTGAACTAATCTGAAACACCAAGGACAGCACAAGATGGAAAAGGATGATCACGAACGCCATCCGGCACCACATACGCTTGTATGATATTTTGTGCGAAGATAATGTAATTGTAATGATAGTTTGTGTGAAGATACTGTAATTTTAGTGATAGTTTGTGTGAAGATACTGTAATTTTAGTGATAGTTTGTGTGAAGATACTGTGATTTTAGTGATATTTTTGCGCGAAGATACTGTAAGTTTTAGTGATATTTTGCGCGAAAATACTGTAAGTTTTAGTGATATTTTGCGCGAAGATACTGTAAGTTTTAGTGATATTTTGTGTGAAGATACTGTAAGTTTTAGTGATATTTTGTGTGAAAATACTGCAAGTTTTAGTGATATTTTGTGTGAAGATACTGTAAGTTTTAGTGATATTTTGTGTGAAGATACTGTAAGTTTTAGTGATATTTTGTGTGAAGATACTGTAAGTTTTAGTGACATTTTGTGCGAAGATACTGTAAGTTTTAGTGATATTTTGTGTGAAGATACTGTAAGTTTTAGTGACATTTTGTGCGAAGATACTGTAAGTTTTAGTGACATTTTGTGCGAAGATACTGTAAGTTTTAGTGATATTTTGTGCGAAGATACTGTAAGTTTTAGCAACCCATAGCTGACATACTGGTGTCAGGGTTGGCGAACTGCAGTGACCAAGACCCTGTCCCACCTTTCCGTTGATACCTCTATTAACAGGCCTAGCCTGGCTAACGGGGCAGGAATCGCCACAGTCCCCATGGTGGTGGAGTCTGCTAAAGAAGCACTGCACACCCCCTGCTTTTTAGCTGGACCCCGGGACTGAAAAGAGTAGCTGCCTAACTCCACTCCCACGCAGATACGATGCTGTCCCTCAGCGCATCCACAACATCGGCTGCAAAGCCCACCAGCTCGCAGTTACAGGGAGATAGCGCAAGACAAGACAAGACAAGACAAGACAAGATATTCCAATCCACCTGCTCTCTCTGTTCTTAAGTGTCGTGTCTTCATGGCGTGGTGCAGCGTCCTGTAAGCTTTATCTTCCATGAATATAATTATACTGCACGTATTTTATCATCATCATCATGTGCCAAAGAATGTCATGCACGTACTTAATTAGTTTATGTCGCCGAAAGTCAGGATAGGAGGTACAAATTTGACCAGTTTCCGTCATATGTGTCCAAGAAAAAGCTTCCTTTCGTTCTATCACATACAGTATACTCTCTCTCTCTCTCTCTCTTCCATTCTGTTGTGGAAACACACACAACCCTGCAGGTAGTGGACGACCGACAAAAGAGCGTCCTGACTCGTAGAAGCTGAAAAGTGTTATGACCTTGCTTGAACAAAATGACCCAGCTTCAAGGCCTCTGCTTGATATTTGGACCAATCAAAGCTCTCGTTGTATCAGCACCTTGGTATGATACACCAGGCCTTGAATGACACAGTGGCGTGAGATTTGTTTACAAATACGGCAGATGTTACGACGGGAGACTTGCAACTGCAACGGTTATGTTGCTGGCACCTAAACTAACAATTAAATGCCAGTACGTGATAGCTGCAGAAAAATGTGGCCATAAATCAACAAAGGCGCCATCAAGCGGGACGTAAAAATGTCACTTATATCATAAAAAGAGCAATGTACGAGCAAACATCTCCTGCTTTTGTGCACCCAAGAATAATTATCAGATTCCAGCCGGGGTCAGGAGTGTGGCTCGGCACGCACTCGATTTAAAAGAAAAATACATTTAGTACCATTACAGGCCACTGGTTTCTAAAGTTGTTATTTTACTGTTTCTAGCGTTGTGTTCTTGTTTCTGGAGGTGTGTTCTTGTTTCTAGACTTGTGTCCTTGTTTCTAGATTTGTGTTCTTATTTCTAGATTTATGTTCTTGTTTCTAGAGTTGTGTTCTTGTTTCTAGACTTGTGTTATTGTTTCTAGAGGTGTGGTCTCGTTTCTAGAGGCGTGTTCTTGTCGGAATACTTGTGTTCTTCTTTATAGATTGTGAGCTTGTTTCTAGAGTTGTGTTCTTATTTCTAGAATTATGCTCTTGTTTCTAGACTTCTGTTGTTATTTCCAGAATTATGTTTTCTTTCTAGAGTTGTGTTCTTATTTCTAGATTTGTGTTCTTGTTTCTAGAGTTGTGGTCTTATTTCTAGAATTATGTTCTTGTTTCTAGAATTATGTTCTTGTTTTTAGAGTAGTATTGCTATTTCTAGAATTATGTTCTTGTTTCTAGAGTTGTGTTCTTATTTCTAGAATTATGTTACTGTTTCTAGAGTTGTGTTCTTATTTCTAGAATTATGTTCTTGTTTCTAAAGCTGTGTTGTTATTTTTAGAATTATGTTCTTGTTTCTAGACTTGTGTTCTTATTTCTAGAATTATGTTACTGTTTCTAGAGTTGTATTGTTATTTCTAGAATTATGTCCTTGTTTCTATAGTTGTGTTCTTATTTCTAGAATTATGTTCTTATTTCTAGACTTGTGTTCTTGTTTCTAGAGTTGTGGTCTTATTTCTAGAATTATGTTCTTGTTTCTAGAATTATGTTCTTGTTTTTAGAGTAGTATTGCTATTTTTAGAATTATGTTCTTGTTTCTAGAGTTGTGTTGTTATTTCTAGAATTATGTTACTGTATTGCTATTTCTAGAATTATGTTCTTGTTTCTAGAGCTGTGTTGTTATTTCTAGAATTATGTCCTTGTTTCTAGACTTGTGTTCTTATTACTAGAATTATGCTACTGTTTCTAGAGCTGTGTTGTTATTTCTAGAATTATGTCCTTGTTTCTATAGTTGTGTTCTTATTTCTAGAATTATGTTCTTATTTCTAGAGTTGTGTTCTTGTTTCTAGACTTATGTCCTTGTTTGTACATAATGCCCGCCTGCTGGTTACAGAGGCTGTTATTTACTGTGATAAGTGGACTCCATCTTCAGCGCATTCGCCGTTCAATTTTTTAGTAGTCTGTAGTAGTTGCAATAGTAGCAGTAAGTATTAGCTGCTGTCACTGTAATAGTAGCAACATAAGTAGCAGTAGCATCAGCAAAAATAGTAGTAGCAGTAGTAACAGTAGTAGTATTAGTAGTAGTAGTATTAGTAGTTGTTGTAGTAGTAGCAATAACAATAGCAGCAGTATTAGTACAAGTAATAGTCGCTGCTGCAGTAGCTAGAGTGGTAGTAGTAGCAATAGCAGTAGTAGTAGTAGTGATAGTAGTAGTAATATTAGTAGCAATAGTAGTAGTAGTAGTAGTAGTAGTAGTAGTACCACTGCAATAGCAGAAGTAGTAGTAGTAGTAGAAGCAGCAAAAGCAGCAGGAGTAGTAATAGTAGAAATAGCAGCAACAATAGCAGGAGTAGTAGTAATACCAGAAATAGTAGTAGTAGTCGTAGCAGCAGTAGTAGTAGTAGTAGTAGTAGTAGTAGTAGTAGTAGTAGTAGTAGTAGTAGTAGCACTAACAGTAGTAGGAATGGCGGTAGCAACAGCAGCAGAAGCTATAGTAGTACTAGTAGCGGTGGCAGCAGATGTAGTAGTGGTAGTAAAGCTGATATATGTAGTAGTGGTAGTAAAGCTGATAGATGTAGTAGTGGTAGTAAAGCTGATATATGTAGTAGTGGTAGTAGCGCTTATAGATGTAGTAGTGGTAGTAAAGCTGATAGATGTAGTAGTGGTAGTAAAGCTGATATATGTAGTAGTGGTAGTAAAGCTGATATATGTAGTAGTGGTAGTAGCGCTTATAGATGTAGTAGTGGTAGTAGCACTTATAGATGTAGTAGTGGTAGTAGCACTTATAGATGTAGTAGTGGTAGTAGCGCTTATAGATGTAGTAGTGGTAGTAGCACTTATAGATGTAGTAGTGGTAGTAGCGCTTATAGATGTAGTAGTGGTAGTAGCGCTTATAGATGTAGTAGTGGTAGTAGCGCTTATAGATGTAGTAGTGGTAGTAGCGCTTATAGATGTAGTAGTGGTAGTAGCGCTTATAGATGTAGTAGTGGTAGTAGCACTGATAGATGTAGTAGTGGTAGTAGCACTGATAGATGTAGTAGTGGTAGTAGCGCTTATAGATGTAGTAGTGGTAGCACTGGTAGATGTAGTAGTGGTAGTAGCACTGATATATGTAGTAGTGGTAGTAGCACTGGTAGATGTAGTAGTGGTAGTAGCACTGGTAGATGTAGTAGTGGTAGTAGTACTGGTAGATGTAGTAGTGGTAGTAGCGCTTATAGATGTAGTAGTGGTAGTAGCACTGATAGATGTTGTAGTGGTAGTAGCACTGATAGATGTTGTAGTGGTAGTAGCACTGATAGATGTTGTAGTGGTAGTAGCACTGATAGATGTAGTAGTGGTAGTAGCACTGGTAGATGTAGTAGTGGTAGTAGCACTGGTAGATGTAGTAGTGGTAGTAGCACTGGTAGATGTAGTAGTGGTAGTAGCGCTTATAGATGTAGTAGTGGTAGTAGCACTGATAGATGTAGTAGTGGTAGTAGCACTGATAGATGTAGTAGTGGTAGTAGCACTGATAGATGTAGTAGTGGTAGTAGCACTTATAGATGTAGTAGTGGTAGTAGCGCTTATAGATGTAGTAGTGGTAGTAGCACTTATAGATGTAGTAGTGGTAGTAGCGCTTATAGATGTAGTAGTGGTAGTAGCGCTTATAGATGTAGTAGTGGTAGTAGCGCTTATAGATGTAGTAGTGGTAGTAGCGCTTATAGATGTAGTAGTGGTAGTAGCGCTTATAGATGTAGTAGTGGTAGTAGCACTGATAGATGTAGTAGTGGTAGTAGCACTGATAGATGTAGTAGTGGTAGTAGCGCTTATAGATGTAGTAGTGGTAGTAGCACTGGTAGATGTAGTAGTGGTAGTAGCACTGATATATGTAGTAGTGGTAGTAGCACTGGTAGATGTAGTAGTGGTAGTAGCACTGGTAGATGTAGTAGTGGTAGTAGTACTGGTAGATGTAGTAGTGGTAGTAGCGCTTATAGATGTAGTAGTGGTAGTAGCACTGATAGATGTTGTAGTGGTAGTAGCACTGATAGATGTTGTAGTGGTAGTAGCACTGATAGATGTTGTAGTGGTAGTAGCACTGATAGATGTAGTAGTGGTAGTAGCACTGGTAGATGTAGTAGTGGTAGTAGCACTGGTAGATGTAGTAGTGGTAGTAGCACTGGTAGATGTAGTAGTGGTAGTAGCGCTTATAGATGTAGTAGTGGTAGTAGCACTGATAGATGTAGTAGTGGTAGTAGCACTGATAGATGTAGTAGTGGTAGTAGCACTGATAGATGTAGTAGTGGTAGTAGCACTGGTAGATGTAGTAGTGGTAGTAGCACTGGTAGATGTAGTAGTGGTAGTAGCACTGGTAGATGTAGTAGTGGTAGTAGCACTGATAGATGTAGTAGTGGTAGTAGCACTGATAGATGTAGTAGTGGTAGTAGCACTGGTAGATGTAGTAGTGGTAACAGCGCCGATAGATGTGGTAGTGGTAGTAGCACTGATAGATGTAGTAGTGGTAGTAGCACTGATAGATGTAGTAGTGGTAGTAGCACTGATAGATGTAGTAGTGGTAGTAGCACTGATAGATGTAGTAGTGGTAGTAGCACTGGTAGATGTAGTAGTGGTAGTAGCACTGGTAGATGTAGTAGTGGTAGTAGCGCCGATAGATGTAGTAGTGGTAACAGCGCCGATAGATGTAGTAGTGGTAGTAGCACTGATAGATGTAGTAGTGGTAGTAGCACTGGTAGATGTAGTAGTGGTAGTAGCACTGGTAGATGTAGTAGTGGTAGTAGCACTGATAGATGTAGTAGTGGTAGTAGCACTGGTAGATGTAGTAGTGGTAGTAGCACTGGTAGATGTAGTAGTGGTAGTAGCACTGGTAGATGTAGTAGTGGTAGTAGCACTGGTAGATGTAGTAGTGGTAGTAGCACTGGTAGATGTAGTAGTGGTAACAGCGCCGATAGATGTAGTAGTGGTAGTAGCACTGGTAGATGTAGTAGTGGTAACAGCGCCGATAGATGTAGTAGTGGTAGTAGCACTGATAGATGTAGTAGTGGTAGTAGCACTGGTAGATGTAGTAGTGGTAGTAGCACTGATAGATGTAGTAGTGGTAGTAGCACTGATAGATGTAGTAGTGGTAGTAGCACTGATAGATGTAGTAGTGGTAGTAGCACTGGTAGATGTAGTAGTGGTAGTAGCACTGGTAGATGTAGTAGTGGTAGTAGCACTGGTAGATGTAGTAGTGGTAGTAGCGCTTGTAGATGTAGTAGTGGTAGTAGCACTGATAGATGTAGTAGTGGTAGTAGCACTGATAGATGTAGTAGTGGTAGTAGCACTGATAGATGTAGTAGTGGTAGTAGCACTGATAGATGTAGTAGTGGTAGTAGCACTGATAGATGTAGTAGTGGTAGTAGCACTGATAGATGTAGTAGTGGTAGTAGCACTGATAGATGTAGTAGTGGTAGTAGCACTGATAGATGTAGTAGTGGTAGTAGCACTGGTAGATGTAGTAGTGGTAGTAGCACTGGTAGATGTAGTAGTGGTAACAGCGCCGATAGATGTAGTAGTGGTAGTAGCACTGGTAGATGTAGTAGTGGTAGTAGCACTGGTAGATGTAGTAGTGGTAGTAGCACTGGTAGATGTTAGTGGTAACAGCGCCGATAGATGTAGTAGTGGTAGTAGCACTGGTAGATGTAGTAGTGGTAACAGCGCCGATAGATGTAGTAGTGGTAGTAGCACTGGTAGATGTAGTAGTGGTAGTAGCACTGGTAGATGTAGTAGTGGTAACAGCGCCGATAGATGTAGTAGTGGTAGTAGCACTGGTAGATGTAGTAGTGGTAGTAGCACTGGTAGATGTAGTAGTGGTAGTAGCACTGGTAGATGTAGTAGTGGTAACAGCGCTGATAGATGTAGTAGTGGTAGTAGAGCTGATAGATGTAGTAGTGGTAGTAGCACTGGTAGATGTAGTAGTGGTAGTAGCACTGAAGGCACTAACAGCAACAGCAGAAGTTTTGGCTAGTCCTTCTTTCAACATTTCCAGGAAAAAGCCGAAAATGCCACAACAATGCATGCGTCATGCAGAACTGTCAACGTCGGTGATCATTCTTCTCCATCTTGTGCGGTCCTTGGTGTTTGTATGAGTTCAAATGTCGGTCATTTCTCGCGCCATTTAACAGCACATGTCGGCTCTGTAACCGGCAAGCGCAAGGGAAACAACTGCTTGAAAGCTGAACAGGAAGTCACCTGAAGGAGCATGGATGGCCAAAACAGCTTGTCCTTGACCTCAGTATGACCCGAGTCAGGTCAAATGTTGGCTTAACTCCAGTCTGGTGCACGCAAACAAGCAAGCCCGAGGTTTTCGTGAGGTCAAGGGAAAACAACGAAACGTGTTGTACCGATAATGTAAGTTATGGCACGCCGAACGGATAAAGTATTACATAATAGACTTGGTACTTCATTAAAAAGAGCACTCTCTTGAGATGTGTCTGACATAAACGACGCCAGATTCTGCCACTTGAAAGAAACCGTTTCATTTTAAAATCTTTTCTATATCATGATATATTGTAGTGGTGAAGTGACGATGTTTTCTATCATTACTTCTCCTTAATGGAGAGTTCTCACCATCCGACCCCTACATGAAGATCCTCACATCACGCAGATTTTATGAACTTCTCAAACTGGACCTTAACATCAGCTTACTAGCAAGCTCCACCTCAACAAGAAGCATATCGCCCCGTCCCTAAGTTTGGCTGATTTCAAGATCAGGAACTTCAGGGAACAGTTAAGGCAGGGGTGTGTGAAGTGTGATAACTATATCATCACTTTTTTATGTTATCACTATCATTCAGTCTGTTGTGTGATAACTACAGCATCCCTTTTACTGTTATCACTTGACAACTATATAATCACCTTTACTGTTATCACTTGATAACTACATCACTTTTACTGTTATCACTTGATAATTATATAACACTTTTACTGTTATCACTTGATAACTATATAATCACTTTTACTGTTATCACTTGATAACTATATAATCACCTTTACTGTTATCAATTGATAGCTACATCACATTTACTGTTATCAATTGATAACTACATCACCTTTACTGTTATCACTTGATAACTTATATCATCACTTTTGCTGTTATCACTTGATAACTATAATCACTTTTGCTGTTATCACTTGATAGCTACATCAGTTTTACTGTTATCACTTGATAACTACACCATCACTTTTACTGTTATAACTTAATAACTATATCATCACTTTTACTGCTATCACTATCATTCACTCTGTTGTGATACACAAGGTTCAGAATTCCAATAAACTAAAAAAGTAACATATTTCCCCCCACATAATGCAGGAAGAGACCCGCATACACACATCTACAGAGCCAGACCGTATTTCTTGTAGCAAACACAGCTCACCCTGGAGGGTGAAGGACTTCCTCCTTGCTTTCTTCATCAGTGCATGTCCTGCGGTTATAATATTTATTAAGTCACCAACAGCGCCACTGTAACACACACACATTTAAATATATTCACAATCACTGGCGAGGACAGGCGAAGACCTGTGAAGACTAGTGACGACTGGCGAAAACTATTGACGACTGGCGAAGACCTATGATGACTAGTGACGACTGGCGAAAACTATTGACGACTGGCGAGGACAGGCGAAGACCTGTGAAGACTAGTGACGACTGGCGAAAACTATTGACGACTGGCGAAGACCTATGATGACTAGTGACGACTGGCGAAAACTATTGACGACTGGCGAAGACCTATGATGACTAGTGACGACTGGCGAAAACTATTGACGACTGGCGAAGACCTATGATGACTAGTGACGACTGGCGAAAACTACTGACGACTGGCGAAGACTACGATCGAGTAAGAGTGTTGTCTCACTAAAGACTATTTACACTGAAACAAGCGTCGCAACTGCTGGGAAAGTGGCAGTTCAAAATGTCCGTAAAAGGAGGCGACGTATGTCAGAAGGCCGTAAGTCGAAGATTCATAACTCGGTGGTGGGGGTGGGCGGGTTGAGAGTTGGGGTATGCCAGTGTTACTTACAGACTCGGCCATCCTCTTCAATCTCTGCCTTGCGTTAAACGAATGTCATGACCTGGGCACGGAAGTGACTCACCAGGTCATACACACACCAGGCAGCAGAGCAGCAAGAAGGCGGAGCTTTCATGCAACTTCTAATTATATAACTGTAGTAAACCAACGCACACATTCAATATAGTAAATAACAACTCCTTTCATCTTCGAGGACAGCTCTGGAGGAGGTGGATGTCTGCTCTTCGTAGAAGCTGTCAACCATTGCTTTATTGAGCTGGCTCCCCCTGACGGATTCTACCAAAATTTGATTGACATACTCGGCCGCAACGACAGCCAATCATATCTGTGCGATCGGACGGAGTCTTTGGCTTATTCATTAAACGAGGGTGTTTCTTGCTTTGTGGGCGGAGCTAACTGCCATGGAGAAAGTGCTTTAATCTCGTCTCACTTCTATTAGTCACCTCCAACAGGAACCAGGCACAGTGTCAGGTTAATATTACACTTTTTTTTTTTTTGGGGGGGGGGGGGGAACGTTGGCATGTGTGATGTCAATGACACACAAAAAATCTCTAAGGAGCAGTGTAGACACTGTTACAAGAAAATGATTAAAGAAAAAAGTAAAAAAAAAGTTTGTTGAGAATCATAAGCCAGAACTTGATGTAACAACTATATTTGGTCTGTTACAAGGGAGAATCAGAAGCCAAAACTTGACATAACAACTATATTTGGTCTGTTACGGGGAAGAATGAAAACTTAAAAGGCAAAATACCCACAACATACTGGTATCTGTTTGCAAGCAGTCATGGCTGTACCACTTTTCCAGATAGCCCTCCCACAGGTCGATGTAATTTTTGTATCTTTCCAGCAGCTGCTTCATTCCTTGGAAGAAGCTTTTCGGCTGCTCCTGAATCTACGTCTGCATCGCGTCCTTGACCTCACAATTCAAGGCGAACCTGCAGTTGGTAGAGCCTCTTTAAGTAAACCGAAGACGTTATAAACGCGTGGTTCCTGGTCAGTGCTGTTATGGGAATGAGGAAGGCGTTCAAACCCCAAATGTTGCACTGTCTCCAAAGCCGTGGCCGCTGCTCGAGGACGTGGACTGCCACAGCTACAGCAAGACTGTTTTTTGTTGGCAGCATTTTCTTCTTCTGCTGAGAATTGCAGGTTTCTATTTCTCTCTAAGTTGAGCCAAGCGATTTTTCACTTCGTCTAAGTCGAGCCAAGCTGTTTTCCACTTCATCTATGTTGAGCCAAGCTGTTTTCCACTTCATCTATGTTGAGCCAAGCTGTTTTCCACTTCATCTATGTTGAGCCAAGCTGTTTTCCACTTCATCTATGTTGAGCTAAGCTGTTTTCCACTTCATCTATGTTGAGCCAAGCTGTTTTTCACCTCATATAAGTTGAGACAAGCTGTTTTTCACCTCATCTAAGTTGAGACAAGCTGTTTTCCACTTCATCTAAGTTGAGTCAAGCTGCTTTTCACCTCATCTAAGTTGAGCCAAGCTGTTTTTCACCTCATATATGTTGAGTCAAGCTGTTTTTCACCTCATCTAAGTTGAGACAAGCTGTTTTTCATCTCATCTAAGTTGAGCCAAGCTGTTTTTCACCTCATCTAAGTTGAGCCAAGTTGTTTTTCACCTCATCTAAGTTGAGCCAAGCTGTTTTTCACCTCATCTAAGTTGAGCCAAGCTGCTTTTCACCTCATCTAAGTTGAGCCAAGCTGTTTTTCACCTCATCTAAGTTGAGCCAAACTGTTTTTCACCTCATCTAAGTTGAGCCAAACTGTTTTTCACCTCATCTAAGTTGAGCCAAACTGTTTTTCACCTCATCTAAGTTGAGCCAAACTGTTTTTCACCTCATCTAAGTTGAGCCAAGCTGTTTTTCACCTCATCTAAGTTAAGCCAAGCTGTTTTTCACCTCATCTAAGTTGAGCCAAGCTGTTTTTCACCTCATCTAAGTTAAGCCAAGCTGTTTTTCACCTCATCTATGCCGTGTTGTGGTTCGTGTGTTTTGACCTGGGTGCGGGTGACACCGGCGAGGAAGGGTAAAGGTTGGGAGAAACGGCTAATGGGCGCAACTGTGACGGAAACTACAGCGGTATCGAGAAATGGTGCGCCCTGCCTTGCTTGTTTGACTCCGAATAATGGTCTCCTGTGGTTGTCGTGTTGGTACACAGAAGCGACGATGGCTGCTATACTTTCATCACTGTTTTGTGTTCATAGGAGCAGACAAACGGAAGTTACTGTTAAATAGGTACCACCGGTAAAGCTTCCTTTCTCAGTCAGCCTCCTACTGTGATTCCAGCAGTTTTCACTCCCTTTTGCCCAAAGAAATCTTACTACGGTGCACTTGTCAAGAGCGGTGCAATCCCGCATCAGAGCGTCCGTGTTTACTCATCTTGGCATAAAATATACAAAGGGCAGAGAGCTGCACTGTGGGAGTTCGAACTACCAATCAGCCATTGCAAAAGAGATCCACCTGCATCACCTTCTATTTGTTGCGGTTGCATTGTAGTTTCCAAACTGTCTTTACTTTTGATTTACCATCGTAGTAACAACAGGGATCACAGATACAGATGTAAGGTACGTGTATAGTGAGGTTCTTACTAGGAGCTCAAGTGGTGGTTCGTCCGTCGCTGGCTCTTACTAAGTTTAGTCTAGGAGCCCGAGTGGTGGTTCGTCCGTCGCTGGCTCTTACTAAGTTTAGTCTAGGAGCCCGAGTGGTGGTTCGTCCGTCGCTGGCTCTTACTAAGTTTAGTCTAGGAGCCCGAGTGGTGGTTCGTCCGTCGCTGGGTGAAGGTCCATATGTAGAAGTTTATGAGATGCCAGAAGATGTGTAAGGAAACAACATGCCAGATGTGTAATGAAACAACCCGCAGAAGATGTGTAATGAAACAACCTGCCAGAAGATGTGTAATGAAACAACCTGCCAGAAGATGTGTAAGGCAATAATCTGTCAGAAGATGTGTAATGAAACAACCCGCAGAAAATGTGTAATGAAACAACCTGCCAGAAAACTCTTGCATCTATCTCTCAGTGCCACTCACATGTGGGTTTGTCAGGCACAAGCCGGGGTTTCTGCTGTCTTCTCGCTTCTTTCTGCTGTTTTCCTGCTTCTTTCTGCTGTCTTTCTGCTGTCTTCCTGCTTCTTTCTGCTGTCTTCTCGCCTCTTTCTGCTGTTTTCCTGCTTCTTTCTGCTGTCTTTCTGCTGTCTTCCTGCTTCTTTCTGCTGTTTTCCTGCTTCTTTCTGCTGTCTTTCTGCTTCTTTCTGCTGTCTTCCTGCTTCTTTCTGCTGTTTTCCTGCTTCTTTCTGCTGTCTTTCTGCTTCTTTCTGCTGTCTTCCTGCTTCTTTCTGCTGTTTTCCTGCTTCTTTCTGCTGTCTTCCTGCTTCTTTCTGCTGTCTTCATGCTTCCTTCTGCTGTCTTCCTGCTTTATTCTGCTGTCTTCCTGCTTTGTTCTGCTGTCTTTCTTTCTGCTGTCTTCCTGCTTCATTCTGCTGTCTTCTTTTCTGCTGTCTTCCTGCTTCATTCTGCTGTCTTCCTGCTTCTTTCCGCTGTCTTCCTGCTTCCTTCCGCTGTCTTCCTGCTTCTTTCTGCTGTCTTCCTGCTTCCTTCTGCTGTCTTCCTGCTTAATTCTTCTGGTCTTCCTGCTGCAGCTAAAACTGATCTCTAAAGATTTCTCCGAGTAAACAAGAAATATTTCTACTAGAAGTTCAACATAAACTATTATTTTTACAATTCCCCCCCCCCCCCAACCTAAAATATAAAGAACAAACAAACAAACAAACCTTCGTAAAGAGTAAACTATATAAACGCTTATACTAAACTCACAACCACGTATTGCCAGTTTGTCATATACAACTTAGTGGAAAAATTTAGAAAGGAATGCCTTTAAAAAAAAAAAAACCCTGTCACTCTGCCAGTGTCGGCTGACATGGCTGGTGCAGGTTGCGAAGGCGCCGGTGGTTAGCTATTTCTGGATCCTGTATGTCGTTATCTGGTATCTGGAGCAAATCCCGCGGGACAATATCTACCGGGTTATTAATATGTCAGCACAAATACGGGGTCAAGGTCGCTGTACAGTACGGGCATACAATAAAATCTTGAACTATACTCTGTAGCAAAATCATTTCAGCGCAGAATCTATCACCACGTACATGTTCACGAATAGGCAGATTATTTGGTGCAATATGTACAGATATGTACACATTCTATATAGCTTAATCTACACAGATATACATACATTCTATATAGCTCAATCATACATTCTATATAGCTTAATCTACACAGATATACATACATTCTATATAGCCCAATCTACAGATATATATATTCTATATAACTTAATCTACACAGATATATTCTATATAGCTCAGTCTACACCGACATAAATACCATCTATATAGCTAAGGCTACACAGATATATTATATATAGCTCAAAATACACACACACACACATACATACATACATACATACATACATACATACGAGTAGAGAATGCAGTATGAACAGACATACACACATCACATTTAGCATAGTCTATGTAGACATACCTTCATCACTTAAGCAGGTCAATACACACAAACATATGTACATTTTGCTCAGCGAAACCTACACAGACAAAGTGACCAAATGTCCCGCATTAAACGGGACAGTCTCGTATTTGAATGAGTTGGCCAGGGAACCATATTACTTTGTTCTGGATGTCTAAATGCCTCCAATTTTAAAACGCGTGTCTCATACTGTCCCGAATTCTCATCTTTTATCGCTGCACGTATGGAAATAAAGATTTCTGTGTTTGTGTGACAACTGACAGGAGCATTCTGTGTCACACGAAGACAGAATACATCCCTGTCTGTGTCACACGAAGACAGAACATATCCCTGTCTGTGTCACACGAAGACAAAACACATCCCTGTCTGTGTCACACGAAGAACACATCCCTGTCTGTGTCACACGAAGACAAAACACATCCCTGTCTGTGTCACACGAAGAACACATCCCTGTCTGTGTCACACGAAGGCAGAACACATCCCTGTCTGTGTCACACGAAGGCAGAACACATCCCTGTCTGTGTCACACGAAGACAGAACACATCCCTGTCTGTGTCACACGAAGACAGAACACATCCCTGTCTGTGTCACACGAAGACAGAACACATCCCTGTCTGTGTCACACGAAGACAGAACACATCCCTGTCTGTGTCACACGAAGACAGAACACATCCCTGCCTGTGTCACACGAAGACAGAACACATCCCTGCCTGTGTCACACGAAGACAGAACACATCCCTGCCTGTGTCACACGAAGACAGAACACATCCCTGTCTGAAATTCAAAATGGCACATCATTAATTAAACTGCGTGTTTGGCCAGGTTTTGGACGAGGTGGAGGCTAAAGTAGGACTGTCCTAGCAGCACAGATAAAAGGAAGATTGCTTCATTTTAAACCAACTTACGGTACCAGATGTACCTGTGTCATGTGGTCAGTTACTGGCACGAGTGTGTACAGCGCCAGGTGCAGCCATGGCGATAAACAGGGAGTCGATGATGGTCAGTCAACCAAGACGGGATAATTAAGTTCTCAGCATCAATCAACCAAGTCAAGATAATTAAGTTCTCAGCATCAATCAACCAAGTCAAGATAATTAAGTTATCAGCAATCAATCAACCAAGTCAAGATAATTAAGTTCTCAGCATCAATCAACCAAGTCAAGATAATTAAGTTATCAGCAATCAATCAACCAAGTCAAGATAATTAAGTTCTCAGCATCAATCAACCAAGTCAAGATAATTAAGTTCTCAGCATCAATCAACCAAGTCAAGATAATTAAGTTATCAGCATCAATCAACCAAGTCAAGATAATTAAGTTCTCAGTAATAATCAACCAAGGCGGGATAATTAAGTTCTCAGCAATCAATCAACCAAGGCGGGATAATTAAGTTCTCAGCATCAATCAACCAAGTCAAGATAACTGAGTTGAGCTGCATACACTGCAATTTGTAAAAACTATCTTAGCGGAAATGTTGGTGTCTTCAAGAAAATTCTCTGTGTACAGAAGTACAAGTAGGTCTGGCTGGGACATGTGTAAGAGAAGTACAGATAGGCCTGACTGTGACATTTGTAAGAGAAGTACAAGTAGGTCTGACTGGGACATGTGTAAGAGAAGTACAGATAGGCCTGACTGTGACATTTGTAAGAGAAGTACAAGTAGATCTGACTGGGACATGTGTAAGAGAAGTACAAGCAGGACTGACTGGGACATGTGTAAGAGAAATACAAGTAGGCCTTACTGGGACCTGTGTAAGAGAGGTACAAACATGACTGGGACACGTGTAAGAGAGGTACAAGCAGGCCTGACTGGGACATGTGTAAGAGAGGTACCAGCAGGCCTAATTGGGACATGTGTAAGAGAGGTACAAGCAGGCCTGATTGTGACATTTGTAAGAGAAGTACAGATAGGCCTGACTGGGGCTTGTGTAAAAGATGTACAAGCAGGCCTGACTGGGACATGTGTAAGAGAGGTACAAGCAGGCCTGCCTGGGACATGTGTAAGAGATGTACAAACATGACTGGGACATGTGTAAGAGAAGTACAAGCAGGCATGACTGGGACATGTGTAAGAGAGGTACAAGCAGGCATGACTGGGACATGTGTAACAGAGGTACAAGCAGGCCTGACTGGGACATGTATAAGAGAGGTACAAGCAGGCCTGACTGGGACATGTGTAAGAGAAATACAAGCAGGCCTTACTGGGACCTGTGTAAGAGAGGTACAAACATGACTGGGACACGTGTAAGAGAGGTACAAGCAGGCCTGACTGGGACATGTGTAAGAGAGGTACCAGCAGGCCTAATTGGGACATGTGTAAGAGAGGTACAAGCAGGCCTGATTGTGACATTTGTAAGAGAAGTACAGATAGGCCTGACTGGGACTTGTGTAAAAGATGTACAAGCAGGCCTGACTGGGACATGTGTAAGAGAGGTACAAGCAGGCCTGCCTGGGACATGTGTAAGAGAGGTACAAACATGACTGGGACATGTATAAGAGAAGTACAAGCAGGCATGACTGGGACATGTGTAAGAGAGGTACAAGCAGGCATGACCGGGACATGTGTAAGAGAGGTACCAGCAGGCATGACTGGGACATGTGTAACAGAGGTACAAGCAGGCCTGACTGGGACATGTGTAAGAGAGGTACAAGCAGGCCTGACTGGGACATGTGTAACAGAGGTACAAACAGGCCTAACTGGGACACATGTAAGAGAAGTACAAGCAGGCCTGACTGGGACATGTGTAAGAGAAGTACAAGCAGGCCTGACTGGGACATGTGTAGGAGAATTACAAGCAGGCCTGACTGGGACATGTGTAATTTAAGTTATAAATCAGGACCTGGGTTGCTGATTAAAATTTAAACTTTAAACATATTTTTCTATTTTCTTTGCGAGATCCAAAGACGTGTTTTTTTTCTGGGGGGAGGGGGGGGGAGTAATCGAAGGAGGAAGTCTCGGGCCTGAGCTCTTGAGAAAAAATTCTGTATCTGGATATGGGGCCCCACAGTAACTAACCTGGCCCTCCAGGTGGCAGGATGGGGAACGACTGTTTTAAATATGGGAGTTTCAGTGCAAAGTGATCTGTGGAGAACATACCTCCAGCAGCTTTAGGTTACAAACAGGAGTGAAACAGGGATGTGTACTATCACCAACATTATTTATCTTGGCAGTAGACTGGTTAATGAAGGAGGCAACATCAGACAAACGCAGAGAATTACAATGGACCCTTGACACAGTGCTGGAGGACCTTGACTTGACATCTGTCTACTATCAAGCAGCCCACAAAGAAATGCAAGATAAAATAAACAAGCTAACTCAGAATGCAAACAACATAGGACTAAAGATCAACGTAGGAAAGACAAAGTTAGTGAAGGAAAATGTGAACAACAGAAATGTACTCAGAGTAGATAACAAGTTAGTGGAGGAGGTCATCGAATTTGTATATCTTGGCAGTAGAGTAGTAGAAAATGGAGACAGCACAGAGGACATCAACAGCAGACTTACTAGAGCAAATCAGGCTTTTGCAGTGCTGCAGACTATATGGAAATCTAAAAAAAAAAAAAAAAACTAAGCATGAAGACGAAAATCAGGATATTTAATGATCTAAGTGTACCACTCTATGGAAGTGAATGCTGGAAAACCACCAAAACCATAGAAAACAAGTTGAATTCTTTCCAGACTAAATGTTTACGAAGAATTTTAAAAATATTTTGGCCAAACACCATAAGAAATAACATCTTATTAGCAGAAATGCAGATGAAGCCACTGACAACAATTATTGAGGAAAGACGCTGGCGATGGTTGGGACATGTGCTCCGAATGACTGACAACTCACTACCAAAAATAGCACTAAGATGGACACCACAGGGGAACAGAAGTAAGGGTAGACCAAAAGAGACATGGAGAAGAACAACAGAGAGGTTGTTGAGCAATAGAGGGCTCACCTGGACAAGAGCAGAAAAAAAGGCGAAGGACAGGCATTTGTGGAAAACCCTTGCGGAAGCCCCATGTGCCCTGGGCACTTCAGAGAGAGAGAGAGAGAGAGAGAGAGAGAAAGAGAGAGAGAGAGAGAAAGAGAAAGAGAGAAAGAGAGAGAGAGAGAAAGAGAGAGAAAGAGAAAGAGAGAAAGAGAGAGAGAGAGAAAGAGAGAGAAAGAGAAAGAGAGAAAGAGAGAGAGAGAGAAAGAGAGAGAGAGAAAGAGAGAGAGAGAGAGAAAGTGGAGTAAGAGAAGCTGAGGAACACAGACACATGGATGGCGGACTGACCAAGTGGCATGTGATAGAAAACGATCTGAACTGATCGGAAACACCAAGCACTGTACAGCATGGTCACAAATCATGGCCGGCGTTTAACGAATAAATGAACTAAAATATTACTCAGACAGACAGACAGACAGAAGGAGAGAGGCAGACAGACAGAAGGAGAGACAGACAGACAGATAGAAGGAGAGACAGACAGACAGACAGAGGGAGAGACAGACAGACAGAGGGAGAGAGAGACAGACAGAGGGAGAGACAGACAGACAGAGGGAGAGAGAGACAGACAGAAGGAGAGACAGGCAGACAGACAGAGGGAGAGAGAGACAGACAGAGAGAGAGTCTACACACAAAATTCATAAGAATACATGTGTACCCACAAAGAATGATGAATGATGTAGATAAGTAACAACATACAGGCAGTCAGATGGACGGACATGGAGGATAGACAGACATATGGACAGACACCTATGGATACAGAGGCAAACACGTGTGAGCTCAAATATGCCTGTTATCGGCGGACTACTTGACCCACTCAACCACCCACACTCACATACCAACCCACACCCACACATACACACAAAGGCTGTTGTTATATTCCTGTCATACAAGCATAATATGCGCGTGCCACACTGACATATATGTCTCATTTTCGTCAGCTGTGCTACGGACAGGCCAACATAAAGATATACACACACAAGGTACCATGTGTTATATCTGAGCCGGATAGAATTACCCGCAAAATAAATGTCAGCCTCTAGTGTGTGTTATCAGTTACTGTAGACCTCCAGAACAGCCATCAACGGTGTAGGACAGAGCTGAAAGATACAGGGAAAGTCAGTTATTTTCATGTCCCTCACGGAGCTCTGCCTCCCTAACAGCTCTCTCGCTGGCCTCTCGGTTGTCCACGATATCTGAAGAACTCTTCTGTAGCATTTACATTCAAAGGCATTTATGTGTTTCTCAGCTGTTTTGTTAAGTGTACAGGTCTCATAGAGGCATGTGTTGCGATGGGAAAGATGCATGCCCTTAAAAATCGTATTTTTGTAGTTCTGTCTGTTCCTCTCCACAGATTCTTTAGTTGTTTTACTTTCTGAAGAGTGATAGATGTCCTCCTTTTAATTTCTCTCGTTGTTTCTCCATATTACAGTTATCAGAAAAAGGTACAATAAATTGTTTAAAAAGTTTTTATTGAAAAAAATGTAAAATACAGAAGCTGAACTGCTAGACTTGAAGTAAAACAACACAACCTGCAATGTCAGATTTGAACAAAAACAACAGAAGCTGAATTGTATTAGGCTTGAAGTAAAATAATAAAAGCTGAACTGTTAAACTTGAACAAAAACATCACAAGCTGCACTGCTAGACTTGAACAAAACCAATAGAAGCTGAACTGCTAGACTTGAACAAAACCAATAGAAGCTGAACTGCTAGACTTGAACTGAAACAACATATGCTGAAGTGTTAGACTTGAACTAATACAACAGAAGATACATTGCTAGACTTGGAAAAAATAGAAGGTGACCTTCTAGACTTGAACAAAAACATCACAAGCTGCACTGCTAGACTTGAACTAAACAATATAAGCTGAACTGTTAGACTTGAACTAAACAATATAAGCTGAACTGTTAGACTTGAACTAAAACAATAAATGGTGAACTGTTAGACTTGAACTAAAACAATAAATGGTGAACTGTTAGACCTGAACTAAAACAATAAATGGTGAACTGTTAGACTTGAACTAAAACAATAAATGGTGAACTGTTAGACCTGAACTAAAACAATAAATGGTGAACTGTTAGACTTGAACTAAAACAATAAGCGGTGAACTGTTAGACTCGAACTACAACAATAAATGGTGAACTGTTAGACCTGAACTAAAACAATAAACGGTGAACTGTTAGACCTGAACTAAAACAATAAGCGGTGAACTGTTAGACTTGAACTAAAACAATAAATGGTGAACTGTTAGACCTGAACTAAAACAATAAATGGTGAACTGTTAGACTTGAACTAAAACAATAAGCGGTGAACTGTTAGACTCGAACTACAACAATAAATGGTTAACTTTTATACCTTTTTCTAAAACAATAAATGGTGAACTGTTAGACTTGAACTAAAACAATAAATGGTGAACTGTTAGACCTGAACTAAAATAATAAAAGCTGCACTGCTAGACTTGAACAAAAATAACACAAGCTGAACTGTTCGACTTTAACAAAAACAATAGAAGCTGAGCTGTTAGACTTGAACTAAAACAATAAAAGTTGCATTGCTAGACTTGAACTAAAATAACACAATCTGTACTGCTAGATTTGAACTAAAATAACACAAGCTGCACTGCTAGATTTGAACTACAACAATAGTAGCTACACTGCTAGAAACTATTCGTCGTCTGCTCTTTCTCTTCACAAGCAGTCTTTGATGTCTGCTCTTTCTCTTCACAAGCAGTCTTTGATGTCTGCTCTTTCTCTTCACAAGCAGTCTTTGATGTCTGCTCTTTCTCTTCACAAGCAGTCTTTGATGTCTGCTCTTTCTCTTCACAAGCAGTCTTTGATGTCTGCTCTTTCTCTTCACAAGCAGTCTTTGACATTAAACAAACAACAGGAACAGACTTGACATGGGAGGAGAGTTATGCTTCATTCATTCATTCATTCATTCATTCATTTGCATGTCCCTTCCGGAACTTTGCCTCCCAAACAGCACTCCTGTAGGCCTCTCGGTTGTGAGCAAGATGGCCTGCTGCTGCTGCGTCCATTTGCAGATCGCCAACGATTTCTTGCAGCCATCTTCGTTTTGGTCTTCCTCTTTTTCTTTTTCCCATTATGTATCCTTCCAATATAGTCTTCTCTAAATTATCATGACGTGTAATGTGTCCACAGTATTTAAGTTTTCTCTCTTTAATCTTCTTTACTAGCCAGCCTTCTTCAATATTAAGCTCTTGTAGTATAGATATATTTGTTCTTTTTTGTGTCCACGATATTTGGAGAACTCTTCTGTAGCATTTACATTCAAAGGCATTTATGTGTTTCTCAGCTGTTTTGTTAAGTGTCCAGGTCTCACAGGCATATGTTGCGATGGGAAAGATGCATGCCCTTAAAAATCTTATTTTTGTGGTTCTGTCTGCTCTTCTCCACAGATTCTTTATTTGTTTTACTTTCTGAAGAGCGATAGATGTCCTCCTTTTAATTTCCCTCATTGTATCTCCATTATTAGTTAGTAGTGATCCAAGATATTCAAAACTCTCCACTTCTTCCAGTTTTTCCTCATGGATACATATTTCAGCTGTCTTGTTTTTTTTTTTTAGTTGTCATCAGTTTAGTTTTCTTCGTATTAAGATAGAGGTTTTGATCTTCGCTGTTCTTACAGACTGACATAATTAGTTTTTCCATTCCTTTTTGTGTTGTGGACAGTAATACTGTGTCATCAGCATATCTAATCTCTGGTATTTCATAACCTCCAATTGTTATTATTATTAATAATAATAATATTACGATGCCATAACAACTGGAGGTTAACAATTGGAGTTATGCTTACTTTGAAGAAAAGAGGGCAAACGGTTGTTTTGTTTATGATGACTGCTTTGCTACTTGTCGTTTAAATAATGACAATGTCATGTGAGCCAAAGTTTAAATAATGACAATGTCATGTGAGCCAAAGTTTAAATAATGACAATGTCATGTGAGCCAAAGTTTAAATAATGACAATGTCATGTGAGCCAAAGTTTAAATAATGACAATGCCGTGTAAACCAAAGCTTAAATAATGACAATGCCGTGTAAACCAAAGCTTAAATAATGACAATGCCGTGTAAACCAAAGCTTAAATAATGACAATGCCGTGTGAACCAAAGCTTAAATAATGACAATGCCGTGTGAACCAAAGCTTAAATAATGACAATGCCGTGTGAACCAAAGCTTAAATAATGACAATGCCGTGTGAACCAAAGCTTAAATAATGACAATGCCGTGTGAACCAAAGCTTAAATAATGACAATGCCGTGTGAACCAAAGCTTAAATGATGACAATGTCATGTGAGCCAAAGCTGAAATGATGACAACGTCATGTGAGCCAAAGCTGAAATGATGACAACGTCATGTGGGCCAAAGCTGAAATGATGACAATGCCACGTAAACCAAAGCTGAAATAATGACGATGCCACGTAAACCAAAGCTGAATTGATGACAACTTCATGTGAGCCAAAGCTGAAATGATGACAACGTCATGTGAGCCAATGCTGAAATGATGACGATGCCCGTAAACCAAAGCTGAAATGATGACAATGCCACGCAAACCAAAGCTGAAATAATGACACGACCTCGCGAAGCAGGGGTGATATGCGACACTGCCCCATGGGCCAGGGCTGATATGCTGACACTGCTTCGTGGGCCAAGGCTGATATGCTGACACTGCTTCGTGGGCCAAGGCTGATATGTTGACACTGCTTCGTGGGCCAAGGCTGATATGCTGACACTGCTTCGTGGGCCAAGGCTGATATGCTGACACTGCTTCGTGGGCCAAGGCTGATATGTTGACACTGCTTCGTGGGCCAAGGCTGATATGCTGACACTGCTTCGTGGGCCAAGGCTGATATGCTGACACTGCTTCGTGGGCCAAGGCTGATATGCTGACACTGCTTCGTGGGCCAAGGCTGATATGCTGACACTGCCTTGTGGTCAAACATCTAACAAGGACAAAATGTTGTAATGTACATCGTCAAGTGCCAACATTCTGGCCGCTGGCCACTTTCTGCTGGTCTGCTATACGTCTAACAAGGACCAAAGATTGGTCTCAGGCTTCCTTATCCAGCAGCAGCGCCTCAGATCATCAAACTGACTGAATACTGAATGTCAGACATCCAGGCAGAATTCATCATTTTCTACCGTTGTCTGGGATGGCGAATTCAAACTTGCAATATAATATTGTTTGGTTCTGAATTATATGCTAACGGTTGAAGTGTTTTGTGATTAATACTGGTATATTTCTGCCACTTGAACAAATGATATTGCTGGACTTCGAGTGATGGTGACTGTCACGTATAGCAGCACACTTTGGCCGTTTAAATGTTACCAACCTAAAGCACTTTCATACAGAATTCTTAACACGTTGTGACCGCCACGATATTATCGGGGGGGGGGGGTAGAGATTAGTTCTTTTTTTTTTTGGGGGGGGGGGTACATAGTACAGTGAAAGTAAGGCGGGGGGGGGGTAGAGAGTAGAGTGAAAGTAAGGAGGGGGGGGGGTTAGAGAGTAGAGTGAAAGTAAGGGGGGGGGGGAGAGTAGAGTGAAAGTAAGGCGGGGGGAATACAGAGTAGAGTGCTAGCAAGGTGACTGCAGTCATTGTCACAAAGCCTGGGTTGGCATTCATTACACGCGCTGTTGATAATTCGGTCGAGGACGCAATAACTGGGCAGTCTGACCTGTACACGATCTGCTGTCTACAGGTTTTGAAAAGCTCAAATCCCCTCATTTTCTCTTCACCCCCGCCCCCACCCGCCCAGCCTAAAGTCAGAATGTGATTACCTGGTCTTTGTACAGGTAGCTGCCATAAGCCACTTGTTTGAAAACTTCTAGCGGAGTACATCAGTGATATGAAGATCATTTTGTATTTCTTCTAGGACAACGGCACGCCTCATGATGATGATGATGGCGTCTAACTCTTTTTCTTAGTGTTCACAATGTATTAGACCTAATATTTACAATGTTCTCTTGTATATTTGACCTAATGTTTACAATGTTCTCTTGTGTATTTGACCTAATGTTTACAATGTTCCCCTGTGTATTTAACCTAATGTTTACAATATTACCTTGTGTATCTGACGTAATGTTTACAATGTTCTCTTGTGTATTTGACATGTTTACGAAGTTCTCTTGTATATTCGACCTATTGTTTACAATTTTCTCTTGTGTATTTGACCTAATGTTTAAAAGTTCTCTTGTGTATTCGACCTATTGTTTACAATTTTCTCTTGTGTATTTGATCAAATGTTTACAATGTTCTCTTGTATATTTGGCCAAATGTTTACAATGTTCTCTTGTGTATTTGACCTAATGTTTACAATGTTCCCCTGTGTATTTAACCTAATGTTTACAATATTACCTTGTGTATTTGACGTAATGTTTACAATGTTCTCTTGTGTATTTGACATAATGTTTACAATGTTCTCTTGTATATTCGACCTATTGTTTACAATTTCTCTTGTGTATTTGACCTAATGTTTACAAAGTTCTCTTGTGTATTCGACCTATTGTTTACAATGTTCTCTTGTGTATTTGACCAAATGTTTAAATTGTTCTCTTGTGTATTTGACCTAATGTTTACAATGTTCTCTTGTATATTTGGCCAAATGTTTACAATGTTCTCTTGTGTATGTGACCAAATGTTTACAATGTTCTCTTATGTATTTGACCAAATGTTTACAATGTTCTCTTATGTATTTGACCAAATGTTTATAATGTTCTCTTGTGTATTTTACCAAATGTTTAAAATGTTCTCTTGTGTATTTGACCTAATGTTTACAATGTTCTCTTGTGTATTTGACCTAATGTTTACAATGTTCTCTTGTGTATTTGACCTAATGTTTACAATGTTCTCTTGTGTATTTGACCTAATGTTTACAAAGTTCCTTCATCAGCCTCTGTTCCTCCACCACCACTGCCTCCTCACTTGATTTCTTCTTTGCGCTCTTAAGGAAAAGTTCATCACACAAGGCAGCACAGACATGCACCACACAAGGCAGCATAGACATGCATCACACAAGGCAGCACAGACTCGCGCCACACAGATAAATAAGCAGACATTGGAACAGTGGCACTGTACGAAAGTTTGTTGAGTGTTTCTGTAGTCTTGCTTGGTGTCTGTTTACGTGCAATCTTCATGTACTTAGTACAAGGTGTCTGTTTACTTGCAATGTTCATGTACTTTTGTTGAGGTAAGAAACAAAAAAAAAATGAAAGAATTATTCCTACCGACATCCTAGATTTTTCCGGCTACGAAACGTCGGCCTATCATGCCACTTGGACACAGATGATATGACGTTGTTTCTGATATTTTCCTTGCCAGCACAGCAGAGGATGATGTGGTCAGAACAACGGTGAACTGGCGGGGTCTGCTTGTCGCGACGCGGCCGGTTGCGATGACCAAACTCCCGGTCCACTCTTAGTTCTCGGGCTGTGCTTCTACGACAGCAAAGGAGAATTTATTCCAGATGAACAGACTGACACTGCCAAAGTTTATTTAAGTATCGTGAAACGCCTATTGAAAAGGATTCTCCGAGTCCGACCCGAGTATTCAACACCTGGCAGTTTTTTCCTTCTTCATGATAATGCACCGGCTCACCGGGCGGTAGTTGTACAGGAATTTTTGGCCCTAAAACAAGTGTGTGTTCTCAACCATCCACCCTATTCCCCAGATTTGTCTCCCTGCGATTATTTTCTGTTCCCAAAATTAAATTTACCATTGAAAGGACGCTTCTTTGACGATACTGATGACATCCAAAGGGTCGTAACATATAGTTTAAGGGTCATATCAAAAGAGGAACTGCAGAGGTCGTTCCAGTGTTTGTTAGATCGTGCCACTCGCTGTATCAATGCACAAGGGGCTTACTTTGAATAAGTACAGGTTATACATTCAACTGTTGTTTGTTTTATTTTTTTTATGTAAGTAGTTAATTGTCGGACCTTGTATGATAGAAAAAGGACTATCTAGAAGCGGGGGTGATTGAAAGCTGGATTGAGATTTCCATCTTCTCCACGGTGTTGGTTTGTCACTCTCCCCTATCCAGAAGAAGTACCTCAAGAATCCCTTTAAATTAAGTCCAGACAACACGTGACGCAAGACTTAATAATAAGAAGAATCTATAGTAAATAGTATAATATAGCAAATATTTTACACAACTCTTAGCTTGTCTTTGTTTCTCTATCTCGGGAAATATCCAGGAACCATCTCCCGAATCCATAATCTGTAAGGCCCACTTGCCCCCTCATACCTGTACCGTTTATCTCCCGATATAAACTTCATAAAACAGTATTTTAGAGTTTTATGTTTTTTTTCTTGGCGCCGGGTCCCCTATCCTCGGGGCCCCTTGGCTTGAAGCTGTTCGGGCTAATAAATAACCCGCCACTTGTCTGGGCCCCATTTCTAGAGGTGACTAACTGGGTCAGGCTAATGAATAATCCGCCATTGGCCGGGGGCCCATTTCTCTAGCTCTTTCTGTGCCTGGGGGACAAAACACGGAGGTTCAGTTGGTGCCGGAGTAAAAGCGCGGGTCTTGATCTGTTAGGGGGTGTATTTGTAAAAGTGAATGAAGTACAGTCTTTCCTTGTACTTCCGTGTACTTATTAGTTACAAAATATAACTAAATGTATGAAGATTTCATAAATGCAGAGTTTTTTTCGGAAAAAAAGAAGTAATGTGATATTTTTAGACAATAATTGTGTCCTACTTATCATTGGGTACCATTGGTAGATGTACCTGAGATGCGTAGATCTACCTTCGACCTCGTATTGTGATTCAGTGTTCCATTATCGGTAGAATAATGCCTGAAATAAGCTTCTAACTACTTCTCCAGCCGTCTAATATGTCTAGATCTACTTGGGATACATTCAAGAACAGTGGTCTGGTCACAGGCCATGTCCATACCCTATCTAAAAAACGGTAAAGGTAAAGGTAATCCTGTCATGCCTTAGAGCCACACAGGGATATGGTGTTAGTGCCCATATTTTCCTTGACCTGTCAGCACACTAGAGGCTGATAAGGTCAGTGTCACGTGGTCAGTGTCACGCCCGGCCGCCCACAAATTTTAATTTCTCGATGTTTCTCTTCGTTTTTCTCGCTCGAATCGGTCGTAACTAAGAACTCTACCGCCGTTTTGTAAAGGGACATAAGCAGTTAACATGCAACCAAAATAAGAATTACAGTTATACGAAAGGAAACACGTGGGAATATAGGAACCAAAGGCACCGAAAGTCAAAATCGACTTTGGGTTTTACCGAGCCAAAGGCACGGAAAGAGTCACCTAACTAGGTCATCTACGGCTGAACTTGAACCATATGTGTGAGACTGCGTCGCTTAGACTCCCTTGTCCAGCTGTGGAAGGAAAGGTAACATATTTGTGTTTGTTGACTACCTGGACAAGTTTTTCTTAGAACAAGATCGATACATTATAAGAGATAAGGGCTAGAATACAAGCTGGAAACAAGGCATATTTTGCCCTTAAACATTTGTAAAAATTTTTTAAAAAATTCTGTCTAACAACACAGGACATAGATTAGACCAGTTGTACTATATGTGTCAAAAACATGGGGTACAACTAAACAAGATGAAAACCAAATACAGACATTTGAGAACAGAATCCTGAGAAGAATTTATGGACTGGTAAGAGACCCCATAACACAACAATGGAAGACAAGAAGAAACAAAGAAATCTGCACATTGTTTAACTCTGCGATTATAACAACCATCATAAAAAACAAGAGACTGAGGTGGCGCGGATATTTAGAGAGAATGGAGGAGGACAGACAAATAAAGATGGCCTATACAGAAGTGATGAAAAGGGATAGGCCAAGAGGTAGACATAAACAAGGATGGGAAGACAACTTAGAAGAAGATATACTCGCTCTTGGAATCAACAACTGGCAAGAAAAGATGAAGAAAGAGAGGAGTGAAGACGTGTCTTGTCAGCAGTGGTGAGTCTCAGTGGCTCGCAGAGCTGCTCACAAGAGAGGATCGATGCAACATTTAGTCCAGGGCAAAAACGATACCATATTTCTTCGTATGAGTAGATCCAGCTTGGTACAACAGTTTCCGCTCAAAGTTACCCCAAGTAACAGCTTCATACAAGCACGTGGTAAAACATGTTTAGTGATGTTTTTCTAGTTGGGACGCTGAGTGTTGGGACTGTAGGAAAATTCTAGACTACACTTGGTAAAACATGCTTACTGATGTTTTTCTAACTGGGACGTTGAATGCTGGGACTGTAGGAAAATTCTAGACTACACTTGGTAAAACATGCTTACTGATGTTTTTCTAACTGGGACGTTGAATGCTGGGACTGTAGGAAAATTCTAGACTACACTTGGTAAAACATGCTTACTGATGTTTTTCTAACTGGGACGTTGAATGCTGGGACTGTAGGAAAATTCTAGACTACACTTGGTAAAACATGCTTACTGATGTTTTTCTAACTGGGACGTTGAATGATGGGACTGTAGGAAAATTCTAGACTACACTTGGTAAAACATGCTTACTGATGTTTTTCTAACTGGGACGTTGAATGCTGGGACTGTAGGAAAATTCTAGACTACACTTGGTAAAACATGCTTACTGATGTTTTTCTAACTGGGACGTTGAATGATGGGACTGTAGGAAAATTCTAGACTACACTTGGTAAAACATGCTTACTGATGTTTTTCTAACTGGGACGTTGAATGCTGGGACTGTAGGAAAATTCTAGACTACACTTGGTAAAACATGCTTACCGATGTTTTTCTAACTGGGACGTTGAATGCTGGGACTGTAGGAAAATTCTAGACTACACCTGGTAAAATATTACAACAGAGACAGTAAGGCATACAAACAGAGAAACAGACGCAGACATACAGGAAAACAGATACACAAATAGACAGACATACAGACACACACACAAACACAAGTACAGATCTGTACAAGCAGACAGACAGACAGACAGACAGACAGACAGACAGACAGACAGACAGAAATATGCATAAAAAGACATGCGGGTAGATACACAGACACAGATACAGAGAGAGAGAGGTAGATCAGTCAGTCATTTACATGTCCCTTGCGGAACTTTGCTTCCCTAACAGCTCTCCTGTAGGCCTCTCGGTTGTAAGATGGCCTGCTGCTGATGCATCCATTTGCAGATCATCAACGACGTCTTGCAGCCATCTTCGCCTTGGTCTTCCTCTCTTTCTTTTTCCCATTATGTACCCTTCCAGGACGGCCTTCTCTAAATTATCATGACGTTTAATATGTCCAAAACATTTAAGTTTACTCTATTTAATCCTCTTTACTTGCCAGCTTTCTTCAATATCAAGTTCTTGTTGTATGGATATATTTGTTCTTTTTTGTGTCCATGATATTTGAAGAACTCTTCTGTAGCATTTACATTCAAAGGCATTTATGTGTTTCTCAGCTGTTTTGTTAAGTGTCCACGTCTCACAGGCATATGTTGCGATGGGAAAGATGCATGCCCTTAAACATCTTATTTTTGTAGTTCTGTCTGTTCCTCTCAACAGATTCTTCGGTTGTTTTATTTTTTGAAGAGCGATAGATGTCCTCCTTTTAATTCTCCTCATTGTATCTTCATTATTAGTTAGTAATGATCCAAGATATTCAAAACTCTTCACTTCTTCCAGTTTTTCCTCATTGATACATATTTCATCTGCCTTGTTTGTTTTGTCAGTTGTCATCAATTTAGTTTTCTTCGGATTAAGATAGAAGTTTTGCTCTTCACTATTCTTACAGAATGACATAATTAGTTTTTCAGTTCCTTTTTGTGTTGTGGACAATAATACTGTGTCATCAGCGTATCTAATCTCTGGTATTCAGAGGTAGATAGAGAGACTAAAATGCATATTATAAGACAAATGCTTAGCAGACAGATATCCTGGGAAGAAAATAAACAAAAAAGTATGTAATTTTGGATAAACAGACAAAGAGACAGATCAGAAAATGAAGAAAAGAATCAGATAAGTAAATATACGCTAAGACGTATAGCGAAAGTTTTAACAAAAAACTGCACAGGAGGGAGGGGACATATGTACGCATTTATGTCCATCCCTGTGTACACTGCGTACACGAAGAAACAGACCCATATTGACACTGGATCAACCAGGCCATGGGGAAGATACAAAACAAGAAACACCGGATACAGAAGATAACCGTAGCCGGCAGGGAAGAGGCAAAAGTCTGTCTCATATCAAACATGTTTCTTAACTCTGGTCGGAAAGTTTGTCTCATATCAAACATGCTTCTTAACTCTGGTCGGAAAGTTTGTCTCATCTCAAACATGCTTCTTAACTCTGGTCGGAAAGTTTGTCTCATCTCAAACATGCTTCTTAACTCTGGTCGGAAAGTTTGTCTCATCTCAAACATGCTTCTTAACTCTGGTCGGAAAGTTTGTCTCATCTCAAACATGCTTCTTAACTCTGGTCGGAAAGTTTGTCTCATCTCAAACATGCTTCTTAACTCTGGTCGGAAAGTTTGTCTCATCTCAAACATGCTTCTTAACTCTGGTCGGAAAGTTTGTCTCATCTCAAACATGCTTCTTAACTCTGGTCGGAAAGTTTGTCTCATCTCAAACATGCTTCTTAACTCTGGTCGGAAAGTTTGTCTCATCTCAAACATGCTTCTTAACTCTGGTCGGAAAGTTTGTCTCATCTCAAACATGCTTCTTAACTCTGGTCGGAAAGTTTGTCTCATCTCAAACATGCTTCTTAACTCTGGTCGGAAAGTCTGGCTCTAGATGGGTCTCCTCAGGCCCGCCAAGTCTGGCTGGGGGTGGGCTAACTGTTTGTGGATGGGAAGTGGGAGTCGGATGGGAAAGGGAACGTGGGAGCTTAAAGAGAGTGAGAGATAAAGATAGGGGGAGAGACGGAGATTAGTGCTGTGCGTGTTTGTGTATCTCCGTCCACTTATATAAAACTTGCGAGTGTTATACCTTTAAATAGGAAGAGTGAGTGAGTGAGTGAGTGAGCGAGCGAGATCTGCTTGGTGTACTTGCTCTCCGCTGACTTATATAAAACTTAGTGTAAGTTTAAATGGGAATAATGAGAGAGAGGGAGAGAGAGAGAGAGAGGGAGGGAGAGAGAGCATGAGAAAAAGAGAACGAAGGAACGAATAAACTTTACTCCAAAAGAGTGAAGTAATGGACAAGCAGGCCTGCCTGGCATTCTGTCCCCTCTGTCTCTCATCTTTCATTCTTTCCGATCACTCAGCTTTGCCCAGCTATAACAACAACGTACAGAAGGGGCACCCATAACATGTAAATAACAAAATAATGATGCTCTTATCCTGCCATCCATAGAGGAGAAGGGGGAGGGAGGAGGGGGGAGACGGGCTGGTGGTGAGAGTTATGGTTATAAGAATTTGTGTAACAGATTTATGTTAAAATGATGGATTTATATTCTGGTCAGTGACTCTGATCTGAGGACAGGAGAGAAGAGGGGTGGATAATAAACATCCAAACAGATAAATAGACCAACAGATAAAAGAAATCAACAGATAGACCAACAGATAAATAGACCAACAGATTAAAGAAATCAACAGATAGACCAACAGATAAATAGACCAACAGATTAAAGAAATCAACAGATAGACCAACAGATAAATAGACCAACAGATTAAAGAAATCAACAGATAGACCAACAGATAAATAGACCAACAGATTAAAGAAATCAACAGATAGACCAACAGATAAATAGACCAACAGATTAAAGAAATCAACAGATAGACTAACAGATAAAAGAAATCAATAGATAGTCCAACAGATAAATAGACCAACAGATAAAAGAAATCAATAGATAGTCCAACAGATAAATAGACCAACAGATAAAAGAAATCAACAGATAGACCAACAGATAAATAGACCAACAGATAAAAGAAATCAATAGATAGTCCAACAGATAAATAGCTAGGTAAGCTTACAAAATGTACGGATAAGAAGACACAAAAATACAGATAAAAAGACAGACACATTTAGACATAAGGATATAGAAGAATAGCGAAAGGCAGACAGGCAGAGAGAAAGACAGACTGAGAGAGAGAGAGAGCAGCAGATAGATAGAGAGAAAGACATGCAGATAGAAAGAAATGGCAGTAAAATATTGATAGGAAGACAGGCAATTATATAAACAGACGAACAGACTGATATTAAGAAAATAGACAGACAGACAGATGGAAAGATGGACGAACGGATGGAGGAACACTAGAAAGAAATTCTACCAAGCAATCAGAAATATTGAAAGACTGATATATTACCAAAGCTCTCTCTCTCTTTCTCTCTCTCTCTTTCTTTCTCTCTTTCTTTTTTCTTTCTTTCTTTCTTTCTTTTTCTTTCTTTCTTTCTCTCATCCCCCTCATTCACACACTAACACACACACTCACGCAGGACAGACAGACAGACAGACAGACAGACAGACAGATAGACAGATAGATAGATGGATGGATGGATGGATGGATGGATGGATGGATGGATAGATAGATAGATAGATAGATGGATAGATGGATGGATGGATGGATGGATGGATAGATAGATAGATAGATAGATAGATAGATAGATAGATAGATAGATAGATAGATAGATAGATCATACTTTATATTCAAAGTATAATTGGGCACGCAGGCCCGTCTGACATTCTGCCCTTCATCATACAGCTTTCACTCAGTCACATTCATTCAGCATTTGTTAATGAGCATAATAATCATGAATACACAGTTAAATGATTACATAAATAAATAATAAACTTATCTCATGTCCATACACTCTACACTCTAATTTATGCAACAACATGAAATAAACTTGCTTTCTTACATTCATTAAAAAGTAACAAATTTATAGAAAAGCAGTATTTTTTTAAAAATTACAACAATCAAGCCATACTTTAAACTACTTTAGACTGCTTAGGTAGGCATATAGCCCATATCAAACAGATGTTGACAAAGTTTAAAGTTATAAGACCGAATATTACTTTTTACAAGTTTTACATGAATTGATAGGGCATTCCAAAGGTGGGCAGCTGAGTAAGAGAGGCTTTAAAAAAACGTCAAGCCTTGGTTTTGGGAGAATACAACTGCTTAAGCGTTGACTGTGTTTTAGGTTGGATTTGAACAACGACCACAGATAGGGTGGAGCATTGTGAGATATAATTTTATGAATTAACTTGGCCTTGTTGAAAAGAAATCTCTTCTTGAGAGGTAGAATATCAAGATGTTTGTCCTTATTTGTAATACGTGCTGCATGTTTGTCATCTATAAGCTTCACTGCTTGTTTTTGAAGTGAGTAAAGTCTTTTCATGTTTGACATGGAACAACCATCCCAGACTGTGGAGCAGTAGTCTAAGTGTGTTTGTATCTGTGATATGTAGTATATTTTTCTGGTGTCCATCAAGAAAATGTTTAATTTGAGTAAATTGGTAAAATTTTTGTGCAATGAGTTTGGTTAGATTGTTAACATGATGATTCCAGCTGAGGTGGTGGTCAATCATGAGACCTAGAGTTTTATGTTCACTAACATTCTCTATCTGTGAAGTTCCAGCATGGAGATGTAGTGTTGTTGTTGGTCTTGTTGTAATGAGCATAGATTTTGTTTTGCTGGTGTTTATGAGCATTCTGTTATTGTTGCTCAGTTAATTAGACTGTTTATTTCAATTTGAAGAGTTGACTCAAGGTTAATACAGTCATTGTCACCAGTATAAACTGTGCAGTCATCAGAAAAGAGGTCACAAGATAATTTGTTGAGATAAAGTGGAAAATCATTGATGTAGATGGTAAGCAGGAGAGGACCAAGAATAGATCAATGTGAACGCCATTATCAACCACAGACGCACTTGACTTAGAGATTTTGAGGCAAACTACCTGTTGTCTGTTGGAAAGAAAAGATGTAATACATTTTGTCAAGTCAGGGTGTAATCTATAAGTCTCAAGCTTTCTAACTAAGATTTCATGATCAATCATGTCAAATGCTTTTTTAAAGTCAAAAAGACAGCACCACATAATTTATCATCGTTTATATTAGATAACTAACATTCTGTCATTTTTGTGAGAGCTATGTGGCAGGAATGTTTCAGCCTAAAATCTGACTGACAGTCAACAATCAAATCATTTTCTTGCGTGTGTTGTAAGGTTGTTTTTTTTTGTATGTGCTTTTCTAGGGGTTTTGACAAAGTTGATAGAATGGAAATTGGTCTATAGCTTGAGGGGTTTTTCTCCGAACCAGATTTTAAAAGGGGATAATTTTGTGCAATGTTAAAAGCCTGAGGAAAATGACAATGTGCAATGCGCTGATTGTAAATGTATGTTAGTGTATCTGTAATTACTGGGGCTGAGTAGCGTAATATCTTGTTGCTGATTTCATCAAGTCCTGCTGTGTTGTTGTTCTTTACAGATGAAAGATAATTATAAACTTCACTGACATGAAGGGAATACTGTAGACAGACAGACAGACAGACAGACAGACAGACAGACAGACAGACAGACAGACAGACAGACAGACAGACAGACCTGACAGGCAACTATTAACACAAAGTCAGCGGAAACAGAACAATTGCTACAGATCCTTAATTGTTGATAAACAAAACAATGTTCTGTGTGTCATGGGTAGAAAAGATGACAAACAAGGAACTACACAGGCTAGGAACTACACAAACAAGGAACTACACAGGCTAGTAACTACACAAACAAGGAACTACACAGGATAGTAACTACACATACAAGGAACTACACAGGCTAGTAACTACACAAACAAGGAACTACACAGGCTAGTAACTACACAAACAAGGAACTACATAGGCTAGTAACTACACAAACAAGGAACTACACAGGCTAGTAACTACACAAACAAGGAACTACACAGGCTAGTAACTACACAAACAAGGAACTACACAGGCTAGGAACTACACAAACAAGGAACTACACAGGCTAGGAACTACACAAACAAGGAACTACAAGGCTAGGAACTACACAAACAAGGAACTACACAGGCTAGGAACTACACAAACAAGGAACTACAAGGCTAGGAACTACACGAACAAGGAACTACACAGGCTAGGAACTACACAAACAAGGAACTACATAAACAACTCAACTTAAATTTTAAAAAAGGAATAAAATAACTAGACAGTTAAAAAATTTAATAATTTACCAAAAGTGAAGGCCAGAGTCGAGTTAAAAAAATATGAAAGATAAATATCAACCACAAGATATAGACGCTGGCGTGTGGGCATCAGGATGTGGACAGATACAGGAGTGAGAGCATCAAGATGTGGACAGACACAGGAGTGAGGGCACCAAGATGTGGACAGACACAGGAGTGAGGGCATCAAGATGTGGACAGACACAGGAGTGAGGGCATCAAGATGTGGACAGACACAGGAGTGTGGGCATCAAGATGTGGACAGACACAGCAGTGAGGGCATCAAGATGTGGACAGACACAGGAGTGTGGGCATCAAGATGTGGACAGACACAGGAGTGTGGGCATCAAGATGTGGACAGACAAAGGAGTGTGGGCATCAAGATGTGGACAGACACAGGAGTGAGGGCATCAAGATGTGGACAGACACAGGAGTGAGCGCATCAAGATGTAAGCTTGACAAGGTGAGTGGTATTTGCTGTAACGTTTTCAGTTTAATGCATGACTCACTGTCATCAGCGTTTCATTACCAAACATCCAAATGTCATCTTTTCACTACCAAATATTCATAATGCGGCCATTCAGTTACGAAACATTTACAGTGTCATCATTCAGGTCCCAAACATTCACACTATCATCATTTGGTTCCCAAACATCCACACTCTCATCATTCAGGTCCCAAACATTCACACTATCATCATTTGGTTCCCAAACATCCACACTCTCATCATTCAGTTCCCAAACATCAACAGTGTCACCATTCATTTCCCAAACATCCACACTGTCATCACTCATTTCCAAAACATCCACACTGCCACAATTCAGTTCAAGAACACCTACACTGTCAGCATTCAGTTCCCAAACATCCACACTCTCATCATTCAGTTCCCAAACATCCACACTCTCATCATTCAGTTCCCAAACATCCACACTCTCATCATTCAGTTCCCAAACATCCACACTCTCATCATTCAGTTCACAAACATCCACATTCTCATCATTCAGTTTCCAAACATCCACACTATCATCATTCAATTCCCAAACATCCACACTCTCATCATTCAGTTCCCAAACATCCACACTATCATCATTCAGTTCCCAAACATCCACACTCTCATCATTCAGTTCCCAAGCATCCACACTCTCATCATTCAGTTCCAAAATATCCACAGTGTCATCATTCAGTTCCAAAATATCCACAGTGTCATCATTCAGTTCCCAAATATCCACAGTGTCATAATTCAGTTCCAAAATATCCACAGTGTCATCATTCAGTTCCCAAATATCCACAGTGTCATCATTCAGTTCCCAAGTATTCGAGTGATCAGATGTCTGGGTGTCACTGATGACGATGACGATGACGATGATGATGATGATTGATGATGATGATGATGATGATGATGATGAAGATGATGATGATGATGACGACGACGCAAGAATGTTGAGAATGGATGGAGCGATGAAGATAATGAGGAGGATAAATGGGTGTCATTATCTTTGCTTCATCAGGGTCTAAAGCAGTGGGTTTTTTATCTGGGATCCAAGGAACACCTTTTTTTTACCTATAAATGGGTCGACTCGATCAGAACAAAAACTTAGCTTCTATTTCTTGCTTTAACCGTAAGTTAATAATACATTCAGGCAGAGAGGATGGGAAACACCAGGGAGTGGGGATAATTATGTTGACTGTAGCAGCAAAGAGCCTTGTAGAATGTGAACCAGTGAACAGCCGTATATAAAGATACAAACTAAGACACAGAAGAATGACAATCATACAGTGTTATGCACCCACGAACGATGCACATGATGATATAAAAGACGATTTCTATCACCAACTACAACTCATCAACAAAGTCCCTAAACACGACATCCTAATTGCTATGGGGGACTTCAACGCTAAGGTAGGGAAAGATAACACCGACGTAGGAAAAGTAATGGGGAAAGAAGGAACTGACAAGGTTAATCTGAACGGAGAAAGATTCATTGAAATATGTCTAACAGAGGGCGTGGTCATTGGAGGCACAATATTTCCACACAAAGAGATAAATAAAACAATGTGGATATCTCCAGATGATAGAACTAGAAACTGGATAGACCATTTTTGTATTAGAAAGCAATTCAGAACATCTCTGATGCATGTAGGGGTACAAATGTCAACAGTGATCACAATCTGTGAATATGGAAGATAAGACTAAAACTGAATAGCCCACTTAAAAAATCAATACTCAGAAAGATAAACAGCCACAGCCTACAAGAAGAAAATATTAAGAGGAATTTCAGTTTGGAACTTACCAGTCATTTCACAACACTCAGTGAGGTAGAGGAGATCAGTCATTTCCATGTCTATGAGAACTTTGCCTCCCTAACAGCTTTCCTGTAGGTCTCTCGGTTGTAAGCAAGATGACCTGCTAATGGATCCATTTACAGATTATCAACGACGTCGTGCAACCATCTTCGCCTTGTGAATGGGAAATGGGAGTTGGATGGAAGAGAGAATATGGGAACTTAAAGAGAGTAGAGGAGATAGATATAGATAAATTATTGAATTCTTATAGCACAGCCATAATCACATCAGCGAAAGCACGGGCTGAACTGCAAAACAAAAAAAAAAAAAACCCAAAAAGAAAAGCACGGATATCGGAAAACACATAGAAATTCATACATTAAAGATGAGCAACCAAATCACCCATGTTGAATGTAAAAACATTTTGGATACCATCTCCCTTGCTTTTTTTGGAATTGCCATAGACTTCATAATGAAAAAATGCTGCACAGGTAACATAGGTATTGACTGGGTACATGGGATCCAACTAGATGATCTTGATTTTGCAGGTGACATAACTCTTATTAGTGACAATGTGAAATCAATGCAAAGATACCCTGTCTTCGTAGGCTAGCAAAATAGGACTTGAAATTAACAAGTAAAGAAAAATAATGAAACTTCCCATTAATCAAGAAGGAAAAATACACATAGAAGGAACAGCTGTTGAAGAAGTAAACCAATTTGCATACCTTGGCAGTTACATAGACCAGGATGGTGACACCATAAAGGAAGTTAGAACTGCAAAAGCAGCATCGACCTTCAAGAATCTTGAGAACATATGGCATTCAAAAGTTATAAACACAAAAACCAAGCTAAGAGTATTCAATTCAAATGTGATAAACACCCTCATTTATGCATGTGAAAGCTAGAAAACAACTAAAGAAATAGACAAGAAATTAGACTCTTTTGAAAACAAATGCCTAAGGAAAATACTCGGCATCAAGTGGAACGAATTCAGTAGCAACGCAGAGATAAGTCAGTAACTCACAATAATTAGTGTAAGAGTATATAACTATACACGGAGCACTGCAGTAAAACTGTGATAACAAAATGTATAAACTAGGAAAAAGGTAGGAACAGCTTTATTACTTAACGATTACACAGTTGTGACGCCTAGCTGCATAGCGCTTGAGAACCTCTTCACAGCATCACATTACAACCCCTCTACCCCTACTATAATCACATATTTCTCCTGGCTAGATTACCTCTCTCTCTCTCTCTCTCTCTCTCTCTCTCTCTCTTTCTCTCTTCCCAACGTTTTCCCCACCTACCACCCTCAGTTACGACCCACCTTTCACACATCCCACATCTCCATTTAAATACTCTCTACACTACACTGTGCGCATTTCTGACACACAGCGTCGGACAAGTCACAGCTTCTTACCTTTCACGTTACAACATTTCATTTTTTCTAAAAACATACCATTCATGTGAATTTATATTTTATCTCATCTCTATAATTCTTCGTCCTGTGTGTTTTTGTATGATTAAGACTCACGCTGAAACATCACAACTTTGTACTCGTTGTTCCTAGCTTTTTCCTAGTTGATACATAGTCAGATGAGCAAACAACAACATGACTCATGTGTGATCAGAAAAAGGAGATGGACATATGTAGGTCACGTGATCAGAAGAAATAACCAGAGAATCCCCAAAAAAAAACAAGCTATCAAGCGGAAAACACAGTTGGCCGAAGAAAAAGAGGTCGACCACGTGAAACTCTAAAGAGGACATTGTTAAGAGAGGTTAAAGTTGTAGGCATAACATCCCTTGATGAGGTTGAAAATCTCGCTGAAAACAGGAAAACTTAGCAATCTACCACGCGAGCCCTATGTGGCGTTTAACGGCAGGGGAAGGATGCAAGATGTAAGATTTATTGTTTTAGTTTTATCCAGGGATCTAAAAGCCGTTCTCATGCTAGAAATGGGTCCATAGCTGTTCTCAGGCCAGAAATGAGTCCATAGCTGTTCTCATGCCAGAAATGGGTCCATAGCTGTTCTCATACTAGAAATGGGTCCATAGCTGTTCTCATGCCAGAAATGGGTCCATAGCTGTTCTCATGCTAGAAATGGGTCCATAGCTGTTCTCATGCCAGAAATGGGTCCATAGCTGTTCTCATGCCAGAAATGAGTCCATAGCTGTTCTCATGCCAGAAATGAGTCCATAGCTGTTCTCAGACCAGAAATGGGTCCATAGCTGTTCTCAGGCCAGAAATGGGTCCTTAGCTGTTCTCATGCCAGAAATGGGTCCATAGCCGTTCTCGGACTAGAAATGGGTCCACAGCTGTTCTCGGACAAGAAGGGGCTCCACAGCTGTTCTCATGCCAGAAATGGGCCCACAGCTGTTCTCATGCCAGAAAGGGGCTCACAGCTGTTCTCAGACCAGAAGGAGATCCACAGTTGTTCTCAGATTGGAAATGGGTTTATATCTGTTCCCAGACCAGAAGGGGGTCCACAGTTGCTCTCAAACCAAAAGGGGTCCACAGTTGTTCTCAAACCAGAAGGGGGTCCACAGCTGTTCTCAAATCAGAAGGGGATCCACTGTCAAATAAAAGTTTAAGAACCACTACATAAATCTATCAAAACGTTTGGGAAGCCCTGATTACTATAAAGAAGTCATCCATCCTTGTATCCAGGAAAATACACGACATAAAATCACTGATAACATACACAGCAACATAAAAGTGGTATCAGTACGCGACATCTGTCATTACAGTGACTTCAGTACGGGACGTGAAGACGTGAACTTTAGAAGCGGTAATTTGAAAGTAAAAAAACGAAAATATAAACGAATGAACCGCCACTGAAAGTTCAACAAACGATTTTCCTTCCAGGTGCATGATCCCGACATGAAACAAGCCAGGAGTTATTAAAGTCTGGTGTACTTAGGGCTCTTTTTATGTTATTTCAGGCTCAGTTTATTTAAGTATACAGGTCTCCGTCTCCTTGTGTAGACAGAGCACTCTTGTGATCTTTTGTTCATTATGAGAAAGTTTTTCATGGAGGTTTGGAAGAGTTTCTCTAGCAAAGATGGCCGTCTTGTAGGGATGACTAGTGTACAATGGGTAAGAGCCAGTTGTACTTCTTGCTACTGTATGTAACAGGCTGTTGTGCCACCAAGGCCAGACAAACGGGCACTGGTCATGGTGGTTTTCACGGTCGATTGAGTCCAGCAAGGCTTTTTTTTTCTTGGTTCCATTTCTTGACCTCACGCAAAACACCTGCTGCCCGCTCCACATCCGACATTACTTTGTTGTTTCAAGACGACCACTGCGTCCACTGTAGAGAACACAAACTTGAAGTTTTAAAGAGATAAAGAACAGAGGGCTGGAGGTTTAATTCCCAGAGCCTGGCGCCCGCCCCACCCACCCACACACACACACACACACACACACCACACACACACACACACATACACACATACATACATACATACATACATAGGTCATCACAGATTTTAACAGATTTTCTGTGTGGAACATTATGTCTTCTGGTCATTTTTAGCGAAAAGTTGTAAAATGTTTCTTCTTTTTTTTTTTTTGTTAGATCAAACTGGCTGCTAGTTGGCGCGCGATTTTCTGTGTTATCTAGATATGTTTGTTAGAGACTTCTTCTTCTTCTTTTTTTCTCTCTACTACTACTACTACTACTACTACTACTACTACTACTACTACTATTATATCATCATCATCATCATCTTCTTCTTCTTCTTCAACTACTACTACTACTGCTACTATATCATCATCATCATCATCATCATCTTCTTCTTCTTCTTCTTCTTCTTCGAGAGTATACAGTGAGACATACAACTTTGTCTTACATTCTGAGTGAGTACACTAAGTTTTCCACCATCACCACCACCACCGTCATCACTACCACCACCATCATTACCACTACCATCACCATCACCATCACCACCATCACTACCACTACCACCACCATCACCACCACCTCTACCACCACCATCACCACCACCATCACCACCACCACTACCACCACCATCACCACCAACACCATCACCACCACTACCACCACCACTACCACCACCATCACCACCACCACCACTACCACCACCACTACCAACACCATCACCACCACTACCAACACCATCACCACCACTACCACCACCACCACCACTACCACCACCATCACCACCACTACCACCACCATCACCACCACTACCACCACCACCACCATCACCACCATCACTACCACCACCATCACTACCACCACCATCACCACCATCACTACCACCACCACCACCATCACCACCATCACTACCACCACCATCACTACCACCACCATCACCACCACCACCGCCCCAACTACCACCAGAACTATTACCACCACCACCACCCAGTGGCTTATCACCCTTGAAAACTGATTGCTATTGTCCTTCAACGTGCTCTGCTTATTCCATATTTTGTGTGCTATCCACTTGCTCTTTTTCCCCTCTATTTTTCCCTCTAGTTTGGTTTTCATTATTGTATTATATCTCTTGATATTACCAAAATATTGTAACTGTCGGGTTCTGATGTTTGTCTTTATTTCTCTTTACAGTTTCATATGATTCAATTCTTCTGTGACTGTTATTTGGAACTCTCACGTACATAACCTAACAAACTTGATTCTCACGTACATAACCTAACAAACTTGATTCTCACGTACATAACCTAACAAACTTGATTCTCACGTACATAACCTAACAAACTTGATTCTCACGTACATAACCTAACAAACTTGATTCTCACGTACATAACCTAACAAACTTGATTCTCACGTACATAACCTAACAAACTTGATTCTCACGTACATAACCTAACAAACTTGATTCTCACGTACATAACCTAACAAACTTGATTCTCACGTACATAACCTAACAAACGTGATTCTTACGTACATAACCTAACAAATTTGATTGTACAGAAAGTTTACCAATTAGCCAAAATTAAACACTTAATCGACAAAGACACAAGAAAAATATACTACATATCACACATACAAACACACTTAGATTAGTGTTCCACAATCTGGGATGGATGCTCAGTCTCAAACACAAAAAGGCTCCACTCACTTCACAAACGAGCATTAAATCTGATTTGTGACAAACACCCAGTACAGACTGTAGATCAACACAAACAACTCAAAATTCTACCCCTCAAAAATAGAATCATTTTTAACAAAGCTAAGTTTGTTCACAGAATTCTGTCGCACAATGCTCTGCCTTACTTGTGGTCACTGTTTACGTATAACACTAAACATAGTCAGCGTTTAAAAAACTGTCTTCTTCCTAAACCCAGGATTGATCTGTACAAGAAAAGCCTTGCATACTCTGCAGTACAGCTCTGGAACACCTTCCCCTGCCATTTAAAATCAATTAGTAATTCTCCATCCTTTAACTCAAACCTGTTTCATTATTTACTTGCTTGTAATTATATGCCTCCATAGAATAACCAGCACTCTCTCAACCCATGACTCGCCAACCATCAAGTACTAAAATGATATAGTTCGAAAAGTAACTTGTTAGATATTGTTAGAAATTATTTTAATGTTCGTTAAAAACACATATGTTAGAAGACCTGTACAGAAAATGTATTTTTGTTTATGTATATATCTGTGCGTGTGTGCGCGTGTGTATGTGCGTATATGCGTGTGTGAGAGCTAGTTTACGATCGCCCTGTGTTTTATTGGTTAATTACCTCTTCTCTTTTACTTTGAATGTAATAGTTTCATCTTACACTCTTTTGATATGTTTTTTTTTTTTGTTGTTGGTGTTCCTAATGTAATTTGTATACTTGTATTAAATCGAGCCCTATGTGACGTTTAAAGGCACGGGAAGGATATAAGATAAGATTAAATCAAGTGTGTGTGGGAAGAATGAAAGATGGAGTGATGAAGGGCAGAATGTAAGACGGGCCAGCGTGCCCAATTCTTTACCCTTTAAAAATAAAGATTATTCATTCATTCTTTCATTCATTCTCTCTCACTAAATTCACATAGGACATTTTGAGAAACAACAGTTGTAAAACAATATCTAAACACGCGCGCGCACACACACACACACACATGCAAACACACATTCCAGTTATGATAACTCCTTTTTTTAAGCGGGGAAAAATAAAGTAAAATAAAGAAAAAGAAAAGCCCGACAACGCTTTATTACTGTTAGATGATTAACATCTTTACTGGAAGCGAAATATCAGAGACAGCGCCAAGCAAGTTCCCCGCGACCTGTCTGCTGTCCCTCATACACTGCCGCCTCCCAGTTCTCGTCCCAGACCATAATTTCTACTCCAGATATAGCCTGTCCCAGCTATTTCTGAACTCTGTGAAAGTGCATGGATCTAGCGCAGGAGGGAGGCCGCGACGTATCTTTGCTGACTTGCAACTTCCTCGGCTAATTCCCTGAGCTGTCTTTGATCCTGTTCTCTCTCATTATCAGGACAGCCGAGAACAGTGTCTTGTCATGATATCTAGGGAATCTTTCCTTAAAAAAAAAAAACAAAACTCAGAAATTACAAATGATTGCTGTCAGGCGCCATTACCCTGACAGTGTAGAGAAACTGAGATTTAGACAAGAAAATGGAACTTTGAATCAAGGTCACAGAAATGTCAGTGTAACCTTGATATTTTGGCGCAAGTAATGGCCCGACGTGAACACAAATAAAGAAGTTCTGAGACGGAAAACAAAGTTATTTTGTAAAGATAAGGAAAAAAAAAAGACGGGGGAAAAATATTATCTGCAACAGTGGTTCTAAAACTATGGTCATAGGAGCATCATCAGGTTGGTATACGTCTGCGTAATCGAAATGGTATTATGGTGCACCTAAGAGTACTGAATTTAAAAAAATAAATAAATAAAAATGAAGGATTCAACGATTTATGATATTATATATAACTGTGAAGGAGCCAACATCAGACAAACGCAGAGGATTACAATGGACCCTTGACACAGTGCTGGAGGACCTTGACTTTGCGGACGACATTTGTCTATTATCAAGCAGTCACAAAGATATGCAAGATAAAATAAACAAGCTAACTCAAAATGCAAACAACATAGGACTAAAGATCAACGTAGGAAAGACAAAGTTAATGAAGCAAAATGTGAACAACAGAAATGTACTCAGAGTAGATAGCAAGTTAGTGGAGGAAGTCAACGAATTTGTATACCTTGGCAGTAGAGTAGTAGAAAATGGACACAGCACAGAGGACATCAACAGCAGACTTACTAGAGCAAACCAGGCTTTTGCAGTGCTGCAGACTATATGGAAATAAAAAAAACTAAGCATAAATATGAAAATCAGGATATTTAAGAGTAATGTTCTAAGTATACTACTCTATGGAAGTGAATGCTGGAAAATCACGAAAACCATAGAAAAGAAGTTGAATTCTTTCCAGACTAAATGTTTATGAAGAATTAAAACAATATTTTGGCCAAACTCCATAAGAAATAACATCTTATTGGCAGAAATGCAGATGAAGCCACTGACAACATTTATTGAGGAAAGATGCTGGCGATGGTTGGGACATGTGCTACGAATGACTGACAACTCACTACCAAAAATAGCACTAAGATGGACACCACAGGGGAACAGAAGTAAGGGTAGATCAAAAGAGACATGGAGAAGAACAACAGAAAGGATGTTGAGCAATAGAGGGCTCAGCTGGGCAAGAGCAGAAAAAAAGGCGAAGGACAGGCATTTGTGGAAAATCCTTGCGGAAGCCCCATGTGCCCTGGGCACTTAAGGTTCAGATATATATATATATATATATATATATATATATATATATATATATATATATATATATATATATAACTGTGATATCCAACCTCAGGATTAGGGAGACAATTAGGGTCGTAAGGGATCTGAAGTAAGATCGCCAGAATATATTATCTATATAGCAGGATTCTATCAAATCCTACTGCTGTACTTTTATTACAAATAATAACAATCATAATAGTAACAAAGTTAAGCAAGTGAAAGGCTATGTAACAGTTCATTTTTGTCGAATTTCAGTATTTAAAAAAATCCTTTTCATGGGTCTCGGGTCACATACTGTTGCTGGTTGTGGAACCACTGATAAGATGAAGGTCAGACACTTACACTTAGCTGGAAAAATGACTCCCCCCCCCCCCCCGTAAACAGATTGAAAACCACTGGTATACCGGACTGGTCCGTTATTCAGAAAATTCAGTCCGGCAAGTGAATGACATCGCTGGGGATTTTATGTCGCAGCAAAATGTAAACTTCCTGCTCTCTGAAGTCTCTGCTGTGATGATGCTGCTGAGGTTCAAGTACTGTCTTGAGATGGGGGAGCGGATTACGATGGTTTACATCAGTGGCTCTCAAAGTGTGCGTGTCTCCCCGACCCCGATCCAGTAAAGGATGCAGTTCAAGATACTGGCATGGGAGGGAAAAGGCCCACATGTCTGAGAACCACTGGTTTATATGACAGCTTTGGAGTGGGCTCAAGAGATGAAATTATGAACAGGCTCCGCTACCATGGGGACCACGCAGAGACCTGCCCAAGAAGTACGCCGGTCCATTACTGGCAGCACACACAAATAGAGACAGGGTCTTGACCAACAAACCCTGCTTTTGCTACCGGATTAATTTATCAAGACCCTGTCCTACTAATGTTAGTGTTCCTGATGTCTGGCTGTTGTGCCACTATAACTTGATCCACGGATCACGAACTATGCGTTCCCACCGGAAAGATAGAGCCTGCTAAGAAGTATGCATCTTTGATCCTCGCCGAGAAGTAAAGAGCAGCATCATGTGCCGGTGTAGATTTTGTGAGACAGTTTCACCACAATATTTCACCACAACATTCTACTCCCAAGACACCACAACATCTTCACCACAACATTCTACTCCCAAGACACCACAACATCTTCACCACAACATTCTACTCCCAAGACACCACAATATCTTCACCACAACATTCTACTCCCAAGACACCACAACATCTTCACCACAACATTCTACTCCCAAGACACCACAACATCTTCACAACATTCTACTCCGAAAAGTTCCACGTTCCCAACTGCAACAGGCAGGTCCAGTGAGGAAAGGGGAGGGGGTGGGGGCCTAGCCCATTACTGCTTCGGGGCCCCTGTTATAAGGGAGAGTCTGGTGGGCTTTCGGGGTGGGGGGCCATTAGCAGATGAAGACAGAACGGTAAGTGGGAAGTTGTAGTCATACACAACAAGTGGGAAGTAGTAGTCTTACACTATAAGTGGGAAGTTGTACTCTTACAGCATAAGTGGGAAGTAGTAATCTTACACGATAAGTGGGAAGTAGTAGTCTTACACGATAAGTGGGAAGTTGTAGTCTTACAGCATAAGTGGGAAGTAGTAGTCTTACACGATAAGTGGGAAGTTTTAGTGTTACACGATAAGTGGGAAGTAGTAGTCTTACACTATAAGTGGGAAGTTTTAGTGTTACACTATAAGTGGGAAGTAGTAGTCTTACACTATAAGTGGGAAGTTTTAGTGTTACACTATAAGTGGGAAGCTGTAGTCTTACACTATAAGTGGGAAGCTGTAGTCTTACACTATAAGTGGGAAGTTGTAGTCTTACACTATAAGTGGGAAGCTGTAGTCTTACACTATAAGTGGGAAGTAGTAGTCTTACACTATAAGTGGGAAGTAGTAGTCTTACACTATAAGTGGGAAGCTGTAGTCTTACACTATAAGTGGGAAGCTGTAGTCTTACACTATAAGTGGGAAGTTGTAGTAGTCTTACACTATAAGTGGGAAGCTGTAGTCTTACACTATAAGTGGGAAGCTGTAGTCTTACACTATAAGTGGGAAGTTGTAGTCTTACACTATAAGTGGGAAGTAGTAGTCTTACACTATAAGTGGGAAGCTGTAGTCTTACACTATAAGTGGGAAGCTGTAGTCTTACACTATAAGTGGGAAGTAGTAGTCTTACACTATAAGTGGGAAGCTGTAGTCTTACACTATAAGTGGGAAGTAGTAGTCTTACACTATAAGTGGGAAGCTGTAGTCTTACACTATAAGTGGGAAGCTGTAGTCTTACACTATAAGTGGGAAGTAGTAGTCTTACACTATAAGTGGGAAGCTGTAGTCTTACACTATAAGTGGGAAGTAGTAGTCTTACACTATAAGTGGGAAGTAGTAGTCTTACACTATAAGTGGGAAGCTGTAGTCTTACACTATAAGTGGGAAGCTGTAGTCTTACACTATAAGTGGGAAGTAGTAGTCTTACACTATAAGTGGGAAGCTGTAGTCTTACACTATAAGTGGGAAGCTGTAGTCTTACACTATAAGTGGGAAGTTGTAGTCTTACACTATAAGTGGGAAGTAGTAGTCTTACACTATAAGTGGGAAGTTGTAGTCTTACACTATAAGTGGGAAGTAGTAGTCTTACACTATAAGTGGGAAGTAGTAGAATTACACTATAAGTGGGAAGTAGTAGTCTTACACCATAAGTGGGAAGTTGTAGTCTTACACTATAAGTGGGAAGTTGTAGTCTTACACTATAAGTGGGAAGTAGTAGTCTTACTGAAAGTGCAGTAAGAACACAAAATGGACAACTGGTCAGTGGAGAAAGAGAAAAAATTGAAAGATGGAGGGAACACTTTAACACCCTACTAAACAGAACACAAGCAGCACAAACAATGGACATACCTGAAGCAAAAACGGAATTAAACATCAATACAGGACCAATAACAATAAATGAAGTAAAGGAGGCGATAAAGAAGCTAAAATCAGACAGGGCACCAGGTGAAGATGAAGTGACTGCTGAGATGTTGAAAGCAGAAGAAACAGAAACACCAAAACAACTTTGCCGGATATTACAACAAATTTGGGATCTAGAAAAAGCCCCAGAGGAGTGGAAAACTGGGCTTATAGTAAAACTACCAAAGAAGGGTGACCTCAGAGATTGCGGGAACTGGAGAGGCATTACCCTACTGCCACTCACCAGTAAAGTATTTTGCAGAATAATCATCAACAGAATTGTACCAACACTTGAGGAAAAACTTCGGAAAGAGCAGGCAGGATTTAGGAAAGGAAGATCATGCATAGACCATATATTTGTACTTAGACAAATATTAGAACAGGCAAATGAGTGGCATAGCACAACATATGCATTATTCATAGATTTTGAGAAAGCCTTTGACAGTGTCAACAGAGATGCACTGTGGAAAATCCTAAGATGGCATGGCCTCCCCCATAAAATAGTTAATGTAATCAAAGCCCTATACGAGGGTTTTCAGTGCAAAGTGATCTGTGGAGAACATACCTCCAGCAGCTTTAGGGTACAAACAGGAGTGAAACAGGGATGTGTACTATCACCAACATTATTTATCTTGGCAGTAGACTGGTTAATGAAGGAGGCAACATCAGACAAATGCAGAGGATTACAATGGACCCTTGACACAGTGCTGGAGGACCTTGGCCTTGAGGACGACATTTGTCTATTATCAAGCAGTCACAAAGATATGCAAGATAAAATAAACAAGCTAACTCAGAATGCAAACAACATAGGACTAAAGATCAATGTAGGAAAGACAAAGTTAATGAAGCAAAATGTGAACAACAGAAATGTACTCAGAGTAGATAGCAAGTTAGTGGAGGAAGTCAACGAATTTGTATACCTTGGCAGCAGAGTAGTAGAAAATGGAGACAGCACAGAGGACATCAACAGCAGACTTACCAGAGCAATCCAGGCTTTTGCAATGCTGCAGACTATATGGAAATAAAAAAAAAACTAAGCATAAATATGAAAATCAGGATATTTAAGAGTAATGTTCTAAGTGTACTACTCTATGGAAGTGAATGCTGGAAAATCACCAAAACCATAGAAAACTAGTTGAATTCTTTCCAGACTAAATGTTTACGAAGAATTTAAAAAATATTTTGGCCAAATACCATAAGAAATAACATCTTATTATCAGAAATGCAGATGAAACCACTGACAACAATTATTGAGGAAAGACGCTGGCGATGGTTGGGACATGTGCTCCGAATGACTGACAACTCACTACCAAAAATAGCAGTAAGATGGATATCACAGGGGAACAGAAGTAAGGGTAGACCAAAAGAGACATGGAGAAGAACAACAGAAAGGATGTTGAGCAATAGAGGGCTCAGCTGGGCAAGAGCAGAAAAAAAGGCAAAGGACAGGCATTTGTGGAAAACCTTTGCAGAAGCCCCATGTGCCTTGGGCACTTAAGGTTCAGAGAGAGAGAGAGAGTAGTCTTACACTATAAGTTGGAAGTAGTAGTCTTACACTATAAGTGGGAAGTAGTAGTCTTACACTATAAGTTGGAAGTAGTAGTCTTACACTATAAGTTTGAAGTAGTAGTCTTACACTATAAGTTGGAAGTAGTAGTCCTACACTATAAGTTGGAAGTAGTAGTCTTACACGATAAGTGGGAAGTTGTAGTCTTACACTATAAGTGGAAAGTAGTAGTCTTACACTATAAGTGGGAAGTTGTAGTCTTACACTATAAGTGGGAAGTTGTAGTCTTACACTATAAGTGGGAAGTTGTAGTCTTACACTATAAGTGGGAAGTTGTAGTCTTACACTATAAGTGGGAAGTAGTAGTCTTACACTATAAGTGGGAAGTTGTAGTCTTACACTATAAGTGGGAAGTTGTAGTCTTACACTATAAGTGGGAAGTAATAGTCTTACACTATAAGTGGGAAGTTGTAGTCTTACAACAAATTTGGGATCTAGAAAAAGCCCCAGAGGAGTGGAAAACTGGGCTTATAGTAAAACTACCAAAGAAGGGTGACCTCAGAGATTGCGGGAACTGGAGAGGCATTACCCTACTGCCACTCACCAGTAAAGTATTTTGCAGAATAATCATCAACAGAATTGTACCAACACTTGAGGAAAAACTTCGGAAAGAGCAGGCAGGATTTAGGAAAGGAAGATCATGCATAGACCATATATTTGTACTTAGACAAATATTAGAACAGGCAAATGAGTGGCATAGCACAACATATGCATTATTCATAGATTTTGAGAAAGCCTTTGACAGTGTCAACAGAGATGCACTGTGGAAAATCCTAAGATGGCATGGCCTCCCCCATAAAATAGTTAATGTAATCAAAGCCCTATACGAGGGTTTTCAGTGCAAAGTGATCTGTGGAGAACATACCTCCAGCAGCTTTAGGGTACAAACAGGAGTGAAACAGGGATGTGTACTATCACCAACATTATTTATCTTGGCAGTAGACTGGTTAATGAAGGAGGCAACATCAGACAAATGCAGAGGATTACAATGGACCCTTGACACAGTGCTGGAGGACCTTGGCCTTGAGGACGACATTTGTCTATTATCAAGCAGTCACAAAGATATGCAAGATAAAATAAACAAGCTAACTCAGAATGCAAACAACATAGGACTAAAGATCAATGTAGGAAAGACAAAGTTAATGAAGCAAAATGTGAACAACAGAAATGTACTCAGAGTAGATAGCAAGTTAGTGGAGGAAGTCAACGAATTTGTATACCTTGGCAGCAGAGTAGTAGAAAATGGAGACAGCACAGAGGACATCAACAGCAGACTTACCAGAGCAATCCAGGCTTTTGCAATGCTGCAGACTATATGGAAATAAAAAAAAAACTAAGCATAAATATGAAAATCAGGATATTTAAGAGTAATGTTCTAAGTGTACTACTCTATGGAAGTGAATGCTGGAAAATCACCAAAACCATAGAAAACTAGTTGAATTCTTTCCAGACTAAATGTTTACGAAGAATTTAAAAAATATTTTGGCCAAATACCATAAGAAATAACATCTTATTATCAGAAATGCAGATGAAACCACTGACAACAATTATTGAGGAAAGACGCTGGCGATGGTTGGGACATGTGCTCCGAATGACTGACAACTCACTACCAAAAATAGCAGTAAGATGGATATCACAGGGGAACAGAAGTAAGGGTAGACCAAAAGAGACATGGAGAAGAACAACAGAAAGGATGTTGAGCAATAGAGGGCTCAGCTGGGCAAGAGCAGAAAAAAAGGCAAAGGACAGGCATTTGTGGAAAACCTTTGCAGAAGCCCCATGTGCCTTGGGCACTTAAGGTTCAGAGAGAGAGAGAGAGTAGTCTTACACTATAAGTTGGAAGTAGTAGTCTTACACTATAAGTGGGAAGTAGTAGTCTTACACTATAAGTTGGAAGTAGTAGTCTTACACTATAAGTTTGAAGTAGTAGTCTTACACTATAAGTTGGAAGTAGTAGTCCTACACTATAAGTTGGAAGTAGTAGTCTTACACGATAAGTGGGAAGTTGTAGTCTTACACTATAAGTGGAAAGTTGTAGTCTTACACTATAAGTGGGAAGTTGTAGTCTTACACTATAAGTGGAAAGTTGTAGTCTTACACTATAAGTGGGAAGTTGTAGTCTTACACTATAAGTGGGAAGTTGTAGTCTTACACTATAAGTGGGAAGTTGTAGTCTTACACTATAAGTGGGAAGTTGTAGTCTTACACTATAAGTGGGAAGTAGTAGTCTTACACGATAAGTGGGAAGTAGTAGTCTTACACGATAAGTGGGAAGTAGTAGTCTTACACTATAAGTGGGAAGTAGTAGTCTTACACTATAAGTGGGAAGTTGTATTCTTACATTATAAGTGGGAAGTAGTAGTCTTACACGATAAGTGGGAAGTAATAGTCTTACACGACAAGTGGGAAGTAGTAGTTTTACACGATAAGTGGAAACTGTAGTCTTACACCGGCCTGTAAAATCTCTCTGGAGACTGGCAGTAAACACAACAACAACAACCAGAATTTCAGCCTGTTTGTAAGACTTGTCAAGATATTGTCTTCATGCGCTTATCTGTGTCCTCATGTGCTTATCTGTGTCCTCATGTGCTTATTTGTGTCTTTGTGTGCTTATCTGTGTCTTGATGTGCTTATCTTTGTCTTGATATGATTATCTGTGTCTTCAAGTAAGTATATGTGTCTTGATGTGCTTATCTGTGTCTTGATGTCCTTATCTCTGTCTTGATATGATTATCTGTGTCTTCAAGTAATTATCTGTGTCTTGATGTGCTTATCTGTGTCTTGATATGATTATCTCTGTCTTGATATGATTATCTGTGTCTTGATGTGCTTATCTGTGTCTTGATACGATTATCTGTGTCTTCAAGTAAGTATCTGTGTCTTGATATGATTATCTGTGTCTTCAAGTAAGTATCTGTGTCTTGATGTGCTTATCTATGTCTTCATGTGATTATCTGTGTCTTCACGTGTTCATCTGTGTCCAATAAGTCTGACACCTTTTATCTAGACAGCCAAACAGACAGACAGCCAAGCAGACAGACAGCTAAACAGACAGACAGCCAAACAGACAGACAACCAAACAGACAGACAGCCAAGCAGACAGACAGCCAAACACAGACAGATTTTGAAGCAAATTTTTTTAAGGGAACCACAGAAGTCAGCGAGAAACAAAATGAAAATATCAGACTGACAAAATCCAACAATCTAACTAATGTTAAGTCTATCAAGCTGCCAGGAAACACATTATTATTTGTCTTCTTATAAACCTGAACTACAGAAGCGCCCAGCAAACAGATATTTAATTCTCCTCCCCAACGTGCTCTGGTAACAGAGGGCGATAAATAGCTCAAACAGACAATGTCAAAGCTCTGACACTGTGACAGCAACCAGACGCTCTATGAGGTCTTGTCTGGGTCGGGTATATTTTGATTCTAGTAGTCTGAATTTAGCAAGTGTATATAGTCTCTCTCTCTCTCTCTCTCTCCTCTCTCTCTCTCTCTCTCTCTCTCTCTCTCATTTCAGACAGTTTTCAAGTACAGCGTCTATCAACTTAGCCCGCATTTGTGTAATTTGATTTGGCCGTATGTCGGTCGTTTCAGGGGGTAGTCAGACTTAGACATTATGTACAGTTCATTGGGGGGGGAGGAGTCAGACTTAGACATTATGTACAGTTCATTGGGGGGGGGGGGGGAGAGGAGTCAGACTTAGACATTATGTACAGTTCATTGGGGGGGGGGGTCCAGACTTAGACATTATGTACAGTTCATTGGGGGTGGGGTGGGGTGGAGGGAAGGAGTCAGACTTAGACATTATGTACAGTACATGGGGGGGGGCGGAGTCAAACAGACATTATGTACAGTAAATGGGGGGGAGGGAGGAGGAATCAGACTTAGACATTATGTACAGTTCATTGGGGGGGGGGGGGGGGGAAGAGGAATCAGACTTAGACATTATGTACAGTTCATGGGGGGGGGGGGGTCAGACTTAGACATTATGTACAGTTCATGGGGGGGGTCAGACTTAGACATTATGTACAGTTCATTGGGGGGGGGGGTTGTCAGACTTAGACATTATGTACAGTTCATTGGGGGGGGAGTCAGACGTAGAAATTATGTACAGTTCATTGGGGGGGGGGGGGGGTCAGACTTAGACATTATGTACAGTTCACTGGTACAACATGTTACGCGTCGGACAGATATATTTAGCCTCACTTAAAATTACTAACAGAATACGAATTAACACAGCAACTGTGTGAAAGTTAATCAGAAAATATGAATCATAAGACATTAAATACAGAATCATACCGTAATAACGTTTACGTGCCACACAAAAATGTACATACACAAATACTTGCACATAAAGTACTGAATTATAACTCAGATATAAGCATTTCAGCGCTGTATGGTCGACAGCACCACCACAATCGATACACTCACTGTCTACGGCCTCAGCGGCCAGTAGCGGCCGGGTCTGATTGATTGATTGATTGATTGATTGATTGATCTTTATTTCAAAAGGGTTAAGAATTGGGCACGCAGGCCCGTCTGACATTCTGCCCTTTATCATACATCTTTCACTCTATTCCAGACATTCTACAAATATGCTGTTCATATAACAAACATAACTAACATTGAAGCTGAGAGACATAAAATAAAATATAACATTTACGTTTCACTCTTAAACATTCACTCAGTACAGAAGTAACTACATACATTATAAATGACTATCTACCAAACAAAATTTTCGGGACTATTCAGAAAACAATTAATTGCATTCGGTGTCTGTAAGAGCAGCTTAAGATAACTCTGGTTATGTCTAGAACATTTTTCTATGGAACTTCAGCCGTAAGTACGAACGGCTGTAACTCGACTGGCTGTAGCTCGACCAGCCGTAATTCGGTGAATGATTGTAGTTGTACTCGTATGTTAGAAGTTTCTGTGTCTTCACGTGTTCATCTGTGTCCAATAAGTCTGACACCTTTTATCTAGACAGCCAAACAGACAGACAGCCAAGCAGACAGACAGCTAAACAGACAGACAGCCAAACAGACAGACAACCAAACAGACAGACAGCCAAGCAGACAGACAGCCAAACACAGACAGATTTTGAAGCAAATTTTTTTAAGGGAACCACAGAAGTCAGCGAGAAACAAAATGAAAATATCAGACTGACAAAATCCAACAATCTAACTAATGTTAAGTCTATCAAGCTGCCAGGAAACACATTATTATTTGTCTTCTTATAAACCTGAACTACAGAAGCGCCCAGCAAACAGATATTTAATTCTCCTCCCCAACGTGCTCTGGTAACAGAGGGCGATAAATAGCTCAAACAGACAATGTCAAAGCTCTGACACTGTGACAGCAACCAGACGCTCTATGAGGTCTTGTCTGGGTCGGGTATATTTTGATTCTAGTAGTCTGAATTTAGCAAGTGTATATAGTCTCTCTCTCTCTCTCTCTCTCTCTCTCTCTCTCTCTCTCTCTCTCTCTCTCTCTCTCTCTCATTTCAGACAGTTTTCAAGTACAGCGTCTATCAACTTAGCCCGCATTTGTGTAATTTGATTTGGCCGTATGTCGGTCGTTTCAGGGGGTAGTCAGACTTAGACATTATGTACAGTTCATTGGGGGGGGAGGAGTCAGACTTAGACATTATGTACAGTTCATTGGGGGGGGGGGGGGAGAGGAGTCAGACTTAGACATTATGTACAGTTCATTGGGGGGGGGGGGTCCAGACTTAGACATTATGTACAGTTCATTGGGGGTGGGGTGGGGTGGAGGGAAGGAGTCAGACTTAGACATTATGTACAGTTCATGGGGGGGGGGGGGGGGGTCAGACTTAGACATTATGTACAGTTCATGGGGGGGGGGGGGAAGAGGAATCAGACTTAGACATTATGTACAGTTCATTGGGGGGGGGGGGGGGGAAGAGGAATCAGACTTAGACATTATGTACAGTTCATGGGGGGGGGGGGGGGTCAGACTTAGACATTATGTACAGTTCATTGGGGGGGGGGGGTCAGACTTAGACATTATGTACAGTTCATTGGGGGGGGGGGTTGTCAGACTTAGACATTATGTACAGTTCATTGGGTTGGGGGGGAGTCAGACGTAGAAATTATGTACAGTTCATTGGGGGGGGGGGGGGGGGGTCAGACTTAGACATTATGTACAGTTCACTGGTACAACATGTTACGCGTCGGACAGATATTTAGCCTCACTTAAAATTACTAACAGAATACGAATTAACACAGCAACTGTGTGAAAGTTAATCAGAAAATATGAATCATAAGACATTAAATACAGAATCATACCGTAATAACGTTTACGTGCCACACAAAAATGTACATACACAAATACTTGCACATAAAGTACTGAATTATAACTCAGATATAAGCATTTCAGCGCTGTATGGTCGACAGCACCACCACAATCGATACACTCACTGTCTACGGCCTCAGCGGCCAGTAGCGGCCGGGTCTGATTGATTGATTGATTGATTGATTGATTGATCTTTATTTCAAAAGGGTTAAGAATTGGGCACGCAGGCCCGTCTGACATTCTGCCCTTTATCATACATCTTTCACTCTATTCCAGACATTCTACAAATATGCTGTTCATATAACAAACATAACTAACATTGAAGCTGAGAGACATAAAATAAAATATAACATTTACGTTTCACTCTTAAACATTCACTCAGTACAGAAGTAACTACATACATTATAAATGACTATCTACCAAACAAAATTTTCGGGACTATTCAGAAAACAATTAATTGCATTCGGTGTCTGTAAGAGCAGCTTAAGATAACTCTGGTTATGTCTAGAACATTTTTCTATGGAACTTCAGCCGTAAGTACGAACGGCTGTAACTCGACTGGCTGTAGCTCGACCAGCCGTAATTCGGTGAATGATTGTAGTTGTACTCGTATGTTAGAAGTTTCTGAGCATTACTTCACTCAACAGCTTCTCCCTGCCTGATTCTATCAATATTCGATTTGCGTAATCAACCTGTCCTATCTTGTTATACGGAAATGAATCATGGACAATAGACAAGTCTGCACAAAAATCATTGGAAGCAGCAGAAATGTGGTTTATTAGAAGAATGTTGCGAATCCCCTGGACAGCAAAAATAACTAATGAAGAATGTATGAGAAGAGCTGGAAGTTGTAGTCTTACACTATAAGTGGGAAGTAGTAGTCTTACACTATAAGTGGAAAGTTGTAGTCTTACACTATAAGTGGAAAGTTGTAGTCTTACACTATAAGTGGGAAGTAGTAGTCTTACACTATAAGTGAGAAGTTGTAGTCTTACACTATAAGTGGGAAGTTGTAGTCTTACACTATAAGTGGGAAGTTGTAGTCTTACACTATAAGTAGGAAGTTGTAGTCTTACACTATAAGTAGGAAGTTGTAGTCTTACACTATAAGTGGGAAGTTGTAGTCTTACACTATAAGTGGGAAGTTGTAGTCTTACACTATAAGTGGGAAGTTGTAGTCTTACACTATAAGTGGGAAGTTGTAGTCTTACACTATAAGTGGGAAGTAGTAGTCTTACACGATAAGTGGGAAGTAGTAGTCTTACACGATAAGTGGGAAGTAGTAGTCTTACACTATAAGTGGGAAGTAGTAGTCTTACACTATAAGTGGGAAGTTGTATTCTTACATTATAAGTGGGAAGTAGTAGTCTTACACGATAAGTGGGAAGTAATAGTCTTACACGACAAGTGGGAAGTAGTAGTTTTACACGATAAGTGGAAACTGTAGTCTTACACCGGCCTGTAAAATCTCTCTGGAGACTGGCAGTAAACACAACAACAACAACCAGAATTTCAGCCTGTTTGTAAGACTTGTCAAGATATTGTCTTCATGCGCTTATCTGTGTCCTCATGTGCTTATCTGTGTCCTCATGTGCTTATTTGTGTCTTTGTGTGCTTATCTGTGTCTTGATGTGCTTATCTTTGTCTTGATATGATTATCTGTGTCTTCAAGTAAGTATATGTGTCTTGATGTGCTTATCTGTGTCTTGATGTCCTTATCTCTGTCTTGATATGATTATCTGTGTCTTCAAGTAATTATCTGTGTCTTGATGTGCTTATCTGTGTCTTGATATGATTATCTCTGTCTTGATATGATTATCTGTGTCTTGATGTGCTTATCTGTGTCTTGATACGATTATCTGTGTCTTCAAGTAAGTATCTGTGTCTTGATATGATTATCTGTGTCTTCAAGTAAGTATCTGTGTCTTGATGTGCTTATCTATGTCTTCATGTGATTATCTGTGTCTTCACGTGTTCATCTGTGTCCAATAAGTCTGACACCTTTTATCTAGACAGCCAAACAGACAGACAGCCAAGCAGACAGACAGCTAAACAGACAGACAGCCAAACAGACAGACAACCAAACAGACAGACAGCCAAGCAGACAGACAGCCAAACACAGACAGATTTTGAAGCAAATTTTTTTAAGGGAACCACAGAAGTCAGCGAGAAACAAAATGAAAATATCAGACTGACAAAATCCAACAATCTAACTAATGTTAAGTCTATCAAGCTGCCAGGAAACACATTATTATTTGTCTTCTTATAAACCTGAACTACAGAAGCGCCCAGCAAACAGATATTTAATTCTCCTCCCCAACGTGCTCTGGTAACAGAGGGCGATAAATAGCTCAAACAGACAATGTCAAAGCTCTGACACTGTGACAGCAACCAGACGCTCTATGAGGTCTTGTCTGGGTCGGGTATATTTTGATTCTAGTAGTCTGAATTTAGCAAGTGTATATAGTCTCTCTCTCTCTCTCTCTCTCTCTCTCTCTCTCTCTCTCTCTCTCTCTCTCTCATTTCAGACAGTTTTCAAGTACAGCGTCTATCAACTTAGCCCGCATTTGTGTAATTTGATTTGGCCGTATGTCGGTCGTTTCAGGGGGTAGTCAGACTTAGACATTATGTACAGTTCATTGGGGGGGGAGGAGTCAGACTTAGACATTATGTACAGTTCATTGGGGGGGGGGGGGGAGAGGAGTCAGACTTAGACATTATGTACAGTTCATTGGGGGGGGGGGTCCAGACTTAGACATTATGTACAGTTCATTGGGGGTGGGGTGGGGTGGAGGGAAGGAGTCAGACTTAGACATTATGTACAGTACATGGGGGGGGGCGGTGGAGTCAAACAGACATTATGTACAGTAAATGGGGGGGAGGGAGGAGGAATCAGACTTAGACATTATGTACAGTTCATTGGGGGGGGGGGGGGGGAAGAGGAATCAGACTTAGACATTATGTACAGTTCATGGGGGGGGGGGGTCAGACTTAGACATTATGTACAGTTCATGGGGGGGTCAGACTTAGACATTATGTACAGTTCATTGGGGGGGGGGGTTGTCAGACTTAGACATTATGTACAGTTCATTGGGTTGGGGGGGGAGTCAGACGTAGAAATTATGTACAGTTCATTGGGGGGGGGGGGGGGGGTCAGACTTAGACATTATGTACAGTTCACTGGTACAACATGTTACGCGTCGGACAGATATATTTAGCCTCACTTAAAATTACTAACAGAATACGAATTAACACAGCAACTGTGTGAAAGTTAATCAGAAAATATGAATCATAAGACATTAAATACAGAATCATACCGTAATAACGTTTACGTGCCACACAAAAATGTACATACACAAATACTTGCACATAAAGTACTGAATTATAACTCAGATATAAGCATTTCAGCGCTGTATGGTCGACAGCACCACCACAATCGATACACTCACTGTCTACGGCCTCAGCGGCCAGTAGCGGCCGGGTCTGATTGATTGATTGATTGATTGATTGATTGATCTTTATTTCAAAAGGGTTAAGAATTGGGCACGCAGGCCCGTCTGACATTCTGCCCTTTATCATACATCTTTCACTCTATTCCAGACATTCTACAAATATGCTGTTCATATAACAAACATAACTAACATTGAAGCTGAGAGACATAAAATAAAATATAACATTTACGTTTCACTCTTAAACATTCACTCAGTACAGAAGTAACTACATACATTATAAATGACTATCTACCAAACAAAATTTTCGGGACTATTCAGAAAACAATTAATTGCATTCGGTGTCTGTAAGAGCAGCTTAAGATAACTCTGGTTATGTCTAGAACATTTTTCTATGGAACTTCAGCCGTAAGTACGAACGGCTGTAACTCGACTGGCTGTAGCTCGACCAGCCGTAATTCGGTGAATGATTGTAGTTGTACTCGTATGTTAGAAGTTTCTGAGCATTACTTCACTCAACAGCTTCTCCCTGCCTGATTCTATCAATATTCGATTTGCGTAATCAACCTGTCCTATCTTGTTATACGGAAATGAATCATGGACAATAGACAAGTCTGCACAAAAATCATTGGAAGCAGCAGAAATGTGGTTTATTAGAAGAATGTTGCGAATCCCCTGGACAGCAAAAATAACTAATGAAGAATGTATGAGAAGAGCTGGAGAGACAAAAAATCTTGTCAAAAAGATAAGAGAGAGACAATGTACTTTCATAGGACATGAAATGAGAAGAGGGGGCATTGAAAATATTATAACAACAGGAAAAATAGAAGGAAGAAGATCAAGAGGAAGACCAGGAGAAATGATACTGGACAGTCTGACGGGATAGTGTGAGAGGAGATCACCAACTGAGCTGATGGCCCGCATGAAGGATCGGGTACTCTGGAGAAGAATAATAGCCACCGCCAGTCGGCAAGGCGCCTGATGATGATGATGATAAATCAACCTACCAAGCAACAAACTGAAGCTGGGTTACAAGATCAAATTTCCTGCACTCTATTTTCAGCTGTGGCCCTCATTTCAGCCCGTGTAATGTTGTGTTTCTGGCACGGTTGAGCGTTATGTACTATTGACTTTCACTTAATTATTCCCAGCGGCTGACAGAAGAATACGTCATTTAGGGCTTACATACGAGTCTTCTGACAGAAGAATACATCATTTAGGGCTTACATACGAGTCTTCTGACAGAAGAATACATCATTTAGGGCTTACATACGAGTCTTCTGACAGAAGAATACGTCATTTAGGGCTTACATACGAGTCTTCTGACAGAAGAATACGTCATTTAGGGCTTACATATGAGTCTTCTGACAGAAGAATACGTCATTTAGGGCTTACATACGAGTCTTCTGACAGAAGAATACATCATTTAGGGCTTACATAAGAGTCTTCTGACAGAAGAATACATCATTTAGGGCTTACATAAGAGTCTTCTGACAGAAGAATACGTCATTTAGGGCTTACATACGAGTCTTCTGACAGAAGAATACATCATTTAGGGCTTATATACGAGTCTTCTGATAGAAGAATACGTCATTTAGGGCTTACATACGAGTCTTCTGACAGAAGAATACGTTATTCAAGGCTTACATACGAGTCTCTGTGTCTCGTTTTTCGTCTTCCTCGCGACCTCCTTTCCGATACTGAACAGGGCTTCTCAACACGGCGGCAGGTGGCTCTACGAGAGAGGAATTTCAAGTCTAATGGGAAAAATTTCAAGTTTAATGGCGGGAATTCCAAGACTACTGGGAGGAATTTCAAGTCAAATGGGAGAAATTTCAAGTTTAATGGCGGGGATTCCAAACTACTTGGAGGAATTTCAAGTCTAATGGGAGGAATTTCAAGACTACTGGCGGGAATTCCAAGACTACTGGGAGGAATTTCAAGTCCAATGGGAGGAATTTCAAGTCTGATGGCGGGAATTCCAAGACCAATGGGAGGAATTTCAAGTCTGATGGAAGAATGTTACCATTGTAAAAGAATGTAAAATAGTGAAAATCTTTTGTAGATGATGATTTAATATAAGGATATGATTTAATACACGGGATGTGATTTAATATACAGGATATGATTAATATACAGGATATGATTTAATATACAGGATATGATTTAATATACAGGATATGATTTAATATACAGGACATGATTCTGAGGCAGTCTGAGATGCAAATAGCGGGTCTGAACCCTGGACGTTGAGAATCATTGCTCTAGAAGCTGAGACTCTGGATGCCTCTGTCATCTGTTCTTGCTACCTGCCAAACCAGAGCCATCATAATCATGAGCTGTTGTATGTTACCATCATGGACAGAAGATAGTAATCATCAACTTCTGTATGTTACCATCATGAACAGAAGATAGTAATCATGAGCTGCTGTATGTTACCATCATGGACAGAAGATAGTAATCATGAGCTGCTGTATGTTACCATCATGGACAGAAGATAGTAATCATGAGCTGTTTATGTTACCATCATGGACAGAAGATAGTAATCATGAGCTGCTGTATGTTACCATCATGGACAGAAGATAGTAATCATGAGCTTCTGTATGTTACCATCATGGACAAAAGATAGTAATCATGAGCTGCTGTATGTTACCATCATGGACAGAAGATAGTAATCATGAGCTGCTGTATGTTACCATCATGGACAGAAGATAGTAATCATGAGCTACTGTATGTTACCATCATGGACAGAAGATAGTAATCATGAGCTGCTGTATGTTACCACCATGGACAGAAGATAGTAATCATGAGCTTCTGTATGTTACCATCATGGACAGAAGATAGTAATCATGAGCTGCTGTATGTTACCATCATGGACAGAAGATGGTAATCATGAGCTTCTGTATGTTACCATCATGGACAGAAGATAGTAATCATGAACTGCTGTATGTTACCATCATGGACAGAAGATAGTAATCATGAACTGCTGTATGTTACCATCATGGACAGAAGATAGTAATCATGAGCTTCTGTATGTTACCATCATGGACAGAAGATAGTAATCATGAGCTGCTGTATGTTACCATCATGGACAGAAGATGGTAATCATGAGCTTCTGTATGTTACCATCATGGACAGAAGATAGTAATCATGAACTGCTGTATGTTACCATCATGGACAGAAGATAGTAATCATGAACTGCTGTATGTTACCATCATGGACAGAAGATAATCAGTAATCATGAACTTCTGTATGTTACCATCATGAACAGAAGATAGTAATCATGAGCTGCTGTATGTTACCACCATGGACAGAAGATAGTAATCATGAGCTTCTGTATGTTACCATCATGGACAGAAGATAGTAATCATGAGCTGCTGTATGTTACCATCATGGACAGAAGATGGTAATCATGAGCTTCTGTATGTTACCATCATGGACAGAAGATAGTAATCATGAACTGCTGTATGTTACCATCATGGACAGAAGATAGTAATCATGAACTGCTGTATGTTACCATCATGGACAGAAGATAATCAGTAATCATGAACTGCTGTATGTTACCATCATGGACAGAAGATAGTAATCACGAACTGCTGTATGTTACCATCATGGATAGAAGATAGTAATCATGAACTGCTGTATGTTACCATCATGGACAGAAGATAATCAGTAATCATGAACTGCTGTATGCTACCATCATGGACAGAAGATAGTAATCATGAGCTTCTGTATGTTACCATCATGGACAGAAGATAGTAATCATGAGCTTCTGTATGTTACCATCATGGACAGAAGATAATCAGTAATCATGAACTGCTGTATGTTACCATCATGGACAGAAGATAGTAATCATGAGCTTCTGTATGTTACCATCATGGACAGAAGATAGTAATCATGAGCTTCTGTATGTTACCACCATGGACAGAAGATAGTAATCATGAGCTTCTGTATGTTACCACCATGGACAGAAGATAGTAATCATGAGCTTCTGTATGTTACCATCATGGACAGAAGATAGTAATCATGAACTTCTGTATGTTACCACCATGGACAGAAGATAGTAATCATGAGCTTCTGTAGGTTACCACCATGGACAGAAGATAGTAATCATGAGCTTCTGTATGTTACCACCATGGACAGAAGATAGTAATCATGAGCTGCTGTATGTTACCACCATGGACAGAAGATAGTAATCATGACTGCTGTATGTTACCATCATGGACAGAAGATAGTAATCATGAGCTTCTGTATGTTACCATCATGGACAGAAGATAGTAATCATGAGCTGCTGTATGTTACCATCATGGACAGAAGATAGTAATCATGAACTGCTGTATGTTACCATCATGGACAGAAGATAGTCAGTTTGAGCACTTCAAAGTAGGTGTTTTCTCCTGGTACTTGCTGTTCATTTTTCTTCAAAGCAAAATAAGTATCGAAACCTATCGACCAGATAATAAACAGGATATTTACAACAAAGTTGTGTTATCAACACCGGACCTTGACCTTGTCAGACACACACACAGATAAGTAAACTAAACGTGTGAGAGACGAGATACTGTTAAGTATGAACGATGTTTAAAGTGCCAGTCTTACTTTATTTGTTGCTGTGAGGAATGATATGACCAGAAAAATAATAGGTAATATTTCTCAGCTTCCGCATCTGTCACAACAGACTACCAGGCACCTGTCACAACAGACTGAGGTGACAGACACAAGTCACAACAGACTGAGGTACCAGACACCGGTCACAACAGACTGAGGTGACAGACACAAGTCACAACAGACTGAGGTACCAGACACCGGTCACAACAGACTGAGGTGACAGACACAAGTCACAACAGACTGAGGTACCAGACACAAGTCACAACAGACTGAGGTGACAGACACAATTCACAACAGACTGAGGTACCAGACACAAGTCACAACAGACTGAGGTACCACCTTCTCAACGTGCTCAAGATCGGCCTGTGAACACGTGGCACTGGTAAGATGATGGACGAACATTTTCTGCCGAAGTATCCAAAAGATGCAGAGAAAACAAGCGTGGCTAAATCCTATATCATTTCAAGAGAAACTGAGTTGGGATGGGATGTACACAAACTCCAGCAGGCCGAGAAACTGTGCGGGGATGTACACAAACTCCAGCAGACCGAGAAACTGTGCGGGGATGTACACAAGCTCCAGCAGACCGAGAAACTGTATGGGGATGTACACAAACTCCAGCAGACCGAGAAACTGTGCGGGGATGTACACAAACTCCAGCAGACCTCTGATTTGCTTCCAAAGTATACAAGTCGGCGTTTGAAAACGATCAAAGGAGAAGATGACAGGTGCCATAGAAACCGTAAACACAAAACCAAAAGGTCAAGGTCACCGCATCAGACTACAGCACAACCAGTTACCATCTCAAGCCTGCAGTAGCACAAGATACAGATAAGACAAACAGTGAATCTGAGAAGACGTCTATATGATGTCCAAGGGGTCATATGGAGACATGGAGAACCACTGCCTAGGGCCACACACCTGACACATGACAACAAACTGCAGTCCCCCCAGCTCTTAATGCCAACAACACACACTTGACACATGACAACAAACTGCAGTCCCCCCAGCTCTTAATGCCAACAACACACACTTGACACATGACAACAAACTGCAGTCCCCCCAGCTCTTAATGCCAACAACACACACTTGACACATGACAACAAACTGCAGTCCCCCCGTAATCATGAGCTTCTGTATGTTACCACCATGGATAGAAGATAGTAATCATGAGCTTCTGTATGTTACCATCATGGACAGAAGATAGTAATCATGAGCTGCTGTATGTTACCATCATGGACAGAAGATAGTAATCATCATGGACAGAAGATAGTAATCATCATGGACAGAAGATAGTAATCATGAGCTTCTGTATGTTACCACCATGGACAGAAGATAGTAATCATGAGCTTCTGTATGTTACCACCATGGACAGAAGATAGTAATCATGAGCTGCTGTATGTTACCACCATGGACAGAAGATAGTAATCATGAGCTGCTGTAAGTTACCACCATGGACAGAAGATAGTAATCATGAGCTTCTGTATGTTACCACCATGGACAGAAGATAGTAATCATGAGCTTCTGTATGTTACCACCATGGACAGAAGATAGTAATTATGAGCTGCTGTATGTTACCACCATGGATAGAAGATAGTAATCATGAGCTTCTGTATGTTACCACCATGGACAGAAGATAGTAATCATGAGCTTCTGTATGTTACCACCATGGACAGAAGATAGTAATCATGAGCTTCTGTATGTTACCACCATGGACAGAAGATAGTAATCATGAGCTTCTGTATGTTACCATCATGGACAGAAGATAGTAATCATGAGCTTCTGTATGTTACCACCATGGACAGAAGATAGTAATCATGAGCTTCTGTAGGTTACCACCATGGACAGAAGATAGTAATCATGAGCTTCTGTATGTTACCACCATGGACAGAAGATAGTAATCATGAGCTGCTGTATGTTACCACCATGGACAGAAGATAGTAATCATGAGCTTCTGTATGTTACCATCATGGACAGATAGTAATCATGAGCTTCTGTATGTTACCATCATGGACAGAAGATAGTAATCATGAGCTGCTGTATGTTACCATCATGGACAGAAGATAGTAATCATGAGCTGCTGTATGTTACCATCATGGACAGAAGATAGTCAGTTTGAGCACTTCAAAGTAGGTGTTTTCTCCTGGTACTTGCTGTTCATTTTTCTTCAAAGCAAAATAAGTATCGAAACCTATCGACCAGATAATAAACAGGATATTTACAACAAAGTTGTGTTATCAACACCGGACCTTGACCTTGTCAGACACACACACAGATAAGTAAACTAAACGTGTGAGAGACGAGATACTGTTAAGTATGAACGATGTTTAAAGTGCCAGTCTTACTTTATTTGTTGCTGTGAGGAATGATATGACCAGAAAATAATAGGTAATATTTCTCAGCTTCTGTATGTTACCACCATGGACAGAAGATAGTAATCATGAGCTGCTGTATGTTACCACCATGGACAGAAGATAGTAATCATGAGCTGCTGTAAGTTACCACCATGGACAGAAGATAGTAATCATGAGCTTCTGTATGTTACCACCATGGACAGAAGATAGTAATCATGAGCTTCTGTATGTTACCACCATGGACAGAAGATAGTAATTATGAGCTGCTGTATGTTACCACCATGGATAGAAGATAGTAATCATGAGCTTCTGTATGTTACCACCATGGACAGAAGATAGTAATCATGAGCTTCTGTATGTTACCACCATGGACAGAAGATAGTAATCATGAGCTTCTGTATGTTACCACCATGGACAGAAGATAGTAATCATGAGCTTCTGTATGTTACCATCATGGACAGAAGATAGTAATCATGAGCTTCTGTATGTTACCACCATGGACAGAAGATAGTAATCATGAGCTTCTGTAGGTTACCACCATGGACAGAAGATAGTAATCATGAGCTTCTGTATGTTACCACCATGGACAGAAGATAGTAATCATGAGCTGCTGTATGTTACCACCATGGACAGAAGATAGTAATCATGAGCTTCTGTATGTTACCATCATGGACAGAAGATAGTAATCATGAGCTTCTGTATGTTACCATCATGGACAGAAGATAGTAATCATGAGCTGCTGTATGTTACCATCATGGACAGAAGATAGTAATCATGAGCTGCTGTATGTTACCATCATGGACAGAAGATAGTCAGTTTGAGCACTTCAAAGTAGGTGTTTTCTCCTGGTACTTGCTGTTCATTTTTCTTCAAAGCAAAATAAGTATCGAAACCTATCGACCAGATAATAAACAGGATATTTACAACAAAGTTGTGTTATCAACACCGGACCTTGACCTTGTCAGACACACACACAGATAAGTAAACTAAACGTGTGAGAGACGAGATACTGTTAAGTATGAACGATGTTTAAAGTGCCAGTCTTACTTTATTTGTTGCTGTGAGGAATGATATGACCAGAAAAATAATAGGTAATATTTCTCAGCTTCCGCATCTGTCACAACAGACTACCAGGCACCTGTCACAACAGACTGAGGTGACAGACACAAGTCACAACAGACTGAGGTACCAGACACCGGTCACAACAGACTGAGGTGACAGACACAAGTCACAACAGACTGAGGTACCAGACACCGGTCACAACAGACTGAGGTGACAGACACAAGTCACAACAGACTGAGGTACCAGACACAAGTCACAACAGACTGAGGTGACAGACACAATTCACAACAGACTGAGGTACCAGACACAAGTCACAACAGACTGAGGTACCACCTTCTCAACGTGCTCAAGATCGGCCTGTGAACACGTGGCACTGGTAAGATGATGGACGAACATTTTCTGCCGAAGTATCCAAAAGATGCAGAGAAAACAAGCGTGGCTAAATCCTATATCATTTCAAGAGAAACTGAGTTGGGATGGGATGTACACAAACTCCAGCAGGCCGAGAAACTGTGCGGGGATGTACACAAACTCCAGCAGACCGAGAAACTGTGCGGGGATGTACACAAGCTCCAGCAGACCGAGAAACTGTATGGGGATGTACACAAACTCCAGCAGACCGAGAAACTGTGCGGGGATGTACACAAACTCCAGCAGACCTCTGATTTGCTTCCAAAGTATACAAGTCGGCGTTTGAAAACGATCAAAGGAGAAGATGACAGGTGCCATAGAAACCGTAAACACAAAACCAAAAGGTCAAGGTCACCGCATCAGACTACAGCACAACCAGTTACCATCTCAAGCCTGCAGTAGCACAAGATACAGATAAGACAAACAGTGAATCTGAGAAGACGTCTATATGATGTCCAAGGGGTCATATGGAGACATGGAGAACCACTGCCTAGGGCCACACACCTGACACATGACAACAAACTGCAGTCCCCCCAGCTCTTAATGCCAACAACACACACTTGACACATGACAACAAACTGCAGTCCCCCCAGCTCTTAATGCCAACAACACACACTTGACACATGACAACAAACTGCAGTCCCCCCAGCTCTTAATGCCAACAACACACACTTGACACATGACAACAAACTGCAGTCCCCCCAGCTCTTAATGCCAACAACACACACTTGACACATGACAACAAACTGCAGTCCCCCCAGCTCTTAATGCCAACAACACACACACCTGACACATGACAACAAACTGCAGTCCCCCCAGCTCTTAATGCCAACAACACACACTGACACATGACAACAAACTGCAGTCCCCCCAGCTCTTAATGCCAACAACACACACCTGACACATGACAACAAACTGCAGTCCCCCCAGCTCTTAATGCCAACACACACCTGACACATGACAACAAACTGCAGTCCCCCCAGCTCTTAATGCCAACAACACACACCTGACACATGACAACAAACTGCAGTCTCCCCAGCTCTTAATGCCAACAACACACACCTGACACATGACAACAAACTGCAGTCTCCCCAGCTCTTAATGCCAACAACACACACCTAGGACATGACAACAAACTGCAGTCTCCCCAGCTCTTAATGCCAACAACACACACCTAGGACATGACAACAAACTGCAGTCCCCCCAGCTCTTAATGCCAACAACACACACCTAGGACATGACAACAAACTGCAGTCCCCCCAGCTCTTAATGCCAACAACACACACCTAGGACATGACAACAAACTGCAGTCTCCCCCCCCCCCAGCTCTTAATGCCAGAAACAAGTTCAAGGATAAAGTCAAGCAATTATGTAAACATGAATAAATATTCTTTTAAAAAGTATCACACATAAAGAAAATGACTGAAAGAAAAACTTTTCTGTTTGTGTTACTTGTTGTTTCTACTTATCTTTTTATGTAAACTTTTCTGTTTCTGTACTTGCTGTTTCTATTTATCTTTTTATGTACATTTTTCTGTTTCTGTACTTGCTGTTTCTACTTATCTTTTTATGTAAACTTTTCTGTTTGTGTTACTTGCTGTTTCTATTTATCTTTTTATGTAAATTTTTCTGTTTCTGTACTTGCTGTTTCTACTTATCTTTTTATGTAAACTTTTCTGTTTGTGTTACTTGCTGTTTCTATTTATCTTTTTATGTAAACTTTTCTGTTTGTGTTACTTGCTGTTTCTATTTATCTTTTTATGTAAATTTTTCTGTTTCTGTACTTGCTGTTTCTAATTATCTTTTTATGTAAACTTTTCTGTTTCTGTACTTGCTGTTTCTATTTATCTTTTTATGTAAACTTTTCTGTTTCTGTACTTGCTGTTTCTATTTATCTTTTTATGTAAATTTTTCTGTTTGTGTTACTTGCTGTTTCTACTTATCTTTTTATGTAAATTTTTCTGTTTGTGTTACTTGCTGTTTCTATTTATCTTTTTATGTAAATTTTTCTGTTTCTGTACTTGCTGCTTCTATTTATTTTCTTAAGAAGATTAACAGAGACAGAGAATCACATGTATAATTTCATGTGAAGTTAAAAAATGAGATAAGAAAATAGGCATATATCTGATACAGTCTGTGAAAGAATAACTCAGTCAATCTGTGTGTCCAAATATTGCTTAATTTCTTCCATATATACAGTATATTACCGGCACAAAAACACACCTCTCTTCGTGAACTGTGGTTACTGGGTTAACTTCATCAAGTTTCAGTAATCCCCAGTTTTTTGAAAGTTTGCTTCTAAGAAAGTCCTACATTATTACCTGTTACTGCTAACCAAAAAGAAATCTGGGCAAGAGATAAAGATTTTCGCATTAATGAAAAAAAAAGTGAAACGCAAAAAATAGCTTTCTCAGCTTTTCTTTGCCATTTCGATTCACAATAGGTTTCACGTGAACGCTCTACTTTCAGATGTTCAAGGAAACCTTTACATGAATATAAACCATTTTGACATTTAGAGTCAGCAATTTCAAGAATGTAACCCTATCTAATAAGCTACAGTTATCGGACACAATAATAATCCCACTCCGTCATGTTAAAATGTAAAAGTTCAAGAATATAACCCACTTCATCACGTTAAAGTTTTAAAGTTCAAGAATATAACTCATTCAAGCTGATTTTAAGGATATCAAATACCAGAATGTAACCAGTTTAAGCTGTTACTAAGTACCAGAAGATAACCAGTTTAAGTATTTACTAAGTACCAGAAGATAACCAGTTTAAGGAGTTACTAAGTACCAGAAGATAACCAGTTTAAGCAGTTACTAAGTACCAAAAGATAACCAGTTTAAGTAGTTACTAAGTACCAGAAGATAGCCAGTTTAAGCAGTTACTAAGTGTGCATTTTTCTCTTCATAAAATATTGATATTCATAATTATTACAGTGGTCATCAAACTTTTTCAGGCTGAGGATCCCTGAACCCAATGTTTATTTCTACCTACAGTCTGCTGAGTACGTATTAAGTTAAAATGATTTGAATACTTGTTTGAAAACTTACTTAGTTTGGTTTTTGCTATGTATAAAAACAGAAACTTTTAAAATCCAGTTTTATTAGTGGACCTCTACATGATCCCCCCCCCCCTTTCCTCGGTGGCTTATATTATAGTTAGTGCCGGCCCATGGAAGAAGGGAGACAAACTGTTTTGATCTTCTATATCTCACAGACTCAAGCCTGTCACATTTATCCCCCTTTTTTCAATTTCTGAAACATCCGAGAACAGAAACTATGACATCTTTTATCTTTTTTTATGTAAACTTTTCTGCTTGTGTACTTGCTGCTTCTGTTTATCCTTTTTTTATGTAAACTTTTCTGTTTGTGTACTTGCTGCTTCTGTTTATCCTTTTTTATGTAAACTTTTCTGTTTGTGTACTTGCTGCTTCTGTTTATCCTTTTTTTATGTAAACTTTTCTGTTTGTGTACTTCCTGATTCTATTTATTTATTTTCTTTTTTTATGTAAACTTTTCTGTTTGCATACTTCCTGATTCTATTTATTTATTTTCTTTTTTTATGTAAACTTTTCTGTTTGTGTACTTCCTGCTTCTGTTTATTTTTTTGATGTAAACTTTTCTGTTTGTGTACTTCCTGCTTCTGATTATTTTTTTATGTAAACTTTTCTGTTTGTGTACTTCCTGCTTCTGTTTATTTTTTTATATAAACTTTTCTGTTTGTGTACTTCCTGCTTCTGTTTATTTTTTTGATGTAAACTTTTCTGTTTGTGTACTTCCTGCTTCTGATTATTTTTTTATGTAAACTTTTCTGTTTGTGTACTTCCTGCTTCTGTTTATTTTTTTATATAAACTTTTCTGTTTGTGTACTTCCTGCTTCTGTTTATTTTTTTATGTAAACTTTTCTGTTTGTGTACTTCCTGCTTCTGTTTATTTTTTTAATGTAAACTTTTCTGTTTGTGTACTTCCTGCTTCTGTTTATTTTTTATGTAAACTTTTCTGCTTGTGTACTTGCTGCTTCTGTTTATCTTTTTTATGTAAACTTTTCTGTTTATGTACTTGCTGCTTCTGTTTATCTTTTTTATGTAAACTTTTCTGTTTGTGTACTTGCTGCTTCTGTTTATCTTTTTTATGTAAACTTTTCTGTTTGTGTACTTGCTGCTTCTGTTTATCTTTTTTATGTAAACTTTTCTGCTTATGTACTTGCTGCTTCTGTTTATCTTTTTTATGTAAACCTTTCTGTTTATGTACTTGCTGCTTCTGTTTATCATCATTTAAAACACACACACGTTTTGACATGATACTAAATATTCCTTTTTTTTCAACAGTTCAGTATCTCATGGTAAAGGCGGGGATGATATTTTATCCAGGTTTCAGCACTGGTTGTGACGTGACGTGACGTGACGTGACGTGGCGTGACGTGACGTGTAGCCTATTTGCCAGGTCTCAGAAGTCACAGAAGATGGTGTCTCATGCCTTCTGGGCAGTACACAATTCCTCAGATTTGTCAGGCATGGCACGTGCTCTCTTCTTCTTCCTTTTCTTGTCAGATGATGGTTTATGGCGCAGTTTTACAAAAAAGATAAGAGAAATGATGACTGTGATAAAACTGGTACTAGTGACAGACAGACAGACAGACAGACAGACAGAGGTGTATGGTTCAGTTTTTACAAAGAGTGAAGACGTTGGGAATCTACGACAGGTAAAAAGAAAATCATTCATTTGCATGTCCCTTGCAGAACTTTACCTCCCTAATGGCTCTGCTGTAGGCCTCTCGGTTGTAAGCAAGATGCCCTGCTGCTGTTGCATCCATTTGCAGATCATCAACGAAGTCTTGCAGCCATCTCCGCCTTGGTCTTCCTCTCTTTCTTTTTCCCATTATGTACCCTTCCAAGACGGACTTCTCTAGATTATCATGACGTTTAATGTGTCCAAAATATGTAAGCTTTCTCTGTTTAATCCTCTTTATTAGCCAGCCTTTTTCAATATTAAGTTCTTGTAGTATGGATATATTTGTCCTTTTTTTTTGTGTCCACGATATTTGAAGAACTCTTCTGTAGCATTTACATTCAAAGGCATTTATGTGTTTCTCAGCTGTTTTGTTAAGTGTCCAGGTCTCACAGTTAACAAGAAAATAGTTATGAAAAAAAAAACCGGCACAAGCAACCCAAAATGTCAGTACAGAAAGCACCACAGAGAAGACAAAACAAACATAAAACAAATCTTATCTGCTTCCCTCCCAAGCAAGCACACAAACTCTGTCCTGCTAAAGAACAGCTAGGAACCTCTTCAAAGTGACAAGGACAGAAAAGCAAGCAAGTAATATCATAACTGTTGCTGGCACCCAGATAAAATATCCAAGAAAGGTCCAAAATAACTGTTGCTGGCACCCAGATAAAATATCCAAGAAAGGTACAAAATAACTGTTGCTGGCACCCAGATAAAATATCCAAGAAAGGTACAAAATAACTGTTGCTGGCACCCAGATAAAATATCCAAGAAAGGTACAAAATAACTGTTGCTGGCACCCAGATAAAATATCCAAGAAAGGTCCAAAATAACTGTTGCTGGCATGCAGATAAAATATCCAAGAAAGGTACAAAATAACTGTTGCTGGCATGCAGATAAAATATCCAAGAAAGGTACAAAATAACTGTTGCTGGCACCCAGATAAAATATCCAAGAAAGGTACAAAATAAAACAAGAACACTGACCTTGTTGCTTTGATGGACAATAAAGTGACCAACAGTCCTGTATTATACAGGACAGTCTCATATTTTAAGGGTTTGTCCTAGGAATCATATTACTCTGATTGGGATTCCTAAATGTCTCCTATTTTTAAATACATGTCCCATATTGTACTGTATTCTCATATTTTGATTGCCACATGCATAATGCTCGGCAAAAGAGAAAAAAGGGGGGGGGGAACCTCATCGCAGGTGGACTCAGGACGTCACAGAAAATCTGAATATGTCACTGCCAGACGCTGGTCAACTTGCACAAGACTGCACTGCATTCAGGGAGGCTGTGAGAGGGACAGCTTTCTGGAAAGGACATGTCACATGAAGAAGATCACCACATGTTCAGAAATATCCATGATTTAAAAAATTCTGTTATACGAAAGTTGCTTCAAAATTCACACTATAGATAAGAACAACAGGAAGGCCTGATTGGCACATTTGTAAGTCAAGTTGTAAACCTGGCCTATTGATTTTTAAAGAGCATGAACAACACACAACAATTCAATATTTCAGCACATGTCTTTTTCAAGGACCCCATACAAAAGCAGCAGATAAAAACATGAAAACAGAAGAAAAATTAAACACTTAGTTCTTGATATCCTTCTCATAAGAAAGGCAGACACAAAATGTGCACTGAACTTAATGATGGCCAGGCCACAAATGATGAAAAATGATCTGCTTAAGGGAAATGCAAAAATAGTTCCTCCAGAATTTGACCTCACATACACATAGAGAAATTAGACTCTTTTGAAAACAAATGCCTAAGGAAAATACTCGGCATCAAGTGGAATGAATTCAAGAACAATGCAGAGATAAGACAGATGACTGAACAACAACCAGTCTCATGGGTGATTAGGAAAAGGAGATGGACATATGTTGGTCACTTGATGAGAAGAAATGATCAGAGAATCCCAAAACAAGCTATCAAGTGGAACACAACAAGCCGAAGAAAAAGAGGCAGACCGCGTGAAACTCTGAAGAGGACATTATTAAGAGAGGCCAAATTAACAGGCATAAAATCCTTTGATGAGGTTGAAAGACTCGCAGAAGACAGGAAAAATTGGCGAACTACTTTGCGAGCCCTATGTGACGTTTAACGGCATGGGAAGGATATAAGATATAAGATAAGACACATAGAGACCAGGCATTTAGGTCAGCCAAGTTGTGATACATCTACCTGATCAACAAAATAGATTCTAAAATGCTCCCAGCGGTGGTGGAGCCTTATGAAAAACCTGCTCAGTTAGAACAGTTCTAAGAAAGAAAAAAGCCACTGTGGCACACTGTTGCATTCACTTCATGGTCGACCTTACCATATCAGCGGCCAGAAAGTTTTTGTTTGCAGATATAGAGCAGATCAACCTCATCACATCAGTGGCCAGAAACTTTTTGTTTGTAGATACAGAGTAGATCAACCTCATCACATCAGTGGCCAGAAACTTTTCCTTTGTAGACAAAGAGTAGATCAATCTTACCACAACAGTGGTCAGAAACTTTGTAGATACAGAGTAGATCAACTTCACCACATCAGTGGGTGGAAACTTTTTGTTTGTAGAGTACATCAACCTCACCACATCAGTGGCCACAAACTGTTTGTTTGTAGATATAGAGCAGATCAACCTCACCACATCAGTGGCCACAAACTGTTTGTTTGTAGACATAGAGCAGATCAACCTCACCACATCAGTGGCCACAAACTGTTTGTTTGTAGATATAGAGCAGATCAACCTCACCACATCAGTGGCCACAAACTGTTTGTTTGTAGATAAAGAGCAGATCAACCTCACCACATCAGTGGCCACAAACTGTTTGTTTGTAGATAAAGAGCAGATCAACCTCACCACATCAGTGGCCACAAACTGTTTGTTGGTAGACATAGAGCAGATCAACCTCACCACATCAGTGGCCAGAAACTGTTTGTTTGTAGATATAGAGCAGATCAACCTCACCACATCAGTGGCCACAAACTGTTTGTTTGTAGATAAAGAGCAGATCAACCTCACCACATCAGTGGCCACAAACTGTTTGTTTGTAGATAAAGAGCAGATCAACCTCACCACATCAGTGGCCACAAACTGTTTGTTTGTAGACATAGAGCAGATCAACCTCACCACATCAGTGGCCACAAACTGTTTGTTTGTAGATATAGAGCAGATCAACCTCACCACATCAGTGGCCACAAACTGTTTGTTTGTAGATAAAGAGCAGATCAACCTCACCACATCAGTGGCCACAAACTGTTTGTTTGTAGATAAAGAGCAGATCAACCTCACCACATCAGTGGGCAAAAGCTTTTCATTTGTAGATAATAGAGGAATAAAATATGAGCACATAAACATGGCAGAATGTAATATTTCAGTTTAAACATAAAAATGTATTTTTAAAAAATGCACTATAAAGTTAAAATTTCTGAAGAAGGTAATAATGAACATCTTTTCACAAACATAGAACATACTTACAGTCTTGGCACTGCCTCAAATCTGTTTCTCGGGGTTTAAATCCTCTGGTAGTGTCACTAAGACAACCAGGCATGTTCTGTTAAAGTCAGACTAGAACATTATACTAGGGGTGGATTTGTAAGAACACTGCGGTTGACAGTCCTGATAAAAAAAAAAAAAAATTGTTAGAAAGATAACACTGTATTATGATTCTCCTAGACAGATATAATGTTGATAAGCAGTTCTCTACCAGAAAAAACTACAATGTTCGTCTGAGATTACATTCCACAGAAAAGTTTTACCACATCTCCACTGATCACCTTGACCAGAAAGGTAGAGTGTATCTAGTGATTCTCATTGTCTCTTCTGGTGCAACTAACAGTTTTCCACAAGTGGTTCATTTTGCACATTAAGATCTTCAGTTACTGACCTGGTATGGAAATCCACAAAGAGTTTTCCGGACATTCTCAGTTTCAGAGAAGAATAAAAAGTCCACCTACGCTATCCCTGAAAACAAAATCCATGTGAAAATGAAAAGCTGATAAAAGGACTTCTGGAGGGAGACTTTTTATCTTCAGACTTTTAGTTCATCTTCCATGCTTGAGAGGACACATGTGCAGCTACAACAGACTCAGAAGACGTTCCAGTTTGACTCTCTCCATGCGCAGCTACAACAGACTTAGAAGACAATCCAGTTAGACTCTCTCCATGTGCAGCTACAACAGACTCAGAAGACGTTCCAGTTTGACTCTCTCCATGCGCAGCTACAACAGACTTAGAAGACAATCCAGTTAGACTCTCTCCATGTGCAGCTACAACAAACTTAGAAGACGGTCCAGTTTGACTCTCTCCATGTGCGGCTACAACAAACTTAGAAGATGGTCCAGTTAGACTCTCTCCATGTGCAGCTACAACAAACTTAGAAGATGGTCCAGTTAGACTCTCTCCATGTGCAGCTACAACAAACTTAGAGGATGGTCCAGTTAGACTCTCTCCATGTGCAGCTACAACAGACTTAGAAGATGGTCCAGTTAGACTCTCTCCATGTGCAGCTACAACAGACTTAGAAGATGGTCCATTTAGACTCTCTCCATGTGCAGCTACAACAAACTTAGAAGATAGTCCAGTTTGACTCTCTCATGCACATATTGCTGAGACTTGAAGTGTTACCATCTATTTGTTAGATGATTGGCAGCAATCTGGATTCTGAGGAAGGTGGTGCTGTGATGTAGCACTTGGTCTTCAGAGGTGATGAAAGGTGGTGCTGTGATGTAGCACTTGGTCTTCAGAGGTGATGAAAGGTGGTGCTGTGATGTAGCACTTGGTCTTCAGAGGTGATGGAAGGTGGTGCTGTGATGTAGCACTTGGTCTTCAGAGGTGATGAAAGGTGGTGCTGTGATGTAGCACTTGGTCTTCAGAGGTGATGGAAGGTGGTGCTGTGATGTAGCACTTGGTCTTCAGAGGTGATAACAATTTGTTCCAGACTCTGCTGTCACCAGTCTCACCCACTGAGTGTGCCGTGACAGTTAGTGCTCAACAACTTGATGGACAGGCAGAGACACTGTCACCTGCTGATGACATTAGAGTCACTGTCTTCTGCTGATGACATTAGAGTCACTGTCTTCTACTGATGACATTAGAGACACTGTCTTCTGCTGATGACATTAGAGTCACTGTCTTCTGCTGATGACATTAGAGACACTGTCTTCTGCTGATGACATTAGAGACACTGTCTTCTGCTGATGACATTAGAGACACTGTCTTCTGCTGATGACATTAGAGTCACTGTCTTCTGCTGATGACATTAGAGTCACTGTCTTCTGCTGATGACATTAGAGACACTGTCTTCTGCTGATGACATTAGAGTCACTGTCTTCTGCTGATGACATTAGAGACACTGTCTTCTGCTGATGACATTAGAGTCACTGTCTTCTGCTGATGACATTAGAGACATGTCTTCTGCTGATGACATTAGAGACACTGTCTTCTGCTGATGACATTAGAGACACTGTCTTCTGCTGATGACATTCTGGTGTATCAGCTGGGAGAAAAAAACAGAAACAAGATCATTCATTTCATACAAAGAGAACTTGATAACAAGATCACTTATTTCATACACAAAGAACTTGATGGCATCACTTTTCCTGGTGTAGTATTTCAAAAGCCTTAGTCAACCCAACAAAAGCTCTAGTCAACCCCAAAAAAGCCCTAGTCAACCCAACAAAAGCTCTAGTCAACCAAACAAAAGCCCTAGTCAACCCAACAAAAGCTCTAGTCAACCCAACAAAAGCTCTAGTCAACCCAACAAAAGCTCTAGTCAACCCAACAAAAGCTCTAGTCAACCCAACAAAAGCTCTAGTCAACCCAACAAAAGCCCTAGTCAACCCAACAAAAGCCCTAGTCAACCCAACAAAAGCTCTAGTCAACCCAACAAAAGCTCTAGTCAACCCAACAAAAGCCCTAGTCAACCCAACAAAAGCCCTAGTCAACCCAACAAAAGCCCTAGTCAACCCAACAAAAGCTCTAGTCAACCCAACAAAAGCTCTAGTCAACCCAACAAAAGCTCTAGTCAACCCAACAAAAGCCCTAGTCAACCCAACAAAAGCCCTAGTCAACCCAACAAAAGCCCTAGTCAACCCAACAAAAGCCCTAGTCAACCCAACAAAAGCTCTAGTCAACCCAACAAAAGCAACAGCTACATGGTTCTCCCTGAACAGTCACAGTGTCAAAATGGAACTGCCAGTTGTGAGAATGTGTGGCACTGTGTGGCACTGTGGTGACTAGAACCAAGAGAGTGTGTGGCACTGTGTAGCACTGAGGTGACTAGAACCAAGAGAGTGTGTGGCACTGAGGTGACTAGAACCAAGAGAGTGTGTGGCACTGGGTGGCACTGAGGTGACTAGAACCAAGAGAGTGTGTGGCACTGGGTGGCACTGAGGTGACTAGAACCAAGAGAATGTGTGGCACTGAGGTGACTAGAACCAAAAGACTGTGTGGCACGGAGGTGACTAGAACCAAGAGAATGTGTGGCACTGAGGTGACTAGAACCAAGAGAATGTGTGGCACGGAGGTGACTAGAACCAAAAGACTGTGTGGCACTGAGGTGACTAGAACCAAGAGAATGTGTGGCACTGAGGTGACTAGAACCAAAAGACTGTGTGGCACTGAGGTGACTAGAACCAAGAGAATGTGTGACACAGAGGTGACTAGAACCAAAAGACTGTGTGGCACTGTGGTGACTAGAACCAACCAGATGGCATACATGGGAGGAAAGTCTGAGGTGACTAGAACCAACCAGATGACATACTTGGGAGGAAAGTCTGACTAGAACCAACCAGTTGACATAATTGGGAGGAAAGTCTGGAGTGACTAGAACCAACCAGATGATATACTTGGGAGGAAAGCCTGAGGTGACTAGAACCAACCAGATGATATACTTGAGAGGAAAGCCTGAGGTGACTAGAACCAACCAGATGACATACTTGGGAGGAAAGTCTGAGGTGACTAGAACCAACCAGATGACATACTTGGGAGGAAAGTCTGAGGTGACTAGAACCAACCAGATGACATACTTGGGAGGAAAGTCTGGGGTGACTAGAACCAACCAGATGACATACTTGGGAGGAAAGTCTGGGGTGACTAGAACCAACCAGATGACATATTGAGAAGAAAGCCTGAGGTGACTAGAACCAACCAGATGACATACTTGGGAGGAAAGTCTGAGGTGACTAGAACCAACCAGATGACATACTTGGGAGGAAAGTCTGAGGTGACTAGAACCAACCAGATGACATACTTGGGAGGAAAGTCTGGGGTGACTAGAACCAACCAGATGACATACTTGGGAGGAAAGTCTGAGGTGACTAGAACCAACCAGATGACATACTTGGGAGGAAAGTCTGGGGTGACTAGAACCAACCAGATGACATACTTGGGAGGAAAGTCTGATCACAGCTTGTGCTTTGAAGTAGATCTTGACCACGTGGTAACAAAAGCTTGCAAGGTTTTATCAGCGGTGAAGGTCATGGCAGCTGCCAGTATTCAACAATGGTTGCTTTCTGTACCAGGGTCTTGTCCTTTTCTGTAACTGTAAAAAAGGGGCCCAGCTCTGTTGCTGGTCCTAGGAGCAGCTTCATTACACTCGGGGCCCGCCCACGCGTGTTCGACCCTTGACAACTGGAATTCCTTCAGTGTTTCCAGGGAGATGACTCCAGTGTTGTGTTGTCTGTGTGTTGCCCGTGATCTGGCATTTAGTTGGGATTTGCAACAACTGTCCTTGGCTGCATGTAATGCATTGAGTCATAAGTGATAGGTACTTTGGTGGGAATTGCTTTGCATTTGTTCACTTAAGTGTTGGTTGATGGATTCGTACAGGTCAGATTTGTCCATCTTGATGAGGGCATTTGGTTTTGTCACTGCTGCCAGCTGGTCTGCTTTGTTGTTTCCATCGACTCCAGCATGACCAAAGATGATGGTGGCTGGTTTGCACCACACATGATGGTGTCTGGTTTGCACCACACATGATGGTGGCTGGTTTGCACCATAGATGATGCCAAACCAATGGATCGTTCTGACACTGTTATTGCCCTCAAGTAACTTGGATGAGCGGAGGACTTCAAGAGAGGTGACTTGACCTCGGTGACCCGGATGCACGAGTAGAAAGCGGGATGGCGTCGCAAAGACCAAGCGGTGTCCCCTGGGCGTGAGAGAACTCGTCAGTCAACACCGACCTGGCACACTTAGTCGCTGTACGCTGAGGGCCATACTGAGACGGAGATTGGAGCACTAATGGACTTGTCCAGAGTGCAGTGATGATGATCCAAGTATAACATAACATAACACAACATAACATAATTCATCTTTTCAAACTTTTAGAAAAAGACATTAACTTTTAACAGTGGCACTCACGTGACAAATTTAATGGACAATCCAAGAGCTTGGGCAGTTTGTTAAAAATGCATTCTCCATTCTCAATATTATTTTTCATTTCTAGACTCCGTGATGTCCTCAATGTTACATCCAGTCTGTCTTGAGGGTCTGTAACTTTCCAAAAGAGAGCCCGAGGCGATGCCTTTCTTGTATTTTCTTCATCTTTCCTCAGAAATGAGGCTAGTACTGATATCACTATTTGAAGTAACATTTCCATTGTCCCCATTACTTGTGTCTGACATTTCCTGCCTCTGCCCTCACACTCTGAGGCAAAAGTTGTCTTTGTTTACGTTCACAGCTGAGCTACCCATCTATAAATAACTCATACATCACTTCGGAGGTAAACACCATCACGTGACAAGCAATTATTTTTAGAAATGTTTTTAAATTATATAGTTTTGTTGATGGTCAATTGAGTTAAATACTTTACGTTGCAAAGATAATTTTTCTATACATGATTTATGATTTATTTATACAAATCTCGTCCCGGTACGAGATTTCAAACAGCTGTTTCCTGTTTAAGTCAAGATGGCGACGTTCTTTGGAGAAATCTTGCCTCTGACGTCCAGAGCTGTTGACGAGGATGATGAAGATGATGACGTGACAGCAGTTCCCCAGAGGTCAGAAAATGAAATTTATTTTCACTTAGTTCTGGGATATTGCTTGCTTGTTTATATATATATCGGTGTAGTGAAAGAATATGTAGGATACAGCGATGCAGGCAAAGATGACCGTGCAGTTTATCAGAGAGCAAAGGATCTTGTCTCCCGCGCAGAGAGAATTCAAACAGGCTGTTACTTTCCCAGAGTCTGGATGGCGACGCGTTCACTGTGATGGCAGGACTTACAGAAGCGCCTGCAGCTTGGGTCCAGCGCGGGAATTCAAACAAACCAGTGTGACCCACTCAGCATCCGACACAAACCAGTTTCTCAGTATCTTCATGGTCTTCTCAGTTGCAAACAACTCAAGTTTTCTGTTGCATGTCTTCAATTAGCAGTGTTATAAAACATGTCACAAGAGTTTATCTTTATGATATGAAAGCGGAGAATTGACAGTACAACAGAAAGCATGCATGGAGGTTGTCTGAGGGTAGTGTGTTGAAGGTAATTTTGAGGATAATTTAACTATGTCTTTGCTTTCACCTGTGGTGATTACACTGTCTGATTTGGCAATCAACGACCCATAACTGGCATGCTAGTGTCGGGGCTGGCGAACCATTGATGATGAAGACCATGTCCCACCCCCCCCCCCAGTAGCAAGCCTAGTCAGGCCAACAGGCAGGGATCACTATAGTCAGGCCAACAGGCAGGGATCACTACAGTCAGGCCAACAGGCAGGGATCACTACAGTCAGGCCAACAGGCAGGGATCACCATAGTCAGGCCAACAGGCAGGGATCACTACAGTCAGGCCAACAGGCAGGGATCACTACAGTCAGGCCAACAGGCAGGGATCACCATAGTCAGGCCAACAGGCAGGGATCACCATAGTCAGGCCAACAGGCAGGGATCACCATAGTCAGGCCAACAGGCAGGGATCACCATAGTCAGACCAACAGGCAGGGATCACCATAGCCAGTCCAACAGGCAGGGATCACCATAGTCAGACCAACAGGCAGGGATCACCATAGTCAGACCAACAGGCAGGGATCACCGTAGTCAGACCAACAGGCAGGGATCACCGTAGTCAGGCCAACAGGCAGGGATCACCGTAGTCAGGCCAACAGGCAGGGATCACCAGTCTGCTTAAGAAACTCCACTGTGGTTTTTAGCTCCACTTCACTCGAGGACTGAAAAAAATAGTCACTGTAAGCGCTCCCAAACCAGTACGATGCTGTGCCTTAACGCCCTCACAGCATCAGCTGTAAAGAACCCCAGCTCATCGTCTCAGGGATGTAGAAGAAGCTCCATCATGTCTCTCCTGTTTGTTAGAATTCCCTCTACACAGGTACTTGTGCCTCTGTGACCTGCTGCTTCTTATTTCTCCATGAGAGTTCAAGTTAGTTGTCTGTTCTTACGTGCTTTATACTTGCACTGGTGGATTCTGACCTGTATTGTTCATCTCTTCTCCTCATATGAAGGTAAAAGTAATCCTGTCATGCCTTAGACCCACAAGATTCATTAAAAAAAAATCTGTATTAGCAGTTTCTTTTCCTTGATACAGGGCCCCCCATTTGTCTGGGCCCCTAGGCCTAAGTCTGTTGGCTAATCTGCCACCGTATATCTGGCCATCCCATCTTCATGCTGTCTCTTTTATGTCAAGGTTTATTCAGTACTTTCTTGCACTTTACTGTTACTTACTTCTTCATTCTTCTTTATATTTACATCATCTTATAAATCCCCTTCATTCTTCTTTATATTTACATCATCTTATAAATCCCCTTCATTCTTCTTTATATTTACATCATCTTATGAATCCCCTTCATTCTTCTTTATATTTACATCATCTTATAAATCCCCTTCATTCTTCTTTATATTTACATCATCTTATGAATCCCCTTCATTCTTCTTTATATTTACATCTTATGAATCCCCTTCATTCTTCTTTATATTACATCATCTTATAAATCCCCTTCATTCTTCTTTATATTTACATCATCTTATAAATCCCCTTCATTCTTCTTTATATTTACATCATCTTATGAATCCCCTTCATTCTTCTTTATATTTACATCATCTTATAAATCCCCTTCATTCTTCTTTATATTTACATCATCTTATGAATCCCCTTCATTCTTCTTTATATTTACATCATCTTATGAATCCCCTTCATTCTTCTTTATATTTACATCATCTTGTGAATCCCCTCCCCTCTCTAAATTCTGGGGACTCTCTTCCTCCCTCTCTCCCCTTCCATGGTCACTAATGAAGTTGTAGGACTGGCTAAGCTCAATTGTTAAAAGACCGGGATAATCGTTTCCTCATAAACCTTTCTTTTTTTATGAATTTTTGTTCCTGTTGGTTCAAGTCTTGAGAGATTTACGCTGGACACCATTCAGACATGTCGTGTTTTGTTTCTTTACTTGCAGTCAACCTGTTATTTGGTGGTCTGACATGTTTTATTTCTTTACTTGCAGTCAACCTGTTATTTGGTGGTCTGACATGTTTTATTTCTTTACTTGCAGTCAACCTGTTATTTGGTGGTCTGACATGTTTTATTTCTTTACTTGCAGTCATCCTGTTATTCGGTGGTCTGACATGTTTTATTTCTTTACTTGCAGTCATCCTGTTATTCGGTGGTCTGACATGTTTTATTTCTTTACTTGCAGTCATCCTGTTATTCGGTGGTCTGACAGCTTTTCTCCAGAAGCTGAGAAGTTGGCAGGCAGCAAGGTTCCATGTACTCTTCTCTTGATTGCCGTGGGCACAGAAGCAAATGGTTTGTCTTTCTGTTTATTGTATGTTTGTGATGAGTGTTTGTATTTCACTTCATTGTGATGTGTTTAACATAGATAAGGATTTCATCTTTATAAAAATAGAATCAGCAGTGTGTAGTGTGGACTTAATTGTAGAATCAGCAGTGTGTAATGTGTAGACATAATTGTAGAATCAGCATTGTATAGTGTGTGGACTTAATTGTGGAATCAGCATTGTATAGTGTGTGGACTTAATTGTGGAATCAGCATTGTATAGTGTGTGGACATAGCTAAAAAATCAGCAGTTTGTAGTAGAAATAACACTAGAATCAGCAGTCTATAGTATGTAGAACTAACACTAGAATCAGCAGTCTGTAGTATGTAGAAATGACACTAGAATCAGCAGTCTGTAGTATGTAGAAATAACACTAGAATCAGCAGTCTATAGTATGTAGAACTAACACTAGAATCAGCAGTCTGTAGTATGTAGAAATGACACTAGAATCAGCAGTGTCTGGTATGTAGAAATAACACTAGAATCAGCAGTCTGTAGTATGTAGAAATAACACTAGAATCAGCAGTCTGTAGTATGTAGAAATAACACTAGAATCAGCAGTCTGTAGTATGTAGAAATAACACTAGAATCAGCAGTCTGTAGTATGTAGAAATAACACTAGAATCAGCAGTCTGTAGTATGTAGAAATAACACTAGAATCAGCAGTCTGTAGTATGTAGAAATAACACTAGAATCAGCAGTGTCTGGTATGTGAAAACAACTCTGGAACTAAAAGGTTGTTTTTCTCTGAACAGTTTTTCTTATCTCTGTTATGTAAAAACAACTCTGGAACTAACTTATCTCTGGTATGTGTAGAAAGTGTCAGAACCCTACTTCTTTAACACTGTTATGACTGTTTTTTGTCTTTCAGCTTTCACTGACATTTACATCAGGCAGTCAGATTATGAGAGGATTGGAGAGGTTTTGCCAAGTTCTGAAAATGCTGACAGCAAATCTTCACTGGCAGCGTCATCAGAAAAATCTTGCCATATCTATCGCTGCCGCAGTAGCTCCACCACCATTTTGTGTCAGTGTAAAGTAAACGTCTTGCCTGAACAGAGTTACACTTGGGCAAAACTAGTAGGTTTTTTTTTTCAACTTTTATTTTGTTTTGTTATAAAAACAATCTGTGACCATTCAGAAATGACTGGAAATTAAATGATTGGACAAGAAATGACTGGAAATTAAAAGTTGTAGTGAACTTGAATTCATATTTATTCTACAACAATAAGAGATCATATTTATTCTACAACAATAAATTTGAATCTCCAGAAAAAATGGAACAAAACTATATTTTTATTTTACCATAGGACCATTAACAATGAAGGATTTAACAAGAATGATATTAGTTGTTTGGGAAAAGTAGCATCTGCTTAGATACAAAGCCTGGCAGTTCACACCATCACCTCCATGCAGGACCTTGTGGTAGCAGGTTACTTGACACACCATCACCTCCATGCAGGACCTTGTGGTAGCAGGTTACTTGACACACCATCACCTCCATGCAGGACCTTGTGGTAGCAGGTTACTTGACACACCATCACCTCCATGCAGGACCTTGTGGTAGCAGGTTACTTGACACACCATCCATCACCTCCATGCAGGACCTTATGGTAGCAGGTTACTTGACATACCATCACCTCCATGCAGGACCTTATGGTAGCAGGTTACTTGACATACCATCACCTCCATGCAGGACCTTGTGGTAGCAGGTTACTTGACACACCATCACCTCCATGCAGGACCTTGTGGTAGCAGGTTACTTGACACACCATCACCTCCACACACGACCTTGTGGTAGCAGGTTACTTGACACACCATCACCTCCATGCAGGACCTTGTGGTAGCAGGTGTACTTGACATACCATCACCTCCATGCAGGACCTTGTGGTAGCAGGTTACTTGACACACCATCACCTCCATGCAGGACCTTGTGGTAGCAGGTGTACTTGACATACCATCACCTCCATGCAGGACCTTGTGGTAGCAGGTTACTTGACACACCATCACCTCCACACACGACCTTGTGGTAGCAGGTTACTTGACATACCATCCATCACCTCCATGCAGGACCTTATGGTAGCAGGTTACTTGACATACCATCACCTCCATGCAGGACCTTGTGGTAGCAGGTTACTTGACACACCATCACCTCCATGCAGGACCTTGTGATAGCAGGTTACTTGACACACCATCACCTCCATGCAGGACCTTGTGGCAACAGGTTACTTGACACACCATCACCTCCATGCAGGACCTTGTGGCAACAGGTTACTTGACACACCATCACCTCCATGCAGGACCTTGTGTTAGCAGGTTGTATTGTGGTGATGTTTAGATTGACCTGGCCCTCACTTTGGAAGACCTTGCCAAGAAGAGTGACACTGGGAGGGTATCAGTTCATCTTACTGTATACACCCCTTAGAGTAAGAGAAAAAATGTAAGAGTTTTATTGTAATACATTACCAGGAAACAAAAAAGTGCCAGGTATAATAGTTACATTTTTGTTTGTGTCACAGGTTTTCTTTATATTTACATCATCTTATGAATCCCCTCCCCCCTCTAAATTCTAGGGACTCTCTTCCTCCCTCTCTCCCCTTCCATGGTCACTGATGAAGTTGTAGGACTGGCTAAGCTCAATTGTTAAAAGACTGGGATAATCATGGGTTTTCAAACTGTCACATGAGAAAGATTTGGATTTTTTGTTTCTTCTATATATCTCTTATCTTCTCACTGTGTCAGCTCAAATGCTAACTCTCTTGTTTTGCAGTTAATAGACAAGCTGGACCTCTCATCTGCCGATATTGTAGTCCTCGCCAGCAGCGGAATGGGCAGCTACTGTAGCGACCTCCCCTTCTCAGAGCTAGAAACACCGTTTCTCAGATCGTTGCACACAGAAAAGTTTACCGGGCTGCCTGTATGTAGAACCTTGGAGCAGCCGAATATGGTGACTGGACTACCAGCACAGTGTGAGAATCTCATTTTCTTTTTTTATCAGCACTGAATCCATACCATGAAGTATCAGAACTCTTGTTATAAATGACTAATATTTATATTTAACTTCATATCATGAAAAATTTCATAATTACTGTGAGACACTGCATGAAGATTCTGTCCACTTTGGCAGTCAACAATCTAAAGCTGATATTCTAACGTCAGGGTTTGTGAACCATAGCTGGTCAAGACCATGCCCCACCTCTCTGCCACCTACATAACAGCCTAACTATCGGGGCAGGGATTGTCATAGTCCCCGTGGTGGTGGTGGAGTCTGCTAAAGAAGTACTGCACTCCTTCTCCCTTTTATCTCCATTCAGGGAATGAAAAAAATAGCTGCCATAACCTTCCCCAGTACTGTCCCTCAACCCCCAACACCTTCACATCATCAGTTGCCATAACCCACCCCAGTGCTGTCCCTCAACACCTTCACATCATTGGCGGCCATAACCTGCCCCAGTGCTGTCCCCCAACACCTTCACATCATCGGCTGCCATAACCCACCCCAGTGCTTTCCCCCAACACCTTCACATCATCGGCTACCATAACCCACCCCAGTGCTGTCCCTCAACACCTTCACATCATTGGCTGCCATAACCCACCCCAGTGCTTTCCCCCAACACCTTCACATCATTGGCTACCATAACCCACCCCAGTGCTTTCCCCCAACACCTTCACATCATTGGCTACCATAACCCACCCCAGTGCTTTCCCCCAACACTTTCACATAATTGGCTACCATAACCCACCCCAGTGCTGTCCCTCAACACCTTCACGTCACCGGCTGCCATAACCCACCCAGTTCTGTCCCTCAACACCTTCACGGCTTTGGCTACCATAACCCACCCATTGCTGTCCCTCAACACCTTCACAGCATTGGCTACCATAACCTACCCATTGCTGTCCCTCAACACCTTCATGGCATTGGTTGCCATAACCCACCCATTGCTGTCCCTCAACACCTTCATGGCATTGGTTGCCATAACCCACCCAGTTCTGTCCCTCAACATCTTCATGGCATTGGTTGCCATAACCCACCCATTGCTGTCCCTCAACACCTTCATGGCATTGGTTGCCATAACCCACCCATTGGTGTCCCTCAACACCTTCACAGCATTGGCTACCATAACCCACCCATTGCCATCCCTCAACACCTTCACGGCATTGGTTGCCATAACCCACCCATTGCTGTCCCTCAACACCTTCATGGCATTGGTTGCCATAACCCACCCATTGCTGTCCCTCAACACCTTCATGGCATTGGTTGCCATAACCCACCCAGTTCTGTCCCTCAACACCTTCATGGCATTGGTTGCCATAACCCACCCATTGCTGTCCCTCAACATCTTCATGGCATTGGTTGCCATAACCCACCCATTGCTGTCCCTCAACACCTTCATGGCATTGGTTGCCATAACCCACCCATTGCCGTCCCTCAACACCTTCACAGCATTGGCTACCATAACCCACCCATTGCCGTCCCTCAACACCTTCACGGCATTGGTTGCCATAACCCACCCATTGCTGTCCCTCAACACCTTCATGGCATCGGCTGCAAAGAACACCAGCTTGCTGTTCCGGGAAGACAGGAAGAAGAAGATGAACAGTTCGAAATACAGATAACTAAGTTTTAGATGTATAGAGGCAGGTGTTAAATTCAAAACATCAAATTTTGTAACTAATTACAGCTTTATAACATCATAACTTTATAACCGTGCCATAAAGTATCAAATCTATATTCGTGCCATGCAGTATAAATTGTTTGAGGTGTTAGATTTTGGTGCTGTAAAAAGTACAAATTCTTTACAGCATCATCTTGTTGTATTAGCTTTCACGCTATAAAATGATATTATCATAGCAACATCTTCTTGTATTAGCTTTCACACTATAAAATGATATTGTTATCATAGCAACGTCTTGTTATATTATCTTTCATGCTATAAAATGATATTATTTGTATCATAGCAACATCTTGTACTAGCTTTCATGCTATAAGATTATATTATTATCATAGCAACATCCTGTTGTATTAGCTTTCATGCTATCAGATATTATTATTCTTACCATAGCAACATACATTTATACTTATCTTCCTATCACAGCTTGTTATAAGTTGTGTTATGTCTACATATTCTAATATTCAGTTTCATATCATGAAATATTATAACCATTTTCTGTCACTTACCTGGATTCTGAATGCAGTTGATGCAGCCGTTAATGTCGACAGCAATCACTGCTAAGTTTTGTTAACAAAGCTGAAATGTCATTGTTGGTCAGTGATGACCTTGTTTCAGGTGTACCAGCATAAGGCTGTCATGTACATCAGCTTCAGAGGGAACAGGTACATGAGCGTGGCTGACGTACAAGCTTTCTATCCCGTGCTGCAGGCACTTCCAGTGAAGGGTATTAAGATGGTATGTTGGGTAAAGGTTATCTTGTTTCTGGCATGTTTTTCTGACCTTGATTTCCTCAGTTCATATGTACAAGGTCTTGTAGTAGAAGGTTTAACTTGTTTAATGTCTGTCTTCTGACTTTGATTTCTTTTCTGCTGTATTGGATCTGTTGACCTATGCAGGCAGATATGTGTTTGTTTCTTGTCTCTTGATTCTCCTATTGTCTGTAGTACTTTCATATAAAAAAAATATATTTATGTCCTCAGTTGTAAATGTGTACATACATTTGATCTGGTATAAATGCAAATGATCTGTTGACCTTATTTTATAAATATATACACTTGTGATCAGCTCTGTGTACGTACACACAATTCTTTTGTTATGTACACAGTGTTATGTTCAGTTATAGATGTGCATGCTCTTGAGCTTAGTTTATAAATGTGTACACACATGTGCTCAGTTTATAAGTGTGTACATGCCTGTACTCAGTTTATAAATGTGTACACACGTATACTCAGTTTGTAAATGTGTACATGTTTGTATTGTTTATAAATGTGTACACACTTGTGATCACTTCATTAAATGTGAACACACCTGCGTTCATCTTATAAATGTGTACACACTTGTAATCAGTTTATAAATGTGACATTCTTGACATCTTTTGAATATTTATCTGTTACTTCCCTTGATCTGTACCAGACAAACAAGAACACAGAACAAATGTTGAGGGACGTTGTACGGTTACACTCCAGCCATGACATGATGTACATGTGAGACTGCGCATACAATTCTAGACAGATGGAGGCAGCACTCTGTGTACATGGATGTGGATACTGTAGGGCACTTAGAAGACCAGAAATGGTGCTGTGGATGTTGATGACAAGATGTGAACTTGTTAGTTGGTAAAGGGCCAGGTTTACAAGATCTGAAAGAACTGAAACACCAGGTTCTTGATAATTGGAGGGGTAGTAAAGTTTGTTTGTGTGAGAGAATGAGAACACCAGGTTCTTGATAATTGGAGGGGTAGTATAGTTTGTTTGTGTGAGAGAATGAGAACACCAGGTTCTTGATAATTGGAGGGGTAGTATAGTTTGTTTGTGTGAAAGAATGAGAACACCAGGTTCTTGATAATTGGAGGGGTAGTATAGTTTTTAGAGACATGGAGAAGAACAACAGAAAGGATGTTGAGCAATAGAGGGCTCACCTGGGCAAGAGCAGAAAAAAAGGCGAAGGACAGGCATTTGTGGAAAACCCTTGTGGAAGCCCCATGTGCCCTGGGCACTTAAGGTTCAGAGAGGGAGTATAGTTTATTTATGTGAGAGAATCAGAACACTAGTTTCTTGATAATTGGTGGGGTAGTATAGTTTGTTTATGAGAAGAGATGTGAGCTGGTGTAGTGGAATAGCACAGTATGAATATCTGATGGAATGTGGTCTGGTCTAGACAGTAAAAGTATGTACTTGTTACACTGCCTTTTTTTTTCAGCCAGAACATAGATTCACTGTCTGATAACTTTTGGTAGAGCTGTCACATTCATTGTCTGATAGCTGTAGGTAGAGCTGTCACATTCATTGTCTCAGACTGTGGGTAGAGCTGTCACATTCATTGTCTGATAGCTGTGGGTAGAGCTGTCACATTCATTGTCTGATAGCTGTGGGTAGAGCTGTACGTAGTGCTGAAAGTGGTTCAATGTTAAAAGCTGCCCAAATACTTTTGATCAACATAAAGCTACCTTGGATGTTTGAAAGCTTAAGTTCTACTTTGAAATTAAACCAAAAAATTTATGTTAATCATGTTGTGTGTTGTTGCTTTTGTATTTGATTGTAGTCTGATGAAAACCACAGCTGAAATATTACAGCATTGCTTTTTTTTTTTAATATGTAAATCTCAGTGTTATCATTTTTTTTTTCACCTTTCATGTATGTAACCTGATAGAAACAGAAGTTAGATATTTTGAGAAAAAAATATCTTGTGGATTGTTTCAAAGACATGAATTATAGATGAGTTGTGTTCAGCTGAAGAAGTTGTGTACATGTGGACAGATTTATAAACATTGTGTACAGGATTGAACTAGAGGATATGTATGAATGAGTGAATGTACATGAAGTATCTGTACACAGTAAGAGTATGTGAGAGAGTAGCAGACTGTTAGAGCCATCATTTCATACATCAGAAATGTTTGGAATTTCCTGTGATTGGTCGCATGTGACTGGTTTACTAGGAAGACATTGCTGTTGTCTCCTTCTTCTGCAGCATTTGCTGTCAGTGTCTGCGGTTCCATCTCTTGGATAAATTGGACTGTCTTTTTTTTTTTTTTTGTAGTCTCTGTGTAGAACCGTAGAACTTCTTGTGTTGTAGAACTTCTTGTGTTGTTTCACTGGACCAGCAAGTGTGCCTCAGGCTCTCAGAGCTGGCACATTTTTAGAGGATGTGCTACACAGTTTGAGGTGTCTGGGCACGTGTACAGAGAGGAGGGTTGCCAACCATAAAGTTTTGTGTACTTGTGTACATGAAGTCTGCTGTGTCCTGTTCTGAGGTGGAAAATGATGACTTGTTTAGCATGTGATAGTCATCACGTGGTGGTGTTTGTGGCTTCTTGTTCAGCATGTGGTAGTCATCATATGGTGGTGTTTGTGGCTTCTTGTTCAGCATGTGGTAGTCATCATATGGTGGTGTTTGTGGCTTCTTGTTCAGCATGTGATAGTCATCACGTGGTGGTGTTTGTGGCTTCTTGTTCAGCATGTGGTAGTCATCATATGGTGGTGTTTGTGGCTTCTTGTTCAGCATGTGGTAGTCATCATATGGTGGTGTTTGTGGCTTCTTGTTCAGCATGTGGTAGTCATCACGTGGTGGTGTTTGTGGCTTCTTGTTCAGCATGTGGTAGTCATCACATGGTGGTGTTTGTGGCTTCTTGTTCAGCATGTGGTAGTCATCACATGGTGGTGTTTGTGGCTTCTTGTTCAGCATGTGATAGTCATCATGTGGTGGTGTTTGTGGCTTTCTGTGGATTTTTGTCATGTTTTTCTTCTGGCTGTAGGTGACCAGTATGTCAGGTTTCTCCATTTCAGTGTTGTCTTTGGTCAGATGGTCAACTCTCTCATTACCTGGTACCCCACAGTGGGATGGGACCTCCAGCAGGGTGGTTCTACCCTGTGAATGTGTTTATTAAAATTTAATTCATTCATCTTTGTCCTTGGATGCTAATCAGTAAAACAGTCGCTATCAACAAATCCTAGGACAGCAGCAGTTTCACAAACAAAACTAAACACAGACACAGGAGGTAGCATTTATCTTTATTTTCTTCTCAAAGCTTAAGACGGTTTTCTGACGTAGACCTCGGACAAGAAATAAAACAAAGACAAAATAATAAAACGTGTTTTTTGTACCTTCTTTAAACTGTGAGTCTTCTAATTTAAATACCGGAATGAACAAACGGAGCAGACTTTCTTGGTCGACTTGTGTTTTAATCATGAGCTAGCTAGGATAACGGAGGCTTATTTCTCTGAGAAGCATTTTTGAGTGGCTGGACTTAGTGGTTGCTTCATATTTATATTAGAATCATAACGGCAGCATGACCGTGTCATGAGGTGAAGAGTTCCTGTTCTTTGTTCATGAGGTGGTGCTGAACAGCATTAACTTCCATTGTTGGTGATGACATCATGAGGTGGTGCTGAACAGCATTAACTTCCATTGTTAGTGATGACATCATGAGGTGGTGCTGAACAGCATTAACTTCCATTGTTAGTGATGACATCATGAGGTGGTGCTGAACAGCATTAACTTCCATTGTTAGTGATGACATCATGAGGTGGTGCTGAACAGCATTAACTTCCATTGTTAGTGATGACATCATGAGGTGGTGCTGAAAGCTGCTGTTGTTGGTGATGACATCATGAGGTGGTGCTGAAAGCTGCTGTTGTTGGTGATGACATCATGAGGTGGTGCTGAAAGCTGCTGTTGTTGGTGATGACATCATGAGGTGGTGCTGAAAGCTGCTGTTGTTGGTGATGACATCATGAGGTTGTGCTGAAAGCTGCTGTTGTTAGTGATGACATCATGAGGTGGTGCTGAAAGCTTCTGTTGTTGGTGATGACATCATGAGGTGGTGCTGAACAGCATTAACTTCCATTGTTAGTGATGACATCATGAGGTGGTGCTGAAAGCTGCTGTTGTTGGTGATGACATCATGAGGTGGTGCTGAAAGCTGCTGTTGTTGGTGATGACATCATGAGGTGGTGCTGAACAGCATTAGCTGCCATTGTTAGTGATGACATCATGAGGTGGTGCTGAACAGCATTAGCTTCCATTGTTAGTGATGACATCATGAGGTGGTGCTGAAAGCTGCTGTTGTTGGTGATGACATCATGAGGTGGTGCTGAACAGCATTAGCTGCCATTGTTAGTGATGACATAATGAGGTGGTGCTGAACAGCATTAGCTGCCATTGTTGGTGATGACATCATGAGATGCTGAACAGCATTAACTTCCATTGTTGGTGATGACATCATGAGGTGCTGAACAGCATTAGCTTCCATTGTTGGTGATGACATCATGAGGTGGTGCTGAACAGCATTAGCTGCCATTGTTGGCGATGACATCATGAGGTGGTGCTGAACAGCATTAGCTTCCATTGTTGGCGATGACATCATGAGGTGGTACTGTTGGTGTCAGTTTGGTGACATTAGGAACACTGCATTATTAAGTTTGTACCCATTTATACATATCAGACATTGGTGATATTACTTTCAACACACCACAAACAATGTCTTAGAACCATGGTGTGTTATCAGCCACACATCTGCTGACTGCACAGTCATAAGATTACATATACCATGAGTAATGTATGTCAAGACATTCAGAATACACTTATGACATTTGATTGCTGATGGTTAAACAAAAAATTAAAACCAATAAAAGAAAGTTTGAAGAAGATAGGATTATCTGGCACTGAAAGCAGCCATCTTTGATACACAATTGTAAAACTGCACGTTTACGGTCAAATTAATTTCATTTATTTAAAAGTTTAGCACATATTTACTGCGGGTGTATAATTTACACCAAAAAAATAAATAATAATCAAGTTTTAAGAAAACAAAATAAATATTTTATAAAAGTCCAGCATATATTGTTGCAGCATTATACATACGTACAAATATGTTAGTGAAAAATAAATCTACAATATTCAGAGCAAAGTTTTATTTCAGATGCTTATATTTGTATGCCTTGAATAGTAGCATCATTTTCTTTCTTCTTTACTTTTTATTTCTGGGAGTCTGATGAAGGCTTGTTGCCAAAATGTCATGATTAGTGTATAAGTATACAACTATACACACAGCACTGCAGTAAAGCTGTGAAACCAGAATGTATAAACTAAGAAAAAAGTAGGAACAGCTTTACTACTTAACGAGTACAAAGTTGTGACATTTCGGCGTGAGTCTTATCACAACTGTGTACTCGTTAAGTAATAAAGCCATTCCTACTTTTTTCTTAGTTTATACATTTTTATTTCCCTGCTAATTTTAGCTTCAAGAAAACATGTATATCCAGCAGCCAGATATCCTTTATGGAGAACATAAAGTCAGTAATCCAGCAGCCAGATATCCTTTATGGAGAACATAAAGTCAGTAATCCAGCAGCCAGATATCCTTTATGGAGAACATAAAGTCAGTAATCCAGCAGCCAGATATCCTTTATGGAGAACATAAAGTCAGTAATCCAGCAGCCAGATATCCTTTATGGAGAACATAAAGTCAGTAATCCAGCAGCCAGATATCCTTTATGGAGAACATAAAGTCAGTAATCCAGTAGCCAGATATCCTTTATGGAGAACATAAAGTCAGTAATCCAGCAGCCAGATATCCTTTATGGAGAACATAAAGTCAGTAAATGTGTGAAAATACAAGTCAAATATTTCACACAGCCATACAGTTCAGCAAATAATGACAAACAACGCTCATCCCAATATGTGTTAGAAAACAATTTATATACAGCATGAAGAGCAGCATGGAAAATAAAAGTGAAATATAGAAAACAAGTAACACATAGAAAACAAATAATATATATATATATATATAAATCAAATGAAGCAAAAACAAACAGAAGTAATATCACAGCTGGTTAAACTAGCAGAAAATGAGAAGATAATGAAAGAAATGTAGAGTAAAACCAAGAACAGTTTATCCAGAGCATTGAACCAAGCAATGACATGTGAAGACAACTACATCAAATAAAGGATAGATCCGTAACAAATTTTAAGATGCTGTCAAAACAGTAATGGCTAGTTTTTTTGTTGTCGTTGTTACAGAAGACACAATGGATATATTAAATAGCAGCAAACTCTAGTAGGGCAGTGCAAATACAGTGTTCAAAATATGCTACTAACAAGAACTGTGCAAGTACTGTGTTTAAAATATACTGCAAACATGGACTGTGCAAGTACTGTGTTTAAAATATACTGCAAACATGGACTGTGCAAGTACTGTGTTTAAAATATACTGCAAACATGGACTGTGCAAGTACTGTGTTTAAAATATACTGCAAACATTGACTGTGCAAGTACTGTGTTTAAAATATACTGCAAACATTGACTGTGCAAGTACTGTGTTTACTTGTACTCGTATGAACTCGCTGTAACTGCGAGCTGTTGTTCTTTGCAGCCGATGCTGCAGAGGTGTTGAGGAACAGCATCGTATCGGTGTGGGAGCAGGTTATGGCGGGTGGTTTTTCAGTCCTGGAGTACAGTTAAAAAGCAGGGAGGGGGTGTGCAATGCTTCTTTATCAGACTCCACCACCATGGGGACTATGGCAATATCATAAACATAGACTATGCAAGTACAGTGTTAAAATATAATGTAAACATGGACTATGCAAGTACAGTGTTAAAATATAATGTAAACATGGACTGTGCAAGTAGTATTAAAAAACACTGGAAGCATAGACTATGCTTAACCAGCTGCTGCACAAGACATAAATGTCAAATATTCACACTGGCCACAAATGCCAAATATTCACATTGGCCACAAATGTCAAATATTCACACTATCCACAAATGCCAAATATTCACACTAGCCACAAATGCAAAATATTCACACTGGCCACAAATGTCAGATATTCACATCGGCCACAAATGTCAAATATTCACACTAGCCACAAATGTCAAATATTCACACTAGCCACAAATGTCAAATATTCACACTAAAATGTCAAATATTCTCACTGGCCACAAATGCCAAATATTCACACTAGCCACAAATGTCAAATATTCACACTAGCCACAAATGCCAAAATTCACACTGGCCACAAATACCAGATATTCACATCAGTCATAAATGCCAAACATTCACACCAGTCTTAAATGTCAAATATTCACAATAGCCACAAATGTCAAATATTCACAACAGTCACAAATGAAGCAATCTTGATTATGCTTTCAACCGAAAAATCTACTAGTAACAATCCAGGTTCAGATCATGAAGCATGTCTCTTAGCTGGCTCCACCACAATGATAAAAATGGTGTTTCCTACTGCATTAACTAGGATAAAGTGACTCAACAGCCTGTTTAGTGGTGAACTGTAGGCTGTTTGCCGGAGCACTGTGTTGTGGTAGGTTATGGTTTTGGTCATGTGTCCCCGCCGGATTTGATAACTCCCGCTCACAAGATACAGTCATGTTTGTTCCTAGTCACAAGTATTGATCAGTAGCCATACACTTGTCACAAGTACTGAACTGTAGCTATATACTGTCACAAGTACTGATCTGTAGCCATACACTTGTCACAAGTACTGATCTGTAGCCATACACTTGTCACAAGTACTGATCTGTAGCCATACACTTGTCACAAGTACTGATCTGTAGCCATACACTTGTCAAAAGTACTTATCTGTAGCCATACACTTGTCAGGTACCTAAAACTTGTTTTAAAACTCTTTCACTCATAAAAAAATGCTGTCAGAGTTGATAGATCTTGCATGGCTATGTCAGAGTTGATAGATCTTGCATGCCTATGTCAGAGTTGATAGATCATGCATGTCTATGTCAGAGTTGATAGATCTTGCATGCCTATGTCAGCGTTGATAGATCATGCATGCCTATGTCAGCGTTGATAGATCTTGTATGCCTATGTGAATCAAAATGATATTTAAGCATGGTCCTAAATAAAATTAAAAATAGAAATTTTAATCCAACCCATGTTTTTAAATTGCAGAGTAACTTTCTTCCAATCTCGTTCTTTTGAAATGTCTGGACAACATTTCTTCTGCCGCAGGGTGGAAAGTAATTCAGGAGTGAAAGAGTTCAGGTACAAAAGATAGCAAAACCAAGTATTCTTGGTCTGGATTATAAAGTGACCTGGACTGGACAGCATACAAAAAAAAAAAAAAAATGCATCTTCTTTCAATCCCAACCTTGCTATGGACTGCATTCATCTGTGATTTCATTTCCATGTACACAAAGAAGAAGAAACTTTATCTAACAAAGCATCACAGATGTAAGAGATGAGATTATTATTATTATTATTATTATTATTCTATTAATATTATTATCATCAAAATTAAATATATAATTTATACACTGTTGATCATAAAACAATCAACAGTTACAGTAATTACAAGTCTCACACTGAAAAATGAAAACAAAATTTAAAAAAATAAAGAAAAGTTGGCTCAGATCTCTACAACAGCAGAAAGGAAGACAAGATTTTGAAATTACCAAGATTCAAATGCATGAGAGAAGCAAAAAATTTTCAGACAGTTGAGATGAAAGCACCAGATGAATTAATCAGAGGTATGAACTCGAGTTGTTAGACTCTAGTCAGATTTAAGTCACTCGAGATCTTGACCATCAAATCTAGTCAGATTTAAGGCACTTTGTGTACTTGACTTCAAATCTAGTCAGACATAAGTCACTCCAACTTCTCAGCCCAAATCTAGTCAGACACAAGTCACTCCAAGTCCTCAACCCCAAATCTAGTCAAACATAAGTCACTCCAAGTTCTCAATCCCAAATCTAGTCAGACTTAAGTCACTCCAAGTTCTCAACTCCAAATCTAGTCAGACATAAGTCACTCCAAGTTCTCAACCCCAAATCTAGTCAGACTTAAGTCACTCCAAGTTCTCAACCCCAAATCTAGTCAGACATAAGTCACTCCAACTTCTCAACACCAAATCTAGTCAGACATAAGTCACTCCAAGTTCTCAACCCCAAATCTAGTCAGACATAAGTCACTCCAACTTCTCAACCCCAAATCTAGTCAGACATAAATCACTCCAAGTTCTCAACCTCAAATCTAGTCAGACATAAGTCACTCCAAGTTCTCAACATCAAATCTAGTCAGACATAAGTCACTCCAAGTTCTCAACCCCAAATCTAGTCAGACATAAGTCACTCCAAGTTCTCAACACCAAATCTAGTCAGACATAAGTCACTCCAAGTTCTCAACACCAAATCTAGTCAGACATAAGTCACTCTAAGTTCTCAACCCCAAATCTAGTCAGACATAAGTTACTCCAAGTTCTCAACACCAAATCTAGTCAGACATAAGTCACTCCAAGTTCTCAACACCAAATCTAGTCAGACATAAGTCACTCCAAGTTCTCAACACCAAATCTAGTCAGACATAAGTCACTCCAACTTCTCAACATCAAATCTAGTCAGACATAAGTCACTCCAAGTTCTCAACCCCAGATTTAGTCAGACATAAGTCACTCCAACTTCTCAACACCAAATCTAGTCAGACATAAGTCACTCCAACTTCTCAACATCAAATCTAGTCAGACATAAGTCACTCCAAGTTCTCAACCCCAGATTTAGTCAGACATAAGTCACTCCAACTTCTCAACACCAAATCTAGTCAGACTTAAATCACTCCAAGTTCTCAACCCCAAATCTAGTCAGACATAAGTCACTCCAACTTCTCAACCCCAAATCTAGTCAGACATAAGTCACTCCAAGTTCTCAACACCAAATCTAGTCAGACATAAGTCACTCCAAGTTCTCAACCCCAGATTTAGTCAGACATAAGTCACTCCAACTTCTCAACATCAAATCTAGTCAGACATAAGTCACTCCAAGTTCTCAACCACAAATCTAGTCAGACATAAGTCACTCCAAGTTCTCAACCACAAATCTAGTCAGACATAAGTCACTCCAAGTTCTCAACACCAAATCTAGTCAGACATAAGTCACTCCAACTTCTCAACATCAAATCTAGTCAGACATAAGTCACTCCAAGTTCTCAACCCCAAATCTAGTCAGACATAAGTCACTCCAAGTTCTCAACACCAAATCTAGTCAGACATAAGTCACTCCAAGTTCTCAGCCCTGACTTAACATCTTGATTCACCATCTCTACCACAGTGTAAAACTAGTAAGATATTGGCAGGAGAACTTGTTTGATGATGTTTTGCATGTACACTTCTTTGTCTTTGCTCCCATCAGAATTTATATAAAAAAAATTAATGTTACATCAAAAGTGAGTCAGTCTGACCTGAGCCAGATTTTGAAGACTCTAATGATGAAAAGTAACTCAACTTGACTCATGACTTGCAAGACTGACTGAGTCTTGGCATGAGGAACCTGAGATCTTACAAGACAAAAATTGAACAATATCTTGCAGCTTCACTGTTTTCAGAATTATTTCTCATGTATATAATGTATAGGACCAAAGTTAACTGTTGTCTTTTTTCTAACTCATATCCTCAAAGTTTAACCATTATCTCTATCGTATCAAATTTTAACCATTATCTCTCTAACAGCATAAAAATTTAACTTTTGTCTCTTTCACATCCAAAGAAAGACCAATCTTCAGCAAAACTGGCACCCTATTAACATCAAGTAAAGACCAAAAGCAAAGATGGGCTGAATACTTCCAAGAAATACTTAATTGTCCACACCCAAAAGAATTGATAGACATTGAAACCGACACAACTAAATGTCAACCTAGATGAAATTACACTGAATGAAACTGAAACAGCAGTGAACAACAAAGCTGCAGGTGAAGATGAAATAACAGTCGAAATGTTAAAAGCTATTAACAGTGACAACATGAGCCAACTACAGAGAATGTTTAATAAAGTTTGGAAAGAAGAAAAGGTCCCTTCTAAATGGATAAAAAGGAATCATTGTTAGAATATCCAAAAAAAAAGGCAACCTTAGGGACTGCAATAATTGGTGAGGAGTAACCTTACTATCAGTTGTGTCAAAAGCAGAAACCATTAATCCTGAACTTCATAGACTTTAAAAAGGCATTTGATAGCATACACAGAGATTCATTGTGGAGAATTTTAAGACTACATGGAATGCCATCTAAAATTGTCAACATCATTAGAGATCTCTACAATGTTTGTGCAGTCAACACAGAAGAAGGAATGAGAGAATGGTTTCAGACTGAAACAGGCGTGAAACAAGGATGTATATTATCTCCTTTGCTTTTTGGAATTGCCGTAGACTTCATAATGAAAAAATGCTGCACAGGTAAAATGGGCATTGACTGGATACATGGGACCCAACTAGAAGATCTTGATTTTGCAGATGACATAATTTATCAGTGACAATATGAATTCGATGCAAGAAAAAAACAGATACTCTGTCTTCACTGACTAGCAAAATAGGACTTGAAATTAACAAGGAAAAAATAAAAATAATGAAACTTCTCATTAATCAAGAAGAAAAAATATACATAGAAGGAACAGCTGTTGATGAAGTAAACTAATCTGCATACCTCAGCAACTACTTAGACCAGGATGGTGACACCAGAAAGGAAGTTAGAATTCAAATTGCAAAAGCAGCATTGTCCTTCAAAAATCTTGAGAACGTATGGCATTCAAAAGTTATAAGCACAAAAACCAAGTTAAGACTATTCAATTCAAATGTAATATCCACCTTCATTTATGCATGCAAAAACTGGAAAACAGCTAAAGAAATAAACAACAAATTACTCTTTTGACAACAAATGCCTAAGGAGAATACTTGGTATAAAGTGGAACAAATTCAAGAGCAATGTAGAGATAAGACAGATGAGCGAACAACAACCAGTCTCATGGGTGATCAGGAAAAGGAGATGGACATATGTTAGTCACGTGATGAGAAGAAACAGCCAGAGGATACCAAAACTAGCTATCAAGTGGGACACAACAGGCCGAAGAAAAAGAGGTTGACCATGTGAAACTCTAAAGAGTTAAGAGAGGTCAAATTAGTAGGAATAAAGAGAGGCCAAATTAGTAGGCATAAAAAGAGGTCAAATTAGTAGGCACAAAGAGAGGTCAAATTAGTAGGCATAAAGAGAGGCCAAATTAGTAGGCACAAAGAGAGGTCAAATTAGTAGGCATAAAGAGAGGCCAAATTAGTAGGCATAAAATTCCTCAATGAGGGTGAAAAGCTCATCAAAAACAGGAAAATCTGGCGAACTACCATGTGAGCCCTATGTGACGTTTAACGGCACAGGAAAGATGTAAGATCTCGCATAAAAATTTAGCCATTATCCCTCTCATCTTACCAAAGCTGGACCATGTTCTCTTTCTTTCCACTAAAGTTCTCATGAAAGAAAAACAAGTGACACTTTTATATACACAAGTGTGCACAATTATTTCAGGAAATGAGACAAGTGATCCTATTTATGTAACTAGACATTAGTACCGAAAGACAACCTTAGAACACTTCTAAACTCTAATTTTTTCCTCAGGCTTTCTCATGAAAAGAAGTACCGCAAGACAGTGGAAATTTCTTCTCAAAATGTCATCCAAGAGCACAGATTAAATGTGAAATGAAAGAAAATATTTTACAAGGACCAAAAAACAAATCAAAAAAAATTATATGATTGTTTCATTTGCCCAGTTAAATGATTATACCTTTAAAAACTTATTTTCCACAACATACATTCTGTCACTTGGCCTGCATTAAGTTTACATTCTATAATGTCCACATCACATTTTTAAAATGCAAAGCAAAACTGCATGATATGACAAAAAAAAGCAATGCTGTAATTATAAGCAAAAATTTGTTAATAAAAATCAATGCCAACAAGTTATACATCATTTAATTACAAAACAAAAACCCTTTCCCGAAAAAACTGAAAAAATTCTATGCTTGTGCTTTCATGTGTTATTTTTAGTCAAAGGTCAATAGTTACAGAGTTTAAAGTTGACCAATGAAAGTGAAGGAAACAGAGATCAAGAAGTTTAAATCATTTCTGTTGGTCTTTACAAACATGAGTCTAATAATCTGTGAAATTACCTGCCAATCATTTTTCTGACAGTCTGAGCAGCTGACGTAATTGTGTCCATTTCAGCTAGTGAACTTTGAACTTTTTGAGTTAATGAACTTTGAACTTTTAGAATTAACAACAGTACATTTTATGTCTTAAAATAAAATTTAAAACCATCAGCTCCTCACATATTTCCTTTCATTCAGTGACATAACAAAGATTCTCAAACTGTGAGCACTGAACACTGATTTCTGACTCTAATAATTTCGTTGTCTCACACCACCAGGCGTTCCTGGAGTTACCCATGGCTGCAGTCTGGACACACAATAGCCTCCCCATCCACGAGAAAGCCCCGACCCACCATGCTCATCTCACACTTGTAACAGTTGAAGCAGTCGCTGTGCCAGTGTTTCTCTTCAAACGCAATAAACTTGGCCCCGCTGACTCCTGAGAATTAGAAATATAAGCTTTAAAGCAGGCGAAACAGCTCAAAATAACATTTTTAAGAGGTCAAACAATGAAAGAGTCATTCTTCCAGCTTGCTGTTTTTATTAGTTCCCTAGACTGGACAAAAGCTTAGCTTTCTGTTTTTATTAGTTCCCTAGACTGGACAAAAGCTTAGCTTTCTGTTTTTATTATTCTTGTAGACTGGACAAAAGCTTAGCTTTTAGTTTTTATTAGTTCCCTAGACTGGACAAAAGCTTAGCTTTCAGTTTTTATTAGTTCCCTAGACTGGACAAAAGCTTAGCTTTCTGTTTTTATTAGTTCCCTAGACTGGACAAAAGCTTAGCTTTCAGTTTTTATTAGTTCCCTAGACTGGACAAAAGCTTAGCTTTCAGTTTTTATTAGTTCCCTAGACTGGACAAAAGCTTAGCTTTCAGTTTTTATTAGTTCCCTAGACTGGACAAAAGCTTAGCTTCCTGTTTTTATTATTCTTGTAGACTGGACAAAAGCTTAGCTTCCTGTTTTTATTATTCTTGTAGACTGGACAAAAGCTTAGCTTCCTGTTTTTATTATTCTTGTAGACTGGACAAAAGCTTAGCTTCCTGTTTTTATTATTCTTGTAGACTGGACAAAAGCCTAGCTTCCTGTTTTTATTATTCTTGTAGACTGGACAAAAGCATAGCTTCCTGTTTTTATTATTCTTGTAGACTGGACAAAAGCATAGCTTCCTGTTTTTATTATTCTTGTAGGCTGGACAAAACTCTAGCCTGCTGTTTTCATTATTCTTGTAGAGTGGACAAAAGTTTACCCTGCTGTTTTTATTAGTTCCCTAGAGTGGACAAAAGCTTAACAGTTTCTATTCTTGCTGCCTTCACAGAATAATGAACATCAAATGGCAAAACAAAGTAACCATTTCTGAGCTTCTGCAGTATTCTAAACTTCCATCACTGATGGCAATACTGAGCAGCAGAAGACTGAAATGTCTGGGACATGTAACAAGAACAGATGGCTGGGTCATGTAACAAGAACAGATGCCTGGGTCATGTAACAAGAACAGATGCCTGGGTCATGTAACAATAACAGATGGCTGGGATATGTAACAAGAACAGATGCCTGGGTCATGTAACAATAACAGATGGCTGGGATATGTAACAAGAACAGATGCCTGGGTCATGTAACAATAACAGATGGCTGGGATATATAACAAGAACAGATGCCTGGGTCATGTAACAAGAATAGATGCCTGTGTCATGTTACAAGAACAGATGCCTGGGTCATGTTACAAGAACAGACAGCTGGGTCATGTTACAAGAACAGATGGCTGGGACATGTAACAAGAACAGATGCCTGGGTCATGTAACAAGAACAGATGGCTGGGACATGTTACAAGAACAGATGGCTGGGTCAAGTAACAAGAACAGATGGCTGGGTCATGTAACAAGAACAGATGGCTGGGTCATGTAACAAGAACAGATGGCTGGGTCATGTAACAAGAACAGATGCCTGGGTCATGTTACAAGAACAGATGCCTGGGTCATGTTACAAGAACAGATGGCTGGGTCATGTAACAAGAACAGATGCCTGGGTCATGTAACAAGAACAGATGCCTGGGTCATGTAACAAGAACAGATGCCTGGGTCATGTAACAAGAACAGATGCCTGGGTCATGTAACAAGAACAGATGGCAGCCATATTCTCAAGCAAGTTTTGTATTGTGAACATATGGCAGGAAGAAGGTCACGTGTTAGATGTAAACTGAGTTATGAAGATATTTGTAAGTCATCAATGCCAGATTTTTCTACCAGCCGTGAGGTCAGGAGAAAGACGGAGCCGTGTGAAGAGCAACTCTGTCCCAGGGTGCAGCATCATTTCAGGAGGAAATGAGGGCCACACTTGAAGTTTGAAGGCTCATGTGCCAGAACAGACTTACAACACAAACATTGTTGCTGATACTGTGGCTGATTATACAAGTGCAGCAGCTGAGAGAGTTTTTTTATTCATTTTCTTGTCTCAGATATGCTTCAGAATATAAAAAATGGAATAATCATCATCATCATCATCATCACCACCACCACCACCACCACCACCATCACCATCACCATCACCATCATCATCATCATTGTGTATCAGAAGATATAAGCAGCTGGTCTGTTTCTGAATTAAACCAATATTGTAAAAGAAATGCAAAGGAATATTGAAGCTAAAATGCAGCCAACATCAGAAGTCAAAATATTCCCAGACGTCACGAAGATTATTACTCAAAATCGAGCAAAGAGCCACAAACTTACCAGTGATAGGTTTTGCACAGCGGCAGCATCGTTTGGCAAAGAGATCTCCATAACAGTCTCCACAATATGGCTGTTCGTTGTGTGATGTGAACTTCTCTCCAGCAAGTTCCTTGTTACATTGTGCGCAGACGAAGCACTCACGATGCCAGGGCATGTTTTTGTAGCTTATGCCACCTTTGTTAATCACCTGAGCACAGAGAATGAGATGATTTTGTTAATCACCTGAGCACAGAGAATGAGATGACTTTTTTAATCACCTGAGCACAGAGAATGAGATGACTTTGTTAATCACCTGAGCACAGAGAATGAGATGACTGTGTTAATCACCTGAGCACAGAGAATGAGATGACTTTGTTAATCACCTGAACACAGAGAATGAGATGACTTTGTTAATCACCTGAGCACAGAGAATGAGATGACTTTGTTAATCACCTGAACACAGAGAATGAGATGACTGTGTTAATCACCTGAGCACAGAGAATGAGATGACTGTGTTAATCACCTGAACACAGAGAATGAGATGACTGTGTTAATCACCTGAGCACAGAGAATGAGATGACTTTGTTAATCATCTGAACACAGAGAATGAGATGATCTTACATGTAAGTGTAACTAATATGGCTTTAGTACCAGCTGAGCCACCTACAAACTTTGATGAAAAGCCAAAGAAAGGGAAAGATAACACAAAGAAATGAAAAGATAACACACAAAAATGAAAGAATTAAGATGAAACTTTAAAAATATACAGAAAAGATAATTTTACAACCTGGTTCTAATTATTTTCATCAGTTTTCTTTTCAGGTGACTTTTCTTTTCCATTTGTATGCTTCAGAATATAAAAAATGGAATAATCATCATCATCATCATCATCACCACCACCACCACCACCACCACCATCACCATCACCATCACCATCATCATCATCATTGTGTATCAGAAGATATAAGCAGCTGGTCTGTTTCTGAATTAAACCAATATTGTAAAAGAAATGCAAAGGAATATTGAAGCTAAAATGCAGCCAACATCAGAAGTCAAAATATTCCCAGACGTCACGAAGATTATTACTCAAAATCGAGCAAAGAGCCACAAACTTACCAGTGATAGGTTTTGCACAGCGGCAGCATCGTTTGGCAAAGAGATCTCCATAACAGTCTCCACAATATGGCTGTTCGTTGTGTGATGTGAACTTCTCTCCAGCAAGTTCCTTGTTACATTGTGCGCAGACGAAGCACTCACGATGCCAGGGCATGTTTTTGTAGCTTATGCCACCTTTGTTAATCACCTGAGCACAGAGAATGAGATGATTTTGTTAATCACCTGAGCACAGAGAATGAGATGACTTTTTTAATCACCTGAGCACAGAGAATGAGATGACTTTGTTAATCACCTGAGCACAGAGAATGAGATGACTGTGTTAATCACCTGAGCACAGAGAATGAGATGACTTTGTTAATCATCTGAACACAGAGAATGAGATGACTTTGTTAATCACCTGAGCACAGAGAATGAGATGACTTTGTTAATCACCTGAACACAGAGAATGAGATGACTGTGTTAATCACCTGAGCACAGAGAATGAGATGACTTTGTTAATCACCTGAACACAGAGAATGAGATGACTGTGTTAATCACCTGAGCACAGAGAATGAGATGACTTTGTTAATCATCTGAACACAGAGAATGAGATGATCTTACATGTAAGTGTAACTAATATGGCTTTAGTACCAGCTGAGCCACCTACAAACTTTGATGAAAAGCCAAAGAAAGGGAAAGATAACACAAAGAAATGAAAAGATAACACACAAAAATGAAAGAATTAAGATGAAACTTTAAAAATATACAGAAAAGATAATTTTACAACCTGGTTCTAATTATTTTCATCAGTTTTCTTTTCAGGTGACTTTTCTTTTCCATTTGTATGGTTCAGACTTAGACAAAGTTTCCCCATCACATCCTTCAGACTTAGACAAAGTTTCCCATTGCATCATTCAGACTTAGACAAAGTTTCCCCATCACATCCTTCAGACTTAGACAAAGTTTCCCCATCACATCCTTCAGACTTAGACAAAGTTTCCCCATCACATCCTTCAGACTTAGACAAAGTTTCCCATTGCATCCTTCAGACTTAGACAAAGTTTCCCATTGCATCCTTCAGACTTAGACAAAGTTTCCCCATCACATCCTTCAGACTTAGACAAAGTTTCCCATTGCATCATTCAGACTTAGACAAAGTTTCCCATTGCATCCTTCAGACTTAGACAAAGTTTCCCATTGCATCATTCAGACTTAGACAAAGTTTCCCATTGCATCATTCAGACTTAGACAAAGTTTCCCATTGCATCATTCAGACTTAGACAAAGTTTCCCATCGCATCCTTCAGACTTAGACAAAGTTTCCCATTGCATCATTCAGACTTAGACAAAGTTTTCCATTGCATCATTCAGACTTAGACAAAGTTTCCCATTGCATCATTCAGATTTAGACAGAGTTTCCCATTGCATCATTCAGACTTAGACAAAGTTTCCCATTGCATCATTCAGACTTAGACAAAGTTTCCCATTGCATCCTTCAGACTTAGACAAAGTTTCCCATTGCATCATTCAGACTTAGACAAAGTTTCCCATTGCATCATTCAGACTTAGACAAAGTTTTCCATTGCATCATTCAGACTTAGACAAAGTTTCCCCATCACGTCCTTTAGACTTAGACAATGTGCCCTTATTTGTGTGTTTCAACTGATATCTTACTTTCTATTTTCTCCGGCGGCCATGTTTGCAGTATATAGTGCGCCCCTCCCTGCAACATGTTTTTTTCTCCCATGTTTCAGACATCGCTCCCCCTCCCCACCTACACCATTACCACCACAACAAACAATGAGTCTGAGCTTCCAGGTGGGTACAGGTAGCAGGTATTGAACCAACAACCTTCGAGTAAGATGGCACATCTTCCCTGACTAGTAGTGGCCTGTAGTATTTTCAAATTACTTTGACATGTGCTCCAGAGTTTCTTCAAAGTTTGTTCCTGTCCATAATTTTACATTAGCACTTCTAGTTTGTAGCTAAAAGTCTGAAGCTCCACAGCTTCACTTACACCAGTGCATTTGTAGTACTTACATTATTACATATGTGGCATTTACATCATCATATATATAGTACTCACATCATTATGTTTGACACACCTACATTAATTACTTTTGCTGCACTATTTACCACTATACTTGGAGCACTTATATCATTACACTTGTAGCACTTACATCATTACACTTGTAGCACTTACATCATTTCATTTGTAACAATTACATCATTACATTTGTAGCACTTACATCATTTCACTTGTAGCATTTACATCATTTCACCTGTAGTACTTACACCATTTCACTTGTAGCACTTACATCATTACACTTGTAGTACTTACATCATTACACTTTGAGCACCTCTGAGCGTATTTGTTCTCATAGCATGGCACACAGATGGCGCTCTCGTCTCTGGGGATGAAACTCTTGGTCCCGATTGGCTGGTTACATTCAGTGCAGACGAAGCAGTTGTCATGCCATTGTCTCCCCTTGTATTCAAACTTCCTGGAGCCTAAAATAACAGTGAAATATAGACATGAAATAAAGACAGTGAAACATAGACACGAAATAAAGACACAGTGAAACATAGACATAAAGACAGTGAAACATAGACGTGGTGAATAAAGACACAATGAAGCAAAGACTTGAAAAAAAAGACAGTGAAACATAGACATGGTGAAATAAAGACACAGTGAAACAAAGACATGAAATAAAGACAGTGAAATAAAGACACAGTGAAGCAAAGACATGAAATAAAGACAGTGAAACAAAGACATAGCAAAATAAAGACATAATGAAATAAAGACAGTTAAATAAACACACAGTGAAACACACAATGAAAAAAGACACAATGATTTAAGGACATAATAAATAACAAAACAGTGAAATAAATTCATTCATTCACTCTTTCATTTGCATGTCCCTTGCGGAAATTTGCCTTCCTAACAGCACTCCTGTAGGCCTTTCGGTTGTGAGCAAGATGGCCTGCTGCTGATGCATACATTTGCAGATCATCAACGATGTCTTGCAGCCATCTTCGCCTTGGTCTTTCTCTCTTTCTTTTTCCCATTATGTACCCTTCCAAGACGGTTTTCTCTAGATTATCATGACGTTTAATGTGTCTAAAATATTTAAGTTTTCTCTGTTTAATCCTCTTTACTAGCCAACCTTCTTCAATATTAAGTTCTTGTAGTATGGATATATTTTTTCTTTTTGTATGTCCATGATATTTGAAGAACTCTTCTGTAGCATTTACATTCAAAGGCATTTATGTGTTTCTCAGCTGTTTTGTTAAGTGTCCAGGTCTCACAGGCATATGTTGTGACGGGAACGATGCATACCTTTAATTAAAAATCTTATTTTTGTACTTCTTTCTGTTCCTATTCACAGCTTCTTTAGCTGTTTTACTTTCTGAAGAGCGATAGATGTCCTCCTTTTAATTTCCTTCATTGTATCTCCATTATTAGTTAGCAGTGATCCAAGATATTCAAAACTCTCCATCTCTTCCAATTTTTCTCACTGATACATATTTCAGCTGCCTTGTTTGTTTCGTCAGTTTCAAAATACATAATAAAATAAAGACACTATGAAACAAAGATGAGGTGAAACACAAAATTAATGAAACAAATACACTTAAACAGAGACTCAATGAAAATATAAGACATAATGAAACAGAGATGCAATGAAAACATAAGACATAATGAAAAAGAGATGCAACGAAAACATAAGACACAAAGAAGCAAAAAAACATAAGAAAACAAACTGTAGCACACACACACACACATGATATAAGATGACACCTTTGGTCTGTGAGACTACCTCTCATTCAAGTCTCCTCATAAACCCAGTCTTTGAGACTGAATTGTAAACCTTTATACTATAATTTTATTATAATATTATAACTGTAAACCTTTTTTATACAAGTTCCAGACATGGACATAAAAACAGGGCCAGACAACCCAAGAGGTCGAGATGTGGTTATCCTGAAAAATAGGCCAAACTCCAGGACAAAAAAAAGAAAACAAAGAAGAAGTAAATCAACTGAAATTGAAAAAAAAAAAAGAAATAAAGAAGCAGGTAGTTCAAATATTGTGGTCATATCAAGAGACATAATACAATAACGAGAGCCATGCTAGAGGGAAAATAGAAGAAATATGAGAAATAAGTTGATAATGAAACCAACTGGTGGACAACATAGACAGTAAAATGGACTGGACTTGCCTTGGTCAGGTGTACTATGAAATAAGTTGAGGAACTATTGCAGCAACTTTCCCCGTGTAGAAGGCACATGATGATGACGTAAATCTAGTATAGACGTAATTCTTTCTTCACTTCTAAAATCAGTTTTATCTTCTCACTTAAGACGTGAAGTCCTTGTCTAAACTTAAGACATGGAGTCCTTGTCTAAACTTAAGACGTGAAGTCCTTGTCTAAAATTAAGACGTGAAGTCCTTGTCTAAACTTAAGACGTGAAGTCCTTGTCTAAACTTAAGACGTGAAGTCCTTGTCTAAACTTAAGACGTGGAGTCCTTGTCTAAACTTAAGACGTGAAGTCCTTGTCTAAACTTAAGACGTGGAGTCCTTGTCTAAACTTAAGACGTGGAGTCCTTGTCTAAACTTAAGACGTGAAGTCCTTGTCTAAACTTAAGACGTGGAGTCCTTGTCTAAACTTAAGACGTGAAGTCCTTGTCTAAACTTAAGACGTGAAGTCCTTGTCTAAACTTAAGACGTGAAGTCCTTGTCTAAACTTAAGACGTGGAGTCCTTGTCTAAACTTAAGACGTGGAGTCCTTGTCTAAACTTAAGACGTGAAGTCCTTGTCTAAACAGCCAAGAACATAAAAGACTTGGCTTGACCACTCCGTGCGTGCACACGTTTTGTAGTACAGGAGTGCTGTTGCAAGAGTGATTTTTATTCTGTTGTCTAGATGATTAATGGGAGAGAGAGAGAGATAGAGATAGAGGGAGAGAGGGGAGAGAGAGGGGAGGGGGAGAAGACATCTTTTTTCGTAATTTACTGCAACCAAAGACTCAACTATTCCCTTGGGCAAGCTTTTCATCAACCCCGGCATCAAAGAAATTTCATGGTTAGTTCCCTTGAAGTCTTACTTCCCCTATCTTCGTTCTAGCCGTACAGTTTTATACCTTAACCTATCAGCACTGGTTTCCTCCACGTCTCCTCCCACCGCCAGACCTTCTATTTCTACTCTTCCTTCTGCCTCCTCTCCTCCTTCTACCCACAAGGCACAACAGAAAAATTCCATAAATCAGAGATTTTGTGAAGTTTAAGATAACCTAGACTCGTGGAATCCCGACTGTTTATGAGGGGGTGAAAAAAAGGTGGGGGGGGGGGGGGGGGGGGGCAGCTGAGTGTATCTGATGTGTTTAGAAGGAGGGGGCCTCAACCGAGTGTATCTGATGTGTTTAGAAGGAGGGGGCCTCAACCGAGTGTATCTGATGTGTTTAGAAGGAGGGGGCCTCAACCGAGTGTGTCTGATGTGTTTAGAAGGAGGGGGCCTCAACCGAGTGTGTCTGATGTGTTTAGAAGGAGGGGGCCTCAACCGAATGTATCTGATGTGTTTAGAAGGAGGGGGCCTCAACCGAGTGTATCTGATGTGTTTAGAAGGAGGGGGCCTCAACCGAGTGTATCTGATATGTTTAGAAGGAGGGGGCCTCAACCGAGTGTGTCTGATGTGTTTAGAAGGAGGGGGCCTCAACCGAATGTATCTGATGTGTTTAGAAGGAGGGGGCCTCAACCGAATGTATCTGATGTGTTTAGAAGGAGGGGGCCTCAACCGAGTGTATCTGATGTGTTTAGAAGGAGGGGGCCTCAACCGAGTGTATCTGATGTGTTTAGAAGGAGGGGGCCTCAACCGAGTGTGTCTGATGTGTTTAGAAGGAGGGGGCCTCAACCGAGTGTGTCTGATGTGTTTAGAAGGAGGGGGCCTCAACCGAGTGTGTCTGATGTGTTTAGAAGGAGGGGGCATCAACCGAGTGTATCTGATGTGTTTAGAAGGAGGGGGCCTCAACCGAGTGTGTCTGATGTGTTTAGAAGGAGGTGGCCTCAACCGAGTGTATCTGATGTGTTTAGAAGGAGGGGGCCTCAACCGAGTGTATCTGATGTGTTTAGAAGGAGGGGGCCTCAACCGAGTGTGTCTGATGTGTTTAGAAGGAGGGGGCCTCAACCGAGTGTGTCTGATGTGTTTAGAAGGAGGGGGCATCAACCGAGTGTATCTGATGTGTTTAGACAAGGGGGTGGGGGGCTCGGGCAAGTGTGTCTGAATTGTTTAGAATGGGGGGGGGGGGGGAAGGGTGGCTCCGTCGAGTGTGTCTGAATTGTTTAGAATGGGGGGGGGGGGAAGGGTGGCTCCGTCGAGTGTGTCTGAATTGTTTAGAATGGGTGGGGGGTGGCTCCGTCGAGTGTGTCAGAATTGTTTAGAATGGGTGGGGGTGGCTCCGTCGAGTGTGTCTGAATTGTTTAGAATGGGTGGGGGGTGGCCTCGTCGAGTGTGTCAGAATTGTTTAGAATTGGGGGGGGGGGGGGGGGTGGCTCCGTCGAGTGTGTCTGAATTGTTTAGAATGGGTGGGGGGTGGCTCCGTCGAGTGTGTCAGAATTGTTTAGAATGGGGGGAGGGGGAGAGTTTTATGTGAGAGACGATGAGAAGAAGAAATATACCCAGCATGGAGTGTCAGACTACTACTAATTTTGTAGTGGTGGTAGTAGTAGTAGTAGTAGTAGTAGTAGTAGTAGTAGTAGTAGTAGTAGTAGTAGCAGTAGTAATAGTAGCAGCAGCAGTAGTAGTAGCAGTAGTAGTAGCATTAGTAATATTAGTAGTAGTAGTAGCAGTAGTAGTAGTAGTAGCAGTAGTAGTAGTAATAGTAGTAGCAGTAGTAGTAGTAGCAGTAGTAGTAGTAATAGTAGTAGTAGTACTAGTAGTAGTAGTTGTAGTAGTAGCAACAGCAGCAGTAGTTGTAGTAGCAGTAGTAGCAGCAGCAGCAGTAGTAGTAGTAGTGGTAGTAGTAGTAGTAGTAGTAGTAGTAGTAGTAGTAGTAGTAGTAGTAATAGTAGTAGTTGTAGTATAGTAGTTGTAGTAGTAGTAGTAGAAGAAGAAGAAGAAGAAGTAATAGTATGTGCAGTAACAGTGTTAGTAGTTACAGCAGTAGTTGCAGTAATGGTAGTGGTAGTAGTAGAATTATTAGTTGCATTGGTAGCAGATATAGTGATAGTACTTGCAGTGGTAGTGGTAACAGTAGAGGTTATAGCTGCAGTGATAAATCTAATATTGATAATAATAGTAGTAGTAATAGTGGATTTAAGGAAAGAGAAATTGTGAGAGAACAGTCAAATCTTAGTCTCTTGTACAAAGACATAACACTCGGATCCTAGACTTTTGTATAAAGATATAACACTCATATCCTACACTCGTGTACCAAGATATAACACTCATATCCTAGACTCTTGTAAAAAGATATAATACTTGAATCCCATAATCTTGTACCATGGTATAACAGTCATATCCCACACTCTTGTAGTAAGATACATCTCAGTACCCAGGAACCAACAGCACATGATTGTAGGTCTTGTTCCGGTGCCATGTTTGGATTTTATCATTCTGTAAATGTTTGTGAGTTTGTCTCTCAGGTCGTTGTGGAAAATGATGGAAGAGAGGATGAGTCTCTTAATTTGCGTGGAAAATGAAAGGATGTGTCTCTTAGTGTGCCGTGGAAAATGAGAGGATGTGTCTCTTAGTTTGCCATGGAAAATGAGAGGATGTGTCTCTTAGTTTGCCGTGGAAAATGATGGAAGAGATGATGTGTCTCTTAGTTTGCTGTGGAAAATGATGGAAGAGATGATGTTTCTTTTAGTTTGCCGTGGAAAATGATGGAAGAGAGGATGTGTCTCTTAGTTTGCCGTGGAAAATGATGGAAGAGAGGATGTGTCTCTTAATTTGCCGTGGAAAATGAGAGGATGTGTCTCTTAGTTTGCTGTGAAAATGATGGAAGAGATGATGTGTCTCTTAGTTTGCTGTGAAAATGATGGAAGAGATGATGTGTCTCTTAGTTTGCTGTGGAAAATGATGGAAGAGATGATGTGTCTCTTAGTTTGCTGTGGAAAATGATGGAAGAGAGGATGTGTCTCTTAGTTTGCTGTGGAAAATGATGGAAGAGAGGATGTGTCTCTTAGTTTGCTGTGGAAAATGACAGAAGAGATGATGTGTCTCTTAGTTTGCTGTGGAAAATGATGGAAGAGAGGATGTGTCTCTTAGTTTGCTGTGGAAAATGACAGAAGAGATGATGTGTCTCTTAGTTTGCTGTGGAAAATGATGGAAGAGATGATGTGTCTCTTAGTTTGCCGTGGAAAATGATGGAAGAGAGGATGTGTCTCTTAGTTTTCTGTGGAAAATGACAGAAGAGATGATGTGTCTCTTAGTTTGGTGTGGAAAATGACAGAAGAGATGATGTGTCTCTTAGTTTGCTGTGGAAAATGATGGAAGAGAGGACGTGTCTCTTAGTTTGCTGTGGAAAGTGATGGAGGAGAAATGGGCCTGAAGTGAGGGGGAAATGGGTTGAGTGAAAGTAGAGGGATTGTACTTCTGGGGCCCAGGTTGTCGAGAGTCCTTGACAGCCATCTTTTCTCCTCTTTTCTTAATAGAGATATACTTCAGGAAATCTTGGAGAGGGGGCTTGATAGTAACTTACCCTGGGGCCCCATCTGACACTCCAAGACCCTGGATAGAAATAAGAATTAAAAAAAAATTTTCGTCACACACTAAACACTGACACTCATCCATTCTTCCTCCTCTGTTTCCCATCTATCCTCACTACTCCTCCCATCTATTCTTCTCTAATAATAGAAAGGGGGGGGGGGGACTCATCACCTCCTCGGAAAGGCTCGCCACAGCCATCACACCTGGTAGCAAACATGTTGTCATGGCAATCCGAGCAGAAGATCTGTTCGTTCTTGGGAGCGAAGGGTACGTCAACCAGCGACTTCCGGCAAGTGCAGCACTTGAAGCAGAACTCGTGCCAGTGGCGCTCCTTGTAAGACAGATCCTGGAAGACACCACATTTTGTTGTATGTTACTCCAAGCCTTAAAGAGCATAAATATGTTGTTATATTTATCCTGAGACTTAAAACATAAAAAAATATTATTATATATTAATCCAGTTACTAAAACATAAATATTATATGTTATACCAGATCAAAAATAGCATACGTATATTGTTATATGATATTACATGTTAAAGAAAACAAATATAGTGCTATATGTTACTCCGGTTACTAAAGACATAAATATAAAGCAATATGTTAGCCCAGGTATAAAACATACATATGTTAGCCCAGGTATAAAACATACATATGTTAGCCCAGGTATAAAACATACATATGTTAGCCCAGGTATAAAACATACATATGTTAGCCCAGGTATAAAACATATACATATATTAGCCCAGGTATAAAACATATACATATGTTAGCCAAGGCTAAAAACATACACATATGTTAGCCAAGGTATAACAGCATACACATATGTTAGCCAAGGTATAAAAACATGCATATGTTAGCCCGGGTATAACAACATACACATATGTTAGCCCAGGTATAAAACATATACATATGTTAGCCAAGGCTAAAAACATACACATATGTTAGCCCAGGTATAACAACATACACATATGTTAGCCCAGGTATAAAACATACATATGTTAACCCAGGTATAACAACATACACATATGTTAGCCCAGGTATAACAACATACACATATGTTAGCCCAGGTATAAAACATACACGTATGCTAGCCCAGATAAACACGATGAAGAATTTTTTTAAAGTAAAAAAAAAAAATTACACGATAATCACAAGGGATAGAAGCTGAAGCAGTACAACACATTCACCGCTGCCAGTAGTTAGTTCTAACTGAAACCGAGGTCAAATAAACATGGACGCTCTGCTGAGGGATTGCGCCAGTGTTGGAGAACTCGCTGTAGTGAGATTTCTTTGGAGAGAAAGAGTGAAACATGCTGAAAGTCGTCGCAGGATGTTGAAGCGAAAACAGCATGACTCAACTTAGAGAGAAAACAGCATGACTCAACTTAGAGAGAAACAGCATCACTCAACTTAGAGAGAAAAAGCATGACTCAACTTAGAGAGAAACAGCTTGACTCAATTGCATGACTCAACTTAGAGAGAAACAGCATGATTCAAAATAGAGAGAAACAGCATGGCTCTACATAGAGAGAAACAGCATGACTTTACATGGAAACAGCATGACTCAACAGCATGACTCGACTAAGAGAGAAACAGCATGACTCAATTACATGACTCAACTTAGAGAGAAAAAGCATGACTTAGAGCGAAACAGCATGACTCAACTTAGGGAGAAATAGCATGACTCAACTTAGAGAGAAACAGTATAACTCGACTTAGAGAGAAACAGCATGACTCGACATAGAGAGAAACGACATGATTCTACTTGGAAACAGCATGATTCGACTTAGAGAGAAACTGCTTGACTCAATTGCATGACTAAACTTAGAAATAAACAGCATGACTTGAATTAGAGCGAAACAGCATGACTCAGCTTAGCGAGAAACAGCATGACTCAGCTTAGGGAGAAACAGCATGACTCGACATAGAGAGAAACAGCATGACTCTACTTGGAAACAGCATGACTCATCAGCATGACTCAACTTAGAAAGAAACAGCATGACTTGACTTAGAGCGAAACAGCATGACTCAACTTAGAGAGAAACAGCATGACTCGACATAGAGAGAAACAGCATGACTCTACTTGGAAACAGCATGACTCAACTTAGAGAGAAACAGCATGATTTGACTTAGAGCGAAACAGCATGACTCAACTTAGAGAGAAACAGCAAGACTCGACTTAGAGAGAAACATCATGACTCAACAGCATGACTCAGCTTCGAGAGAAACACCATGATTCAATTTAGAGAGAAACAGCATGACTCACCTTATAGAGAATCAGCATGACTAGTCTTGGAGAGAAACAGAATGACTCAACTTAGAGAGAAACAGCACGGCTCAAAAGCATGACCCAACTTAGAGAGAAACAGTACGATTCAACTTAGAGAGAAACAGTATGACTCAACTTAGAGAGAAACTGCATGACTCAACTTAGAGAGAAACAGCATGACTCGGCTAAGAGAGAAACAGCATGACTCGGCTAAGAGAGAAACGGCATGACTCAACTTAGAAATTGAAACCTGTAACTCGCAACAAAAGAAGAATGCTGTAAGAAACAGACTTGCTGCAACATGACAATGCCGTGGCCATAACGATGGAAGCAATGCAACAGCTGAGGTTTGAACGCTTTCCTCATCTCTCTTACAGCCCTGATCTGGCGCGGTGCTATTGTCATGTCTTCGGTCCAATTAAAGAGGATCTAAGCGGTGGCAGTTTAACCTCTGATGATGAGGTCAAGGAAGCGGTGCAAACCTGGATTTAGAACTTCTTCTCCCCAGTGACAAAGACCCTAGAGTAACCATAAAAAACTTCTCCCATGAGATAAAGATCCTAGTGTAACCATAAAAAAACTTCTTCTCCCAAGTGTGATGAAGACCCTAATGTAACCATAAACTTCATCGCCTTGCAGGGAGACTACATGGAGAAGTTATGTTCACGTGATCACAGTTTCCGGTATGTTTCTAAATATATTCTTCTTCTTTAGCTTTCCCAGCCATTAAGGCTCATTGCTACATTCCTCTCTATTCCTAATCTTCTCTCTCTCCAGTTGGTGACACCAATTTCTTTTATATCTTCTTCTATGTTGTCTTTCCATATCTGTCTTGGTCTACCCTTTGGTCTTGTTTCCCTCATCTCTTGTGCATACATCATTTTCGTTTGTCTGTTCTCTTCCATTCTTTCTACATGCCCCAACCAGCGTAGTCTGTTCAGTTTCAAGACATTCATAATTCTTTGAGATTGAAATAAGCTGTTCAGTTCAGTGTTCTTTCTAGCTCTCCATTCTCCACTGTTGGTATCCTTTGTGGGCCCAAATATTCTACTTATGAAGAATATACTACTGACAATTACAGCTATTTCACAAAACTGAAAATCCTGGTACTTAATTATCATTTCAAGATCTAAGTTATTTCATTATACACAGAAAATTCTAATTATTTCATTATCCCCGCTTTATTCAGGATAATTATAATGATAAAGGAAGGATTTAGATAATTTTTACTTGCTGAAGGGTATTATTTCGAGTATTATACAGACAGTCCTCACTTTCCGATTTCCCGTTTTACTACGATTCATTGTTTTTTTTTTTTTCCGATCGACGGTCCATTCAGCTTCGGAGAACTTCTTACTTTAAATTTACGAATACTTTTCTTTTTAAAATATTCAATACTTATTCAATGTAAAGATGCTTATTTTAAATTTTGTTTACAGATTATAAAGTCATTTCAGTTTATGTCTGAAAACATGACTGTGTCTTGACCGGAAAGAACTGCACATTCGTTTTACGTCCATTTCGTTTTCTGAGACGGATGGACCCTAACTGGAAATCGAGGACTACCTGTACCTATATCTTGCTTGGGTGGCCTCTACCTTTGCTATAGCTCAGTGTGAATGTCTTATGTGGTATACTGTCTGGTGGCAGTCATATAGCATGGTCAAACCATCTGATTTTCTGTTTCCGGATATAGTGTAATACTGGCATCACTCCAGCCTTTGTCCTGTTGTGTCATTTCTTATTTGGTCTCTTCTTGTCACATTTAGTTTTCTTCTTAAACATCTCATTTCTGTCGTAATGATTTGTCTTTTGTTCTTGGCTGTTAGTGTCCATGTTCTTCGCTGATAGCGTTAGAGCTGGAAGGAAAATTGTCCTCGTCTTGTTTCAGTTGTGATGTACCTGTCACACCTGCACTTACCTTGTAATCAGGGCCGATTGGCTGGTGGCACTCCTCGCAGGTGTGTGAGAAGAGCTCCTGAAAGCAGGTGATGCAGTATGGCTGCTCGTCCTTGACAATGTACCTGCAGGCAACCAGTTGCTTTTCGCAGTTATGGCAATCCAGTGCTTGCTCTTGGTGATAGTTCTGCTCCATGACTTTCAAGATCTTGCTAGAGAAAGCTACAGAAAGTAAGTTAAAGCATTAGGAAACTAAATTAATACACTCTTAATTGGCAAGATTAGTGCTTTTATCATATCCATAAACGACAAAGTATTTTAATCCACAAAACGTATTCTACCAGTAAACATTGGATGTTATGGACGGCCTCCTCTTATTATTCCCGAATACCAGGGTGTGTATTACTCGTAAATAACAAAAAATACGCAAATACGTAGGTGACACGTTTCTGATCTCTGCTCACTAAAGTTAGTACCTCCCTGCAGGATTCAGTCAAGGGATAGTAAGGGAGAGGGGGGCAGAGGGCAATTGTAGTAATTATTGTTTATCGATATTTGATTTTATATTTACTTTTACTGACGTGAATTATTATTCAATCTTTTATTTTGTCTTGCCGCCGTCGTACTGAGTGGTGGACAGCGACCAGTCGCTGGACTTCCACGTGCTCAACTTATCCCCCTTTTCTTCTCTTCTCATCTTATATACCTGGTCAGCGCCGGACTCGAAGGCCTGGGGATTTCCATTCAAAACGTGGCCGTCTCTGGCCAGTGGGATTTCCAATCAAAACCGGGTCACTGCTTGCTTATTTTTCCACTCCTTACACAATGAAACAATTTACTTGCACACACATACGCGCACACACATATGCGCACACATATACGCGCACACATATACGCACGCACACATATACGCGCACACACATACGCGCACACATACGCACACACACATACGCGCACACACATACGCGCACACTCATACGCGCACACACATACCAGCCAGCACAATACACTGACTCTGTGACACGATAATTCTAACATGCAAAAACACTTATCTTCACACACACAGACAGATAAACAGATACATACATATAAAGAGGAAAAACAGCCAGATAGAAGATACATATAAAGAGGAAACAGTAAAACAGCCAGACAGAAGATAAATATAAACGGTAATTAGTAAAACAGGCAGACAGAAGATAAATATAAAGTGCAATTAGTTAAACAAGCAGACAGAATATAAAGTGCAATCAGTAAACTGAAGTAAATGCTAAAACTCACTTTCACCTTCCGGTTTGCTCTGAACACAGAATCTGGTAACGAAATTGAAGAAGGAAAAAAAACAAAAAAACTGAAGGAATTGAAGGAATGATAAACGAAAAGAAGAAACCAGTACTGTGATTCATCTCAGGGCAAAGAGAGATAGACAGACAACGATTTACAACAAATTCCAGAAAGGAACTCCAGGTAGATTTCTGTTATCAACTGCTGATTTGCCTTCACCTATACTTTCAGAAAAAAAAAAAACGAGAAGAATAACAAGGCGATAGTGAAACCGGTAAAAATTTGTGAGAAATTCTTTTCTATGTTTTGTTTCTTCGGTTTTTTTGTTTTTTCAGCCACGTTAATCATCGCTTGTGTTAAATTTGTTTTTTCTCGCTGTTTCTCATGCATCACTTGTAAGAGCTCCATATACGCCTAGAAGATATGACTTTAACCTTGGCTTGCCAGCTCGCGCTACACCTTCTACTGCATTTCTGTCTGCTACCTTAACTGTGTTGAGAGAGAGAGGGAGAGAGAGAGAGAGAGAGAGGAATTCTGATTTCAAATTTCTTTAACACTGACATAGAAAGTCGAGGCTCAGCGTGTACCTTGACCTTGTGTAAGGTTATGACATTGCTGCAGATCTCTTCTGCTACTACTCTATCTTCATACTACTCTATCTTCTTCTTCTCTTCCACCTTAACTGCTACTACTACTACTAATACTCCACAACCTCCTCCTCCTATTACCACCACTACTACTACTACTATTAATGTTACCACGACTGCTACTACTACTACTACTACTCCACTACCTCCTCCTATTAATACTACTACTACTACTCATACTCCACCACCTCCTCCTATTACTACTACTACTATTACTAATACTCCACCACCTCCTCCTACTAATACTACTACTACTCCACCACCTCCTCCTCCTATTATTACTACTATTACTACTACTATTACTGTTACTACGACTGCTACTACTACTACTCCACCACCTCCTCCTCCTATTACTACTGCTACTACTATTACTATAACTACTACTACTACTACTATTACTGCCACTGCCACTGCTACTACTACTATTACTGTTACTGCCACTGCTACTACTACTACTACTACTATTACTATAACTACTACTATTACTGTTACTGCCACTGCTACTACTACTGCTACTACTACTATTACTGTTACTGCCACTGCTACTACTACTACTACTATTACTGTTACTGCCACTGCTACTACTACTATTACTGTTACTGCCACTGCTACTACTACTACTACTACTATTACTATAACTACTACTATTACTGTTACTGCCACTGCCACTGCTACTACTACTACTACTATTACTGTTACTGCCACTGCTACTACTACTACTACTACTATTACTGTTACTGCCACTGCTACTACTACTATTACTACTACTCCTACTGTTACTGCCACTGCTACTACTACTACTACTACTACTACTACTACTACTACGACTACTACTACTACTGTTACTGCCAAAGCTACTGCTACTACTATTACTGTTACTGCCACTGCTACCACTACTATTACTGTTACTGCCACTGCTACTACTACTACTACTATTACTTACTACTACTACTACTACTACTACTACTACTACTACTGTTACTGCCACTGCTATTACTACTATTACTGTTACCGTTACTGCCACTGCTGCTACTACTACTACTACTATTATTATTGTTACTGCCACTGCTACTACTAATGCTACTATTACTGTTACTGCCACTGCTACTACTACTATCATTAATGTTACTGCCACTGCTACTACTACTATTATTACTGTTACTGCCACTGCTGCTACTACTACTATTATTACTGTTACTGCCACTGCTACTACTACTATCATTAATGTTACTGCCACTGCTGCTACTACTATTATTATTACTGTTACTGCCACTGCTGCTACTACTACTATTATTACTGTTACTGCCACTGCTACTACTACTACTATTATTACTGTTACTGCCACTGCTGCTACTACTACTATTATTACTGTTACTGCCACTGCTACTACTACTGCTACTACTACTATCATTAATGTTACTGCCACTGCTGCTACTACTACTATTACTGTTACTGCCACTGCTGCTACTACTACTATTATTACTGTTACTGCCACTGCTACTACTACTACTATTATTACTGTTACTGCCACTGCTGCTACTACTACTATTATTACTGTTACTGCCACTGCTACTACTACTGCTACTACTACTATCATTAATGTTACTGCCACTGCTGCTACTACTACTATTACTGTTACTGCCACTGCTGCTACTACTACTATTATTAATGTTACTGCCACTGCTGCTACTACTATTATTATTACTGTTACTGCCACTGCTGCTACTACTACTATTATTACTGTTACTGCCACTGCTACTACTACTACTATTATTACTGTTACTGCCACTGCTACTACTACTACTATTATTACTGTTACTGCCACTGCTACTACTACTATTATTACTGTTACTGCCACTGCTACTACTACTATTATTACTGTTACTGCCACTGCTACTACTACTATTATTACTGTTACTGCCACTGCTACTACTACTACTATTATTACTGTTACTGCCACTGCTACTACTATTATTACTGTTACTGCCACTGCTACTACTACTATTATTACTGTTACTGCCACTGCTACTACTACTATTATTACTGTTACTGCCACTGCTACTACTACTACTATTATTACTGTTACTGCCATTGCTACTACTACTATTATTACTGTTACTGCCACTGCTACTACTACTACTATTATTACTGTTACTGCCACTGCTACTACTACTACTATTATTACTGTTACTGCCACTGCTACTACTACTACTATTATTACTGTTACTGCCACTGCTACTACTACTATTAATGTTACTGCCACCGCTACTACTACTGCTACTATTACTGTTACTGCCACTACTACTACTACTGCTACTATTACTGTTACTGCCACTGCTACTACTACTACTGTTACTGCTACTATTACTACTACTCTTATACTGCTGCTAACAGAAATACTACTACTACTACTTCTGCTACTGCTTTTGCTGCTACTATTACTAAAGTTATTACTACTTCTACTAGTATTAGTACTACTATTAGCATTACTGAGTCTACTACTGACACAGCTAACACCACCACTACTACTACTATTGATACTACTGTGATTACGACTACTTTTATACTTTTTGATACTTCTATGGCTACTGGAACTACTACTAAGATTACTACTGCCACTATGACTACTTCTTCTACTGCTGCTATTACTTCTACTATCACTTTCACCACCACCACAGCCAGTACTAATACTACTACTATCAAATCTCATGTATCTATTATTTGACTACAAAGTTAAACAAATATTACTGTCACCATTATAACCAGAATTGCACCAGTCGTCAACGTTTCTCCGCGCTTGTTTGCCTTGTCTTCTGTTTTGTAGAAATAGTATCACATTTTTGTCAAAGCTAACATTTATATCGAGATTATATCTAAACGTTTTCTCCTGAAACAGGCAGCCAAGCCCTGCCAAGGTATGGTACAGCCGGTGCACCGCTCCCGAAGCTCTGATGGCTTTCTCTGTTTTTTCTAAGGGTGGGGCCTGATGGCTGTGGAAGGGGGGGGGGGGAATGAAATGGGGCCTTAATTGATAAAAATAAACTAGTTGTACATGTTTTTTTTTCCCTCGGAGCACTGTCTGTAACTGTTTGTTCATTAATGTAGAAATAAAGATGTTCATTCTTTATCACTCTGAAGTTCATAACCATCAACACCGACCGCCATACTCTCAAGGGAATTATTGCTGCGGTGCATCTGTTTCCTGGCTTAACCTTGCCCCTGGTAGCTGAACTGTTTCCTGCTACAGGAACGAGTTTATAATCTTTACTTTGACATGTACCCTCTCTCCACTCCTTTCACACGCCCCACTTCACACACTCCTCCCTCGCCAAGTCCTCCAGAAAGATGAATTCCTCCTGTCACACACGTACCCTTCACGTACTGAGTCATTTCCTCAACTATTCATCTTCCTCTCTTACGTCCTCTTTACTGCCTTGTAAACGTCTGGTGCGAAAGAGCTCAAACAGCTGTGTCTGTGGGGTACATTCTGGTATGGTGTGTGTGGGTGTGTGTGTGTATGGTGTGTGTGGGTGTGTGTGCGTGACCGACACAGTTTTCCGTTCCCATTAACTTAGGTGTTGTTTCTGTTTTATACAGGTAAACGGTCTAAAACAGTGGTTCCCAACATGTTGTAGGTGAGGGACACGTTTGGCCGAGATGAAATCGAGGACCCCTACATGACCCTTCGTGAACTATGGCCCTTTGTGAATCCTTACATGGCACTTCGTGGAACATTACATGAACCTTCATGGACCTTAACTGTTACTGCCACTGCTACTACTACTACTATTATTACTGTTACTGCCATTGCTACTACTACTACTATTATTACTGTTACTGCCACTGCTACTACTACTATTATTACTGTTACTGCCACTGCTACTACTACTACTATTATTACTGTTACTGCCACTGCTGCTACTACTACTATTATTACTGTTACTGCCACTGCTACTACTACTATTAATGTTACTGCCACCGCTACTACTACTGCTACTATTACTGTTACTGCCACTACTACTACTACTGCTACTATTACTGTTACTGCCACTGCTACTACTACTACTGTTACTGCTACTATTACTACTACTCTTATACTGCTGCTAACAGAAATACTACTACTACTACTTCTGCTACTGCTTTTGCTGCTACTATTACTAAAGTTATTACTACTTCTACTAGTATTAGTACTACTATTAGCATTACTGAGTCTACTACTGACACAGCTAACACCACCACTACTACTACTATTGATACTACTGTGATTACGACTACTTTTATACTTTTTGATACTTCTATGGCTACTGGAACTACTACTACTAAGATTACTACTGCCACTATGACTACTTCTTCTACTGCTGCTATTACTTCTACTATCACTTTCACCACCACCACAGCCAGTACTAATACTACTACTATCAAATCTCATGTATCTATTATTTGACTACAAAGTTAAACAAATATTACTGTCACCATTATAACCAGAATTGCACCAGTCGTCAACGTTTCTCCGCGCTTGTTTGCCTTGTCTTCTGTTTTGTAGAAATAGTATCACATTTTTGTCAAAGCTAACATTTATATCGAGATTATATCTAAACGTTTTCTCCTGAAACAGGCAGCCAAGCCCTGCCAAGGTATGGTACAGCCGGTGCACCGCTCCCGAAGCTCTGATGGCTTTCTCTGTTTTTTCTAAGGGTGGGGCCTGATGGCTGTGGAAGGGGGGGGGGGGAATGAAATGGGGCCTTAATTGATAAAAATAAACTAGTTGTACATGTTTTTTTTTCCCTCGGAGCACTGTCTGTAACTGTTTGTTCATTAATGTAGAAATAAAGATGTTCATTCTTTATCACTCTGAAGTTCATAACCATCAACACCGACCGCCATACTCTCAAGGGAATTATTGCTGCGGTGCATCTGTTTCCTGGCTTAACCTTGCCCCTGGTAGCTGAACTGTTTCCTGCTACAGGAACGAGTTTATAATCTTTACTTTGACATGTACCCTCTCTCCACTCCTTTCACACGCCCCACTTCACACACTCCTCCCTCGCCAAGTCCTCCAGAAAGATGAATTCCTCCTGTCACACACGTACCCTTCACGTACTGAGTCATTTCCTCAACTATTCATCTTCCTCTCTTACGTCCTCTTTACTGCCTTGTAAACGTCTGGTGCGAAAGAGCTCAAACAGCTGTGTCTGTGGGGTACATTCTGGTATGGTGTGTGTGGGTGTGTGTGTGTATGGTGTGTGTGGGTGTGTGTGCGTGACCGACACAGTTTTCCGTTCCCATTAACTTAGGTGTTGTTTCTGTTTTATACAGGTAAACGGTCTAAAACAGTGGTTCCCAACATGTTGTAGGTGAGGGACACGTTTGGCCGAGATGAAATCGAGGACCCCTACATGACCCTTCGTGAACTATGGCCCTTTGTGAATCCTTACATGGCACTTCGTGGAACATTACATGAACCTTCATGGACCTTAAATGGCCCTTCCTGGAACATTACAAGGCACTTCGTGGACACCTACAATACTCCCATGAAATTTTATTTGTATGTCACTACTTGTGTAGAATAGATAAATACCCTTCGTTGACACCTACATTACCCTTCGTAGACACCTACATTACCCTTCGTAGACACCTACATTACCCTTCGTTGACACCTACATTACCCTTCGTAGACACCTACATTACCTTTCGTAGACACCTACATTACCCTTCGTAGACACCTACATTACCCTTCGTTGACACCTACATTACCCTTCGTAGACACCTACATTACCCTTCGTTGACACCTACATTACCCTTCGTTGACACCTACATTACCCTTCGTAGACACCTACATTACCCTTCGTTGACACCTACATTACCCTTCGTAGACACCTACATTACCCTTCGTAGACACCTACATTACCCTTCGTTTACACCTATATTACCCTTCGTAGACACCTACATTACCCTTCGTAGACACCTACATTACCCTTCGTAGACACCTATATTACCCTTCGTAGACACCTACATTACCCTTCGTAGACACCTACATTACCCTTCGTTGACACCTATATTACCCTTCGTAGACACCTACATTACCCTTCGTAGACACCTACATTACCCTTCGTAGACACCTATATTACCCTTCGTTGACACCTACATTACCCTTCGTAGACAGCTACATTACCCTTCGTAGACAGCTACATTACCCTTCGTAGACAGTTACATTACCCTTCGTGGACAGCTACATTACCCTTCATAGACAGCTACATTACCCTTCGTGGACAGCTACATTACCCTTCATAGACACCTACATTACCCTTCATAGACAGCTACATGACCCTTCATAGACAGCTACATTACCCTTCATAGACAGCTACATGACCCTTAGTGGACAGCTACATTACCCTTCATAGACAGCTACATTACCCTTCATAGACAGCTACATTACCCTTCATAGACAGCTACATTACCCTTCATAGACAGCTACATTACCCTTCATAGACAGCTACATGACCCTTCATGGACAGCTACATTACCTTTATAAACCTCACATCTCAGATTGATTTGATAAAGAAACAGAAATAATTGTACAATCATCGTGGCTCCCGCTGATGTTGCTGATATTATCGCTGTAGTTCTCTCTACTGCCAACTTTGGTTTGTGAGAAGCCGTTGCAATAACCGTCTAGAAACAAAAGCATGGAGTAGGACAGTGAGTGGGTTTATGGTCATTCGCTTTAATTCCAAGACTGGGTCTAAAGCGCTGACTCCTTCACTTTTGATTATTACGTCAAAACTTTACAACTTTGCTCATGCCGAACTGGCACAACAGCCTACTACTAGGGGCAACATGAAAGGGTGAAATATTGTTTTGTTTCTTTGCTATTTAAAACTACGGTCTTTCTAACCCAGTTGCCTATAACAGTGCCTGGACGTGAACGCTGCTTAAAAGCAAACGATGAGCTGGGCAAAACTCTTGCCCCAGGGAAGTATGCGGCCTGGAGTTAGAACTTCCACGTATGCGGAAATCTGTGCTTTGTATTGCAGAAATGCCAGCCCTCATACTCCCATAAAATTTTATTTGTATGTCACTACTTGTGTAGAATAGACAACATTCTCAAACCTTTATCTTTCACTTTCGTTTAAGATCTCTCAAAAGTTTATTCTCGAAGACTAAAACATCATTCCTTCCACAAAATTTATCTCGACATTTCCGCAGTTTCATCAACGCGTCCTTGAAGCCTTACCTAGTACAGGAATCTCAGACTTTCAGCGCATGTCAAGTTCACGTGACACGAACTTTTCGTTTGTGGAGGGGAAAATAACAACGCCGGGTTTGATGACGTCATCGCGAGGAATTAAAATACAAGATAAAATGTATTCTTTCTGCACTTGTACGTTTTGTTTGTTTGTTTCTTTGTTTTTGTTGCTAATGATCCGTCGAATGCAAGAAAATGTCTACTTTTTCCGCTGCAGATATAGATCTCCGCATGTCTGTGTTGTATGTGTGTCTGTCTACCTGTGTTGTGTGTGTGTCTACCTGTGTTATGTATGTGTCTACCTATTTTGTGTGTGTGTCTACCTGTGTTGTGTGTGTCTACCTGTGTTGTGTGTGTGTCTATCTGTGTTGTGTGTCTACCTGTGTTGTCTGTGTCTACCTGTGTTGTGTGTATGTCTGTCTACCTGTGTTGTGTGTGTGTCTGTCTACCTGTGGTGTATGTGTGTCTGTCTACCTGTGTTGTGTGTGTGTCTACCTGTGTTGTGGTGTGTCTACCTGTGTTGTGTGTGTCTACCTGTGTTGTGTGTGTGTCTATCTGTGTTGTGTGTCTACCTGTGTTGTCTGTGTCTACCTGTGTTGTGTGTATGTCTGTCTACCTGTGTTGTGTGTGTGTCTGTCTACCTGTGGTGTATGTGTGTCTGTCTACCTGTGTTGTGTGTGTGTCTACCTGTGTTGTGTGTGTGTCTACCTGTGTTGTATGTGTGTCCACCTGTGTTGTGTGTGTGTCCACCTGTGTTGTGTGTGTCTACCTGTGTTGTGTGTGTCCACCTGTGTTGTATGTGTGTCCACCTGTGTTGTGTGTGTCTACCTGTGTTGTGTGTGTGTCTACCTGTGGTGTGTGTGTCTACCTGTGTGTGTGTGTCTACCTGTGTTGTGTGTGTCTACCTGTGTTGTGTGTGTCTACCTGTTGTGTGTGTGTCCACCTGTGATGTGTGTGTCTACCTGTGTTGTGTGTGTGTCTACCTGTGTTGTGTGTGTCTACCTGTGTTGTGTGTGTGTCTACCTGTGTGTGTCTACCTGTGTTGGGTGTGTGTCTACCTGTGTTGTGTGTGTCTACCTGTGTTGTATGTGTGTCCACCTGTGTTGTGTGTGTCCACCTGTGTTGTGTGTGTCTACCTGTGTTGTGTGTGTGTCCACCTGTGTTGTGTGTGTCTACCTGTGTTGTGTGTGTCTACCTGTGTTGTGTGTGTGTCTACCTGTGTTGTGTGTCTACCTGTGTTGTGTGTGTCTACCTGTGTTGTGTGTGTCTACCTGTGTTGTGTGTGTGTCCACCTGTGTTGTGTGTGTCTACCTGTGTTGTGTGTGTGTCTACCTGTGTTGTGTGTGCGTCTACCTGTGTTGTGTGTGTGTCTACCTGTGTTGGGTGTGTGTCTACCTGTGTTGTGTGTGTGTCTACCTGTGTTGGGTGTGTGTCTACCTGTGTTGGGTGTGTGTCTACCTGTGTTGGGTGTGTGTCTACCTGTGTTGGGTAGCATGTAGCAGAAACTAAATTTGTGGGGTATTAGGACTTTACCAGGCTTGTTATTTTACTTCATATCCACTTTCCTGGAACAGCAGGCCCAATTAAAGGCAGCTGGGAAAGAGAGAGAGAGAGAGAGAGAGAGAGAGATGAGATTGTTTCCTCTCTTCTTATCTGAGACAAAATTCAGGAAACTCACTTTCGGTGGTTGGACAGGGGAGGTAACTATCTCCCATGAGCCCGGCTTGACTCCCCAAAAGTCTCTCTGCGGAGTCAGTCACTCATTTGCATGTCCCTTGCAGAACTTTGCCTCCCAAACAGCTCTGATGTAGGCCTATCGGTTGTAAGCAAGATGCCCTGCTGCTGATGCATTCTTTTGCAGATCATCAATGATGTCTTGCAGTCATCTTCGACTTGGTCTTCCTCTCTTTCTTCTTCCTATTATGTCCCCTTCCAAGACGGTCTTCTCTCGATTATCATGATGTTTAATGTGTCCAAAATATTTAAGTTTTCTCTTTTTAATCCTCTTTAGGAACCAGCCTTCTTCAATATTAAGTTCTTGTAGTATGGATATATTTGTTCTTTTCTGTGTCCATGATATTTGAAGAACTCTTCTGTAGCATTTACATTCAAAGGCATTTATGTGTTTCTCAGCTGTTTTGTTAAGTGTCCAGGTCTCACAGGCATATGTTGCGATGGGAAAGATGCATGCCCTTAAAAATCTTATTTTTGTGGTTCTGTCTGTTCCTCTCTACAGATTCTTTATTTGTTTTACTTTCTGAAGAGCGATAGATGTCCTCCTTTTAATTTCCCTCATTGTATCTCCATTATTAGTTAACAGTGATCCAAGATATTCAAAACTCTCCACTTCTTCCAGTTTTTCCTCATTGATACATATATCAGCTGCCTTGTTTGTTTTGTCAGTTGTCATCAATTTAGTTTTCTTCGCATTAAGATAGAGGTTTTGCTCTTCACTATTCTTATGGACTGACATAATTAGTTTTACTATTCCTTTTTTGTGTTGTGGACAGTAATACTGTGTCATCAGCATATCTAGCCTCTGGTATTTCATAACCTCCAGTTGTTATGGCATCGTAATATTCTTTGTCTACACCTTCTCTAACATTCCTCATTATATTTTCAGTATACAAATTAAATAAGTAAGGTGACAATATGCACCCCTGACGGACCCCTTGTTTTATATCAAACCAAGTTGTTGTTTCACCTTTTATTCTTACTGCTGCTTGTTGGTCTAGATACAGCAGTGATATTAATTGTATCAAATGTGTTGGAAATCCCATTTTTTCCATTATTTCCCAAAGTTTCTGGTGTTGTACACAATCACATACCTTTGAATGGTCTATAAAAGTTAAATATAGATGCACATTAAACTCTCTGCATTTCTCTATTATTAATCTTATATTGAATATATGATCTCTTGATGTCTTCCTTGCCTGAAACCAGCTTGGACCATATTGACTTCTTCTATTTTCTTACGAAGTCTGCCCATTATGATTTTTAACAGAATTTTACTGGCATGACTAATCAGGGCAACAGTTCTGTAGTTTGTGCATAATTTCAGGTTACCCTTTTTTGGCTGTGGTATGAATATAGTTCTTTTCTATTCTTTTGGCCAAATACCTGAATGCCATATCTTTTTACATAGTGCATGATAGATTGTTGCACATTCCTTTCCTCCTGTTTTAATAAATTCAGCTGTTATTTCATCACATCCTGGTGATTTACCATTTTTCAGATTCTTTATTGCCCGTAAAACTTCTTCTATTGTCGGTTCAGGTTCTTTCTCCTCCAACAATAATTCACACTGTTGATTTCTGCTTTCGGATGTTTCATACAATCCTCTGCAATATTCCTTCCATCTTTCTAGAATTTCCTCTGTCTCTGTCAAGGTATTCCCAATCTTGTCACAAATTACATTTAGCTTAGGTGTGACATTTGTCAATATCTTCATTTCTTTAAACATTTCACTATCTCTTCCACACTTCTGTCCTTCTATTCTTTCACAACAATCTTGTATGTATTGTTTTTGTCTTTTCTTGTGTCATAGAACTCCCTGCTATTCTTGTTGTGATAACATGTCTGCACCTTCACTTACCATGTCTTTCATATGTTGGCGAATAAGGTTTTGAGGTTTTTTTTCATGTGTTTTGTTGTTCATGTCATTCAGCCATACCTGTCTTGCTGTTCTTTTCTCTATGACTGCCTCTCTGCACACTTCATAGAACCAGTTCTTTTATGGTCTTGACTCCCAGGCATTCTTCCGCCGTGTTCTTTAAAATAGTTTTTATATCTTCCCATCTATCATCAACGCTTTTATTTTCTTCATTCCCTCTTGTGTTTATCTTATGTTTTAGTTCTTTTCTGATTTTTTCTTTAGCTTCCTCGCTTATCAAAGAATCTCTGTTACTGACATATAATGTCAAGTTGCTATCACTAAACATATATCTATCATTGTCTGAGATATAATGTCATTGTCTGACATATAATGTCAAGCAAGGTGGTCAGTAGATGGAGACTAATAAACGTGAGAGAAACTTAAGGAATGAGAATAAGCAGCATATTTTTTTCATATATATATATATATAAAAGAGAGGGAGAGAGAGACAGAGGGAGGCACAGAGAGACAGAGACAGAGAAACAAAGAGACAGAGAGGCAATCAATGTCTGGTCACAGCTTAAAACTTGAGACCTTCATTCTTATGATATGTAAGAGAGAAGACAAAGAAGTGATATGTAAGAGAGAAGACAAAGAAGTTCTAGGTAAGAGAGAAGACAAAGAAGTGCTATGTAAGAGAGAAGACAAAGAAGTGCTATGTAAGAGAGAAGACAAAGAAGTGCTAGGTAAGAGAGAAGACAAAGAAGTGCTATGTAAGAGAGAAGACAAAGAAGTGCTATGTAAGAGAGAAGACAAAGAAGTGCTAGGTAAGAGAGAAGACAAAGAAGTGCTATGTAAGAGAGAAGACAAAGAAGTGCTAGGTAAGAGAGAAGACAAAGAAGTGCTATGTAAGAGAGAAGACAAAGAAGTGCTATGTAAGAGAGAAGACAAAGAAGTGCTAGGTAAGAGAGAAGACAAAGAAGTGCTATGTAAGAGAGAAGACAAAGAAGTGCTAGGTAAGAGAGAAGACAAAGAAGTGCTATGTAAGAGAGAAGACAAAGAAGTAATATGTAAGAGAGAGGACAAAGAAGTGCTATGTAATAGAGAAGACGAAGAATCTGAAAGTATTCCTGATCGTTGGAGTATAGAACATGGAATGTACAGCAGAATACTGTTTAAAGTAGAACTTTTTTTCAGTAAAAATTTCAATAGAGTTCTGGTGCCCTATTTATAACTGAGAAAATTCTTTTTATTAAGAGTAAATAAAAATATCAGCGGTAATAACACATATCCTTCACACTTTTATGTATTACAATCACTTAAATGTAATACAAATGTCTAAATCACGTAAAAAGTCCTGCACAATCATTTTTAACACATTTATGCCTCACAGTATTTCCAAACTATATGTCCCTGTTTCTAAACCGTATGTCCCTGTTTCTAAAGCATATTTTCCTACCTCTAAACCATGTGTCTCAGTCTCTAAACCATAAGTCCTTATCTCTAAACCATATGTCCCCATCTCTAAACTCCACTCTGCACATACAACACAGAAACAGACACTCTACCTTACACATACAGCATAGAAATAAACACTCCACTCTTAGCATACAACACAGAAACAAACACTTCACCCTACACATACAACACAGAAACAAACACTTCACCCTAGACGTACAACATAGAAACAAACACTCCACTCTACACATACAATATAGAAACACACACTCCACCATGTACATACAACATAGAAACAGACATTCCACTCTACACATACAGCTTACAAACAGACACTCCACTTTACGCATACAACACTCTATATTCTTCTTTCGAATTTCTAAAGAATAGAAAAAAAAAAACTAACTAAAAAGCAAAATCAAATTTCTCAAAGTTTCAATTTACAAGATTCGCTAAAACAGCTTCAATACCAGTAGCCTCCACAAACTTGAGCGTGTGTTCTGCTTAGCGAACACTATCAAACATGAAACAGTGTCTTCTATCCGCTTGCATTACACTTGCAGGGATTATATAAAGCCGATATATCTAAATCAGGTTAATCATTACACTGCATATAAAAAAAAGAGTATCTTAATGAATGGCACTACAGAACCGGTTTAAAAGTACAGGTAAAACTGTTAGGTTTTGAGACCAAAGCATACCCTTACAAGCATGTGCTAAATAGGACTAGATCTTTCGACAGTGACAGATATATGGTTAGTGATAGCAGTTCTCAGTCAGTGACAGATGTATTTTTGAGAGAGCAACTCTCAGACAGTGACAGATATATGGTTAGTGATAGCAACTCTTAGTGACAGATATATGGTTAGTGATAGCAACTCTCAGTTACTGACAGATATATGGTTAGTGATAGCAACTCTCAGTTACTGACAGATATATGGTTAGTTATAGCAACTCTCAGTCAGTGGCAGTTATATGTTTACTATCTGAGTACCCGACGTTGTCCGGGTATTTATTTCTCTTAATCAACAAAGTTCTATTCATTTCCACAATCTTCGAGACGGTTCTACAAAGTTCTATTCATTGCCGCAACCTTCTAGAACGTTCTACAGAGGTCTATTCAGTTCCACAATCTTCTAGACGGTTCTACAGTATTCAGTTCCACAATCTTCTAGACGGTTCTACAGTATTCAGTTCCACAATCTTCTAGACGGTTCTACAGTATTCAGTTCCACAATCTTCTAGAAGGTTCTACAATATTCATTTCCACAACCTTCTAGACTGTTCTACAGAGGTCTATTCAGTTCCACAATCTTCTAGAAGGTTCTACGGAGTCTAGACGGTTTGATTATAAAAAACATTTTTAGTTTCACCTCCAGGAGCAAGAATAAATAAATTCTTGGGTGAACTCACCTATGAGCACGCAACATAAAGTTATCCGTGGGAGAAACATGGTGATCTCAAATATATCTCTATCCCTCTCTCTCTCTCTCTCTGTCCCTATCTCTGTCCCTCTTTCTCCCTTGAGCAAGCAACATAAAGATGTCTGTGGGAGAAACATGGCGATCTCAGATATATCTCTCTCCCTCTCTGTCCCTATCTCCTCTCTCTTCCTCTCTATTCTTTCTCCTCTCTCTCTACCTCACTCTCTCCCTCTCTTTCCCTCTCTCCCTCCCTCTCAATCTCCCCGTCTCTGTCTCTCTCTTCGCCTCTTTCTCCCTCTCTGTCCCTATCTCCTCTCTCTTCCTCTCTATTCTTTCTCCCTTCTCTCTATACTTCACTCTCCCTCACTCTTTCCCTCTTTCCCCCTCTCCCTCTCTCTCTCCTCCTCTTCCCCCTCTCTTCCTAATTTGAAAAGCTAATTTGAAAAAAATAAGAAAACGGCACACTGTCGCAGAGCACTGAAATCTACCATAGAATACAATAAAAAGCTAATATAAACATAAGGAGAAAACAAAGTTAAAAGTTATTTTTCAAATATAATTAAAACAAAAAGAGACCATCAACTAAAAGAAGGACATGGCACTGTCACATTCCCTGACAAACGATAAACTCGAAGACTTGCCGAATTCTATTCTATTTCTATCCTTCCCGTGCTGTTAAACGTCATATAAGGCCCACATGGTAGTTCGCCAACATGTCCTGTCTTCGGCGAGCTTTTCAATCTCATCAAGGGATGTTATGCCCACTGAACTGGCTTCTCTTAACAATGTCCTCTGTAGAGTTTCATGTGGTCGACCTCATTTTCTTCGGACTGGTGTGTTCCATTTGATAGCTTATTTGGGGATTCTCTGATTGTTTCTTCTCATCACATGACCAACATATGTCCATCTTCTTTTTCTGATCACCCATGAGACAGGTTGTTGTTTGCTCACCTGTCTTATCTCTGCATTGTTCTTGAATTCATTCCAATTTTTACCGAGTATTTTCCTTAGGCATTTGTTTCCTATAGAGTCTAATTTCTTGTCCATTTCTTTAGTTCTTTTCCAGCTTTCACATGCATAAATGAGAGTGAATATTACATTTGAATTGAATAATCTTAACTTGGTTTTTGTGCTTATAACTTTAGAATGCCATATGTTCTCAAGATTCTTGAAGGTCAATGCTGTTTTTGCAATTCGAATTCTAACTTCTTCTTTTCCATTGTGGTCTATATAGCTGCCGAGATATGCAAAATGGTTTACTTCTTCAACAGCTGTTCCTTCTACGTATATTTGTTATCCGTTGTGAATGAGAACCTTCATTATTTTTATTTTATCCTTGTTAATTTCAAGTCCTATTTTACTAGCCATTGAAGACAGGGTGTCTGTTTTTACTTGCATTGATTTCATATTGTCACTGATAAGAGTTATGTCATCTGCAAAATCAAGATCTTCCAGTTGGGTCTCACGTATCCAGTCAATGCCCGTTTTATCTTTGCAACATTTCTTCATTATGAAGTCTATGGCAATTCCAAAAATCAAGGGAGATATATATCCTTGTTCCATGCCTGTTTAAATCTGGAACCATTCACTCATCCCTTCTTCTGTATTGACTGCACAAACATATCCATTGTAGAGGTCTCTAATGATGTTGACAATCTTAGATGGTATTCCATATATTTTTAAAATCCTCCATAATGATTCTTTGTGTATGCTATCAAATGCCTTTCCAAAGTCTATGAAGTTAAGGATTAATGGTTTTTGCTTTTAAATACATTCTTCAAGTATTATTCTTAGAGTAAAGATCTGGTCGAGACAGCTTCTCCCTTTTCGAAATCCTGCCTGTTCCACTCTCATTGCAGCATCCACTATATCTTGAATTCTATTCAGAAAAATTTTGCAAAATACTTATGACACAACTGATAATAAGGTTACTCCTCTCCAGTTGTTGCAATCGCTAAAGTTGCCTTTTTTTCGATATTTTAACAATGATTCCTTTTTTCCATTTAGAAGGGACTTTTTCTTCTTTCTAAACTTTATTGAACATTCTCTATAATTGTTCATGTTGCCGAATTAGCTTACCTTATATACCACCATCTAAGATTCGGGTGGGTGCTGGAAGTTTCTCGAACATCATGAGTCCAAGACCGCAGTTATATCCACAGCCTTCTAGAAGGTCCCACCCCTAGGGCCCCCCATGCTGTTGGTAGCTGATTAACCACTGTATGGGCGCTCTCAGGTACGAAATAAACACTCTGACCATTTTCTAAATGGACGCTGAGGTGAACAAACAGCGGGTGTCTGTCATGAATCAGAAATCTACTCCGTGGATCATGTTTTTCGTTGCCACGTTTATTAAAACGTTCGGCAAGTCAGCAGATATAACGTCATCGTTTTGTGTGGGCTGACCTTTGTCCGCCGCGCCCTACAACCCGAACATATCAGTTACTTCCCGTCGTTCAGTGGGGTATTGTTTATATCGATCGAACCCCATAACCCAAGCCTCCCCCAGGGGCCCTAGGGATGATCTGACCCATACGGTGCAGTCCTTATTGTAAGTCATCTGTGTGCCAAGTGTGGTTGAAATTGCTCCAGGCGTTCAAGTGTGATACTCTAACATAAATACAGACATTCTTTATATATATATATATATATATATATATATATATATATAGCAACTCTCATTTAGTGACAGTTATATGTTTAGTGATAGCAACTCTCAGAGATTTCCAGCTACATTTATTTTTGGAAATACATACTCATGAGGAATAGCTGTATCATTTATGATACTTTCTGTGAAAGTGACGGTTGTATCATTTGTAATACTTTCTCTGAGAGTGATGGATGTATCTTTATGGACAACCTGGATCCTATTTAGCCCAGTATAGCAGGCACCTCGCTGCATATCTGAGTATGGCCTCACTTACACCGCTATTTAGTTCATGTTCCACTAAAACAGTGGTTCCCAAACTGGTGGTCTGCGACCTCCCGCGTGTCCGTGGAACGTGCCGTGAGAGTCAGTGACAAGACCTCAAGACCCTTTCGCTGATAAAAAAAATAGGAAACACTGAACCAGTTGTGGAAGCTCTTGTTCGGAATAAAAAAAAAAAAGTATGATTTCTCTCAACATACTTGTATTTAGACGAAACTTTTCCAGAGTATAGGGAGGGGTACGTGGACTGGATTTTGAAACAGCAAGGGTCCGCGGACTTCTGTTAATCGGAACCTACTGTACAATGATTCCTGATCTCAGGTCAAGACCCAAAGTTATGGTGTGTGTATGTGATGGGGGTGGGGGTGTGGTTGGGTCTGAGCTAAGGTCTCTATTTGACATTATGATACATATTGGATTGCTGTGAAATGTCATTTACACTTACTTTGTAGCAATTAGTAGCACATTTATGTCATGTTAAAGGCGCCGGAACTGTAGTAGTTGATTTTTGTTGAACTTCGGATTTTAAAATATTTTTTTCATGGGTCGTGGCTTAGTGTCTTGGGTCATATACCATTGTTGGTTTAGGGTCTTGCGTCATCTACAATTGTTGGTTTAGGGTCTTGGGTTATCTACAAGTGTTGGTTTAGGGTCTTGGGTAATCTTCCATTGTTGGTTCAGGCTCTTGGGTCATCTACCATTGTTGGTTTAGGGTCTCGAGTCATCTACCATTGGTTTGTTTAGGGTCATTGGTCACGTAACATTGTTGGTTTAGGGTCATGGGTCACGTAACATCGTTGGTTTAGGGCCGCTTTTAGAAAAGGTTGGGAACCATTGTAGTAAAGGAATGTCCTGGCCAGGCACACCAAGTTTGGAACGGTGACTCAATGATTTCTTTGATCAGCGACTGGCGAGGCCAAACAGGCACATTTGTGGCACGCGCAAGGCACACTGGGATAGGTAATGAAAGATAAAACTGGGCCTGGTGATTGAGGTTGGAACCACTTCCCAAAGTCAGCAACAAATATGGGGACCCAGGGATCCATAGCTAGCAGTCTTCCTCCGGGAGACAGCACAGAATTGCGACAATTAACGTATTATGTTAAGAAAAAAAAAGTAACGAACCCCACATACTTCCACGATAAAAAGGTCAATACAAGGTTCACTTATCTTTCTGAAAATTATTTTATAAAAACTGTCTTATCCTATTTTTTATATGACTATCTCAGTCTGTTTTATAAGACTAAGCTTATGTTTTATAAGACTATCTCAGTCTGTTTTATAAGACTAAGCTTATGTTTTACAAGGCTATCTGTCTGTTTTATAAGACTAAGCCTATGTTTTATAAGACTATCTCAGTCTGTTTTATAAGACTAAGCCTATGTTTTATAATACTAAGCCTATGTTTTATAAGACCCAGCCTGTTTTATAAAGCTAAGCCTATGTTTTATAAGACTCAGCCTATGTCTTATAAGTCTTATAAGACTATCTCAGCCTAGGATCAGTAATTGTTAACACTATTTCCACGAGAAAATGGAGCAGAGGACATTAAAGTGTTTCTGTTTACGAAAGCGTGGGTCGAGAAAGGAGAGTCCCAGTTAGTCTTAAGCTCGGCTTTAAGGCGGAAGAGAAGGCGTGGCTTATGTAAATGAGACACATGCGTCATTATCAAGGGAAATAAACCCAAGTTGAAGTTTTACAAACTGTGTAGGTCATAACATGTTCTCTGTTTTATTTGAAACGTTCACAAACTGTGTTGAAATCAGTGTGTCATGTGTCACTGATCTTTTGTGTGACATTCTTAATTTGTAAAACAGTGTAGTGTTTATCTATCTGTCACACAACACACTTGCCTGTTTATGCACTCGCACGCCATGACAGCCCATATTAACGTGTTAAATTACGAATGATAGCTGAACTTGATCGTATCTTATTTCTACAAACAGGTTATCGGCTGGTGCTGCACTTGATCTACGAGGCCTGACCTGATGTACAGACACTGCTTGTCAAAAAACTGTCACTCTCCGAGGGTTACTATCCGTAACAATATGGCTGTCATTGTCTGGCGGTTACTATTCCTAAAGTTACAGCTGTCATTCTCCAAGAAGTATCAGTGAGAATATGACTGTCACACTTTCAGAGATATTATTCATAAGAAATGTGACTGTTAGAAAGTGCTGTCCCTAAAGTTACACATGCCACCCTCTCTGAGAGATACTGTCCTTAATGTTACACATGTAACTCTCTCTCTCTCTCTCTCAGAGAGAGATACTATCCCTAAAATTACATCTGTCACTCTTTGAGAGAAACTATTCCTAAAGTTACATACCAGGGGTATGTCACTCTCTCTGAAAGATACTATCCCTAAAGTTACACATGTCATTCTCTCTGAGAGATTACTATCCCTAATGTTACATCTGTCACTCTCTGATAGATCCATCCCTAATGTTACACATGTCACTATCTCAAGGATACTATAAATAAGGTTACGCTGTCAGTCCAGGAAGATAAAAGGAGCAAGACCAGCAGTTTAACTTGATATCATCATCACAAAGCGGGAGCCAAGAACTTCAGGTTCTCAGGCTGCAAAGAACATTTGTTGTAGGTTGTGGCTGAGCTGCAAACCTGGCTTCTTGGCACCCGACCCCATGATGTCCCTGATATATCAAAGCAGAAGCAGGACGCTTTACTTCAGGTCCTGAGACTGACTCAAGAAACAAGCTTCTTTGACAGCTTCACCACCCTGTCAGTAAGATTAAGGAGAGGCGGAGTAACACACTTTGACCGCTGCTGATTCGCTGAATCCAATGAAAGCACCGCCCATCTGTAGCAGGCATATTTGTTCCAAAAGTACAAGATAACGCAGCCACACAGATCCTTTCATTCAACATTATGTACATACAGGGCACAAGAAACTGATGTGAACATCTATGACAAGAGTGACTTTTGACACATAAAGAGCAGAATGTAAGACATGCCTGGGAGCCCTTCCTCTTGATCTTCTTCCTTCTATTTTTCCTGTTGTTATAATATTTTCAATGCCCCCTCTTCTCATTGCATGTCCTATGAAAGTACATTGTCTCTCTCTCTCTCTGAATGAGCATAATTGTTCTTGGGATCTACAACAGTGGTTTCCCGTTGCCTTCTGTCGGTTTGTGTACGGACTCTCCGCTAGCCTTTGGACTAAGAAGATCAAGAGGAAGACCAAGAGAAATGATACTGGACAGTCTGAGGGGATGGTGTGAGAGGAGATCACCAACTGAGCTGATGGCCTGCATGAAGGATCGTATACTCTGGAGAAGCATAATAGCCAACGCAAGTCGGCACGGCACCTGATGATGATGATGATGCTTGGGAGCCCACAAATCTCTTCCTTTTGAAAGTGAACTTCTTTGGGATTTTCTTTCCTGCATTACCCTTCATTCATCTCTCTCTCTCCTCTTTCTCTCTCTCTCTCGTTGTGTCACAGTTGTTTCATATTTTCCTTATTTCATTCTTTTTTTTCATCCATTTTCTTTCTATTTCCCTGTGTCACATTATCTTTCTTTGCTACCTTTCTCTATATCACAGTAGCTTTCTCTGTTTTCTTTGTGTAAGTCACATTATCTTTCTTTATTCTCTTTCTATGTCGCATTATCGCTCTTTGTTCTCTTTCTATGTCATATTTGCTTTCTTTCTGTATGTCACACTAGCTTTCTTTGCTCTCTTTCTCTGTCACATTATCTTTCTTTATTCTCTTCCTACTTGTCAAAGTATCTTTGTTTGTTTTTTTCTGTATGTTACATTAGTCTCTTTTGTCCTCTTTCAATGTCACATCATGTATGTTTGTTCTCTTTCTATGCCACATTATCTTTCTGTGTTTCCTTTCTGTCACATTAACTTTCTTTATTTTATTTTTTATATGTCACATTATCTTTCTTCCTTCTCTTTTTATATGTCACATTATCAACCTTTGTTCTCTTTTTATATGTCACACTATCTTTCTTTGTTCTTTTTATATGCCACATCTTTCTTTGTTCTTTTACTACAGATCACAGTATTTCTTGTTATCTTCGCTATTTCTGCATGGCACACTGTCTTTTTTATGCATCTCTCTCTCTCACTCTCTCTCTCACTCTCTCGCTCTCTCTTTCACTCTCTCTCTCTCTTTCTCTCTCTCACTCTCTCTCTCACTCTCTCTCTCTCACTCTCTCTCTCTCTTTCTCTCTCTCACTCTCTCTCACTCTCTCTCACTCTCTCTCTCACTCTCTCTCTCTCTCTCACTGCATGTACGTCTCTCTATCTAACATTACTTATTTTCAGCTCTGTCGGTGTCCCTGCTCCAAACCCCCCCCCCCTTTTCCCTCCAGTTTAAAATCTTATTTCTGTACAGAGTATCAAGGTCATGCACAGCAAACAGAGACAGCCTGTGAGCTTAACAAAGCTCCACTTAAACTGAGTGAAACCAAACCTGGCTTTTCACTGTTCACAAGTGCCTGGTTTCTGAGTTAAATTTGGTGACAAAGGAGAGAGAGAGAGACACAGAGAGAGAGAGAGAGAGAGGGGGGGGGGAGTCGTCTGTGTACAGCCTTTAAATATCAACATTCGAAACAGGCGAGAAAATGGAGCAGGTTAGTTTAGATCTAAATGCCAAAGAGAAGAGAATCTTAATTTTATGTCTTGTTCATCTTTCCTTTCCTTGCTTACTTCAGTCCATGCATTCACACATCCTATAATACTTCCATCCATTCATTCACACATCACATCATACTTCCATCCATTCATTCACACATCCTATAATACTTCCATCCATTCATTCACACATCCTATCATACTTCCATCCATTCATTCATACATCACATCATCCACTCATCCAAACGTAACTCCAGCCATTTTCCTGTCAACATACAATACGTAATAACAGAGTAATCATTGTGTTTGAATGTCCTGGATATTTTCCTAGCTCTTGCCTGCTCACACTCTACAAATATCTCACCATCAGTCCGGAAAACGAAATCATACATGTTGAATTAACATAAAATAAGCAGTACGCTAAACGAGTTTTCACGTGTTAACAATTTATAGATTACTTTGTTCATCTCTCTATTTCTCTCTCTCTCTCACTCCATTACTGAATCAGCCTCGCTGCATCTCTCTCTCTCTCTCTCACTCCATTACTGAATCAGCCTCGCTGCATCTCTCTCTCTCTCTCTCACTCCATTACTGAATCAGCCTCGCTGCATCTCTCTCTCTCTCTCTCTCACTCCATTACTGAATCAGCCTCGCTGCATCTCTCTCTCTCTCTCTCACTCCATTACTGAATCAACCTCGCTGCATCTCTCTCTCTCTCTCTCTCACTCCATTACTGAATCAGCCTCGCTGCATCTCTCTCTCTCTCTCTCTCTCTCTCTCTCTCTCTCTCTCTCATTCCATTACTGAATCAGCCTCGCTGCATCTCTCTCTCTCTCACTCCATTACTGAATCAGCCTCGCTGCATCTCTCTCTCTCTCTCTCTCACTCCATTACTGAATCAGCCTCGCTGCATCTCTCTCTCTCTCTCACTCTCTCTCTCACTCCATTACTGAATCAGCCTCGCTGCATCTCTCTCTCTCTCCTCTCTCCATGACTGAAACAGCTCGCTACAGCACTCTCCCAAGAGCTGAACTTCCTAAAGTAAATACTCGCCGAACTTGAGTCGACCAGACTATGTCAAGCACTCCTATATGTTTGCTTTCTGCAGAGAGACTTCAGTGTGAACGGGGGAATCTTATTGTCACGTCGTCTCGGATACAAAGATAGAAAGTATCCATGATAGATAAGACATGTCACGCTGTCACATTAGCTTTAGTCACATTAGCTCTACTTCGCTGCTTGATGGTCTCACAGCGGCACTGATTTTCATTTCTCTGTAGCTCAAGTTGCAGCGAGGAATAGGATTGTGTTGGACAGAGAGCGGGCTGCTGTTCTTTTACTAACATCCCAGATTAGACACAAGAAGCAATGCATCTTTACAGGATCTGCCTTTGTCGGCCACACACCGTTGGTCAGACAATTCCTTGTGTCCAGGGCCACCCCGAGGAAAGTGGGCGGAGTCTAGGCCAACTCTGATTCGTTGTGTCTGATATGTGCATCATTTCAGGCCAATCACGCTTGCTGTTGTAAAGAACTACAGGCAAAACAACGCCCGGACAGCGGCTGTGACACAACCTTCAAGCAAATGTACAGAAAATTCTAGTTATTGTCGATACAGTGTATGACCTGTTTACGACTTAGTTGCTTGTGTGAAATGTTTGTGGATTGTCACGTTACGTACGGCAGGACTTTCTACATTACAGCAGTCGCCACGTTGTAGAGACAGGACTTTCTACATTGCAGCAGTCACCACGTTGTAGAGACAGGACTTTCTACGTTGCAGCAGTCACCACGTTGTAGAGACAGGACTTTCTACATTGCAGCAGTCGCCACGTTGTAGAGACAGGACTTTCTACATTACAGCAGTCGCCACGTTGTAGAGACAGGACTTTCTACATTGCAGCAGTCGCCATGTTGTAGAGACAGGACTTTCTACATTGCAGCAGTCGCCATGTTGTAGAGACAGGACTTTCTACATTACAGCAGTGCCCACGTTGTAGAGACAGGACTTTCTACATTACAGCAGTGCCCACGTTGTAGAGACAGGACTTTCTACATTACAGCAGTGCCCACGTTGTAGAGACAGGACTTTCTACATTACAGCAGTGCCCACGTTGTAGAGACAGGACTTTCTACATTACAGCAGTGCCCACGTTGTAGAGACAGGACTTTCTACATTACAGCAGTCACCACGTTGTAGAGACAGGACTTTCTACATTACAGCAGTGCCCACGTTGTAGAGACAGGACTTTCTACATTACAGCAGTGCCCACGTTGTAGAGACAGGACTTTCTACATTACAGCAGTGCCCACGTTGTAGAGACAGGACTTTCTACATTACAGCAGTCACCACGTTGTAGAGACAGGACTTTCTACATTACAGCAGTGCCCACGTTGTAGAGACAGGACTTTCTACATTACAGCAGTGCCCACGTTGTAGAGACAGGACTTTCTACGTTACAGCAGTGCCCACGTTGTAGAGACAGGACTTTCTACGTTACAGCAGTGCCCACGTTGTAGAGACAGGACTTTCTACGTTACAGCAGTGCCCACGTTGTAGAGACAGGACTTTCTACGTTACAGCAGTGCCCACGTTGTAGAGACAGGACTTTCTACGTTACAGCAGTGCCCACGTTGTAGAGACAGGACTTTCTACGTTACAGCAGTGCCCACGTTGTAGAGACAGGACTTTCTACATTACAGCAGTGCCCACGCTGTGGACGACAGAAGAAGCAGACAGTGCCCACACTAGCGTGCGTAATTTAGACAAAAGTGCAGGAAGTGTCTGTGCACTTTTAGACAGAAGTGCACAAAATATCCTGTTCGTCGTTTAGACATACGCTTACGAAGTGGCTATGCTTCACTAAGAAGTGCACGTAGACCATATGGGTCACTTAGAGGGATCTTGGGTGTCTTTGGGTCACTTAGAGGTGTCTTGGGTGTCTGTGCGTCGCTTAGAGGTGTCTTGGGTGTCTGTGCGTCGCTTAGAGGTGTCTTGGCTGTCTGTGCGTCGCTTAGAGGTGTCTTGGCTGTCTGTGCGTCGCTTAGAGGTGTCTTGGCTGTCTGCGTCGCTTAGAGGTGTCTTGGGTGTCTGCGTCATTTAGAGGTATCTTGGGTGTCTGTGCGTCACTTGAAAGTGCACTAAGTGTATGTGTCGCTAGCCACAGGAAGGAAACACATTAAGAGGTCAAGGACCGACGCAGCTGGTGACCTTTTATGCAAAATTATTATTAGATTTTGTAAGTGCTAAGCACATCCATCCATCCATCCATCCATCCATCCATCCATCCAAAATGCATATACATACATGTATACGCCCATACATACAACCAGACACATACATACCACTTCACCGCATATCTGTCATTACTAACCACACGTGAGATTTACTCTTGTATCTAAAGCGGATTTAAACTCTTACCATCTCCACTTAAGCACAAGAGGACAGTTGTAAGTGTGCACACTTGAGCACAACACACAGCTAGACTTGGGAAGAGAGGGGAGATTGTGGGGGGTGGGGTTGGGGGGAGAAATAGAAATCACATACAACTAGGGCAGAAGAAACCATATACTAGGGTACGGAAACCACATAGGACCAAGGCATAAGAACCCCATACAACTAGGGTACATGAACCACATACAACTAGGGTACATGAACCACATACAACTAGGGTACATGAACCACATACAACTAGGGCACAGGAATCATATACGACCAGAGTACAGAAACTACATATGACCATTGCACAGGAACAACATACAACTAGAGCACAGGAAGCATATACGACTAGGGCACAGAAACCACATACGACCAAAACTTCGGCCTCCCACCCCCACCCCCCAAGGCTATCTCAAAGTTTCATGTGCTCCTCAGAGAAGTCCCCTGCTACTTTGTTACTGCATACAAGGCACTGATCGTCTTGCTAACTATATCTCACCACAATCTACTAACTAGATATCACCACAATCTACTAACTAGATATCACCACAATCTACTAACTAGATATCACCACAATCTACTAACTAGATATCACCACAATCTACTAACTAGATATCACCACAATCTACTAACTAGATATCACCACAATCTACTAACTAGATCTCACCACAACCTGCTAACTAGATCTCACCACAACCTACTAACTAGATCTCACCACAATCTACTAACTAGATCTCACCACAATCTACTAACTAGATCTCACCACAATCTACTAACTAGATCTCACCACAATCTACTAACTAGATATCACCACAGTCTACTAACTAGATATCACCACAATCTACTAACTAGATCTCACCACAACTTGCTAACTAGATCTCACCACAATCTACTAACTAGATCTCACCACAACCTGCTAACTAGATCTCACCACAACCTACTAACTAGATCTCACCACAACTTGCTAACTAGATCTCACCACAATCTACTAACTAGATCTCACCACAATCTACTAACTAGATCTCACCACAATCTACTAACTAGATCTCACCACAACTTGCTAACTAGATCTCACCACAACCTACTAACTAGATCTCACCACAACCTGCTAACTAGATCTCACCACAATCTACTAACTAGATCTCACCACAACCTGCTAACTAGATCTCACCACAACCTACTAACTAGATCTCACCACAACTTGCTAACTAGATCTCACCACAACCTGCTAACTAGATCTCACCACAACCTGCTAACTAGATCTCACCACAACTTGCTAACTAGATCTCACCACAACCTGCTAACTAGATATCACCACAATCTACTAACTAGATCTCACCACAACTTGCTAACTAGATCTCACCACAACTTGCTAACTAGATCTCATAAAAACCTGCTAACTAGATCTCACCACAACCTACTAACTAGATGTTACCACAATCTACTAACTAGATGTTACCACAACCTGCTAACTAGATCTCACCACAACCTGCTAACTAGATCTCACCACAACCTGCTAACTAGATCTCACCACAGCAGTGCCCACGTTGTAGAGACAGGACTTTCTACGTTACAGCAGTGCCCACGTTGTAGAGACAGGACTTTCTACGTTACAGCAGTGCCCACGTTGTAGAGACAGGACTTTCTACGTTACAGCAGTGCCCACGTTGTAGAGACAGGACTTTCTACGTTACAGCAGTGCCCACGTTGTAGAGACAGGACTTTCTACGTTACAGCAGTGCCCACGTTGTAGAGACAGGACTTTCTACGTTACAGCAGTGCCCACGTTGTAGAGACAGGACTTTCTACATTACAGCAGTGCCCACGCTGTGGACGACAGAAGAAGCAGACAGTGCCCACACTAGCGTGCGTAATTTAGACAAAAGTGCAGGAAGTGTCTGTGCACTTTTAGACAGAAGTGCACAAAATATCCTGTTCGTCGTTTAGACATACGCTTACGAAGTGGCTATGCTTCACTAAGAAGTGCACGTAGACCATATGGGTCACTTAGAGGGATCTTGGGTGTCTTTGGGTCACTTAGAGGTGTCTTGGGTGTCTGTGCGTCGCTTAGAGGTGTCTTGGGTGTCTGTGCGTCGCTTAGAGGTGTCTTGGCTGTCTGTGCGTCGCTTAGAGGTGTCTTGGCTGTCTGTGCGTCGCTTAGAGGTGTCTTGGCTGTCTGCGTCGCTTAGAGGTGTCTTGGGTGTCTGCGTCATTTAGAGGTATCTTGGGTGTCTGTGCGTCACTTGAAAGTGCACTAAGTGTATGTGTCGCTAGCCACAGGAAGGAAACACATTAAGAGGTCAAGGACCGACGCAGCTGGTGACCTTTTATGCAAAATTATTATTAGATTTTGTAAGTGCTAAGCACATCCATCCATCCATCCATCCATCCATCCATCCATCCAAAATGCATATACATACATGTATACGCCCATACATACAACCAGACACATACATACCACTTCACCGCATATCTGTCATTACTAACCACACGTGAGATTTACTCTTGTATCTAAAGCGGATTTAAACTCTTACCATCTCCACTTAAGCACAAGAGGACAGTTGTAAGTGTGCACACTTGAGCACAACACACAGCTAGACTTGGGAAGAGAGGGGAGATTGTGGGGGGTGGGGTTGGGGGGAGAAATAGAAATCACATACAACTAGGGCAGAAGAAACCATATACTAGGGTACGGAAACCACATAGGACCAAGGCATAAGAACCCCATACAACTAGGGTACATGAACCACATACAACTAGGGTACATGAACCACATACAACTAGGGTACATGAACCACATACAACTAGGGCACAGGAATCATATACGACCAGAGTACAGAAACTACATATGACCATTGCACAGGAACAACATACAACTAGAGCACAGGAAGCATATACGACTAGGGCACAGAAACCACATACGACCAAAACTTCGGCCTCCCACCCCCACCCCCCAAGGCTATCTCAAAGTTTCATGTGCTCCTCAGAGAAGTCCCCTGCTACTTTGTTACTGCATACAAGGCACTGATCGTCTTGCTAACTATATCTCACCACAATCTACTAACTAGATATCACCACAATCTACTAACTAGATATCACCACAATCTACTAACTAGATATCACCACAATCTACTAACTAGATATCACCACAATCTACTAACTAGATATCACCACAATCTACTAACTAGATATCACCACAATCTACTAACTAGATCTCACCACAACCTGCTAACTAGATCTCACCACAACCTACTAACTAGATCTCACCACAATCTACTAACTAGATCTCACCACAATCTACTAACTAGATCTCACCACAATCTACTAACTAGATATCACCACAATCTACTAACTAGATATCACCACAGTCTACTAACTAGATATCACCACAATCTACTAACTAGATCTCACCACAACTTGCTAACTAGATCTCACCACAATCTACTAACTAGATCTCACCACAACCTGCTAACTAGATCTCACCACAACCTACTAACTAGATCTCACCACAACTTGCTAACTAGATCTCACCACAATCTACTAACTAGATCTCACCACAATCTACTAACTAGATCTCACCACAATCTACTAACTAGATCTCACCACAACTTGCTAACTAGATCTCACCACAACCTACTAACTAGATCTCACCACAACCTGCTAACTAGATCTCACCACAATCTACTAACTAGATCTCACCACAACCTGCTAACTAGATCTCACCACAACCTACTAACTAGATCTCACCACAACTTGCTAACTAGATCTCACCACAACCTGCTAACTAGATCTCACCACAACCTGCTAACTAGATCTCACCACAACTTGCTAACTAGATCTCACCACAACCTGCTAACTAGATATCACCACAATCTACTAACTAGATCTCACCACAACTTGCTAACTAGATCTCACCACAACTTGCTAACTAGATCTCATAAAAACCTGCTAACTAGATCTCACCACAACCTACTAACTAGATGTTACCACAATCTACTAACTAGATGTTACCACAACCTGCTAACTAGATCTCACCACAACCTGCTAACTAGATCTCACCACAACCTGCTAACTAGATCTCACCACAACCTACTAACTAGATCTCACCACAACCTACTAACTAGATCTCACCACAACCTACTAACTAGATGTTACCACAACCTACTAACTAGATGTTACCACAACCTACTAACTAGATCTCACCACAACCTACTAACTAGATCTCACCACAACCTACTAACTAGATGTTACCACAACCTACTAACTAGATGTTACCACAACCTACTAACTAGATCTCACCACAACCTACTAACTAGATGTTACCACAACCTACTAACTAGATGTTACCACAACCTAATAACTAGATCTCAGCACAACCTACTAACTAGATGTTACCACAACCTACTAACTAGATGTTACCACAACCTAATAACTAGATCTCAGCACAACCTACTAACTAGATGTTACCATAACCTACTAACTAGATCTCACCACAACCTACTAACTAGATCTCACCACAACCTACTAGATATCACCACAATCTACTAACTAGATATCACCACAATCTACTAACTAGATCTCACCACAACCTGCTAACTAGATCTCACCACAACCTACTAACTAGATCTCACCACAATCTACTAACTAGATCTCACCACAATCTACTAACTAGATCTCACCACAATCTACTAACTAGATCTCACCACAATCTACTAACTAGATATCACCACAGTCTACTAACTAGATATCACCACAATCTACTAACTAGATCTCACCACAACTTGCTAACTAGATCTCACCACAATCTACTAACTAGATCTCACCACAACCTGCTAACTAGATCTCACCACAACCTACTAACTAGATCTCACCACAACTTGCTAACTAGATCTCACCACAATCTACTAACTAGATCTCACCACAATCTACTAACTAGATCTCACCACAATCTACTAACTAGATCTCACCACAACTTGCTAACTAGATCTCACCACAACCTACTAACTAGATCTCACCACAACCTGCTAACTAGATCTCACCACAATCTACTAACTAGATCTCACCACAACCTGCTAACTAGATCTCACCACAACCTACTAACTAGATCTCACCACAACTTGCTAACTAGATCTCACCACAACCTGCTAACTAGATCTCACCACAACCTGCTAACTAGATCTCACCACAACTTGCTAACTAGATCTCACCACAACCTGCTAACTAGATATCACCACAATCTACTAACTAGATCTCACCACAACTTGCTAACTAGATCTCACCACAACTTGCTAACTAGATCTCATAAAAACCTGCTAACTAGATCTCACCACAACCTACTAACTAGATGTTACCACAATCTACTAACTAGATGTTACCACAACCTGCTAACTAGATCTCACCACAACCTGCTAACTAGATCTCACCACAACCTGCTAACTAGATCTCACCACAACCTACTAACTAGATCTCACCACAACCTACTAACTAGATCTCACCACAACCTACTAACTAGATGTTACCACAACCTACTAACTAGATGTTACCACAACCTACTAACTAGATCTCACCACAACCTACTAACTAGATCTCACCACAACCTACTAACTAGATGTTACCACAACCTACTAACTAGATGTTACCACAACCTACTAACTAGATCTCACCACAACCTACTAACTAGATGTTACCACAACCTACTAACTAGATGTTACCACAACCTAATAACTAGATCTCAGCACAACCTACTAACTAGATGTTACCACAACCTACTAACTAGATGTTACCACAACCTAATAACTAGATCTCAGCACAACCTACTAACTAGATGTTACCATAACCTACTAACTAGATCTCACCACAACCTACTAACTAGATCTCACCACAACCTACTAGATGTTACCACAACCTATTAACTAGATCTCGCCACAACCTACTAACTAGATGTTACCACAACCTACTAACTAGATGTTACCACAACCTACTAACTAGATCTCACCACAACCTACTAACTAGATCTCACCACAACCTACTAAATAGATGTTACCACAACCTGCTAACTAGATCTCACCCCCCTGTGTGCCCAATTCTTAACCCTTTTGAAATAAAGATCAGTCAATCAATCAATCACCACAACCTGCGAACTAGATCTCACTACAACCTGCTAACTAGATCTCACCAATTAGAATATTTTAAAGGGCGGTTTAAATACTTGTAGTACTCTGAACTGCAACGGTCGTAGTAGCCATGGCAACGGTAGCAGGAACTACAATAGAACGAATAGTAACTTCAGTAAAAGTAAAACCGTTTTTCGTACTTGTGGAAGAGGATCATGATGATGATTGCCGTGAGACTAGTACCTTCAAGCCAGAGGGTAAACACGCGTGTCTGGTGTTCGGTGGTAACAAAAAGGTGACCAAGAACGAGGTGTAGGGGGATGGGCGGAGGACGATAATACATTAAAAGAAGAATATGTTGATCTTCTCCCCCCCCCCTTTTTTTCTTCCCCTCCCCCCACCCCCCACCCCATACACACACTGTTTCCTATACCAGGATGCGCCTGCCTGTAGCGCAGTTCTGGTATCAGTTAAGTGTTTGAAAATACAGAGCAGTGAAGTCACAGAACTGCTGGCCAAAGCCATATAACACATTTTCTTAGTTCACAGACTTACAGTAGCTCACAGACTTACAGTAGTTCACAGACTTTCAGTAGTTCACAGACTTACAGTAGCTCACAGACTTGCAATAATTCACAAATTTAAAGTAGTTCGTAGACTGACACAGTTACTAGATAGTTATTTCACAGACTTATAGTACCTTACATATTTACAGTAGTTCACAGAGTAATTCACAGACTTACATTCTACAGTAGTTCACAGACTTACAGTAGTTCACAGATTTACAGTTTACAGGCTTAAAGTAGTTCACATATTTACAGTAGTTCACAGACTTACAGTAGTTCACAGGCTTACAACAGATCACAGATTTACAACAGATCACAGACTTACAACAGTTGACAGACTTACAATAGATCACAGACTTACGGTAGTTCACAGACTTACAATAGATCACAGACGTACAGTAGTTCATAGACTTACAATAGATCACAAACTTACAGTAGTTCATAGACTTACAACAGATCACAGACTTACAGTAGTTCACAGACTTACAACAGATCACAGATTTACAACAGATCACAGACTTACAACAGTTGACAGACTTACAATAGATCACAGACTTACGGTAGTTCACAGACTTACAATAGATCACAGACGTACAGTAGTTCATAGACTTACAACAGATCACAAACTTACATTAGTTCATAGACTTACAACAGATCACAGACTTACAGTAGTTCACAGACTTACAGTAGCTCACAGACTTACAACAGTTGACAGACTTACAACAGATCACAGACTTACAACAATTGACAGACTTACAATAGATCACAGACTTAAGTAGTTCAAACAAAAACCAACTTACCTTCAGGAAAGAAACAAAAAAAAAGCACCAAGCTCCACCGACGGCAACAGTACAACGAGACCAGTAACGAGCGATCTAAGTAAGCAAACTTGTAGAACTCTGAACTTCTACCCTGAAAAGATCTACTTATTTAGACACCTGTCCTAGGTGTAATGTAGCTTTACTGCGCCCTGGCCAGAAATTAAAAGCCTGTAACAGAGTGGGAGTGGACAGTGTCAGAAAGTCGCGTGGGATCTACTTTTCGAAATACGCCGGTTAATACCGCGAGAGAAGGCGGGGCCAAGTGTCGGATGTGTGAGGTCAGAGGTCGCCGTCGGGTTCTGGGCCGCGTGCACAGCGGGTCTGCGTGACGGGTTACATTTTCTCGCGGCTTCTTCTTTCAACTTTTCTCACCAGACTCTCCTCGGAGAGGCAGGAGAAGATTCCTTTCTTCCGCTGTTGGAAGCCCGGCCAGACTACTCAGCTGTAGCTTTCTTTCAAGGAATCTCCCATGTTTTTTTTTTTTTCCCTCGTGCCCGCACTCTTGCTGTGCAGTGTTGTCCTCATTTCTTACAGTGTTGACAAAAACTAGTTAACCATTTACATATTGGGGGTGGTGGGGGTTGGGTGGGGTGGGATCCGGCCGCTGCATCGTTCCTGAGCCTGGAAAGTTTTCCATGTTTTAGGGTGAGCCCGAAAAGCTTAGGGAGCCCGTAGTGGCTGAAAGCAAGAAAGGGTGGGGGCAAGGGGGCCCGTAGTGGCTGAAAGCAAGAAAGGGTGGGGGCAAGGGGGCCCGTAGTGGCTGAAAGCAATAAAGGGTGGGGGCAAGGGGGCCCGTAGTGGCTGAAAGTAAGCAAGGGTGGGGGCACGGGGGCCCGTAGTGGCTGAAAGCAAGCAAGGGTGGGGGCACGGGGGCCCGTAGTGGCTGAAAGCAAGAAAGGGTGGGGGCACGGGGGCCCGTAGTGGCTGAAAGCAAGAAAGGGTGGGGGCACGGGGGCCCGTAGTGAATGAAAGCAAGTAAGGGTGGGGGGCACGGGGGCCCGTAGTGAATGAAAGCAAGTAAAGGTGGGGGCATGGAGGCCCGTAGTGGGTGAAAACTAGCGGGGGTGGGGGCACGGGGGTCTGTAGTGAGTTAAAACTAGCGGGGGTGGGGGCACGGGGGTCTGTAGTGAGTTAAAACTAGCGGGGGTGGGGGCACGGGGGTCTGTAGTGAGTTAAAACTAGCGGGGGTGGGGGCACAGGGGTCTGTAGTGGGTGAAAACTAGCGGGGGAAGGGGCCCACAGGAAGACTGCTTTGCGATAAAATTTGCGTCGCATACAGTGGGCAAAGTGTAACTTCTTGGATATGTTTGAAATCTTGGCGTTCTGGCAGATGATGTCATGGTGACGGTGTTGTAATATAAACATAGACCACAAGATGACGGTGATGATGTCGTTACAAACATAGACCACAAGATGACGGTGATGATGTCGTGGTGACGGTGTTGTAATATAAACATAGACCACAAGATGACGGTGATGATGTCGTTACAAACATAGACCACAAGATGACGGTGATCATGTCGTTACAAACATAGACCACAAGATGACGGTGATGATGTCGTTACAAACATAGACCACAAGATGACGGTGATCATGTCGTTACAAACATAGACCACAAGATGACGGTGATCATGTCGTTACAAACATAGACCACAAGATGACGGTGATGATGTCGTTACAAACATAGACCACAAGATGACGGTGATGATGTCGTTACAGACATAGACCACAGGATGACGGTGATGATGTCGTTACAAACATAGACCACAGGATGACGGTGATCATGTCGTGGTGACGGTATTGTAACACAAACATAGACCACAAGGTGACCGCGATCGATGACTGGTGATATTGTCGGGGCCGGCGAAACAGAACTGGTCAAGACCCTGACCTCACATTTTCGTAGCATCTCTTGAAGCTCTGATGAGGTCCTGCAAGCCGTGTATTACAAAGAAAGACAGAGCAGCGGCTTCTACGGTGGCGGAGCGTGGCGAGAAGCTTGCCCCTTGGGCCACACCGAGGACTTTACTCGCGCCATGGGCCACACCCAGGACTTTACTCGAGCCATGGGCCACACCCAGGACTTTATTCGAGCCATGGGCCACACCGAGGACTTTACTCGAGCAATGGGCCAAACCCAGAACTTTACTCGAGCCATGGGCCAAACCCAGGACTTTAGTCGAGCCATGGCCAAACCCAGGACTTTAGTCGAGCTATGAGCCACACCCAGAACTTTACTCGAGCTATGTGCCAAACCCAGGACTTTATTCAAGCTATGGGCCACACCCAGAACTTTACTCGAGCTATGGGCCAAACCCATTACTTTAGTCAAGCTATGGGCCACACCCAGAACTTTACTCGAGCTATGGGCAACACCCAGAACTTTACTCGAGCCATGGGCCACACCCAGAACTTTACTCGAGCTATGGGCCAAACCCAGGACTTTACTCGAGCTATGGGTCAAACCTACGACTTTACTCGAGCCATGGGTAACACCCAGAACTTTACTTGAGCCATGGGCAACACCCAGAACTTTACTCTAGCTATGGGCCAAACCCAGGACTTTACTCGAGCTATGGGTCAAACCTAGGACTTTACTCAAGCCATGGGTAACACCCAGAACTTTACTCGAGTCATGGGCCACAACCAGGACTTTAGTCGAGCCATGGGCCACACCCAGAACTTTACTCGAGTCATGGGCGACACCCAGAACTTTACTCGAGTCATGGGCAACACCCAAGACTTTAGTCGCGCCATGGGCCACACCCAGAACTTTACTCGAGCTATGGGCCAAACCCAGAACTTTACTCGAGCTATGGGCCAAACCCAGGACTTTACTCTAGCTATGGGCCACACCCAGAACTTTACTCGCGCCATGGGCCACACCCAGAAATTTACTCGAGCTATGGGCCACACTCAGAACTTTACTCGAGCCATATGCCAAACCCAGGACTTTACTCGAGCCATGGGCCACACTCAGAACTTTACTCGAGCTATGGGCCAAACCCAGGATTTTACTCTAGCTATGGGCCAAACCCAGGACTTTACACGAGCCATGGGCCACACCGAGGACTTTACTCGAGCAATGGGCCAAACCCAGAACTTTACTCGAGTCATGGGCCACACCCAGGACTTTACTCGCGTCATGGGCCAAACCCAGGACTTTAGTCGAGCTATGGGCCAAACCCAGGACTTTACTCGAGCTATGGGCCAAACCCAGGACTTACCATGAGCCATGGGCCACACCGAGGACTTTACTCGAGCCATGGGCCAAACCCAGGAATTTAGTCGAGCAATGGCCAAACCCAGGACTTTACTCGAGCTATGAGCCACACCCAGAACTTTACTCGAGCTATGGGCCAAACCCAGGACTTTATTCAAGCTATGGGTCACACCCAGAACTTTATTAGAGCCATGGGCCACACTCAGAACTTTACTCGAGCCATGGGCCAAACCTAGGACTTTAGTCGAGCTATGGGCCAAACCCAGGACTTTAGTGAAGATATGGGGCACACCCAGAACTTTACTCGAGCTATGGGCCAAACCCAGAACTTTACTCGAGCTATGGGCCAAACCTAGAACTTTACTCGAGCTATGGGCTAAACCCAGGACTTTACTCGAGCTATGGGCCAAACCCAGGACTTTACATGAGCCATGGGCCACACCGAGGACTTTACTCGAGCCATGGGCCAAACCCAGGACTTTAGTCGAGCCATGGCCAAACCCAGGACTTTAGTCGAGCTATGAGCCACACCCAGAACTTTACTCGAGCTATGTGCCAAACCCAGGACTTTATTCAAGCTATGGGCCACACCCAGAACTTTACTCGAGCTATGGGCCAAACCCAGAACTTTAGTCAAGCTATGGGCCACACCCAGAACTTTACTCGAGCTATGGGCAACACCCAGAACTTTACTCGAGCCATGGGCCACACCCAGAACTTTACTCGAGCTATGGGCCAAACCCAGGACTTTACTCGAGCTATGGGTCAAACCTACGACTTTACTCGAGCCATGGGTAACACCCAGAACTTTACTTGAGCCATGGGCAACACCCAGAACTTTACTCTAGCTATGGGCCAAACCCAGGACTTTACTCGAGCTATGGGTCAAACCTAGGACTTTACTCAAGCCATGGGTAACACCCAGAACTTTACTCGAGTCATGGGCCACAACCAGGACTTTAGTCGAGCCATGGGCCACACCCAGAACTTTACTCGAGTCATGGGCGACACCCAGAACTTTACTCGAGTCATGGGCAACACCCAAGACTTTAGTCGCGCCATGGGCCACACCCAGAACTTTACTCGCGCCATGGGCCACACCCAGAACTTTACTCGAGCTATGGGCTAAACCCAGAACTTTACTCGAGCTATGGGCCAAACCCAGAACTTTACTCGAGCTATGGGCCAAACCTAGAACTTTACTCGAGCTATGGGCCACATCTAGAACTTTACTCGAGTATGGGCCACACCCAGAACTTTACTCGAGCCATGGGCCAAACCCAGAACTGTACTCGAGCCATGGGATAACCCCAGAACTTTACTCGAGCTATGTGCCAAACCCAGAAATTTACTCGATCTATGGGCCAGACCCAGAACTTTACTCGAGCTATGGGCCAAACCCAGAACTTTACTCTAGCTATGGGCCAAACCCAGGACTTTACTCGAGCCGTGGCCACACCCAGAACTTTACTCGAGCTATGGGCCAAACTCATAACTTTACTCGAGCTATTGGCCAAACCCAGGACTTTAGTCGAGGCATGGGCCAAACCCAGGACTTTACTCGAGCCATAGGCCAAACCCAAGACTTTACTCGAGCCATAGGCCAAACCCAGGACTTTAGTCGAGCCATAGGCCAAACCCAGGACTTTAGTCGAGCTATGGGCCAAACCCAGGACTTTAGTCGAGCCATGGCCAAACCCAGGACTTTACTCGAGCCATGGCCAAACCCAGGACTTTACTCGAGCCATTGTGAAAAGCACTTTCTATCCTACTCGGTGCACATGCTTGAAGATTACCATGGCGCTGTCTGCAAGTTAGAGAATGTTGTAGCTACAAGAAGCTGAGGATGTAACTCTGGGATAATCTGGGGGTGAGTTCCTTCGGCCGCTGAAGCGAATATAAGCCAGGGGTTCTGAAAGCAAAAGTACTAAGCAACAGGAAAACCGCTTGATACTTGAGAGAAATGAAAACAGTGATAGAAGCAAACGTCTGCCGGGCTTGTCAAAGAAAATGTGCCCTCAGAAGATGAGGATGAGTTGAGGAAATTGGAAGTGACAAAGATGGAGTGTTGAAGGAGGAAAAAGGATTTTTTTTTTTTGCGTGTGAAGGGAGATCATTCACAAAAAAAGATAAGATGGAGAAAAGAAGAGAAAATATCTAGAGCAAAAGGGAGGAAAGAGCGAGAGAGTTTTTATCTGGAGAAGAGAAGAGATCGTTCTGAGAGAGAAAGAGAGAGAGAGAGAAGGAGAGAGAAAGGGGGAGAGGGAGAGAAGGGGGAAGAGGGAGAGAGACAGGGAGAGAAAAAGAGGAATAAGAGTGGAGAGAGAGAGGGAGAGGGGAGAGAGAGGGCAGGAGAGGAAGAGATAAAGAGAGCGAAGGAGAGAAAGAGGGAGAGAGAGAGGAAGGAGAGAGAGGGAGAGATAAAGAGAGCGATGGAGAGAAAGAGGGAGAGAGAGGGAGAGAGAGAAGAGAGAGAGGGAGAGGAGAGAGAGAGAGAAGAAAAAAATGATTGACATACGATGCAGACAACGTAGCTCGCAAGCACTGAAGCTAGCTTCCGCTCAGACCATTAACATCAAACATTTAGTCAGTAAATCTGCTACAAAGTATAAAGATGCAGTCATATGAGTACGCGCTTCCGTGTATACAGGACGTATGTGTATATGTAAGGCAGGTAGATGACAAGGTAGATGAAAGTATTCTTACATAGACTGTGTGTGTATGTGTTTAGTAATCTTTCATCCTATATTACGTATTTATTTATGTTAGTACATGCGTATGATGCTGACTTATGTTTGTTTATGTATGTTGTTATATCGTTACTTAGTGTATGTGTGTGTTGTTATATTATAACACACACACATATAAAACACATATTTAACACAATGTTATATATAACACATTGTTATATGAATAACACATATATAACACATTGTTATATGTATAATATATAACACATAAAAAGCACGCTGTTATATGTATAACACATATATACAACACACCTAAAGCTCATTGTTATATGTAACACTAATAACATTGCACAAGATGTTTCTCCTTTCTATGAAAGCTGCTCTGACTTGGTCTATTCTGTTCTTGACTTTAGAGATGTCATCTTCCACCAGGTGTTCCTGTAGCACACATATGTTTCGATGTATGCTCTTCTAACTTGTTCCTTCCAGTCAGAAATCAGGATTGTACGTACAAAAAAAAACAGTCAGAGGTTAGTAACATATACAGGAAAAAAAACACAGTCAGAGGTTAGTAACAGATAAAGAAAAAAAACAGTCAGATGTTAGTAACATATACAGAAAAAAACACAGTCAGAGGTTAGTAACATATACAGAAAAAAACAGTCAGAGGTTAGTAACATATACAGAAAAAAACACAGTCAGAGGTTAGTAACAGATAAAGAAAACAAAAACAGTCAGAGTTTAGTAACAGATAAAGAAAAAAACACAGTCAGAGGTTAGTAACATATACAGAAAAAAAAACAGTGAGAGGTTAGTAACATATACAGAAAAAAAACACAGTCGAGCTATGTGCCAAACCCAGAAATTTACTCGATCTATGGGCCAGACCCAGAACTTTACTCGAGCTATGGGCCAAACCCAGAACTTTACTCTAGCTATGGGCCAAACCCAGGACTTTACTCGAGCCGTGGCCACACCCAGAACTTTACTCGAGCTATGGGCCAAACTCATAACTTTACTCGAGCTATTGGCCAAACCCAGGACTTTAGTCGAGGCATGGGCCAAACCCAGGACTTTACTCGAGCCATAGGCCAAACCCAAGACTTTACTCGAGCCATAGGCCAAACCCAGGACTTTAGTCGAGCCATAGGCCAAACCCAGGACTTTAGTCGAGCTATGGGCCAAACCCAGGACTTTAGTCGAGCCATGGGCCAAACCCAGGACTTTACTCGAGCCATGGCCAAACCCAGGACTTTACTCGAGCCATTGTGAAAAGCACTTTCTATCCTACTCGGTGCACATGCTTGAAGATTACCATGGCGCTGTCTGCAAGTTAGAGAATGTTGTAGCTACAAGAAGCTGAGGATGTAACTCTGGGATAATCTGGGGGTGAGTTCCTTCGGCCGCTGAAGCGAATATAAGCCAGGGGTTCTGAAAGCAAAAGTACTAAGCAACAGGAAAACCGCTTGATACTTGAGAGAAATGAAAACAGTGATAGAAGCAAACGTCTGCCGGGCTTGTCAAAGAAAATGTGCCCTCAGAAGATGAGGATGAGTTGAGGAAATTGGAAGTGACAAAGATGGAGTGTTGAAGGAGGAAAAAGGATTTTTTTTTTTTGCGTGTGAAGGGAGATCATTCACAAAAAAAGATAAGATGGAGAAAAGAAGAGAAAATATCTAGAGCAAAAGGGAGGAAAGAGCGAGAGAGTTTTTATCTGGAGAAGAGAAGAGATCGTTCTGAGAGAGAAGAGAGAGAGAGAGAAGGAGAGAGAAAGGGGGAGAGGGAGAGAAGGGGGAAGAGGGAGAGAGACAGGGAGAGAAAAAGAGGAATAAGAGTGGAGAGAGAGAGGGAGAGGGGAGAGAGAGGGCAGGAGAGGAAGAGATAAAGAGAGCGAAGGAGAGAAAGAGGGAGAGAGAGAGGAAGGAGAGAGAGGGAGAGATAAAGAGAGCGATGGAGAGAAAGAGGGAGAGAGAGGGAGAGAGAGAAGAGAGAGAGGGAGAGGAGAGAGAGAGAGAAGAAAAAAATGATTGACATACGATGCAGACAACGTAGCTCGCAAGCACTGAAGCTAGCTTCCGCTCAGACCATTAACATCAAACATTTAGTCAGTAAATCTGCTACAAAGTATAAAGATGCAGTCATATGAGTACGCGCTTCCGTGTATACAGGACGTATGTGTATATGTAAGGCAGGTAGATGACAAGGTAGATGAAAGTATTCTTACATAGACTGTGTGTGTATGTGTTTAGTAATCTTTCATCCTATATTACGTATTTATTTATGTTAGTACATGCGTATGATGCTGACTTATGTTTGTTTATGTATGTTGTTATATCGTTACTTAGTGTATGTGTGTGTTGTTATATTATAACACACACACATATAAAACACATATTTAACACAATGTTATATATAACACATTGTTATATGAATAACACATATATAACACATTGTTATATGTATAATATATAACACATAAAAAGCACGCTGTTATATGTATAACACATATATACAACACACCTAAAGCTCATTGTTATATGTAACACTAATAACATTGCACAAGATGTTTCTCCTTTCTATGAAAGCTGCTCTGACTTGGTCTATTCTGTTCTTGACTTTAGAGATGTCATCTTCCACCAGGTGTTCCTGTAGCACACATATGTTTCGATGTATGCTCTTCTAACTTGTTCCTTCCAGTCAGAAATCAGGATTGTACGTACAAAAAAAACAGTCAGAGGTTAGTAACATATACAGGAAAAAAAACACAGTCAGAGGTTAGTAACAGATAAAGAAAAAAAACAGTCAGATGTTAGTAACATATACAGAAAAAAACACAGTCAGAGGTTAGTAACATATACAGAAAAAAACAGTCAGAGGTTAGTAACATATACAGAAAAAAACACAGTCAGAGGTTAGTAACAGATAAAGAAAACAAAAACAGTCAGAGTTTAGTAACAGATAAAGAAAAAAACACAGTCAGAGGTTAGTAACATATACAGAAAAAAAAACAGTGAGAGGTTAGTAACATATACAGAAAAAAAACACAGTCAGAGGTTAGTAACATATACAGAAAAAAAAACAGTCAGAGGTTAGTAACAGATAAAGAAAAAAACACAGTCAGAGGTTAGTAACAGATAAAGAAAAAAAAACAGTCAGAGGTTAGTAACATATACAGAAAAAAAAACCAGTCAGAGGTTAGTAACATATACAGAAAAAAACACAGTCAGAGGTTAGTAACATATACAGAAAAAAAAACAGTCAGAGGTTAGTAACAGATAAAGAAAAAAACACAGTCAGAAGTTAGTAACAGATAAAGAAAAAAACACAGTCAGAGGTTAGGAACAGATAAAGAAAAAAACACAGTCAGAGGTTAGTAACGTATACAGAAAAAAAAACAGTCAGAGGTTAGTAACAGATAAAGAAAAAAAACACAGTCAGAGGTTAGTAACATATACAGAAAAAAAACGTAGTCAGAGGTTAGTAACATATACAGAAAAAAACACAGTCAGAGGTTAGTAACAGATAAAGAAAAAAAACAGTCAGAGGTTAGTAACATATACAGAAAAAAAACACAGTCAGAGGTTAGTAACATATACAGAAAAAAAACACAGTCAGAGGTTAGTAACAGATAAAGAAAAAAAAACACAGTGAGAGGTTAGTAACATATACAGAAAAAAAACACAGTCAGAGGTTAGTAACAGATAAAGAAAAAAAAACACAGTCAGAGGTTAGTAACATATACAGAAAAAAAACACAGTCAGAGGTTAGTAACAGATAAAGAAAAAAAACACAGTCAGAGGTTAGGAACATATACAAAAAAAACACAATCATAAGTTAGGAATAGATAAAGAAAAAAAAAACAGTCAGAAGTTAGGAACAGATAAAGAAAAAAAAAACAGTCAGAAGTTAGGAATAGATAAAGAAAAAAAAACAGTCAGAAGTTAGGAACAGATAAAGAAAAAAAACAGTCAGAAGTTAGGAACAGATAGAAAAAAACAGTCAGAAGTTAGGAACAGATAAAGAAAAAAAACAGTCAGAAGTTAGGAACAGATAGAAAAAAACAGTCAGAAGTTAGGAACAGATAAAGAAAAAAAACAGTCAGAAGTTAGGAACAGATAAAAAATAAACAGTCAGAAGTTAGGAACAGATAAAGAAAAAAACAGTCAGAAGTTAGGAACAGATAAAGAAAAAAAAACAGTCAGAAGTTAGGAACAGATAAAGAAAAAAACAGTCAGAAGTTAGGAACAGATAAAGAAAAAAAAAACAGTCAGAAGTTAGGAACAGATAAAGAAAAAAACACAGTCAGAAGTTAGGAACAGATAGAAAAAAAAATCTTGTGCTACAGAGTCCGATGGCTGGGGTGTGGTAAGAAGTCGGAAACTCTTCCCACAGCCTTGAATGAGTTCTATTTTGTATCAGAAAACACACAAACACACATACTTGAACAAAAACAAACAATCAACAAAGAAGCAACATTTTAATAATAATAATAATAATAATAAACAGAGTATAAAATACCTTAGGAAAGCTAAATCTGAGAAAGACTATGAAGAAACAGGAAACTTTTAATGATATTTTTAACAAATGGTGGAACAGCTCAACCAAGCTATTTCTATATTTAAAACAGACGAAGAAAAGGAGGCAGAATGTGGAGTTTCCCCGCTAGTTTAGCCTTGTCCTAATTTCTTCCACACTTTTTTCATAAGAAAAAAGAAACAAAACCACACACGCAGAAAGAAAACTACAGGGGGAAAAAAAGCACATACCCTTCAGCTTTCTTCATTCTGCTTTTAAGAGTCAGTTGTGATGAAATCTGGAAACGTCCGACGGAACTGCTCCAAGTGTAAGATCAAAGCGATGTTCTATGGTTGACATTGGCACACTGATACCACATGGACTTAATTTCAAATACGTTATGGCATATATGAGCATAAAACAAAGTTTGAAAGAAGCTGCTTTGCTGCAGGCCCACACCTGCTGTATAGAAGGCAGTTAAGATAACCTACATAACCTCACATATTCCTACATCTTAGAGCCACAGGGTCACTACGAAAAGAAAACATGCAGGTCTGGATGGAAAACATACTAAGGTGAACAAAAGCATCAAGATAAAAGACACGTTAAGAAAGAAGATCACGATCAGCCAGAGCACACGTCTCAGTACAAGACTGATCAAGATACATCAAAACAGAATAATAGTAAAAACAGAAATCCATTCCAGACAAAACAGCCGTCAAGATGTCACATACCGACGGGTTGTACGTAGGTTGGACCTGCGTAACTCGGTTACAGCATGTAATCAGTATTAATGAAATTTGGCTGTTGTCAACTCATACTACAGTTGCAGGAACTGATTATGTTGTGAAGGAAAACATGAACAATGAGCGCGCTCATTCATCCATAGATGTGTGATAATTGGAGGTGATTTTAGCAAGACAGCCATACTTTACTTCGAGGCTCCGCGCCTGAACTTTATGGCAATCTTCTGCAAAAAATACATGGCTTCCACGCTAATCAAAGTGTGGGGAGCTCTTAGCCACGCTAATCAGAGTGTGAGGAGTTCTTAGCCACGCTAATCAGAGTGTGGGGAGTTCTTAGCCACGCTAATCAAAGTGTGGGGAGCTCTTAGCCACGCTAATCAGAGTGTGAGGAGTTCTTAGCCACGCTAATCAGACTGTGGGGAGTTCTTAGCCACGTTAATCAGACTGTGAGGAGTTCTTAGCCACGCTAATCAGACTGTGAGGAGTTCTTAGCCACGCTAATCAGACTGTGAGGAGTTCTTAGCCACGCTAATCAGACTGTGAGGAGTTCTTAGCCACGCTAATCAGACTGTGAGGAGTTCTTAGCCACGCTAATCAGAGTGTGAGGAGTTCTTAGCCACGCTAATCAGACTGTGAGGAGTTCTTAGCCACGCTAATCAGACTGTGAGGAGTTCTTAGCCACGCTAATCAGACTGTGAGGAGTTCTTAGCCACGCTAATCAGACTGTGAGGAGTTCTTAGCCACGCTAATCAAAGTGTGGGGAGCTCTTAGCCACGCTAATCAGAGTGTGAGGAGTTCTTAGCCACGCTAATCAGAGTGTGGGGAGTTCTTAGCCACGCTAATCAAAGTGTGGGGAGCTCTTAGCCACGCTAATCAGAGTGTGAGGAGTTCTTAGCCACGCTAATCAGACTGTGGGGAGTTCTTAGCCACGTTAATCAGACTGTGAGGAGTTCTTAGCCACGCTAATCAGACTGTGAGGAGTTCTTAGCCACGCTAATCAGACTGTGAGGAGTTCTTAGCCACGCTAATCAGACTGTGAGGAGTTCTTAGCCACGCTAATCAGACTGTGAGGAGTTCTTAGCCACGCTAATCAGAGTGTGAGGAGTTCTTAGCCACGCTAATCAGACTGTGAGGAGTTCTTAGCCACGCTAATCAGACTGTGAGGAGTTCTTAGCCACGCTAATCAGACTGTGAGGAGTTCTTAGCCACGCTAATCAGACTGTGAGGAGTTCTTAGCCACGCTAATCAGAGTGTGAGGAGTTCTTAGCCACGCTAATCAGACTGTGAGGAGTTCTTAGCCACGCTAATCAGACTGTGGGGAGTTCTTAGCCACGCTAATCAGACTGTGAGGAGTTCTTAGCCACACTAATCAGAGTGAGAGGAGTTCTTAGCCACGCTAATCAGACTGTGAGGAGTTCTTAGCCACGCTAATCAGACTGTGAGGAGTTCTTAGCCACGCTAATCAGACTGTGAGGAGTTCTTAGCCACGCTAATCAGAGTGAGAGGAGTTCTTAGCCACGCTAATCAGACTGTGAGGAGTTCTTAGCCACGCTAATCAGAGTGAGAGGAGTTCTTAGCCACGCTAATCAGACTGTGAGGAGTTCTTAGCCACGCTAATCAGAGTGAGAGGAGTCTTAGCCACGCTAATCAGACTGTGAGGAGTTCTTAGCCACGCTAATCAGACTGTGAGGAGTTCTTAGCCACGCTAATCAGACTGTGAGGAGTTCTTAGCCACGCTAATCAGAGTGAGAGGAGTTCTTAGCCACGCTAATCAGACTGTGAGGAGTTCTTAGCCACGCTAATCAGACTGTGAGGAGTTCTTAGCCACACTAATCAGACTGTGAGGAATTCTTAGCCACGCTAATCAGACTGTGAGGAATTCTTAGCCACGCTAATCAGACTGTGAGGAATTCTTAGCCACGCTAATCAGACTGTGAGGAATTCTTAGCCACGCTAATCAGACTGTGAGGAATTCTTAGCCACGCTAATCAGACTGTGAGGAATTCTTAGCCACGCTAATCAGACTGTGAGGAATTCTTAGCCACGCTAACCTGACTGTGAGGAATCCTTAGCGACGCTATCTCTCGCCCTGACACAGACTTAGGCGTGACTCCTAATCGCAGCCGTCACTTCCCGTGTGCCAGGATTCTCGCCGGTGCTACGGAGCGCGTGCACTGTTGTCATATCCTTATTTACAAGATGAGATCTGGAGCAGCTTTTGATATTTCATCTTTAAACATTTCTTTTTTCCTCCTTTCATCTACGATACAAACCTCCCCTGCTGCTGCTGATGTTCAAGGAATGACATCCATGGACCATGTGGTTGACCTTACTTGCCGTTATGGTCAATTAAACACAAATATCTGAAACAATCTCCCATGATAGTCCGTGTATCTGGGCCAGCCCCGACCTACATCTGTAAGTATGGAAAGCTGGTTGAACATTGTTTTGAAAAATACGAAATCAGCTGTGGAAAATATTACACTTCATATTTTCTGTAAAATTGTGAAGATTACTTTAGTTCTTGTATATTTTGTTCTTCTCTCTCTCTCTCTCTCTCTCTTTCTCCCACTCTTACTTTCTTATCTGTTGTTTGTTGTTTTATTATCTGTTGTCTCGGCGCTAAATTCAAGTGTGATGGCTGCAGGTTAAGGTTTAAAAAAACAGGCAAAAGTTTATCCTTCACGTTTCAAGTAGTTTCTCACGCATGCCTAAGCTCGCGTAGTGTAGGCAGGCTAAGCCTAACTCTCAGGTCTGGCTTGAGAAAACAAGGAGGATTAAGGGAAAGTTCCTGCCTCTCACACCCTCCTCCTAACATTCCTCTCGGCCGTCACAGCCTCCCCCGAGCTCCTCATGTGCGAACATAAACGACAAGATACAGGAAGTCAGGGTGATCTGATGCTCTCCCTGGTTGGTTGAGACCTCGAGATTAGTTCGAGGTAGAGTCTCTGTTGGAACAGATCTGCTCGGGACCGGGCGAGATGGAGGATGAGTGCGGTTGTTGAGATGCATAAAACTGTAGCTGATACGCGTGGTCGATGAGATGTTGATGTGTGTGTGTGTGTGTGTGACAGATAGAGAAGGAGTGGGAGAGAGAAGGAGGGAGAGAAAGAAGGAGGGAGAGAAAGAGAAGAACGGAGAGAGAAAAGGAGGGAGAGAAGAAGGAGGGAGAGAAAGAGAAGAACGGAGAGAGAAAAGGAGGGAGAGAAAGAGAAGAACGGAGAGAGAAAAGGAGGGAGAGAAAGAAGGAGGGAGAGAAAGAGAAGGACAGAGAGAGAAAAGGAGGGAAAGAAAGGAGGAAGAAGAGAGATAGAGAAGGAGGGAGAGAGTGGAGAGAGAAAGAGAGTGGAGGAAGGAGAGATAGGAGAAAGAGGAGGGGGAGAGAGAGAATAAATAACCTAGATTGAGTTAAAATAAGTTTCAGGTTAAAATAAACCTTATAAAGGACATACATACATACATACATACATACATACATACATACATACATACATACATACATACATACATACATACATACATACATACGGACGGACGGACGGACGGACGGACGGACTGACAGACAGACAGACAGACAGACAGACAGATAGATAGATAGATAGATAGATAGACAGATAGACAGATAGACAGATAGACAGATAGATAGATAGATAGATAGATAGATAGATAGATAGATAGATAGATAGATAGATAGATAGATAGATAGACGTAAACTACCAGTTGCAATATGCATAAAAAAATTAAAAAAAACTAATAAAGAATTCAAGTGAAGCTTCCGGATTACTTTGCATCCACACAATGCAGCCTCACTATACAGCCTCACTTTGCAGCCTCACTATACAGCCTCATTAAACGGCCTCAGTATGCAACAGTAAGAAAGCAACGATCTAAATAAATTACATGTTTCAGTTTCTGTATGCGTATAGTATTTTACAGTTGTCTATATTTCGGCGTGAAACTCTGAAGAGGACATTGTTAAGAGAGGCCAAATTAGCAGGCATAAAATCCCTTGATGAGGTTGAAAGACTCGCCGAAGACAGGAAAAATTGGCGAACTACCTTGCGAGCCCTATGTGACGTCTAACGGCACGGGAAGGATATAAGATAAGATAAGAGAAGATATTTCGGAAAAATTCGGCAAAATATTGTCCAAAACTGAAACACTCAGCTCCCAAGTAAGTTTTGCTGAAGCCATACAGACTTACCAAGAGAAGGAAGTTTGGTGTTATCTTGTACTTTATGGGAGCTCATCACGAGGTCCAAGTTTGGTGTTATCTTGTACTTTATAAGAACTCATCACGAGGTCCAAGTTTAAAGTTATCTTGTACTTTATGGGAGCACATCACGAGGTCCAAGTTTAAAGTTATCTTGTACTTTATGGGAGCACATCACGAGGTCCAAGTTTGGTGTTATCTTGTACTTTATGGGAGCACATCACGAGGTCCAAGTTTAAAGTTATCTTGTACTTTATGGGAGCACATCACGAGGTCCAAGTTTAAAGTTGTCTTGTACTTTATGGGAGCACATCACGAGGTCCAAGTTTAAAGTTATCTTGTACGTTATGGTCAATTAAACACAAATATCTGAAACAATCTCCCATGATAGTCCGTGTATCTGGGCCAGCCCCGACCTACATCTGTAAGTATGGAAAGCTGGTTGAACATTGTTTTGAAAAATACGAAATCAGCTGTGGAAAATATTACACTTCATATTTTCTGTAAAATTGTGAAGATTACTTTAGTTCTTGTATATTTTGTTCTTCTCTCTCTCTCTCTCTCTCTCTTTCTCCCACTCTTACTTTCTTATCTGTTGTTTGTTGTTTTATTATCTGTTGTCTCGGCGCTAAATTCAAGTGTGATGGCTGCAGGTTAAGGTTTAAAAAAACAGGCAAAAGTTTATCCTTCACGTTTCAAGTAGTTTCTCACGCATGCCTAAGCTCGCGTAGTGTAGGCAGGCTAAGCCTAACTCTCAGGTCTGGCTTGAGAAAACAAGGAGGATTAAGGGAAAGTTCCTGCCTCTCACACCCTCCTCCTAACATTCCTCTCGGCCGTCACAGCCTCCCCCGAGCTCCTCATGTGCGAACATAAACGACAAGATACAGGAAGTCAGGGTGATCTGATGCTCTCCCTGGTTGGTTGAGACCTCGAGATTAGTTCGAGGTAGAGTCTCTGTTGGAACAGATCTGCTCGGGACCGGGCGAGATGGAGGATGAGTGCGGTTGTTGAGATGCATAAAACTGTAGCTGATACGCGTGGTCGATGAGATGTTGATGTGTGTGTGTGTGTGTGTGACAGATAGAGAAGGAGTGGGAGAGAGAAGGAGGGAGAGAAAGAAGGAGGGAGAGAAAGAGAAGAACGGAGAGAGAAAAGGAGGGAGAGAAAGAAGGAGGGAGAGAAAGAGAAGAACGGAGAGAGAAAAGGAGGGAGAGAAAGAGAAGAACGGAGAGAGAAAAGGAGGGAGAGAAAGAAGGAGGGAGAGAAAGAGAAGGACAGAGAGAGAAAAGGAGGGAAAGAAAGGAGGAAGAAGAGAGATAGAGAAGGAGGGAGAGAGTGGAGAGAGAAAGAGAGTGGAGGAAGGAGAGATAGGAGAAAGAGGAGGGGGAGAGAGAGAATAAATAACCTAGATTGAGTTAAAATAAGTTTCAGGTTAAAATAAACCTTATAAAGGACATACATACATACATACATACATACATACATACATACATACATACATACATACATACATACATACATACATACATACATACGGACGGACGGACGGACGGACGGACGGACTGACAGACAGACAGACAGACAGACAGATAGATAGATAGATAGATAGATAGACAGATAGACAGATAGACAGATAGACAGATAGATAGATAGATAGATAGATAGATAGATAGATAGATAGATAGATAGATAGATAGATAGATAGATAGACGTAAACTACCAGTTGCAATATGCATAAAAAAATTAAAAAAACTAATAAAGAATTCAAGTGAAGCTTCCGGATTACTTTGCATCCACACAATGCAGCCTCACTATACAGCCTCACTTTGCAGCCTCACTATACAGCCTCATTAAACGGCCTCAGTATGCAACAGTAAGAAAGCAACGATCTAAATAAATTACATGTTTCAGTTTCTGTATGCGTATAGTATTTTACAGTTGTCTATATTTCGGCGTGAAACTCTGAAGAGGACATTGTTAAGAGAGGCCAAATTAGCAGGCATAAAATCCCTTGATGAGGTTGAAAGACTCGCCGAAGACAGGAAAAATTGGCGAACTACCTTGCGAGCCCTATGTGACGTCTAACGGCACGGGAAGGATATAAGATAAGATAAGAGAAGATATTTCGGAAAAATTCGGCAAAATATTGTCCAAAACTGAAACACTCAGCTCCCAAGTAAGTTTTGCTGAAGCCATACAGACTTACCAAGAGAAGGAAGTTTGGTGTTATCTTGTACTTTATGGGAGCTCATCACGAGGTCCAAGTTTAAAGTTATCTTGTATTTTATGGGAGCACATCACGAGGTCCAAGTTTAAAGTTGTCTTGTATTTTATGAGAGCACATCACGAGGTCCAAGTTTAAAGTTATCTTGTATTTTATGGGAGCACATCACGAGGTCCAAGTTTAAAGTTGTCTTGTATTTTATAAGAACTCATCACGAGGTCCAAGTTTAAAGTTATCTTGTATTTTATGAGAGCTCACCAAAAGGTCTAAGTTTGATATTATCTTGTATTTAATAAGAGCTCACCAAAAGGAGCAGATCTGGTGTTATTTAAATGTTTTTTTTTTTGTCAATTTTTTTCACTGTAGCAATGTTGTGAGTTATTATTACGATATGTTTTTCGTCTTTGATGATGTTGAATGATGACAATGATGATGTTGAATGATGACAATGATGATTATGTGTTGTGACAGTAATGATGTGTTGTGACAATGATGATGTTGGATAATTCTGAACAGTAACAATGATATTACTGGCCTGAAAGGTTACTGGCAACAATGGTTATGATTAGATCTTAATTAAACGAGTATAGAAAAAAGATGTTGAAGGGATGTGAAGTACCACTTGACAGTAGTCGTCACAGGAAAGGATGGGATGCCAGTGCTGAGCTTTTCAGACAACCAAACAGAGGAGTGAATATTCACAGGAAACTTTTAAAACATCTTTATTCTTCAATACACAAATCAGTTTTTTTTTCCATTTCGGTCAAACGAAACTTTCTAGTGAACCAAAAAAAAAAGTACAATCCAGTTTCTTCTAGGTGAAGTGGTAGCACGCAAACAACTACACCACTCGCACATTTTTACCATAAGTACACACCGAGGATTGTTAAAGTATTATTATTATTACTATTGCATGTCAAATAGACTAGAGGTTTTGTAAAGAAGCACTCACTCCGTAGCACCGATGAAAACCAAAACACTTTATTTTATTTACTCTGCGTGCGTTCGGTGGCAGTGGGATGAAAATAAAGAAAACGATAAGGGATAAACGAGAGCCATATAAAGATAAGGAGATAGATGTAAAATATAACACAACAGCGGCTCTCAGACTATCAGAGTTCACAGACCTCAGGGAAAAATTGCCCCAAAACTAAATGACAGTTCACTAATCGTGGTCCAGCGAGTTTGATCAAAGAGACCGACTGAAGAATCAGATGTCTTCTTTAGATTTAATCGCAGTCTAGCCCCAGGTAATTAGCTGGTTTCAGCAGCTAGATTTAGTCGCAGCCTAGTCCCAGGTAATTAGCTGGTTTCAGCAGGTAGATTTAGCGTAAGATCAAAAGCTTACCACGTTTGATCAGCCTGTAAACACTTGTAACTTTCCCCTCCCATGGAAATGTTACAGCCACACCCTTGCGCGATCCAGCTGATACATGTGTCTAATAATCATTTCAAATAATAGCAAACAGACTTCTATCAAAGGTCCACGTCACACCTAGACATTTCTATCAAAGATCCACGTCACACCTACAGATTTCTATCAAAGATCCACGTCACACCTACAGATTTCTATCAAAGATCCACGTCACACCTACAGATTTCTATCAAAGATCCACGTCACACATACAGACTTCTATCAAAGGTCCACGTCACACCTACAGACTTCTCTTAAAGGTCCACGTCACACCTACAGACTTCTCATGACAGTACATCTCTTAGCGCCTGTTGCTTGAAAATCTGAAACAGAGTACTCGAATAGCAATAGAAGATTTTCTAACAGAAGTGGACAAAGGGACTGCACACTACCAGTAAGGAAGAAGGATATACAAGAAGATAATGAGGTAGAGGAGCCAGCAAAATGTAAGGCAGAATAATAAGAGAAACAGAGAAATATACATGTACGAGAGAGAAAGAGAAAAAACAAGTAAAGAGTATTGAAAAAAATGCATCACGAGGTCCAAGTTTAAAGTTGTCTTGTATTTTATAAGAACTCATCACGAGGTCCAAGTTTAAAGTTATCTTGTATTTTATGAGAGCTCACCAAAAGGTCTAAGTTTGATATTATCTTGTATTTAATAAGAGCTCACCAAAAGGAGCAGATCTGGTGTTATTTAAATGTTTTTTTTTTTGTCAATTTTTTTCACTGTAGCAATGTTGTGAGTTATTATTACGATATGTTTTTCGTCTTTGATGATGTTGAATGATGACAATGATGATGTTGAATGATGACAATGATGATTATGTGTTGTGACAGTAATGATGTGTTGTGACAATGATGATGTTGGATAATTCTGAACAGTAACAATGATATTACTGGCCTGAAAGGTTACTGGCAACAATGGTTATGATTAGATCTTAATTAAACGAGTATAGAAAAAAGATGTTGAAGGGATGTGAAGTACCACTTGACAGTAGTCGTCACAGGAAAGGATGGGATGCCAGTGCTGAGCTTTTCAGACAACCAAACAGAGGAGTGAATATTCACAGGAAACTTTTAAAACATCTTTATTCTTCAATACACAAATCAGTTTTTTTTTCCATTTCGGTCAAACGAAACTTTCTAGTGAACCAAAAAAAAAAGTACAATCCAGTTTCTTCTAGGTGAAGTGGTAGCACGCAAACAACTACACCACTCGCACATTTTTACCATAAGTACACACCGAGGATTGTTAAAGTATTATTATTATTATTACTATTGCATGTCAAATAGACTAGAGGTTTTGTAAAGAAGCACTCACTCCGTAGCACCGATGAAAACCAAAACACTTTATTTTATTTACTCTGCGTGCGTTCGGTGGCAGTGGGATGAAAATAAAGAAAACGATAAGGGATAAACGAGAGCCATATAAAGATAAGGAGATAGATGTAAAATATAACACAACAGCGGCTCTCAGACTATCAGAGTTCACAGACCTCAGGGAAAAATTGCCCCAAAACTAAATGACAGTTCACTAATCGTGGTCCAGCGAGTTTGATCAAAGAGACCGACTGAAGAATCAGATGTCTTCTTTAGATTTAATCGCAGTCTAGCCCCAGGTAATTAGCTGGTTTCAGCAGCTAGATTTAGTCGCAGCCTAGTCCCAGGTAATTAGCTGGTTTCAGCAGGTAGATTTAGCGTAAGATCAAAAGCTTACCACGTTTGATCAGCCTGTAAACACTTGTAACTTTCCCCTCCCATGGAAATGTTACAGCCACACCCTTGCGCGATCCAGCTGATACATGTGTCTAATAATCATTTCAAATAATAGCAAACAGACTTCTATCAAAGGTCCACGTCACACCTAGACATTTCTATCAAAGATCCACGTCACACCTACAGATTTCTATCAAAGATCCACGTCACACCTACAGATTTCTATCAAAGATCCACGTCACACCTACAGATTTCTATCAAAGATCCACGTCACACATACAGACTTCTATCAAAGGTCCACGTCACACCTACAGACTTCTCTTAAAGGTCCACGTCACACCTACAGACTTCTCATGACAGTACATCTCTTAGCGCCTGTTGCTTGAAAATCTGAAACAGAGTACTCGAATAGCAATAGAAGATTTTCTAACAGAAGTGGACAAAGGGACTGCACACTACCAGTAAGGAAGAAGGATATACAAGAAGATAATGAGGTAGAGGAGCCAGCAAAATGTAAGGCAGAATAATAAGAGAAACAGAGAAATATACATGTACGAGAGAGAAAGAGAAAAAACAAGTAAAGAGTATTGAAAAAAATGCATGCAGCAAGGGCATACTATGCTGGTGTCGGGTTTCCTCAGAGTGTGGCCAATCCACCTTCACTTCCATGACATGATACGAACCTAAAAAAATCAAGTCAAGAAAGTGGATGTGGATGGGCCACACTCTGAGGAAACCCGACACCAGCATAGCAAGACAGGCACTGACATGGAATCCTCACGGAAACAGAAAACGAGGAAGACCTAGACTTACTTGGAGAAGAGAAATTATGACAGTGCTCAGAGACAAGGGATGCACAAGGAAGGAAGCAGAGAATAATTCCAAGAACAGGGATGACTAGAGAGCCTTTATCCGTGGACAATGCTCTCAAGGGCAATGATGATGATGATGATAATGATGATGATGATGACGATGAAGGGCATGTAAAAACCACAACATAAAGATCAGTTATTAAAAAAGTAGGTCATGATCATAGCCAGATCACATGATCACATGGCCTACATATGTCCATTCTCTTTTTCTAATCACCCATGAGACAGGTTGTTGTTTGATCATCTGTCTTATCTTTGCGTTGTTTTTGAATTCGTTCCACTTTATACCAATTATTTTCTTTAGGCATTTGTTTTCGAAAGAGTCTAATTTCTTGTCTGTTTCTTTAGTTGATTTTCAGCTTTCACATGCATAAATGAGGGTGGATATCACTTTGGACAGAATGATCTTAACTTGGTTTTTGTGCTTATAACTTTTGAATTCCATATGTTCTCAAGATTTTTGAAGGACAATGCTGGTTTTCCAATTCTAACTTCCTTCCTGGTGTCACCATCCTGGTCTATGTAGCTGCCGAGGTATGCAAATCGGTTTACTCCATCAACAGCTGTTCCTTCTACGTATATTTTTCCTTTGATTAAGGAGAAGTTTCATTATTTTTGTTTTGTGTTTGTTAATTTCAAGACCTATTTTTGCTAGCCAAGGAAGACAGGGAATCTGGTTTTTTTCTGCATCGATTTCACATTGTTACTGATAAGAGTTATGTCATCAGCAAAGTCAAGATCTTCCAGTTGGGTACCGTGTTTTAAACATCAAGGTAGCATAATGTCAAACTCAGGAAAAATCAATGCTGAAGTTGATAGCAGATGTAATAAGGCAAACTAGGTCATGGGACAAATGACATCTTTACAGAAAAACAAATATATCACAACTGAAACAAAAAGGGCACTGCACAACACACTTTTCCGCCCAACTCTATGCTATCAATGTCAAACATGGACACTAACAGCCAAGAACAAAAGAAAAATCATCACGACAGAAATGAGATGTTTAAGGAGAATGCTAAATGTGACAAGAAGAGACCAAATAAGAAAGGACACCATCAGGACAAAGGTTGGAGTAACACCAGTATTACACTATATCCAGAAACAGCAAGTCAAATGGTTTGGCCATGTTACACGGTTACCACCAGGCAGTATATCACAGACAACATTCACGCTAAGAGCTGTATGAAAGTGATGAAGAGACCGCCCACGCAAGAGATGGAGGGAGGAATTTACAGAAACTTTAAATATCCCAGAATATGGAGGAAATCGGGTTATCAAGACAACACTGAAAATGCCAAAAAGTGTATGAACTAAGGAATACTACCCCGCTTTTCCTTAATCCCTTTATATGTAATTAATTCCCTTTAACAGATTTGTAAACACGTTGACAAGGCAGCAATATTAAGACACTTCTGTTTGGTTACCTGGAAGTTTATAGTTACGTATTGGGTGGCTAAGATGTCATTATATCAACAATTTCTAAACGTTTTAGGAAATCTGAACGCGAATATGCAAGCGTTAAACACGTTATAATGAAATCTATAGAGTGTTCATAAAGTCCTTTCCTGATAATAACTTCTCTCTATATCTTCATCTGTCTCTTCTTCCCTCAATTTTTCCAGTTGCCACATTGTGTTCCAGTTTTACTTTTCTCAGGAAATGTCCTTCAAATCTCCCTTGTCTGCCTCTGATCTTTGTTGTAATTTGCCTTTTAACTCCAGCCTCTCTTAAGACTTCTTCTTTGATTTTCTTAGCTGTCCATGGTACCTTCAATATCTTTCTTAAGCACATTTCCATGGCCCATTTTTCGCTGTACTCTCTTATTCATGGACAATGCTTCACATCCATAAAACAAAATTGGCTCGATGTAACACTCTGAATTTTGTTTCAGTTGACTCGGAATTCTGTTTCCATTGATATGGATCTGTTGCACAAGATGTTTCTCATTTTCTGGAATGCTGACTTGGCCTGAGCACGTCTGCTTTTTATTTCGTTGTGACATTTCCCATCAGCTGTTATAATTGTTCCTAAGTACTTGAATCTTGAAGTTTTGTTTCAGCTCTGTGCCATCGATGTTACGTTTTGGTGGTATTCTTTAGCGTCTAATTATAACTTGGTAAAGTAAGAGAACGGTTTTGTAGGAGAGATTGGGCCATATGAGCGGCCTCTGATGTTCAAACAATGGCCGATATTCGATTGGAAGGGCTTGCCATTATTTCAGTTTAGATCGGTCAAAAATTAGAATATACACAGAATTTTGATTTTGCGAACATGAAATCAAGGAAACCGTTTACGTGAAGCAGCAGAAGTGCAGAAACACGTGAAGATGCGATTTCATCAACTAAAACATATACTAACCATTGTTTGTGGTTTAAAAACTCTTTGTTCCACATGCGATGAGCACGAGTAATAGTTTCTCATTTTTTAATATGTTTATCTTATGACTTTTTTCATTAATTTATAAATTATTGTCATTAATGCCATAATTATTTTAGTTAAAATTACAGGTCGGATATGGAGAGGCTTACTTGACGTAACCGGTTTTAAAATCTGTCTTTGGTCCATGTTAGCTCGCTGATATCCACAGCCATCTATTATAACAGTATGTGGGATATTTTAACATAGAAAGTTGGGTACGTCATTTTAGAATCTAAAAGTTGGGTGTAAACAAGGTTAGGTCCCGCAGGTTTCTTCTAATCGTTCAGTCCATTTTATCCTTGTGTTTGCATATCAGGGGCGTGGCCGTGGACCTCCTGGAAGTAGAGACAGATCAGCTGATCAAGAGAGGAAAGTTAGGCTTTGAGGGTCAGTCTTAGTTTTGCGTTCGTTACAGTTTGAGTCTTAGTTTTGTTAGCGTACGACGTGGTTTGTAGTGTAGGAACTTAGTCTGTGTCTTTGTTGTCGGCAGTTTTTTTTTCAGTATAGAATAGTGAGTCTATTATGTGGTAGGATTCTGTTGGCGTCGAAGTCTTCTTTCGTTAGCAGTCGCCTGGAATCATATACGTTGTCTTGCTGGAGTAACTTCATGTAGTGTTATTTAGAGTTCTCACTGCCACTGTTTTCCACTAAATCGTCATCGCCATTATGTCACCACTTGCACCAAATAAAGTAACGGCGCGGGAAGGATATAACAGTCTAAGAGAAGTAACTGAATTATTTAAAATCAAAGGGAAGAAACTGAAGTATTTCAAGCTTGTGACAAGGGAAGAAAATGCGCAATAACAATGACATAGGGTACGTAATTATAAAACTAATACACTTTCACACACAAGTATAGGTTGCTGAAAAAAGTCTTCAAAGATTATTATGAACCAATTAGGTTATTTACAATGTAAGAATATAAATCGATAGTAACGGAAAATTTTCACTATGGCTTAGAGAAGAATAAATTCTTTCAGCGAAAACAAATAACAAAACGTATACTAATTTAGCAATCACATCCACGCTGGGCGATGTGTCCGAGCTATTCAAAGCATACTTACCTGGCACGGAAGATTACCATGATCAATAAGGTGGTTCTTCCAGGGCGAGGCCCTCCCATTGCACTCCGGGTGGGTTGACCCCTGCGATCACCCCAAATGCGGGTGACTCGAGTGCGTAATTTTTTCGTAGGGGGGACTGCGTTCGCGCTATCCCCTGACATTAAACAATAGCATGATTGGTTAGAAACAAAACATTTCTTCCATTTGATTTGTTCAGTTTGTTTATTTCGCTGTCTTAATAAATTTAACCTGTTAAATATCAACCAGTGAAACACAATCCAATGACGTATAACAAATACTGTCAATTCCGTCACTTATCTCATCTCGATGGGTCAGTCACACGACATACAAAACAAATTCTTGACCTACGCTAAACAACTTCCTAAAGAAGACAAGCAAACATTAGACATCCCATTCACGCTAGAAAACCTACAGAATGCACTTAACACACTCCAAAAAAAAAAAAAATCTCCAGGACCAGATGGCCTCACCGCCGAGTTCTATCAGAAATTCTTTCCCATTCTAGGACCTGTCTTACACAAGGTTTTTACTGAAGCCTTCGACAGAAAAGAATTACCCAACAGCCTCAATCAGTCATACATAACACTCATCAAGAAAAACAACGCAGATACAACCCAAGTAAAGAACTACAGACCTATCTCATTACTCAACGTAGACTACAAAATCCTAGCAAAATCCTTAACTATGAAACTCAAACCCATCATGCACACACTTATCAATGAGGACCAGCAATGTAGTGTCACCGACAGAAACATAAATACGCATTTACATTTCCTAAGAGATGTTATCCAATACTCTCACGATAAGAATAGCCAGTCAGCAATCTTATCGCTGGACCAGGAGAAGGCTTTCGACAGAGTTTCCCATTCTTTCCTCCAGAGAACCTTGTCCAAATGTAATCTTGGGGACTACATCACAGACTGGATCAAAATTCTATACAACACACCAGAAAGCAGACTTTTAATAAACCACACCCTAAGTGAACCATTCCGGTTAACCAGATCTGTACGTCAGGGTTGCCCACTCTCACCCCTGTTGTATGTGCTAACTCTAGAGCCACTCCTGGAGAAAATCAGACAGGAGACACTAGTCAAAGGAATCTTTATTCCTGGAATGGGAGAGAGAAAATCGTTGGCCTACGCTGACGACACAATCTTCTTCCCCTCTAATATATCCTCTATTCAGAATATTCTAGACATAATTACAGAGTTCGGACAAGGCAGCGGGGCCAAAATAAACATTCAAAAATCACACATAATGGGTTTAGGCAAATGGGTAAACAAAACAGACTTCCCATTCTCATTAATTCAGGTCAACAAAATCAAACTATACGGAATTATATTTACAGCTACGCCTTCCAATAACACCAACGCAAGATGGCAAAATATCATTGGAAAAAAAAAAACCGACTGGAACTATACAAATATAAAACTACCACCATATTCGGCAGAAGTGTCGCAGTCAACACCTGCGTCATACCGCAGCTCATATACACCGCAAATATCTTTCCCTTGCCTAGACAGTCACTTAGGGAAGTCAATTCCATGATTAGCGACTTTATTTTCCGACACACAGTACACAGCATTCAACGGAAAACCTTGATGCAAGATAAGAACAGAGGAGGCATCTCCCTACAAGACATATCAACAAAGATCCAGGCACTCAGAATTAAATATGTGGGACAAATCATCCAACAGCCACACAAACATACACTAGCCCACTACTACGTAGGGCTAAAGCTAATCAAACTTTGTAAATTAAACAATGCATATCCCCATCACTTTGGCACTATACCGCTCTTCTACAGACAATGCATACAAAGTGTCACTGGACATGAACATTTAATACACATGAAAACATCAGACATATACAAATATCTGGTCAGAAAACAGGAGCCACCATTACAGGACAGAATAAAGAGAGGATACAAATACTTCATCACTGACTACACACAACCATTTCAAAACCTACACAAGAAAGGAATCACGCCAAGTGCACGAGAGATAACATACAGACTATTGTTCAACATAACACCGACCACACAAGGGGTCGCCCGTAGATCCAATAGACTGATCAGATGTAGACTATGTAGAACAAAGACACAGGAAACAGAAGAGCACATCTTCTTTGAGTGCAAAACTGTTTCTTTAGCTTTTAAACTGTTGACTCACGAGATAACAACAAGAACAACACAGACAGTAGACATGTATAGAGCAGTCATGTTGAACACCATCCCTCGAACAGTAGCAGACAGCCATGAACAGTCCATCATAATCCTAGCAGAATTTAGATCTCTTATCTGGTCATGTCGGAATAAGGCCATGTTTGATAACAAAGTTTTTACACCAGAAATTTTTCTGACCATCTTCCAAAACAAATTGTTAAGGCTTTCCGGTAGTTTTTAACAACTACTTGGAATATTGAAGTCCTTTTTTTTTTTTTTTGGTGTGTGTATGTAGGTTTTGACAACGACACAGTTTTAGTTTCAAAACGTTGGGTATTATATAACCATGTTTTTATATACACATGCACTCAGATATACCTATCATCCAAATCACTATCATCTCATGTTTTGTTAAAGCCCACCATTTCATTATTTCACTTCACGGGCCATCACCCTCACCTCACGTCATTTGCATACGATTTGTATTTGTAACTGTCAGACAAATAAACGTCTTTAAAAAAAAAAAAAAAAGTGGTTCTTCCAGGGCGAGGCCCTCCCATTGCACTCCGGGTGGGTTGACCCCTGCGATCACCCCAAATGCGGGTGACTCGAGTGCGTAATTTTTTCGTAGGGGGGACTGCGTTCGCGCTATCCCCTGTCATTAAACAATAGCATGATTGGTTAGAAACAAAACATTTCTTCCATTTGATTTGTTCAGTTTGTTTATTTCGCTGTCTTAATAAATTTAACCTGTTAAATATCAACCAGTGAAACACAATCCAATGACGTATAACAAATACTGTCAATTCCGTCACTTATCTCATCTCGATGGGTCAGTCACACGACATACAAAACAAATTCTTGACCTACGCTAAACAACTTCCTAAAGAAGACAAGCAAACATTAGACATCCCATTCACGCTAGAAAACCTACAGAATGCACTTAACACACTCCAAAAAAAAAAAAAAATCTCCAGGACCAGATGGCCTCACCGCCGAGTTCTATCAGAAATTCTTTCCCATTCTAGGACCTGTCTTACACAAGGTTTTTACTGAAGCCTTCGACAGAAAAGAATTACCCAACAGCCTCAATCAGTCATACATAACACTCATCAAGAAAAACAACGCAGATACAACCCAAGTAAAGAACTACAGACCTATCTCATTACTCAACGTAGACTACAAAATCCTAGCAAAATCCTTAACTATGAAACTCAAACCCATCATGCACACACTTATCAATGAGGACCAGCAATGTAGTGTCACCGACAGAAACATAAATACGCATTTACATTTCCTAAGAGATGTTATCCAATACTCTCACGATAAGAATAGCCAGTCAGCAATCTTATCGCTGGACCAGGAGAAGGCTTTCGACAGAGTTTCCCATTCTTTCCTCCAGAGAACCTTGTCCAAATGTAATCTTGGGGACTACATCACAGACTGGATCAAAATTCTATACAACACACCAGAAAGCAGACTTTTAATAAACCACACCCTAAGTGAACCATTCCGGTTAACCAGATCTGTACGTCAGGGTTGCCCACTCTCACCCCTGTTGTATGTGCTAACTCTAGAGCCACTCCTGGAGAAAATCAGACAGGAGACACTAGTCAAAGGAATCTTTATTCCTGGAATGGGAGAGAGAAAATCGTTGGCCTACGCTGACGACACAATCTTCTTCCCCTCTAATATATCCTCTATTCAGAATATTCTAGACATAATTACAGAGTTCGGACAAGGCAGCGGGGCCAAAATAAACATTCAAAAATCACACATAATGGGTTTAGGCAAATGGGTAAACAAAACAGACTTCCCATTCTCATTAATTCAGGTCAACAAAATCAAACTATACGGAATTATATTTACAGCTACGCCTTCCAATAACACCAACGCAAGATGGCAAAATATCATTGGAAAAATAAAAAACCGACTGGAACTATACAAATATAAAACTACCACCATATTCGGCAGAAGTGTCGCAGTCAACACCTGCGTCATACCGCAGCTCATATACACCGCAAATATCTTTCCCTTGCCTAGACAGTCACTTAGGGAAGTCAATTCCATGATTAGCGACTTTATTTTCCGACACACAGTACACAGCATTCAACGGAAAACCTTGATGCAAGATAAGAACAGAGGAGGCATCTCCCTACAAGACATATCAACAAAGATCCAGGCACTCAGAATTAAATATGTGGGACAAATCATCCAACAGCCACACAAACATACACTAGCCCACTACTACGTAGGGCTAAAGCTAATCAAACTTTGTAAATTAAACAATGCATATCCCCATCACTTTGGCACTATACCGCTCTTCTACAGACAATGCATACAAAGTGTCACTGGACATGAACATTTAATACACATGAAAACATCAGACATATACAAATATCTGGTCAGAAAACAGGAGCCACCATTACAGGACAGAATAAAGAGAGGATACAAATACTTCATCACTGACTACACACAACCATTTCAAAACCTACACAAGAAAGGAATCACGCCAAGTGCACGAGAGATAACATACAGACTATTGTTCAACATAACACCGACCACACAAGGGGTCGCCCGTAGATCCAATAGACTGATCAGATGTAGACTATGTAGAACAAAGACACAGGAAACAGAAGAGCACATCTTCTTTGAGTGCAAAACTGTTTCTTTAGCTTTTAAACTGTTGACTCACGAGATAACAACAAGAACAACACAGACAGTAGACATGTATAGAGCAGTCATGTTGAACACCATCCCTCGAACAGTAGCAGACAGCCATGAACAGTCCATCATAATCCTAGCAGAATTTAGATCTCTTATCTGGTCATGTCGGAATAAGGCCATGTTTGATAACAAAGTTTTTACACCAGAAATTTTTCTGACCATCTTCCAAAACAAATTGTTAAGGCTTTCCGGTAGTTTTTAACAACTACTTGGAATATTGAAGTCCTTTTTTTTTTTTTTTGGTGTGTGTATGTAGGTTTTGACAACGACACAGTTTTAGTTTCAAAACGTTGGGTATTATATAACCATGTTTTTATATACACATGCACTCAGATATACCTATCATCCAAATCACTATCATCTCATGTTTTGTTAAAGCCCACCATTTCATTATTTCACTTCACGGGCCATCACCCTCACCTCACGTCATTTGCATACGATTTGTATTTGTAACTGTCAGACAAATAAACGTCTTTAAAAAAAAAAAAAAAGTGGTTCTTCCAGGGCGAGGCCCTCCCATTGCACTCCGGGTGGGTTGACCCCTGCGATCACCCCAAATGCGGGTGACTCGAGTGCGTAATTTTTTCGTAGGGGGGACTGCGTTCGCGCTATCCCCTGTCATTAAACAATAGCATGATTGGTTAGAAACAAAACATTTCTTCCATTTGATTTGTTCAGTTTGTTTATTTCGCTGTCTTAATAAATTTAACCTGTTAAATATCAACCAGTGAAACACAATCCAATGACGTATAACAAATACTGTCAATTCCGTCACTTATCTCATCTCGATGGGTCAGTCACACGACATACAAAACAAATTCTTGACCTACGCTAAACAACTTCCTAAAGAAGACAAGCAAACATTAGACATCCCATTCACGCTAGAAAACCTACAGAATGCACTTAACACACTCCAAAAAAAAAAAAAAAAAATCTCCAGGACCAGATGGCCTCACCGCCGAGTTCTATCAGAAATTCTTTCCCATTCTAGGACCTGTCTTACACAAGGTTTTTACTGAAGCCTTCGACAGAAAAGAATTACCCAACAGCCTCAATCAGTCATACATAACACTCATCAAGAAAAACAACGCAGACACAACCCAAGTAAAGAACTACAGACCTATCTCGTTACTCAACGTAGACTACAAAATCCTAGCAAAGTCCCTAACTATGAAACTCAAACCCGTCATGCACACACTTATACATGAGGACCAGCAATGTAGTGTCACTGACAGAAACATAAATACGCATTTACATTTCCTAAGAGATGTTATCCAATACTCTCACGATAAGAATAGCCAGTCAGCAATCTTATCGCTGGACCAGGAGAAGGCTTTCGACAGAGTTTCCCATTCTTTCCTCCAGAAAACCTTGTCCAAATATAATCTTGGGGACTACATCACAGACTGGATCAAAATTCTATACAACAAACCAGAAAGCAGACTTTTAATAAACCACACCCTAAGTGAACCATTCCGGTTAACCAGATCTGTACGTCAGGGCTGCCCACTCTCGCCCCTGTTGTATGTACTAACTCTAGAGCCACTCCTGGAGAAAATCAGACAGGAGACACTAGTCAAAGGAATCTTTATTCCTGGAATGGGAGAGAGAAAATCGTTGGCCTACGCTGACGACACAATCTTCTTCCCCTCCAATATATCCTCTATTCAGAATATTCTAGACATAATTACAGAGTTCGGACAAGGCAGCGGGGCCAAAATAAACATTCAAAAATCACACATAATGGGTTTAGGCAAATGGGTAAACAAAACAGACTTCCCATTCTCATTAATTCAGGTCAACAAAATCAAACTATACGGAATTATATTTACAGCTACGCCTTCCAATAACACCAACGCAAGATGGCAAAATATCATTGGAAAAATAAAAAACCGACTGGAACTATACAAATATAAAACTACCACCATATTCGGCAGAAGTGTCGCAGTCAACACCTGCGTCATACCACAGCTCATATACACAGCAAATATCTTTCCCTTGCCTAGACAGTCACTTAGGGAAGTCAATTCCATGATTAGCGACTTTATTTTCCGACACACAGTACACAGCATTCAACGGAAAACCTTGATGCAAGATAAGAACAGAGGAGGCATCTCCCTACAAGACATATCAACAAAGATCCAGGCACTCAGAATTAAATATGTGGGACAAATCATCCAACAGCCACACAGACATACACTAGCCCACTACTACGTAGGGCTAAGGCTAATCAAACTTTGTAAATTAAACAATGCATATCCCCATCACTTTGGCGCTATACCGCTCTTCTACAGACAATGCATACAAAGTGTCACTGGACATGAACATTTAATACACATGAAAACATCAGGTATATACAAATACCTGGTAAGAAAACAGGAGCCACCATTACAGGACAGAATAAAGAGAGGATACAAATACTTCATTACTGACTACACACAACCATTTCAAAACCTACACAAGAAAGGAATCACGCCAAGTGCACGAGAGGTAACATACAGACTATTGTTCAACATAACACCGACCACACAAGGGGTCGCCCGTAGATCCAATAGACTGATCAGATGTAGACTATGTAGAACAAAGACACAGGAAACAGAAGAGCACATCTTCTTTGAGTGCAAAACTGTTTCTTTAGCTTTTAAACTGTTGACTCACGAGATAACAACAAGAACAACACAGACAGTAGACATGTATAGAGCAGTCATGTTGAACACCATCCCTCGAACAGTAGCAGACAGCCATGAACAGTCCATCATAATCCTAGCAGAATTTAGATCTCTTATCTGGTCATGTCGGAATAAGGCCATGTTTGATAACAAAGTTTTTACACCAGAAATTTTTCTGACCATCTTCCAAAACAAATTGTTAAGGCTTTCCGGTAGTTTTTAACAACTACTTGGAATATTGAAGTCCTTTTTGTTTGTTTGTTTTTTTTTTTGGTGTGTGTATGTAGGTTTTGACAACGACACAGTTTTAGTTTCAAAACGTTGGGTATTATATAACCATGTTTTTATATACACATGCACTCAGATATACCAATCATCCAAATCACTATCATCTCATGTTTTGTTAAAGCCCACCATTTCATTATTTCACTTCACGGGCCATCACCCTCACCTCACGTCATTTGCATACGATTTGTATTTGTAACTGTCAGACAAATAAACGTCATTAAAAAAAAAAAAAGGTGGTTCTTCCAGGGCGAGGCCCTCCCATTGCACTCCGGGTGGGTTGACCCCTGCGATCACCCCAAATGCGGGTGACTCGAGTGCGTAATTTTTTCGTAGGGGGGACTGCGTTCGCGCTATCCCCTGTCATTAAACAATAGCATGATTGGTTAGAAACAAAACATTTCTTCCATTTGATTTGTTCAGTTTGTTTATTTCGCTGTCTTAATAAATTTAACCTGTTAAATATCAACCAGTGAAACACAATCCAATGACGTATAACAAATACTGTCAATTCCGTCACTTATCTCATCTCGATGGGTCAGTCACACGACATACAAAACAAATTCTTGACCTACGCTAAACAACTTCCTGAAGAAGACAAGCAAACATTAGACATCCCATTCACGCTAGAAAACCTACAGAATGCACTTAACACACTCCAAAAAAAAAAAAAAAAATCTCCAGGACCAGATGGCCTCACCGCCGAGTTCTATCAGAAATTCTTTCCCATTCTAGGACCTGTCTTACACAAGGTTTTTACTGAAGCCTTCGACAGAAAAGAATTACCCAACAGCCTCAATCAGTCATACATAACACTCATCAAGAAAAACAACGCAGACACAACCCAAGTAAAGAACTACAGACCTATCTCGTTACTCAACGTAGACTACAAAATCCTAGCAAAGTCCCTAACTATGAAACTCAAACCCGTCATGCACACACTTATACATGAGGACCAGCAATGTAGTGTCACTGACAGAAACATAAATACGCATTTACATTTCCTAAGAGATGTTATCCAATACTCTCACGATAAGAATAGCCAGTCAGCAATCTTATCGCTGGACCAGGAGAAGGCTTTCGACAGAGTTTCCCATTCTTTCCTCCAGAAAACCTTGTCCAAATATAATCTTGGGGACTACATCACAGACTGGATCAAAATTCTATACAACAAACCAGAAAGCAGACTTTTAATAAACCACACCCTAAGTGAACCATTCCGGTTAACCAGATCTGTACGTCAGGGCTGCCCACTCTCGCCCCTGTTGTATGTACTAACTCTAGAGCCACTCCTGGAGAAAATCAGACAGGAGACACTAGTCAAAGGAATCTTTATTCCTGGCATGGGAGAGAGAAAATCGTTGGCCTACGCTGACGACACAATCTTCTTCCCCTCCAATATATCCTCTATTCAGAATATTCTAGACATAATTACAGAGTTCGGACAAGGCAGCGGGGCCAAAATAAACATTCAAAAATCACACATAATGGGTTTAGGCAAATGGGTAAACAAAACAGACTTCCCATTCACATTAATTCAGGTCAACAAAATCAAAATATACGGAATTATATTTACAGCTACGCCTTCCAATACCACCAACGCAAGATGGCAAAATATCATTGGAAAAATAAAACACCGACTGGAACTATACAAATATAAAACTACCACCATATTCGGCAGAAGTGTCGCAGTCAACACCTGCGTCATACCACAGCTTATATACACAGCAAATATCTTTCCCTTGCCTAGACAGTCACTTAGGGAAGTCAATTCCATGATTAGCGACTTTATTTTCCGACACACAGTACACAGCATTCAACGGAAAACCTTGATGCAAGATAAGAACAGAGGAGGCATCTCCCTACAAGACATATCAACAAAGATCCAGGCACTCAGAATTAAATATGTGGGACAAATCATCCAACAGCCAAACAAACATACACTAGCCCACTACTACGTAGGGCTAAAGCTAATCAAACTTTGTAAATTAAACAATGCATATCCCCATCACTTTGGCACTATACCGCTCTTCTACAGACAATGCATACAAAGTGTCACTGGACATGAACATTTAATACACATGAAAACATCAGACATATACAAATATCTGGTCAGGAAACAGGAGCCACCATTACAGGACAGAATAAAGAGAGGATACAAATACTTCATCACTGACTACACACAATCATTTCAAAACCTACACAAGAAAGGAATCACGCCAAGTGCGCGAGAGATAACATACAGACTATTGTTCAACATAACACCGACCACACAAGGGGTCGCCCGCAGATCCAACAGACTGATCAGATGTAGACTATGTAGAACAAAAACACAGGAAACAGAAGAGCATATCTTCTTTGAGTGCAAAACTGTTTCTTTAGCTTTTAAACTGTTGACTCACGAGATAACAACAAGAACAAAGCAGACAGTAGACATGTATAACGCAATCATGTTGAACACCATCCCTCGAACATTAGCAGACAGCCATGAACAGTCCATCATAATCCTAGCAGAATTTAGATCTCTTATCTGGTCATGTCGGAATAAGGCCATGTTTGATAACAAAGTTTTTACACCAGAAATTTTTCTGACCATCTTCCAAAACAAATTGTTAAGGCTTTCCGGTAGTTTTTAACAACTACTTGGAATATTGAAGTCCTTTTTGTTTGTTTTTTTTTTTTTTTGGTGTGTGTATGTAGGTTTTGACAACGACACAGTTTTAGTTTCAAAACGTTGTGTATTATATAACCATGTTTGTATATAAACATGCCCTCAGATGTACCTACCATCCAAATCACTATCATCTCATGTTTTGTTAAAGCCCACCATTTCATTATTTCACTTCACGGGCATTCATCCTCACCTCACGTCATTTGCACACGATTTGTAACGATCAGACAAATAAACGTATTTTAAAAAAAAGGGTTGTCCTTCCAGGGAAGCTCCAAAAAAAAAAAAAAAGGTGGTTCTTCCAGGGCGGGGCCCTCCCATTGCACTCCGGGTGGATTGACCCCTGCGATCACCCCAAATGCGGGTGACTCGAGTGCGTAACTTTTTCGTAGGGGGGACTGCGTTCGCGCTATCCCCTGACATTAAACAATAGCATGATTGGTTAAAAACAAAACATTTCTTCCATTTGTTTTGTTCAATTTGTTTATTTCACTGTCTTAATAAATTTAAGCAAACGTTTACCTAGACATGCTGGGGATTTGTGTTCCGCCACGACTAGAGAAGAGTTTCAGTCATGTGTAGTTTTCTATCAAGATGGTGGAGCACAGTTAGAGAAGAGTTTCAGTCATGTGTAGTTTTCTATCAAGAAGGTGGAGCACAGTTAGAGAAGAGTTTCAGTCATGTGTAGTTTTCTATCAAGAAGGTGCAGCACAGTTAGAGAAGAGTTTCAGTTATGTGTAGTTTTCTATCAAGAAGGTGCAGCACAGTTAGAGAAGACTTTCAGTCATGTGTAGTTTTCTGTCAAGATGGTGGAGCACAGTTAGAGAAGACTTTCAGTCATGTGTAGTTTCTATCAAGATGGTGTAGCACAGTTAGAGAAGAGTTTCAGTCATGTGTAGTTTTCTGTCAAGATGGTGGAGCACAGTTAGAGAAGAGTTTCAGTCATGTGTAGTTTTCTGTCAAGATGGTGTAGCACAGTCAGAGAAAAGTTTCAGTCATGTGTAGTTTTCTGTCAAGATGGTGTAGCACAGTCATAGAAAAGTTTCAGTCATGTGTAGTTTTCTGTCAAGATGGTGGACCGCCACGCTGGGGTTTCCTTGCTTGTTACTTTGTGAATGCAGATTTTCTAAACCGTTGGAACAGGAGCAATTGTCTGACGTCATGTCCACCGCGTTCAACAGACATGACCATTCTTAACTTTTTTGTGTGCCGTACTACAGACAGATAGACATTTTCACAAACAGGAAACAACAAGACTTTCACACAGTAAAGTAAGAAAGCACAGTAAAGCAAGAGAGCACTGTAAAGAAAGAGAGCACAGTAAAGTAAGAAAGCACAGTAAAGGAAACAATTCTCTTTTTCTTTACAGTGCTCACTTATTTTACTGTGTTCTCTTATTTTTCTGTGCTTTCTTACTTTACTGTGCTCTCTTACTTTACTGTGCTCTCTTACTTTACTGTGCTCTCTTACTTTACTGTGTTCTCTTACTTTACTGTACTCTCTTACTTTACTGTGCTCTTTTACTTTACTGTGCTCTCTTACTTTACTGTGCTCTCTTACTTTACTGTGCTCTCTTACTTTACTGTGCTCTCTTACTTTACTGTGCTCTCTTACTTTACTGTGCACTCTTACTTTACTGTGCTCTCTTACCTTACTGTGTACTCTTACTTTACTGTACGCTCTCACTTTTTTGTATTCTCTTACTTTACTGTCCTCTCCTACTTTACTGTACGCTTTCACTTTTTTGTGCTCTCTTACTTTACTGTCCTCTCTTACTTTACTGTGCTTTCTTACTTTACTGTGCTCTCTTACTTTACTGTGTTCTCTTACTTTACTGTACGCTTTCACTTTTTTGTGCTCTCTTACTTTACTGTCCTCTCTTACTTTACTGTGCTCTCTTACTTTACTGTGCTCTCTTACTTTACTGTGCTCTCTTACTATACTGTGCTCTCTTACTTTACTGTGCTCTCTTACTTTACTATGCTCTCTTACTTTACTGTGCTGTCTTACTTTACTGTGCTCTCTTACTTTACTGTGTTCTCTTATTTAACTGTGCTCTCTTACTTTACTTTACGCTCTCACTTTTTTGTGTTCTCTTACCTTATTGTGTTCTCTTACTTTATTGTGTTCTCTTACTTTACTGTGCTCTCTTATTTAACTGTGCTCTCTTACTTTACTGTGCGCTCTTACTTTACTGTGCTCTCTTATTTAACTGTGCTCTCTTACTTTACTGTACCCTCTCACTTTTCTGTGTTCTCTTATTTTACTGTGTTCTCTTACTTTACTATGCTCTCTTACTTTTCTGTGCTTTCTTGCTTTACTGTGTTCTCTTACTTTACTGTGCTCTCTTACTTTAATGTACGCTCTCACTCTTTTGTGCTCTCTTACTTTACTGTACTCTCTTACTTTACTGTGCTCTCTTACTTAACGGTGCTCTCTTAATTTACTGTGCTCTCTTACTTTACTGTGCTCTCTTACTTTAATGTACGCTCTCACTCTTTTGTGCTCTCTTACTTTACTGTACTCTCTTACTTTACTGTGCTCTCTTACTTAACGGTGCTCTCTTACTTTACTGTGCTCTCTTACTTTACTGTGCACTCTTACTTTACTGTGCTCTCTTACTTTACTGTACTCTCTTACTTTACTGAGCTCTTTTACTTTACTGAGCTCTCTTACTTTGCTGTACTCTCTTACTTAACTGTACTCTCTTACTTAACTGTGCTCCTTATTTTACTGTGCTCTCTTACTTTACTATGCTCTCTTACTTTACTGAGCTCTCTTACCTTACTGTGCTCTCTTATTTTACTGTGCTCTCTTACTTTACTGTGCTCTCTTACTTTACTGTGCTCTCTTACTTTACTGTGCTCTCTTACTTTACTGTGCGCTCTCACTTTTTTGTGCTCTCTTACTTTACTAAGGACACAATGTTTAGTTACTGAAACTTTGAAGGTCAAGATTAACGGATGCTATAGAGACGATGACTAAAAGAGAAGTTGGAGAACACAGGGCAAGAAATGCACTACCACTTAAACATTCTCAGTATAACAGACCTAGCACATGTTAGAGTACGGTTAAAGTAAACAAAAAACTAAACTTTTCGAGTCGAGGTAAAATCTGCAAAAAAATCACTTACAGTTTAGTTTTTGTGTAGGAGGTGTTTGAAATCGGGGAAGAATGTACCATACGGCCGAGAGAAAATACCACACAGGCAAGAGAAAATACCACACAGACAAGAGAAAATACCACACAAGCAAGAGAAAATACCACACAGGCATGAGAAAATACCACACAGACAAGAGAAAATGCCACACAGGCAAGAGAAAATACCACACAAGCAAGAGAAAATACCACACAGGCATGAGAAAATACCACACAGGCATGAGAAAATACCACACAGACAAGAGAAAATACCACACAGGCATGAGAAAATACCACACAGACAAGAGAAAATACCACACAAGCAAGAGAAAATACCACACGGCCGAGAGAAAATGCCACACAGACAAGAGAAAATACCACACAGGCAGGAGAAAATACCACACGGCCAAGAGAAAATACCACACAGACAAAATACCACACAGACAAGAGAAAATACCACACAGACAAGAGAAAATACCACACAGACAAGAGAAAATACCACACGGCCGAGAAGAAAAGAGAGACAGTGTACATCACAGCCGGCTGAGAGAGCGGGCACCTCAGAACCGGCTGAGAGAGAGGGCACATCAGAGCCGGCTGAGAGAGAGGGCACATCAGAGCCGGCTGAGAGAGAGGGCACCTCAGAACCGGCTGAGAGAGAGGGCACCTCAGAACCGGCTGAGAGAGAGGGCACCTCAGAACCGGCTGAGAGAGAGGGCACATCAGAGCCGGCTGAGAGAGAGGGCACATCAGAGCCGGCTGAGAGAGAGGGCACCTCAGAACCGGCTGAGAGAGCGGGCACCTCAGAACCGGCTGAGAGAGCGGGCACCTCAGAACCGGCTGAGAGAGCGGGCACCTCAGAACCGGCTGAGAGAGAGGGCACATCAGAGCCGGCTGAGAGAGAGGGCACATCAGAGCCGGCTGAGAGAGAGGGCACATCAGAGCCGGCTGAGAGAGAGGGCACATCATAACCTGCTGAGAGAGAGAGGTCACATCACAGCCAGCTGAGACAGGGAACATCAGAGCCGGCTGAGAGAAGGGCATATCAGAACCGGCTGAGAGAGGACATGTCAGAGCGGGCTGAGAGAGGACACATCAGAGCCGGCTGAGAGAGGACACATCAGAGCCTGCTGAGAGAGGCCACATCAGAGCCGGCTGAGAGAGGGCACACCAGAGCCGGCTGAGAGAGGGCACATCAGAGCCGACCGAGTGACATAACGGTTTCTGTGAGATGCTGGTTACACGGCCTATGAGAAAAGGGCCTGCACCTGGAGAAAACGTTTGAGAACCGCTGATCTACTGTTTTGCTGTCAGTCTTGTTTCATCAGGATGTTATGTTTTCCTTCTTTATTTTTGTGCTCTCACTTCTCGTGAAATATATAAATGATGACGTGTTACATGGGTCAGTAACAAAACTGACTGTTTCCTGTTTGCTCGTTAACTCTTCTACAACCAAACCCAAAACAGCTCTTAAGATCCACATAAACAACTTTATAATAAACACAGTGTCTTTGTTTTATAACAGGAAAGACCAGGTACCTACTTTTATCTCATTGTGTAGTTGAAACATTCAGTCTCCAAAATGCCAAAATAATATCGGACAGAAGAATTTGTTTTTCTTTCTGTGTTTTCTATGAAAAAACGTCCACCGCCGGCTTGCTGGGTCTGTCGCGGTTTAAGGGCAGAAATTAACCTAGGGCAGCCCATCTCACTGAGCGAGTCAGAGCCCTGTTAGACAGTGACCTGGCGACCAACTTCCCCAGTCGGTACGTCCTGACACGACAAGTCACATGGCTTGGACACGTTACATGACTACCAACAGACAGTATACCACAGACACAACAAGTCACATGACTTGGACACGTTACATAACTACCATCAGACAGTATACCACAGAAATAACAAGTCACATGACTTGGACACGTTACATGACTACCACCAGACAGTATACCACAGACACAACAAGTCACATGACTTGGACACATTACATGACTACCACCAGACAGTATACCACAGACACAACAATTTAAATGGTCTGGTCGTGTTGAAGGCATTTTTTCCTTTATAACCGAGCACAGTAAATAGATAAATGAATTGTGTAATATTCTACTTTTTTACTTATATAGTTTCTGCTTGTATGCTGCTGGTTGTCTGTTGTGCTGACAACATTACTGATGTACAGATAGAAGACAACGAAACACTCCCTGCAATGATATACTCTTTACAGGACACCCAGGATGATCACATACTGGCACACTGGATATATCTATCAAGACTGTGCTACCTTGGCACTCACATCTGATTTATTGCGTGAACGTGATGATGATGATGGTGATGGCTGACGATGAAAATATATGAAAACTATTTCTCAGAAACATGCATACTCTAACACACATAATTCCTGGCTGCTATCTAGCCAAGTTACTAGGACAGCGCCATAAGAATTCAAACTGACTAACAACTGTCACATACTTAACTATCTAGCCAAGTTACTAGGATAGCGCCATAAGAATTCAAGCTGGCTAACAACTATCACATACTTAACTATCTAGCCAAGTTACTAGGACAGCGCCATAAGAATTCAAACTGACTAACAACTATCACATACTTAACACGATTACATTTCTCACCACAGACCGGACTACACTACTTTCTCACTCCACAGTCAAAACCTTTCTCCTCTCTGAGCTGAAACTTTCGTCTCAAACTCAGAACACAAAACTTACTTTCCACGTGCAACGAATGACTTGAAAATCACGAACTCTGACAGAGAAAACAAACATGGCCCTAACTCTATAACACAATAATTTAGAGTTATATCAAGGGTTAGATGCCCTTGACCACATACTGTCATAGAGTTACACGATGACTAATATGCCACTCAGATGTTCATGCCTCTTTTTCACATATATTGTCACATATGAAAGCATCTCTGACTCCATACACACGGGACAGAAGTCTAAATGGAAGATTCCATGTTGTACATACACCTGCCACAGCGAGATAAGAAACCAGTTTTGCTACAACGATTTTGTTATTATGATTTTATTACATCTGTTTTGCTACACTGATTTTTCCTTACTACATTTGAAATGTAAGTTCAGTGTAAGTTCATGTAGATGGAGGTGTATGGTTCAGTTTTGCAAAACGACAGAGAAAAGTCAACAGAAACACAAGTGGCAGAAAGTAAGATGCGTTCATTTGCATGTCCCTTGTGGGACTTTGCCTCCCTAACAGCACTCCTGTAGGCCTCTCGGTTGTGAGCAAGATGCCCTGCTGCTGATGCATCCATTTGCAGATTATCAACGATGTCTTGCATCCATCTTCGCATTGGTCTTTCTCTCTTTCATTTTTCCGTTATGTACCCTTCCAAGACGGTCTTCTCTAGATTATCATGACGTTTAATGTGTCCAAAATATTTAAGTTTTCTTTGTTTAATCCTCTTTACTAGCCAGCCTTCTTCAATATTAAGTTCTTGTAGTATAGATATATTTGTTCTTTTTCGTGTCCATGCTATTTGAAGAACTCTTCTGTAGCATTTACATTCAAAGGCATTTATGTGTTTCTCAGCTGTTTTGTTAAGTGTCCAGGTCTCACATGCATACGTTGCGATGAAAGTAAATTGAGAAAGTATAAATTAAGAACATACAACATCCAATATTTCGGCGTCAAGGACTACATACAAGAACAACACAAGGCATAAAAAAAAATGGAAAAAGATGAAAAAAAACTTAGCTTGTGTGTGTGTGTGTGTGTGTGGGAGGGGGTATCCTCCTGGTTCGAAGAACGGACACGAATGGGTCCAGGCTGACACAAATAGAGAGCTGGAACTAGCGATTGGTTAGAGCTGGAATTAGCGATTGGTTGAGAGATGACAAAGAATAACAATTTGGACCAATCAGATGCCTATAGCGTAAAACAAAAGCTCTGCAGGCGGTGTAGGTTGTACAAGCGAGAGAGAAAGAAACTACATGAACAGTTTCTCACAGAAGCTGCCGAACATTTAAAAAAAAGATAATTAAGACCAAAAGGTAAAAAGCAGTTAAAATGATCTCTATATATTATGAGAAGACGCAACATTCACTGGAAAACTCAAGGGAAAAAGAATAATCGAAGACAGAAGGAAAAAAATATCTTAACAGGCCGACCGAATGATAAGAAAAAAGGGGACCCACGCAGAAATACGAGGGAACACACGCAAGAAGAAGAACGAAGGCCAACACTTCTGGATAGCCTGGGAGAGAGATTAACAAGTACGGACCACAGAGGACTGTTTCTGATCTCTTGACTAAAGGAACATTTTCTTGCACGCCTTGGAAAGCTGCACAAAATACTTTGTTCAGATAAAGTTGGACCATGATGCGGTCAAAACGTGACGCCAAGCCATCATGGCGCCATTTCCAGCGCTGTAAACACTCTCCCAGTCGCTGTCTGATAGATCAAATATGTCCTGACATAAAGATCTAAAAACCTCCAGGATGCAGAGTTCAATGCCTACTTCCGCTACAGGCTCACTTAATGAACGCAGGATTGGCAGATACCCAGGAAGTAATGAACCAGTAGGTACAGACAGTGTTTGATTATGGTTGCTTGTATTTATATCGACGTGGGAGCACACATAGTCAGCACGTGTCTCTTTTGTCATGGCAGCAACCAAGACAATGGCTTGACTGGAGACACGGACCTCCACCCAGGCATGTATTCTCAGTGACTCAGTGAATATGCTCAAGAAGACTGAGTCAGACTGGCCGTGAAAGCACTGATTGGAGTCACTGAGAAGATCATTGGAGGGTGAACAGGCAATGGATTGGGCTGATATCCTGAATGCACTCAGAGAAGTTAGTCGGTCCACTGACTCAAGCAACAGTTCTGAACGTGGCATGAACAGATTGCTGGAACATAATGTCAGACATGGATTGGCCAGACAAGAGCGCTACACTGGGAAGCAAAGAAGACTGGTTAATCAACACAGAACTGGCTATCATCAGCCGCCAAACACTGGTGGAGATATTGAAGATGTGATCAGAGCACTTATGGACTAACAGTCCAGTGTGCAATGAACATTAACTAACTGACCGACTAACAAACTAAATAACTAACTAACTGACCGGTTAACTAACTAACTGACTGACTAACTAAACTAACTAACTGACTGACTAACTAACTAACTGACTGACTGACTGACTGACTGATTGATTGACTGACTAACTAACTAACTAACTAACCAACGAACTGACTGACTGACTGACTGACTAACTGACTGACTGACCGACTGACTGACTGACCGACTGACTAACTAACTAACTAACTGACTGATTGACTGACTGACTAACTAACTAACTAACTGACTGATTGACTGACTAACTAACTAACTAACTGACTGACTGATTGACTGACTGACTAACTGACTAATTAACTAACTAACTAACTGACTGATTGACTGACTGACTAACTAACTAACTAACTAACTAACTAACTGACTGACTGACTAACTGACTAACTAACTAACTGACCGACTGACTGACTGACTGACTGACTAACTAACTAACTGACTGACTAACTAACTAACTGGTGCTAGTGAGTAGGGGTAGACAGGGACGTAGATGTAGACAGGGTCGTAGATGTAGACAGGGACGTAGATGTAGACAGGGACGTAGATGTAGACAGGGTCGTAGATGTAGACAGGGACGTAGATGTAGACAGGGACGTAGATGTAGACAGGGACGTAGATGTAGACAGGGACGTAGATGTAGACAGGGACGTAGATGTAGACAGGGACGTGGATGTAGACAGGGTCGTAGATGTAGACAGGGTCGTAGATGTAGACAGGGACGTAGATGTAGACAGGGACGTAGATGTAGACAGGGACGTAGATGTAGACAGGGTCGTAGATGTAGACAGGGACGTAGATGTAGACAGGGACGTAGATGTAGACAGGGTCGTAGATGTAGATACTGACGCAGATGTAGACAGGGACGTAGATGTAGATACTGACGTAGATGTAGACAGGGACGTGGATATAGACAGGGACGTAGATGTAGACAGGGACGTGGATGTAGACAGGGTCGTAGATGTAGACAGGGACGTAGATGTAGACAGAGACGTAGATGTAGACAGAGACGTGGATGTAGACAGAGACGTGGATGTAGACAGAGACGTGGATGTAGACAGAGACGTGGATGTAGACAGCGACGTGGATGTAGACAGTGACGTGGATGTAGACAGAGACGTGGATGTAGACAGCGACGTGGATGTAGACAGTGACGTGGATGTAGACAGAGACGTGGATGTAGACAGCGACGTGGATATAGACAGAGACGTGGATGTAGACGGAGACGTGGATGTAAGCATGCTGTGTGTTCAGTTCATAAAAAAATAAAGATTCAGAAACGACAGGAATAATAACAAGATGAGCTCGTGGAAGTAACAACACATAGCAACGACTCAATATTTTGGCAAAATGCCTTCATGGAGAACAAAAGAAATTATAAAACAATATCTATATGCATTAAAAAATGAAACAGCTGTCAGAGAATCTATCAGTTAAAATATTTTGGCATAAAAACCTCCCTTTTGAAAGATAAGATATTTGCGCTTTGACACCATCTCAGCATTAGTTGCACCAAACTGGAATTAACAAGTAATAGAGTGGAGAAAGTTGCCCGATCATGTCACACTAACCTGAGTGTGGAGAAAGTTGCCCGCGCATGTCACACTAACTTGAGTATGGAGAAAGTTGCGCGCGCATGTCACACTAACCTGAGTGTGGAGAAAGTTGCCCGCTCATGTCACACTAACTTGAGTGTGGAGAAAGTTGCCCGCGCATGTCACACTAACTTGAGTGTGGAGAAAGTTGCCCGCGCATGTCACACTAACTTGAGTGTGGAGAAAGTTGCCCGCGCATGTCACACTAACCAGAGGCAGGCGCCGCTGTGTGAGAGGGGTCGGGGTTGTGGGGGTGGATTTGGCCCTGTCGGAGCATAGATCCGGGGATTGTTTCGTTTTCTCTATTTTAAGGGTCTAGCTGACCAACACTCTGTTGTCTAGCTGACCCACACGCTGTTGTCTAGCTGACCCACACTCTGTTGTTTTGCTGACCAACACTCTGTTGTCTAGCTGACCCACACTCTGTTTTCTACCTGATCAATACTCTTTTCTCTAGCTGACCAACATTCTGTCCTCTAGCTGACCAACACTCTGTCAGTGTTGTCTAGCTGTTCTCTAGCTGACCAACACTCTGTCAGTGTTGTCTAGCTGTTCTCTAGCTGACCAACACTCTGTCAGTGTTGTCTAGCTGTTCTCTAGCTGACCAACACTCTGTTCTCTAGCTGACCAACACTCTGTCAGTGTTGTCTAGCTGACCCACATTCTGTTCTCTAGCTTACTAACATTCTGTTCTCTAACTGACCCACAATCTATTCTCTATTTGACCAACACTCTGTTCTCTAGCTTACCAACACTCTGTTCTCTAACTGACCCACACTCTATTCTCTATTTGACCAACACTCTGTTCTCTAGCTTACCAACACTCTGTTCTCTAGCTTACCTACACTCTGTTCTCTAGCTTACCAACACTCTGTTCTCTATCTGACTAACTCTCTATTAGTGTTGTCTAGCTGACCCACACAGTGTTCTCTATCTGACCAACAGTCCGTTAGTGTTATCTAGCTGACCCATGCTATGTTCTTTAGTAGACCCACACTCCGTTCTCTAAGTAACTAACACTCTATTCTCTAGCTGATCCAGACTCTGTTCTCTAGCTGACCAACACTCTGTTAGTGTTATCTAGCTAGCGTGCACTCTGTTGTCTAGCTGACAACACTCTGCTGTCTAGTTGACCCACACTCTGTTGTCTAGTTGACCAACACTTTTTTGTCTAGCTGACCAACACTTTTTTTGTCTAGCTGACCAACACTCTGTTGCTTTGAGGACCAACACTCTGTTGTTTAGCTGACCAACACTCTGTTGTCTAGCTGACCAGCTGACCAACATTCTGATGTTTTGCTGACCAACACTCTGTTGTCTAGCTGACCAATACTCTAGTGTCTAGTTGAGCAACATTTTGTTGTTTTCCTTACCAATACTCAGTTGTCTAGTTCACCAACACTCTTTTGTCTGGTTGACCAACACTCTGTTGTCTATTGACTAACACTCTGTTGTTTAGCTGACCAACACTCTGTTGTTTTGCTGATCAATACTCTGTTGTCTAGTTGACCAACACCCTGTTGTTTTGCTAACCAACACTCTGTTGTCTAGTTGACCAATACTCTGTTGTCTAGTTTACCAACACTCTGTTGTCTAGTTGACCAACACTCCGCTGTCTATTGACCAACACTCTGTTGTCTTGCTGACCAACACTCTGTTGTCTATTGATCAACACTCTGCTGTCTATTGATCAACACTCTGCTGTCTATTGATCAACACTCTGTTGTATAGTTGACCAACACTCTGTTGTCTAGTTGACCAACATTCTGTTGTCTATTGATCAACACTCTGCTGTCTATTGACTAACACTCTGTTGTTTTGCTGACCAACACTCTGTTGTCTAGTTGACCATCACTCTATTGTCTATTGCTCAACACTCTGCTGTCTATTGACCAACACTTTGTTGTCTATTGACCAACACTCTGTTGTCTATTGATCAACACTCTGTTGTCAATTGACCAACACTCTGCTGTCTATTGACCAACACTCTGCTGTCTATTGACCAACACTCTGTTGTCTATTGACCAACACTCTGTTGTCTATTAACAAACACTCTGTTGTTTGTTGACCAACACCCTGTTGTCTATTAACAAACACTCTGTTTTCTATTGACCAGCACTTTTTTCCCAACTTTTCCAACACTCATAGAATCAGAGGGTATGTAGTAATCTGTTTCAGCAACAAAGCAATGAAAATTTTTCATGACTTGTAAGTCCATCACCTGGTCGTACTTTTTTTATGACTGAATTTTGATATAGATTATCGTTGTGCGCGAACCAAATATCGTGGTTATGCCCCTTGATTCAAGCTCGCACAGTGAATATGCTGCTCATTTCTACCTCAAGTACATACATAAACCAGAAAATAAGGTAAATGTCTGCCTGTCTGTCTGTCTGCCTTTTTGCCTGTGTGACTATCTGTCTGCCTGCCTACCTGTCTGTTTGTGTGTCTTCTTGCTTGCGTGACTATGTCTGTCTGTCTGCGTGTCTGTCTTTCTTCCTGCTTGCGTGTCTATCTGTCTTCCTGACTGCGTACGTGTCTGTCTGTCTGTCTGTCTTCCTGCCTGCGTGTGTGTATGTCTGTCTGTCTTCCTGCCTGCGTGACTACCTATCTGCCTGTCTGCCTTCCTGATTGCGCGACTATCTGCCTGCTTGCGTGACTATCCGCCTGCCTTCTTGTCTGTCTGTATGTCTGTCTGTCTGGTAGTTTAATGGCTGTACATGTATGTAAGTCTGTCAGCGTATTACTATGTCTGTCTGTCTGCAAATTTATTTGTCTGCTTGATTGTTTTTCTGCCTCGTTCTTGCTATCTTTTGATGAAAACTCTTTAGAAAAGTTTTTCAAATGTACAAACAAGAGAAGGTACAAAATAAGCAGCGAAAACAAACAATATTTTGGTCATAAAAGAATTCTTCTTCAGTTTCAAATAGATATTCTATTTAAGCTTCAAACAGACAATGTCCTTCAATTTCAAATAGAGAGTCTCCTTCAATTTCAAATAGGTATTCTATTTAAGTTTCAAACAGAGAACATCCTTCAATTTCAAATAGAGAGTCTCCTTCAATTTCAAATAGGTATTCTATTTAAGTTTCAAACAGACAATATCCTTCAGTTTCAAACAGAGAATATCCTTCAATTTCAAACAGAGAAGCTCTTTCAGCTGCCCACGGAGAAACAAATGTAACACAGGCATGCAAAATACAACAGACCTATCAGTCGAATTACAGATTTATTATTATGTTTCATTGCCCCCCTCCCCAGCTCCCCCCCCCCGCTTTGTCTCACGTTTAAGCTAAGGTGTGCTGGTATCTACCTGTACTTGTGACGTCTAAGCTAAGGTGTGCTGGTATCTACCTGTACTTGTGACGTCTAAGCTAAGGTGTGCTGGTATTTACCTGTACTTGTGACGTTTAAGCTAAGGTGTGCTGGTATTTACCTGTACTTGTGACGTTTAAGCTAAGATGTGCTGGTATCTACCTGTACTTGTGACGTCTAAGCTAAGGTGTGCTGGTATTTACCTGTACTTGTGACGTTTAAGCTAAGATGTGCTGGTATCTACCTGTACTTGTGTCGTCTAAGCTAAGGTGTGCTGGTATTTACCTGTACTTGTGACGTTTAAGCTAAGATGTGCTGGTATCTACCTGTACTTGTGTCGTCTAAGCTAAGGTGTGCTGGTATTTACCTGTACTTGTGACGTTTAAGCTAAGATGTGCTGGTATCTACCTGTACTTGTGTCGTCTAAGCTAAGGTGTGCTGGTATTTACCTGTACTTGTGACGTTTAAGCTAAGATGTGCTGGTATCTACCTGTACTTGTGTCGTCTAAGCTAAGGTGTGCTGGTATCTACCTGTACTTGTGACGTTTAAGCTAAAGTGTGCTGGTATCTACCTGTACTTGTGACGTCTAAGCTAAGGTGTGCTGGTATTTACCTGTACTTGTGACGTTTAAGCTAAAGTGTGCTGGTATCTACCTGTACTTGTGACGTTTAAGCTAAGGTGTGCTGGTATCTACCTGTACTTGTGACGTCTAAGCTAAGGTGTGCTGGTATCTACCTGTACTTGTGACGTCTAAGCTAAGGTGTGCTGGTATTTACCTGTATTTGTGAAACAAAAGTGCATCTCGTACTTTAGCTTTAGCGTCCAGTTCTTCACCTGTAACTTCCTGTAGATCAGAGTTAACATTCTGTTATTTGGACCCAACATCTAGTACGTTGGCGTTAAGTTCCAATAATTTCGCTGTAACATTCTTGTAATTTGGATGTTAACGTCGGGTAATTCAGTGCTAACAAAAAGCAAGACGCGTGATGTTAAAATACTATAATTTGGTGCTAACATTTCATAATTTGATGCTAAAAATATCATGCTTTAGTCCTGCATAGAATGTCAACCTCAGATCTGTCTACTTCTTTTTTTAAGCAAACAAAAGCGAAAATTTTTTTTTTTTTTTGGGGGGGGGGGGAAGGTACCACAAAGATGAAAATCTTTTAAATGAGGGAATACCAAGCAATATTAGATTATTTGATGGACATAAAAGAAGACGCTTTATGTGACTAACAAAGACATACAAAAAAGAGAAACAAACAACTTAAAGCTAAGGAAGGAGGGAATTTTGTTTTGAAAGGATAAAGTTCCCCTCCACCCGGCCCGTCCCGCTTTCTGCCAGATAGTTACAGTATTTCTGTTACTTCACGTGAAATAATGGTGTCTTAAACTTGCAACATAGAAAAAAGCTGAAGGGAAAGAGGAAGTGGAAGACAATGAAAGAAGCACGCGGAGAACGTACACAGGCCTGGTCAGCTGCACATATGAAAGCAAGAGACAGAGCTGGCACAGGATGATGATGTCGATGATGTTGTTGATGATGATGATGATGATGATACAATTGAAAGATATAAGACGTTATACATTTCACGTTAATGAAGAACCACAAACACTGCATAGAGTATCCATGGTTGTTTAGCTGGTGATTACTCACTGCCATACAGCGGAAATCAAGCAACAGCCCATGCAGTGGAGATCAAACAACAGACCATGCAGTGAAGATCAAGCAACAGCTCATACAGTGGAGATAAAGCAACAGCCCATGCAGTGGAGATCAAGCAACAGCCCATGCAGTGAAGATCAAGCAACAGCTCATACAGTGGAGATAAAGCAACAGCCCATGCAGTGGAGATCAAGCAACAGCCCATGCAGTGGAGATCAAGCAACAGCCCATGCAGTGGAGATCAAGCAACAGCCCATGCAGTGAAGATCAAGCAACAGCTCATACAGTGGAGATAAAGCAACAGCCCATGCAATAGAGATCAAACAACAGCCCATGCAGCGGAGATCAAGCAACAGCCCATATAGTGGAGATAAAACAACAACCCATGCAATAGAGATCAAACAACAGCCCGTGCAACGGAGATCAAGCAACAGTCCATACAGTGGAGATCAAGCAACAGCCCATGCAATAGAGATCAAACAACAGCCCGTGCAGCGGAGATCAAGCAACAGCCCATACAGTGGAGATCAAGCAACAGCCCATGCAATAGATATCAAACAACAGCCCATGCAGCGGAGATAAAGCAACAGCTCATGCAGCGGAGATAAAGCAACAGCCCATGCAGCGGAGATAAAGCAACAGCCCATGCAGTAGAGATCAAACAACAGCACATGCAATGGAGATCAAGCAACAGCCCATACAGCGGAGATCAAGCATCAGCCCATGCAGCGGAGATCAAGCATCAGCCCATACAGCGGAGATCAAGCATCAGCCCATGCAGCGGAGATCAAGCAACAGCCCATACAGCGGAGATCAAGCAACAGCCCATACAGCGGAGATCAAGCATCAGCCCATGCAGCGGAGATAAAGCAACAGCCCATACAGTGGAGATCAAGCAACAGCCCATACAGTGGAGATCAAGCAACAGCCCATGCAGTGGAGATCAAGCAACAGCCCATGCAGTGGAGATCAAGCAACAGCCCATGCAACGGAGATCAAGCAACAGCCCATGCAGTGGAGATCAAGCAACAGCTCATGCAACGGAGATAAAGCAACAGCCCATACAGCGGAGATCAAGCAACAGCCCATACAGCGGAGATCAAGCAACAGCCCATACAGCGGAGATCAAGCAACAGCCCATGCAACGGAGATAAAGCAACAGCCCATGCAGTGGAGATCAAGCAACAGCCCATGCAACGGAGATCAAGCAACAGCCCATACAGCGGAGATCAAGCAACAGCCCATACAGCGGAGATCAAGCAACAGCCCATACAGTGGAGATCAAGCAACAGCCCATACAGCGGAGATCAAGCAACAGCCCATACAGCGGAGATCAAGCAACAGCCCATACAGCGGAGATAAAGCAACAGCCCATACAGCGGAGATCAAGCAACAGCCCATGCAGTGGAGACAGAAAAGAAGCCCCTACAGCGGAGACAGAAAAGAAGCCCCTACAACGGAAACACAAAAGAAGCCCATACAGCGGAGACAGAAAAGAAGCCCATACAGCGGAGACAGAAAAGAAGCCCCTACAGTGGAGACAGAAAAGAAGCCCCTACAGTGGAGACAGAAAAGAAGCCCCTACAGTGGAGACAGAAAAGAAGCCCCTACAGTGGAGACAGAAAAGAAGCCCCTACAGTGGAGACAGGAAAGAAGCCCCTACAGTGGAGACAGGAAAGAAGACCCTACAGTGGAGACAGGAAAGAAGCCCCTACAGTGGAGACAGGAAAGAAGCCCCTACACCCAGGACAGTTTCAGCAGCTCCTTGAACAGGGACACAAATAGCTACAGTTTTTTTTTTTGGGGGGGGGGGAAGGGGGAAAGACCGTGGCGTAGTCTTGGTTGACTGACTTTCACAGGGGATGACCGTGGCGTAGTCTTGGTTGACTGACTTTCGCAGGTGATGACCGTGGCGTAGTCTTGGTTGACTGACTTTCGCATGTGATGACCGTGGCGTAGTCTTGGTTGACTGACTTTCACAGGGGATGACCGTGGCGTAGTCTTGGTTGACTGACTTTCACAGGGGATGACCGTGGCGTAGTCTTGGTTGACTGACTTTCACAGGGGATGACCGTGGCGTAGTCTTGGTTGACTGACTTTCGCAGGTGATGACCGTGGCGTAGTCTTGGTTGACTGACTTTCACAGGTGATGACCGTGGCGTAGTCTTGGTTGACTGACTTTCGCAAGTGATGACCGTGGCGTAGTCTTGGTTGACTGACTTTCACAGGTGATGACCGTGGCGTAGTCTTGGTTGACTGACTTTCGCAGGTGATGACAGTCAACAGCGCGCTACTATTTACGACGTTTCCATGGCAGAATCCAACAGCGACGTTGGGAAAAGTTGCCCAGTCACGTGTTGGCCTTGCGTGACACTGCACGAGCACATAAGAGCCGCCAAGCTGCTGATCTGGAGTCTTTGGGATTTTTGGTGTTGCCACATTCACCACATTCTCCCAACCTTGCTCCTAGTAACTATGCACATTCTCCCAACCTTGCTTCTAGTAACTATGCACATTCTCCCAACCTTGCTCCTAGTGACTATGCACATTCTCCCAACCTTGCTCCTAGTAACAATGCACATTCTCCCAACCTTGCTCCTAGTGACTATGCACTGTTTGAAGCTATGAAGAGGCCACAGAGAGGACAACGTTTCAAAGATATTGAAGAATTATTAGGGCTTGTCCGTCAGTTGGTGATAGATAAAAGAGATAACGACTGCAGTAAAACTGGTTCTAGTAATTATAGAAAGATAGACAGAGGTATGTGGTTCTAGTAATACAGGTAGATGGAGGTGTATGGTTCTAGTAATACAGGTAAACAGAGGTGTATGGTTCTTGTAATACAGGTAGACTGAGGTGTATGGTACAGTTTTATAAACTACAGAGGGAGTGAGAAAAGTGAGAAAAAAACACAATTAATGAAAAACATGTAACATTCAATATTTCGGCGTGAGCCTTTTTCAAGGATTACATACAAAAACAAACACAACATAAAATAAAAGAAGAAAAATGAAAACGAAGAACTTAGCGTTGTGGCATCTCTCCTTATACACAATACAACAGAACGCGCCCTAAAGACAAGGGAGACCACAAAGGAAAACAAATTGAAGCAATCAGATGTTAGCGGAGGTGAAAGGGAGAGAACAATTGGGGGGGGGGGTGGGTGGGAGTGAGCAGGGCGCAGGAGAGAGATCAAGAGGCAATAAATACCTCTAGGCTGCTAGAGAAGAAGGTGGGGGGATGCTAGGAGATAACGTGAAACTGATGAATGCCAAACTGCAGCGAAATGCGCGGGAATAAGACAAGAAAGTAAAGTATAAATAGCAGAAAAGAGATCTACACAAGTTTAAAGGAAGCTGAATATATTGTTAATTCCAGCTCTGGGTGGAGACAGCCGGCCTGGGAAATAAGGCGCTGTTCTAGAGCCTTCCCAGATCGTACATCAGAAGAACAAGGGGCGGATTACACTAACGGAGATGTCATGTATCAGTCATATATCCCTGCAACAAGCCCTCACCCCTAAACCGCACTGTAGCTCGGACAGAGTTAAACTGGTAATCACGCACCACCCTCATAGCTTGGCATTTAAAAACATACTGTTTCACCATCTCCGTCTCCTCCAGACCGAGCCTGACACACGTGAACTTTTTGTTTTGGGGAACCCCCATTGGTGGCGTACAGACTGGACAAGAACCTCAGGGACCTTTTAATTCGAAGTCGCCTTAATACAGATGACACCTTTTATGGTTCCAGACGTTGCGGACGCCGTAGATGCAACACTTGTCAGTTTGTTGTCGAGGCTAGCAAGATTTCCGTCTCTAAGTCCACGTTATCAGTTCAGGAAGGTTTCACCTGCACTTCACGCAATGTCATTATGTGCAAACGTTACGATATTAAGTATATAGGGGAAACGCTTAGGAGATCGTTTTCGTCAACATTTTGACGATATTTCCAAGAGGGCATGGACCCCTGTGGCAAAACACTTTTGCCAAAGAAACCACAGTGGAAAACGGGACAGCTCTGTTAGTGTAATCCGCCCCTTGTTCTTCTGATGTACGATCTCGGAAGGCTCTAGAACGGCGCCTTATTTCCCAGGCCGGCTGTCTCCACCCAGAGCTGGATTTAACAATATATTCAGCTTCCTTTAAACTTCTGTAGATCTCTTTTCTGCTATTTATACTTCACTTTCTTGTCTTATCCCCGCGCATTTCGCTGCAGTTTGGGATTCATCAGTTTCACATTATCTCCCAGCTTCCCCCCACCTTCTTCTCTAGCAGCCTAGAGGTATTTATTGCCTCTTGATCTCTCTCCTGCGCCTTGCCCACCCCCACTCCAAGAATTGTTCTCTCCCTTTCACCTCCGCTAACATCCGATTGGTTCAGTTTGTTGGAGACAGGTCTCCCAGCCTTGTCTTTAGGGCGCATTCTGTTGTATTGTGTACAAGGAAGGATGCCACAACGCTAAGTTCTTCGTTTTCATTTTTCTTCTTTTATTTTATGTTGTATTTGTTTTTGTATGTAGTCACTGAAAAAGGCTCACGCCGAAATATTGGATGTTACGTTTTTTCATTAATTGTGTTTTTTCTCACTTTTCTCACTCCCTCTATCGCTTTGTAAAATTGTTCCACACAGCTCTATCTATCCATCAGTGGGTGAGCAGTACCCCCAAAGATTGGTTCCGCGAGAATATACGGAAATTACCAAACGCTGGCAACGTTGCATGGAACATGCTGAAGTATAATCTGCTCGCTGCGCACGCCAAGGGTTATGTACTACAGGTAAGTCGTGGTAATACAGGTAAGTCGTGGTACTACAGGTAAGTCGTGGTACTACAGGTAAGTTCAAATCACGTGCTAGTGGCGTAGACAGTTACTGAATAAAGCCAAGAACGATAACTTTCCTCCGTGTCCTGAGTTTACCTCATATTCTAACGTCTTCTCACCTGTTCAGGTGTATGTCTGCTATGTTTCCGAGGAATTTAATGACAAACAAGAGCCTGCTCCGCAGGATACCGGGAAGCGGCCGCTGAAGCGATGCTACCTGTCCTGCTGTGGCAAGTACTTTGACAAGGTGGTGCTGGATGTTGGACCCAGTCCAGGTATGCTGGCAGAGCTGGAGAAGACGGATAGAGAGAATTACCACAAGGTCAAGTCCCTAGTAAGTGAATGGTTGTCCCGGGACATCTGCTTTCTCTTATAGTGGTATATGATATCTTCAGTCCTGGGACATCTGTTTTCTCTTATAGTGGTATATATTATCTTCAGTCCTGGGACATCTGCTCTCTCTTATAGTGGTATATATTATCTTCAGTCCTGGGACTTTTGTTTTCTCTTATAGTGGTATATGATATCTTCAGTCCTGGGACATCTGCTCTCTCTTATAGTGGTATATATTATCTTCAGTCCTGGGACATCTGCTCTCTCTTATAGCGGTATATATTATCTTCAGTCCTGTGACTTCTGTTTTCTCTTATAGTGGTATATATTATCTTCAGTCCTGGGACATCTGCTCTCTCTTATAGTGGTATATGTTATCTTCAGTCCTGGGACATCTGCTCTCTCTTATAGTGGTATATGATATCTTCAGTCCTGGGACTTCTGTTTTCTCTTATAGTGGTATATATTATCTTCAGTCCTGGGACATCTGCTCTCTCTTATAGTGGTATATATTATCTTCAGTCCTGGGACATCTGCTTTCTCTTATAGTGGTATATGATATCTTCAGTCCTGGGACTTCTGTTTTCTCTTATAGTGGTATATATTATCTTCAGTCCTGGGAAATCTGCTCTCTCTTATAGTGGTATATGTTATTTTCAGTCCTGGGACATCTGTTTTCTCTTATAGTGGTATATATTATCTTCAGTCCTGGGACATCTGCTCTCTCTTATAGTGGTATATGTTATCTTCAGTCCTGGGACATCTGCTCTCTCTTATAGTGGTATATATTATCTTCAGTCCTGGGACATCTGTTTTCTCTTATAGTGGTGTATGTTATCTTCAGTCCTGGGACTTCTGTTTTCTCTTATAGTGGTATATATTATCTTCAGTCCTGGGACTTCTGTTTTCTCTTATAGTGGTATATATTATCTTCAGTCCTGGGACATCTGCTCTCTCTTATAGTGGTATATATTATCTTCAGTCCTGGGACATCTGCTCTCTCTTATAGCGGTATATATTATCTTCAGTCCTGGGACTTCTGTTTTCTCTTATAGTGGTATATGTTATCTTCAGTCCTGGGACTTCTGTTTTCTCTTATAGTGGTATATGTTATCTTCAGTCCTGGGACTTCTGTTTTCTCTTATAGTGGTATATGTTATCTTCATTCCTGGGACTTCTGTTTTCTCTTATAGTGGTATATGTTATCTTCATTCCTGGGACTTCTGTTTTCTCTTATAGTGGTATATGTTATCTTCAGTCCTGGGACTTCTGTTTTCTCTTACAGTGGTATATGTTATCTTCAGTCCTGGGACATCTGGTCACTCTTATAGTGGTATATATTATCTTCAGTCCTGGGACATATGCTCTCTGTTATTGTGGTATATATTATCTTCAGTCCTGGGAAATCTGCTAACTGTTATTGTGGTATATATTATCTTCAGTCCTGGGACTTCTGCTTTCTCTTATAGTGGTATATATTATCTTCAGTCCTGGGACTTCTGCTTTCTCTTATAGTGGTATATTTTATCTTCAGTCCTGGGACTTCTGCTTTCTCTTATAGTGGTATATGTTATCTTCATTCCTGGGACTTCTGTTTTCTCTTATAGTGGTATATTTTATCTTCAGTCCTGGGAAATCTGCTCTCTCTTATAGTGGTATATTTTATCTTCAGTCCTGGGACATCTGCTCTCTCTTATAGTGGTATATTTTATCTTCAGTCCTGGGACTTCTGTTTTCTCTTATAGTGGTATATTTTATCTTCAGTCCTGGGACTTCTGCTTTCTCTTGTAGTGATGTATGTTATCTTCAGTCCTGAGACATCTGTTTTCTCTTATACTTACCTTTACATTCTTCCCGTGGCGTTAAACATCACATAGGGCTCGCATAGTTGTTTGCCAAATTTTCCTGTTTCGGCGGAGTCTTTCAACTTCATCAAGGGATGTTATGCCCACTAAACTGGCTTCTCTTAACAGTGTCTTCTTTAAAGTTTCACGTGGACGACCTCTTTTTCTTCGGCCTGTTGTGTTCCACTTGATAGCTTGTTTTGGTATTCTCTGATTGCTTCTTCTCATCATATGGCCTACATATGCCCCTCTACTTTTTTGATCACCCAAGAGACAGGTTGCTGTTTGCTCATCTTCTTATCTCTGTGTTGTTCTTTAATTCGTTCCACTTTATACCAAGTATTTTCCTTAGGCATTTGTTTTCAAAGGAGTCTAATTTCTTGTCTATTTCTTTAGTTGTTTTCCAGCTTTCACATAAATCCTCATATTACATTTGAATTGAATAGTCTTAACTTGGTTTTTGTGCTTATAACTTTTGAATGCCATATGTTCTCGAGATTTTTTAAGGACGATGCTGCTTTTGCAATTAGAATTCTAACTTCCTTCCTGGTGTCACCATCCTGGTCTATGTAGCCGGCATATAGTGGTATATTATCTTCAGTCCTGGAACATCTGCTTTCCATGCAATGGCACATGTTGTCCTGTTTGACCGGAATCGCCTGTTCCGTTGCAACTTCTTCCTGGCGGGTTGGAATAACACTGGAATCCGGGAAATCGAAGGGATTCTGTGTTTCCTGTAAGAGCAATATATCGAAATGGTACAACAAACGCCCCAAGACAGGTGCCCGTTGTTTGGTGCTCCTGCAGTTCCAAAACCAACATTCTTTTATATTCTTGTACTCTTGGATGGATGCTGCGGCATGCGGCCGAGCATATATGGGGTTGTCCCGAATGCAATGGAGCGGGAGTCTTGATTTTTGAACTTTGACCTATGTTATGTTCTGTTTTCTAGTACAGTGCTACTTATAACTGGGTGGTATATGTTATCTTCATTCCTGGGACTTCTGTTTTCTCTTATAGTGGTATATTTTATCTTCAGTCCTGGGAAATCTGCTCTCTCTTATAGTGGTATATTTTATCTTCAGTCCTGGGACATCTGCTCTCTCTTATAGTGGTATATTTTATCTTCAGTCCTGGGACTTCTGTTTTCTCTTATAGTGGTATATTTTATCTTCAGTCCTGGGACTTCTGCTTTCTCTTGTAGTGATGTATGTTATCTTCAGTCCTGAGACATCTGTTTTCTCTTATACTTACCTTTACATTCTTCCCGTGGCGTTAAACATCACATAGGGCTCGCATAGTTGTTTGCCAAATTTTCCTGTTTCGGCGGAGTCTTTCAACTTCATCAAGGGATGTTATGCCCACTAAACTGGCTTCTCTTAACAGTGTCTTCTTTAAAGTTTCACGTGGACGACCTCTTTTTCTTCGGCCTGTTGTGTTCCACTTGATAGCTTGTTTTGGTATTCTCTGATTGCTTCTTCTCATCATATGGCCTACATATGCCCCTCTACTTTTTTGATCACCCAAGAGACAGGTTGCTGTTTGCTCATCTTCTTATCTCTGTGTTGTTCTTTAATTCGTTCCACTTTATACCAAGTATTTTCCTTAGGCATTTGTTTTCAAAGGAGTCTAATTTCTTGTCTATTTCTTTAGTTGTTTTCCAGCTTTCACATAAATCCTCATATTACATTTGAATTGAATAGTCTTAACTTGGTTTTTGTGCTTATAACTTTTGAATGCCATATGTTCTCGAGATTTTTTAAGGACGATGCTGCTTTTGCAATTAGAATTCTAACTTCCTTCCTGGTGTCACCATCCTGGTCTATGTAGCCGGCATATAGTGGTATATATTATCTTCAGTCCTGGAACATCTGCTTTCCATGCAATGGCACATGTTGTCCTGTTTGACCGGAATCGCCTGTTCCGTTGCAACTTCTTCCTGGCGGGTTGGAATAACACTGGAATCCGGGAAATCGAAGGGATTCTGTGTTTCCTGTAAGAGCAATATATCGAAATGGTACAACAAACGCCCCAAGACAGGTGCCCGTTGTTTGGTGCTCCTGCAGTTCCAAAAACCAACATTCTTTTATATTCTTGTACTCTTGGATGGATGCTGCGGCATGCGGCCGAGCATATATGGGGTTGTCCCGAATGCAATGGAGCGGGAGTCTTGATTTTTGAACTTTGACCTATGTTATGTTCTGTTTTCTAGTACAGTGCTACTTATAACTGGGTGCTTTCTGTTATCTTCTTTTCTGGGAGCAGAGTTTTAACTGGTAGAGATATGTTATCTTCTTTTCTGGGAGCAGAGTTTTAACTGGTAAAGATATGTTATCTTCTTTTCTGGGAGCAGAGTTTTAACTGGTAGAGATATGCTGTCTCTTGTCTAAGGACAAGAGGTAGTTAACACATTGTAAGGTGGTGCAGTGGTTAACATCATAATGCTTTGTTCTTGTGTCAGTTGGTGATCCACATATGATTGATAATGATGATGATGATGATTAAAATAAAATAATGTTATAGTTATCTACATTTTCATGGAATCACTTCGCCGAATCTGCCGTGATCAAAATCAACGACAAACTCATATTTTAAGAAGCTAGGATAAGCGTTCTGATGAACGGTTGGGGTCTGTTTGGTTTAAATATTGGTCTGATTCTTAACTTTACTAATTCCCTGGGAACATCTGTGTTCACATACTTATCTTAACATAGTCTTTGTGAGACAGGGAACATCTGTGTTCACATACTTATCTTAACATAGTCTTTGTGAGACAGGGAACATCTGTGTTCACATACTTATCTTAACATAGTCTTTGTGAGACAGGGAACATCTGTGTTCACATACTTATCTTAACATAGTCTTTGTGAGACAGGGAACATAGATCTGTTTGCTTAAAAACTCTGACCTACCTCTGAGCCGAGAAACCTGTAGCAATCAACATTGATTATAATTGTTATTTTTGTAAAATATAATGTCAGGTTGGTGGACGGATGGGACATGGGGATCGCTGGCAGGGATGAGGAAAATCTGGTGTGAAACCAATGAATCCAGGACGTGACAAGTCTATGAGTCTTTACAACAATGGCTATCAGAGCGATGTAACAAAAACAGAGCCAGCAGACTATTGGTGGTAGGGAATGGATATCACTGAGGCACTCATCGGAGTCCTCATCTCAAAGTCAGAGTGTCCCTGTGGAACTGTCTCAAAGTCATCTGGCCAGCCAGTGTTGCACGCTGGATCTGATGTGGAGAAGGGGCTTAAGTACATCCACGGGAGGCTGGGAAACAAAGTTTTGGCCAGACCAGCCTACACCACTGTCTTCATGGCAGTCCGAGCAAGACCACAGTCTGCCCTAGCAAGGAAAGGTGCTGAAGTCGGAGGTACCCAGCCAAAAGGCGCATCGCAAAAAAATCAGGGTAGCACGCATCTTCGCCAGCGTGAGTAGTATGAAGAAGAAGAAGAAGAAGAACCTGATGGTTTAAGGAGAGAGGTCGGGGGTTGGGGAGGGGAGAGGTCGGGGGTTGGGGAGGGGAGAGGTCGGGGGTTGGGGAGGGGAGAGGTCGGGGGTTGGGGAGGGGAGAGGCTGTTTATTGTGCTTCTTAAAATCCTGACTGTTTCTCTCAGACAAAGACGCTCTTTGGGGCAAACAACGTCAACTATGAGTTGAGACGATTATCTGCACAAGATCCTGGCATGGCTATTATTGCTTTCAGGTGAGCGACCTACTTTCTTTTTTTCTTTCAACTTTATAGTGGGTTTTTTTTTGTTTCTTTCGCCTTCTATGACCCTCAGATAAAGCAGATTCCTGTCTCTTATCTATTTCTTATCACTTCTTGGAAAGTCCCTTTATCTTTATTTTGTTTGATTGTTATGACGTATTCTTCTGGAAGAAATTTAACTTTTATTTATTTTTTGTCTGTATAGTCACATGTTTATGCGTGTTTCTCATTTTGTTCTGTCTTACTTCCTACATCTTACATCCTACATCTTACATCCTACATCTTACTTCCTACATCTTACATCCTACATCTTGCATCCTACATCTTACATCCTACATCTTACTTCCTACATCTTACATCCTACATCTTACATCCTACATCTTACATCCTACATCTTACATCCTACCCGTCCTGTTAAACGTCATATAGGACTCGCATGGTAGTTTAAACTTTTTAAAAAGTTCAGGGTTTGGGAGTTATTTAGTATTATATTTCTATTACTTAATTTCTCTCTTCTCTCTCTCTCTCTATCTCTCCTTCTCACATTGGGTTATCTTAATGTACTGCAGTAGATAAACCCATTCTTTATTCTTTTCTGCTATTGGTTTTATCTTAATGTACTGCAGTAGATAAACCCACTCTTTATTCTTTTCTCCTACTGGTTTTATCTTAATGTACTACAGTAGATAAAACCTAAAATAATAAATATTTATGCTTCTGAGGCTGTCTCCTTCTTGGACACCTCCCATAATTAATTCTTCTCCTCTTTTCTCATAATGAGTGCTTCTTCTCCCTACTCCATCTCCCGTTCCACATTTCCAGTCAAACCAGGCTTTTCGTGTCCTTTAACCAGTTGCCACTCTCATCCTCTCTTTGGTAAATAACCAGCTCCTCTAGGCGGTCTACACACATAAATGTAGTTATTTTTAATGTGTAATAATCTTAACACAAACAATCTTAACACAAGCAATCTTAACACAGGCAATCTTAACACAAGCAATCTTAACACAAGCAATTTTAACACAAGCAATCTTAACACAGGCAATCTTAACACTAGCAATCTTAACACAGGCAATCTTAACACAAGCAATCTTAACACAGGCAAACTTAACACAAGAAATCTTAACACAAGCAATCTTAACACAGGCAATCTTAACACAAGAAATCTTAACACAAGCAATCTTAACACAAGCAATCTTAACACAAGCAATCTTAACACAAGCAATCTTAACACAAGCAATCACTTCAAAGATTCAAGAAGAAGCAACATTATTACGAGCATGAAAGGAACATGGTAACAAGTTCATCATACCAACAACATACATAGCAATGTAATAAAGAGTCCAATATATAGCAATGTAATAAAGAGTCCAATATATAGCAATGAAATAAAGAGTCCAATATATAGCAATGAAATAAAGAGTCCAATATAGAGCAATGTAACAAAGAGTCCAATACATAGCAATGTAATAAAGAGTCCAATATATGGCAAGGTAATAAAGAGTCTAATATATAGCAATGTAATAAAGAGTCCAATATATAGCAATGTAATAAAGAGCCTAATATATAGCAATGTAATAAAGAGTCCAATATATAGCAATGTAATAAAGAGTCCAATATATAGCAATGTAATAAAGAGTCCAATATATAGCAATGTAATAAAGAGCCTAATATATAGCAATGTAATAAAGAGTCCAATATATAGCAATGTAATAAAGAGTCTAATATACAGCAATGTAATAAAGTGTCTAATATATAGCACGAACACTAACAGAAAGAGCTTTAGAAGTACAGAAGAATCTCTTCTTATGCTTCATCGATTACGCCAAGGCATTTGACAAGGTGAAACATAATGAAATTATTAAACTGCTTGAAGATATCAATATAGACGGCAAAGACCTGAGGATTGTAAAACATCTATACTGGCAGCAAGAAGCAGCAGTTCGAGTTGAAAATAGAACTGGAAAATATCAACCTATAAAACAAGGGGTGCGACACGAATGTGTACTATCTCCAGACATTTTTTCTCTGTACAGCCAGAATATTCTAAGAACGATCATAACAGAACCAGGCATAAAAATTGGAGGATACAATATTAACAACAATCGGTATGCTGACGACACAGTACTGATAGCTGAGAACCAACAAGACCTGCAAAATCTCTTGGATAAAGTCGCCAAAGAAAATGAACAGAAAGGCCTTACTTTGAACATCAAAAAGACAGAGACTATAGTTATATGTAAAAAACAGAATCCACCAGCATGCATTATAAAATTAAACGGAACTATTCTAAAGCAGGTGCAGAAGTTCAAATATCTTGGAGCAGTAATAACTTCAGATGGGAAATGCAGAACAGAAATTAGGAACAGAATGGGCCAAGCAAAGACTGCATTTCAAAGAATGAGAAACATATTATACAACACATCCTTATCAATGAATGTTAGAAAATGAGTCCTAAAATGCTATATTGAACCTATCTTGTTATATGGAAGTGAATCATGGACAATAGGCAAGTCTGCACAAAAATCATTGGAAGCAGCAGAAATATGGTTTATTAGAAGAATGTTGTGAATCCCCTGGACAGCAAAAATAACTAATGAAGAATGTAGGAGAAGAGCTGGAGAGACAAAAAAATCTTGTGAAAAAAATAAGAGAGAGAGACAATGTACTTTCATAGGACATGCAATGAGAAGAGGGGGCATTGAAAATATTATAACAACAGGAAAAATAGAAGGAAGAAGATCAAGAGGAAGACCAAGAGAAATGATACTGGACAGTCTGAGAGGAGATCACCAATTGAACTGATGGCCTGCATGAAGGATCGTGTAATCTGGAGAAGCATAATAGCCAACACCAGTCGGCACGGCACCTGATGATGATGATGATGATGATGATGATGATGATGATGATATATAGCAGTGTAATAAAAAAGTCCAAGATACGAAACTATTTACACATCTTGAACCTGGAAATTTCTTGTATAACATTTCTTCACCAACGCTGGTGCACTCTTTTCTATATCTGGTTTCCACTGGATACTCCAGTAAGGACACTTGTTTCAATACATATATTTATGTCTCGTAGTAGGAGGTCAGTGCTCAATGTACCAGTTTCCACAATCTCTTTTGTAAACCCTGGTTTGTCCAAGTCATATCCGGGAATATATATTTATTTATGTCCCGCATCCAGTTTTGTATAGCCGGGATGTCCCTTCTTGTGTCACGTTCGGGTCCATATTCTTTTTGTCATGTCCTGCATATATATATATATATACACAGTGGAGAGTGACAAACAACAACAAAGATAAATATAAAACTTTAACAAAAGAAGTACGAAGAAACATAAGAAAAGACAAAAAACAATACATACAAGATTGTTGTGAAAGAATAGAAGAACATCAGAGGTGTGGAAGAGATAGTGAAATGTTTAAAGAAATGAAGACATTGACGAGAAATGTCACACCTAAGCTAAATGTAATTTGTGATGAGATGGGGAATACCCTGACAGAGACAGAGGAAATTCTGGAAAGATGGAAGGACTATTGCAAAAGAATGTATGAAACAACCGACTGTGGAAGCAGAAATCAACAGTGTGAATTATTATTGCAGGAGAAAGAACCCGAGCCGACAATGGAAGAAGTTTTATGGGCAATAAAGAGTCTGAAAAATGGTAAATCACCAGGATGTGATGAGATAACCGCTGAATTTATTAAAGCAGGAGGAAAGGAATGTGCAACAATCTATCATGCACTATGTAAAAAGATATGGCATTCAGGTATTTGGCCAAAAGAATGGAAAAGAACTGTATTCATTCCACTGCCAAAAAAGGGTAACCTGAAATTATGCACCAACTACAGAACTGTTGCCCTGATTAGTCATGCCAGTAAAATTCTGTTAAAAATCATAATGGGTAGACTTCGAAAGAAAATAGAAGAAGAAGTCAATATGGTCCAAGCTGGCTTCAGGCAAGGAAGAGGATCAAGAGATCATATATTCAATCTAAGATTAATAATAGAGAAATGCAGGGAGTTTAATGTGAATCTATATTTATCCTTTATAGACTACTCAAAGGCATTTGATTGTGTACAACACCAGAAACTTTGGGAAATAATGGAAAAAATGGGATTTCCAACACATTTGATACAATTAACATCACTGCTGTATTTAGACCAACAAGCAGCAGTAAGAATAAATGGTGAAACAACAAGTTGGTTTGACATAAAACAAGGGGTCCGTCAGGGGTGCATATTGTCACCCTACTTATTTAACTTGTATACTGAAAATATAATGAGGAATGTTAGAGAAGATGTAGACAAAGAATATTACGATGCCATAACAGTTGGAGGTTATGAAATACCAGAGATTAGATATGCTGATGACACAGTATTGCTGTCCACAACACAAGACGGAATGGAAAAACTGATTATGTCAGTCCGCAAGAACAGCGAAGAGCAGAACCTCTATCTTAATGCAAAGAAAACTAAAGTGATGACAACTGATAAAACAAACAAGGCAACTGAAATATGTATCAATGAGGAAAAACTGGAAGAAGTGGAGAGTTTTGAATATCTTGGATCACTACTAACTAATAATGGAGATACAATGAGGGAAATTAAAAGGAGGACATCTATTGCTCTTCAGAAAGTAAAACAAATAAAGAATCTGTGGAGAGGAGCAGACAGAACCACAAAAATAAGATTTTTAAGGGCATGCATCTTTCCCATCGCAACATATGCCTGTGAGACCTGGACACTTAACAAAACAGCTGAGAAGCACATAAATGCCTTTGAATGTAAATGCTATAGAAGAGTTCTCCAAATATCGTGGACACAAAAACGAACAAATATATCTATACTGCAAGAGCTTAATATTGATGAAGGCTGGCTAGTAAAGAGGATTAAAGAGAGAAAACTTAAATATTTTGGACACATTAAACGTCATGATAATTTAGAGAAGACCATATTGGAGGGATACATAATGGGAAAAAGAAAGAGAGGAAGACCGAAACGAAGATGGCTGCAAGACATCGTTGATGATCTGGAAATGGATGCAGCAGCAGCAGGCCATCTTGCTCACAACCGAGAGGCCTACAGGAGTGCTGTTTGGGAGGCAAAGTTCCGCAAGGGACATGCAAAGGAATGAATGAAATATATATATTATATATATATATATATATATATATATATATATATATATATATATATATATATATATATTTCACGTACATATAATCACATAAATCTCTATAACTGTGCATTTGTTTATTGTATACTTCTGTACATGTTCTTTCGACTTTGTCTTCTGCATTATTTGTACTTCTGTACATATCTTCTTGACTTTTTGTCTTCTTTGCGTAATTATATTATTGTACATCTTCTCTAGACTTTACATTTTCTTATGTGTAATTATATTATTATATATATTCTCTCGACTTTATGTCTTCTTCTGTGCAATTATATTATTGTATATATCCCCCGACTTTATGTCTTTTCTGTGTAATTATATCATTGTATATATTCTCTATACTTTATGTCTTCTGTGTAATTATATCATTGTATGTATTCTCTGAATTTGTATACCTTGGCAGTAAAGTAGTAGAAAATGGAGACAGCACAGAGGACATCAACAGTAGACTTACTAGAGCAAACCAGGCTTTTGCAATGCTACAGAATATATGGAAATCTAAAAAACTAAGCATGAATACGAAAATCAGAATATTTAAGAGTAATGTTCTAAGTGTACTACTCTATGGAAGCGAATGCTGGAAAATCACCAAAACCACAGAAAACAAGTTGAGTTCTTTCCAGACTAAATGTTTACGAAGAATTAGAAAAATATTTTGGGCAAACACCATAAGAAATAACATCTTGTTGGCAGAAATGCAGATGAAACCACTGACAGTAATTATTGAGGAAAGACGCTGGCGATGGTTGGGACATTTGCTCCGAATGACTGATAACTCACTACCAAAAATAGCACTAAGATGGACACCACAGGGGAACAGAAGTAAGGGTAGACCAAAAGAGACATGGAAAAGAACAACAGAAAGGATGTTGAGCAATAGAGGGCTCACCTGGGCTAGAGCAGAAAAAAAAGGCAAAGGACAGGCATTTGTGGAAAACCCTTGCGGAAGCCCCATGTGCCCTGGGCACTTAAGGTTCAGAGAGAAATGTATTCTCTAGACTTTATGTCTTATTCTATGTAATTATATTATTGTATATATTATCTATACTTTATGTCTTCTTCTGTGTAATTATATTATTGTATATATCCCCCGACCTTTTTGTCTTTTTCTGTGTGATTATATTATTGTATATATTCTCTATACTTTATGTCTTCTTCTTTGTAATTATATTATTGTATGCATTCTTTAGACTTTATGTCTTTTCTGTGTAATTATATTATTGTATATATTATCTATATTTTATGTCTTCTTCTGTGTAATTATATTATTGTATATATTCTCTATACTTTATGCCTTCTTCTGTGTAATTATATTATTGTATATATTCTCTATACTTTATGCCTTCTTCTGTGTAATTATATTATTGTATATATTCTCTATACTTTATGCCTTCTTCTGTGTAATTATATTATTGTATATATTCTCTATACTTTATACCTTCTTCTGTGTAATTATATTATTGTATATATTCTATAGACTTTACATCTCTTCTATTTATCTATACTACTTTTACTCTTTTCTCTCGACTTTACGTCTTCTTTATTTATGTGTACTCCTGCCTCATTAAGCTGTAAGCTATATGTACAATAAAAGATAAGATATACTCAATAATTCTGTATTAACAAACAGAAACTATGACACATACAAACACTACAAACACTACAAACGCCTACCCAGGTGAGTCAATGGTTTGGGCGAAGTCACAGTTCTTTCCAACTTCTTTCTTACAACAAGTGACATGTTACTTACTAGAGTGAGGATTGTGGAAACTTAGCGGATGCTAAGTCTACAATTGGGGACATGGGGGGGGGGGGGGGGGAGAAGGGACAGTACCTGAAACCCAGCTGCAACCCCAAATCCATGGCCTATGTACTACCGTACTTGGTGGCCAGGCATAAATCAATCTCATCTACAACCCAGGATTTTCCATCCAAGGATGCTGTATGCCAGTTATGCAGCGTATTTACATTCATTCAAAAAATGACACGACATGCATTATACATTACAAAGTCAAGCAATAAAAACAGATCAATATTTATTATACACACTACATACCATATCTCGTCACAGAACATTCATGCACAAGACATCAACATATCTCATCATGAATGAACACGTATGATATCAATAATAATGCATAATACTAATAATAAACTAATAATACGATTTTTAAGGGCATGCATCTTTCCCATCGCAACATATGCCTGTGGGACCTGGACACTTAACAAAACAGCTGAGAAACACATAAATGCCTTTGAATGTAAATGCTACAGAAGAGTTCTTCAAATATCATGGACACAAAAAAAAAGAACAAATATATTCATACTACAAGAACTTAATAATGAAGAAGGCTGGCTAGTAAAAAAGATTAAGGAGAGAAAACTTAAATATTTTGGACACATTAAACGTCATAATAATCTAGAGAAAACCGTCTTGGAAGGGTACATAATGGGAAAAAGAAAGAGAGGAAGACCAATGAGAAGATGGCTGCAAGACATCGTTGATGATCTGCAAATGGATACATCAGCAGCAGGGCATCTTGCTTACAACCGAGAGGCCTACAGGAGTGCTGTTAGGGAGGCAAAGTTGAGCTAGGGACATGCAATTGACTGACTGACCACGAAACTAAACCTGTTATTTCGCGAACACTAAAACTTTCCCATTATTAGACAAGGTCGGATGAGTCACTGAGAAATGACCACAGCCGTGGTCTACCATAACAAGTAACACTGGACTGCCTTCGTGACTAAAATATCCTTCCTGTTCTATATTTCGCCAAGTTTTCTTGTTCTTGGCGAGCTTTTCAACCTCATCAAGGGATTTTATATCTACTAAATTGGCTTCTCTTAACAATGTCCTCTTTAGAGTTTCACGCGATCGACCTCTATTTTCTTCGGCCTGTTGTGCTCCACTTGATAGCTTGTTTTTGGGATTCTCTGATTGTTTCTTCTCATCGCATGACTGACATATGTCTATCTCCTTTTTCTGATCACTCATGAGACAGGTTGTTATTCGCTCATCTGCCTTATCTGTGCATTGGTCATGAATTCGATCCACTTTATACCAAATATTTTCCTTAGGCATTTGTTTTCAAATGCTAGAACAATTGTAGGATATTTGAACATCTCGGACCGAGTCCTGCTAGCTTAACTGAAAGGACGACCAATAAACATAAATATTATACAAGTATACGCGCCAATATCTGAAAGTTCTGAAGAAGACGTACATCTATTTTATAATGACATAGAGACAGCCCTAAAACACACAAAGTCACATGGAGTTACTATAGTCATGGGAGATTTTAATGCCAAAGTTGCTAAAGGAAGAACTTCAGACATCGTTGGTGACTATGGACTAGAGGAGAGGAATGACAGAAGTAGTAAATTAATTGAATGGGCAAGAAAACATAGCATGGTTGTAGGAAACACCTGGTTTAAACAACATCCTCGAAGACTGGCAACGTGGTGCAGTCCAGACAAAAGGACTTTTAACCAGATAGACTACATATTAATCAACACGATTCCGGAATGCATTACTGACAACAAAAACCACGCCAGGAGCCGACTGCAATAGTAACCATGACACACTCTGTGGAAAAATTAGAATAAAGCTAAAGAAAGCATGGAGAAAAGTGAGAAACATCAAACTGAATACAGAACTCCTTAAAAATTACCAAGAACTGCGAGAACAATACAGAATTATTACAACAAATAGACACAATGCAGTAGCAAAGATAAATAGTATAGATGAACAATGGGCAATGTTAAAAGATTCTATCCACCAAACTGTTAAGGAGATAATACCACTGAAAAGAGAAACCCCTAAAAATAAATGGATGATAGATGACATATTAGGACTGATTGACAAGAGAAGGAGAAGTAAAAATAACCAAGAAAAATATAGCAGAATAAATAAAGAAATAAGACGCAAATGCCAAAAAAGCAAAGGAAGTGTGGTTAAATGAACAGTGCAGACAGATAGAGGACTCTCATAATAAAGACAGCAAAAACATGCACAAACGAGTTAGTGAACTCACAGGCAGGAAAACAAAATAAACCACAGGATGCCTGAAATCGAAAGAAGGTAAAATGTTAATGTGAAAAGAAGACATTGTGGACAGGTGGACAGAGTACATCGGTGAGCTATATGGAGGAGAAAGACCAGAATTAACACCAGATACTGAAAACTGTGATGGGCCACCAATACTTGAAGATGAAATCATAGATGCCATCAAACACATGAAGAAAGGAAAAGCGACAGGGCCTGATAATATAACAATAGAAGAAATAGAGGCACTAGAGGAGACAGGAATAAAAATAATAACCAAGTTACTGAATGACATTTACAACAGTGGTTATATTCACAGTGACCTGATTAAATCCACGTTTATAGCACTACCAAAGAAACCAGGTGCAAAGGAATGTGATTACCACTCGACTATCAGCCACTCATGTCACATAACGAAGCTACTTCTGAGAATAATTATGAGAAGAACAAGGAAAAAGATAAAAATGGAAATAGCAGATGAACAGTTTGGATTTGTTGAAGGAAAAGTAACACACAATACTATTTATGCTTTACGAACACTAACAGAAAGTTTTTTATAAGTACAGAAAGATCTCTACTTATGCTTCATTGATTACAACAAGGCATTTGACAAGGTGAAACATAATGAAATTATTAAAATGCTTGAAGACATCAATATAGACGGCAAAGACCTGAGGATTGTAAAACATCTATACTGGCAGCAAGAAGCAGCAGTTCGAGTTGAAAATAGAACTGGAAAATATCAATCTATAAAACAAGGGGTGCGACAAGAATGTGTACTATCTCCAGACCTTTTTTCTCTGTACAGCCAGAATATTCTAAGAGTGATCATCACAGAATCAGGTATAAAGATTGGAGATTACAATATTAACAACAATCGGTATGCTGACGACACAGTACTGATAGCTGAGAACCAACAAGACCTGCAAAATTTCTTGGATAAAGTCGCAAAAGGAAGTGAACAGAAAGGTCTTACTTTAAACATCAAAAAGACAGAGACTATGGTTATATCTAAGAAACAGAATCCACCAGCATGCAGTATTAAATTAAACGGAACCATTCTAAAGCAGGTACAGAAATTCAAATACCTTGGAGCAGTAATAACTTCAGATGGGAAATGCAGAACAGAAATTTGGAACAGAATAGGCCAAGCAAAGACTGCATTTCAAAGAATGAGAAACATATTATCTAACACATCCTATCAATGAATGTTAGAAAACGAGTCCTAAAACGCTATATTGAACCTATCTTGATATATGGAAGTGAATCATGGACAATAGGCAAGTCTGTACAAAAGTCATTGGAAGCAGCAGAAATGTGGTTTATTAGAAGAATGTTGCGAATCCCCTGGACAGCAAAAATAACTAATGTATGAGAAGAGTTGGAGAGACAAAAAAATCTTGTGAAAAAATAAGAGAGAGACAATGTACTTTCATAGGACATGCAATGAGAAGAGGTGGCATTGAAAATATAACAACAGGAAAAATAGAGGGAAGAAGATCAAGAGGAAGACCAAGAGAAATGATACTGGACAGTCTGACGGGATGGTGTGAGAGGAGATCACCAACTGAGCTGATGGCCTGCATGAAGGATCGTGTACCCCGGATAAGTATAACAGCCAACGCCAGTCAGCACGGCACCTGATGATGATGATGATGACGATGATGATGATGATGATGATTTGTTTTCAAAAGAGTCTAATTTCTTGTTTATTTTTTAGTTGTTTTTCAGCTTTCGCATGCATAAATAAGGGTGAGTATTACATTTAAATTGAATAATCTTGGCTTGGTTTTTGTGCTTATAACTTTTGAGTGCCATATGTTCTCAAGATTCCTTGTCCTAGATAGCTACGAATTTATGTATGTTGCTCAATTTGTTCCATACAGTTTTCCGTTCACCTCCCTCTCAAGCTTGTGACAACAGCCATTTTTTTAGGTAAACAAGTTCTAAACAATTATTGTTTCCTACAGTATTTTCCTTTTTTATATTTTAAATAGATTGACAAGGAAACCGCAGATACAAGGCTAAAAATAGTTCATATGAGAAATATTTGAGAAAAGATCTCTCTCTGTCTCTCTCTGTCTCTGTTTCTGTTGTCTCTCTGTCTCTGTCTCTCTCTGGTCTATACCAATCAGGCGTTGGTTGTCACTGATTTCCACAACCATCTGTCCTTTACTGTTTTTGTAAGATGTGTTTTCGACTGCGATCTGTGGCACTACTTTAGTCCGTCAGATATCTCGTTTCTTTGTCTTTCTCTGTCTCTTTCTCCCTCCAGTTTTCCTGTTGTCACTAAGTGCTTAAGTTCGCATCTTAAAACATGTCCCACAAACCTGGACTACAAACATGGACTACAAACATGTCCCACAAACCTGGACTACAAACATGGACTACAAACATGTCCCACAAACCTGGACTACAAACATGTCCCACAAACCTGGACTACAAACCTGGACTACAAACCTGGACTACAAAGCTGGACTACAGGTAGAAAACTGTTACACCTTGACGGGGAAGAACGGTAATTTGTGGAATAAAAAAATTAATTTATTGTGTCTTTGTCAACAACAACAACAACAGCAACAACAACAACAACAGCAGCAACAACAACAACAACAACAACAACAACAACAGTAGCAACAAAAACCGCAACAATAACAACAACA